>CM027828.1:72507809-73707809 GCA_016097485.1 Eucalyptus sideroxylon x Eucalyptus melliodora | reverse complement strand
ATTTAGATAACTGCCTACTCAATGTTTTGAGCAGTTAAATATTCGGCCTTCGCCTGTTACAGATATCTTGGTGGAGTGATGTTTCTCATGTACAAACTCCCTTTTGTTGAGTGCCTCATGTTTGGTGCTCTTATATCGGCAACCGATCCTGTTACGGTTTTGTCCATATTTCAGGTACTTTGTGCTCTTCCAGTTATTCAGCTAAGAAGTATTGACATGAATGTGACCCTATGTAAATCATTCTATAGTCTGGACATTGGTAATTTGGCCGTTGCTAATCATTCTAAAGTCTAGATATTGGTAATTTGGCCGTTGCTAATCTGGTCATTGTTTTCACGAGGTGTCATCTGCATTTCCACTGAAATATTTACAAAGGTTTCTACAAATGATGCGTTTAGTGAAGTATATTGATTACAAGTTGATAATTTGTTGTGTCACACAGAAACTTCTTCTACTCCATGGATTCCAAGAGATTGTACAATTTGACAATTTTAAGAAAAACACGAGTCTGTCTGATGTTTGGATTACTCCATAGTAGGATCCAGTTTCCAATTTAATTAACCTTTTCCGAATCCTTTTGAAACCCCGTCCTCATTATTCCGAACTGCGATATTGTTGTAGGAGCTTGGAACAGATGTGAATCTATATGCCCTGGTTTTTGGAGAATCGGTGTTGAATGACGCAGTGAGTTTTAACAGCTGCATTCTAGTGCTTTTCTGAGAACGTCTCTTGTTTAATAATGCCGAATTTACTGGCTGAAATGTTCTTTTGGTGTGCGGTGCCAAATTGCTAGATGGCCATTTCTTTGTACAGGTATCAATATTTGTAATTTTTCAGAGCATTTGACCTCTTATTGTATGGCAACTGAATATACGATATCTCATGATGCAGGACCATGTCTTTAGTGAGACAAAATGCACCATCTACGGAGAACTTCTTTATGGTGATTGTCAGGTTTCTTGAGACCTTTGTGGGGTCAATGTCAGCAGGTAACGTTTACGATCTCGTGTCTTAGTAGTCTCCTGTTTTGTACTCTCTTTTGGGGAATTATGTCTGATAAGAATAATCATGGCTGTGCAGGAGTTGGAGTTGGTTTCATCTCTGCTTTGATATCCTTTCGTGTCAATTATCTGTTCGTTACATGTCAATAGTCAATAATGCATTTGCGGTGACCCCTAATTGTTGAGTTTATTGTGAAGCCTTAATTGCCAGTACCTCTTCAAGTATGCAGGCTTAGATATTGACAAGTATGCATTCCTCCCTATTATTAATTTTTTACATGATTTATGATGTATTCCTATCCTTCTCATCTGTCTTTTTCTTATATTCAGTCTCCAGAACCTCGAGTGCTGCCTCTTTGTTCTATTTCCATATTTCTCGTAAGTATCTACTTGCCATGTGCTGCATGTCTTATGAACAGCTTCCATGTACCTAAGGATGCAATTTAGTTAATTAACTTAGAACCATATTCTTTTAGGTACATGCTTGCAGAAGGACTTGGTCTTTCTGGTATTGTCTCGATATTGTTCACAGGCATTGTAAGCAACATGCACCTCTATTGTTTCTTCCATTCTGATGGAAAGGATAGTTTGACAGAATTGCTTCTTTACTGTAGCTCATGAAGCATTACGCATATTCCAACTTATCAGAAAATTCCCAGCGATTTGTGTCGGCATTTTTTCATTTGATATCATCACTGGCGGAGACTTTCGTGTAAGGAACATTGACTTTTAGCTTTCTAATTTCCAACTTGCTGTGCAATCATTTTTTCAAATGATGGGCCAAAACTAAGTGGTTGTGTGATTTCCAGATTCATATACATGGGATTTGATATTGCAATGGAGCAGCACAGTTGGTCTCATGTTGGGTTTATCTGCTTCTCAATAGTATCCACCCTAACTTTTGTTATTTGGTTCTTTGCTTCCACTTTGCTATATGTATTGCTTGGTTCATTTTTCTAATAAGCTGGTTTCCAATTGTTTATCCTGAACTCAATCCTTTACCGCGCCAGTTATTCATTGTAATTGCAAGGTAAACCTTCATCTTATGTCAGTGACTCTAGGCTATCTATTTGAAAAGAACCCATTGCTTCTCTGAAGTGTATGATGACAATTTGCATGCTTGAATGTTCGTATGTTTCATGCAATTAACCAGGTTATGCATTATGTCCTGTAGGGCAGTAAATGTCTTTTCTTGTGCCTATCTAGTCAATTTGGCTCGACCTGCAACTCGTAAAATACCTGCAAAACATCAAAAAGCACTTTGGTACAGTGGTAAGGAAATGAACTGCTAATGATTCACATCCTTTAAATTTTTGAAATTGCTGAAGCTGTCTGAATTTATGTTTAATTAGGTCTCCGAGGTGCCATGGCTTTTGCTCTTGCTCTACAATCAGTTCATGATCTCCCAGAAGGGCATGGACAGACTATATTCACCGCAACCACTGCCATTGTTGTCCTAACAGTAAGCTAAATAATAGTTTTCTTCACAGTCAGACCATTTTAATATGATCTTTCTCCATTTTTTTTTTCAAAAACAGTAGATCATATCAGCTCATATTCTATCAAATTTCATTGCTCAAATTTTCTGTAGGAAAAAAATACTAGATATAAGCTTGTGTGTTGTTTCTATCTGACTTCTTTTTATTAATTCCCCAAATTTTTTGCGTCTCCATATTTCGTATTTGAC
The DNA here is from genome assembly GCA_016097485.1 of Eucalyptus sideroxylon x Eucalyptus melliodora. Lineage (NCBI taxonomy): Eukaryota > Viridiplantae > Streptophyta > Magnoliopsida > Myrtales > Myrtaceae > Eucalyptus > Eucalyptus sideroxylon x Eucalyptus melliodora. The sequence goes on along the minus strand of CM027828.1, from coordinate 73,705,121 downwards.
TCTAGCTTTCTAAGAGTGCCAATTAGTCTAGGTCTTGAGGCAATTTCCCAAGAAAATCTCTGTTCACCGATTGCCTTAAAATGGAAATGGGGCAATTTAGAGATACTTGCAGGTCTATTTGTCAGTGTACCTTATTGAAATGATTGATTGGTCTGGACTTTGGAATTTTAATCTTAAACATATAGTGGTTGGTCAAAAAACCTTTTGCGGACTTCTTTCCTCTGGAAATAGTTGTAATCTTCTGGTTAGCTGTTAACATTTTCCGCCTTTTCAGTAATTGAGACAAATGACATTCACAGAGTTATGCGAAGAGAATATGTAGACTGAGCTTTGAAATTCTTATGCTAGTGAATCTGTTTCTTGTTTGATCCTACCGATTGTAAATTTATAAGTTTCAGAAAAAATTAAAAGTGGCACTCTTTATTTTAGAATGTAACAATCTAGTCTTAACATGATTTTCCTCAACATTTTACAAGCCTCTTTTTCTTGTTGTTTTCTACTTTGTTTGGCGTTTTAATTAAGTTAGACATTGTTGAAATTTAGAGAAGTTGAAATTAGAATTAACCTCGGGACATCGTGTGGAGTTTTTCGAGCCATTTATGTGGGGTAATATACACATCCTATAGAAGATATGCTGCTTCTGGTTCTGGTTTGCATGTTTTTGTCATTCATTTCTCAGTATTTGAGATGCCACACAGGTCTTACTAATTGGAGGTTCAACCGGTACAATGCTGGAAGCCCTGCAAGTTGTTGGTGACGCCCATGATGGCCCTTTGGGTGAAGTAAGTTCTGCAAAAGTGAATGATTCCTGCCAAGTATCACCAATTTGTGGAGTGCGACAACGTCTGAAATTTGACTAGGAGTTTAGGGAAAGATCCTCTTTGAGGATTTTTCTGGAGCTTTTGTTGCCTGTTGGACAGTGTCACATACACTTGCACCGCAAATTCAATGTTTCACTTGGAATTATCATTTGACCCATTTTCTATATTTTGATGCTACGGTGGAGAATTTCTTCTTGATTCTCTACTATAGAGGACAATAGATAGAATTTAATGATCATTTCTGGATGGATCTCAATACAATACTTTTGGATGCCCTTTGATGCTTATTATCATAGCACAGTGAGCCTACAGCTAATTCTGATTTTATTCCAGCATAATTTCCAGAACTTAGAAGTCAACCACAGCCATGGCTATGTTGCCCCTAGTTATGATGAAGAGGAGGATTCATCATCTGGGAACAAATTCAAAATGAAGCTTAAAGAGTTTCATAGGAGGTAATAATGTTGAGAAACTTGTCTTTCATCATTTTATCATGCGAAGTTTTGGTTTTGCTCGCTAGTTGGGCTTATCATGTGTTTGCTTCTTTCTTAGCAGCGCCGCATCATTTACAGCACTGGACAAAAATTATCTCACTCCATTCTTTACGAGTCAAAATGGGGATGAAGACGACGATTTCGGTTAGTTAGCTTGTTAAATTCCTCTTTGAGTGTTATTTTTACTTTCCGTTATCTTGAGTGGCCTGAGAAGTAAAAGAGGTAATGAGAACTGCCTAGGTATATGAGAATATGTTGCCTCTCCTTGGACTGGTTCTCCCACTGGTGGGGTCTTCCATTTCATTCTAACATACGGTTTGTTCTTTTGGAGTATGTATATAGCAGTCGCTTGTCTAACACGTATGGACCAGGCAAGCAAAAGATAGGTAGCTTAAATTGATGAATGAACGCCACCATTGTCCTGATATATAGTTTTGGTTTAAACTGGGGCCGTTACCCTTGGATGCTGAACTGACTTGTAATTTTAGCTATAAAAATTTACAAAAACAAACTGACGTGTATGTACTAGCGTGTGGTCCAACATGGTAGATCTTTCCTGGATATCTTTCTTCTAAGTTCTGATATACATGCGGTCCTTGGTCATTCTTATTATTGAATATCAAAAAAGCTTCAAATCACCATGTTACATGCTGCTATTTTTGGATCCTGGTGCAGATGAACCCATGCCCAGTTCACGGAGAGGGGATTTCCAACATTGATATGAGTTGGAACAAAGCTTGTGAATAATTAGATTCGCAATACCACTCACCCCATAGTGGCCGGAAGGATGAACGGCAGCTACGTGACTATTATCATTACCTCCGCGACTTCCTAACATCCAACACATGCCCACTTACACAATTGTGGACATCAAGATGTAGAAGCATCTAATGTTTCGTGGAAGCTTCTATAGCTGATGACGAAAAACATCTATATGTTCCCACCAAATTCATCGCTATGCGTTTAGTTTAATCATATATAGAATCTATTACTGTAGGCCTTCTCCAATTGACAGATCATTTTGTGCATATTTCATTTCTGGCTTTGTCTACTTCCTGGATCTCAATCAAAATTCATGGATAAGAGTGACATGTAGTATGTTCAGGTGGTTAGACTCTGTTCTTGATCATTGTTGTCTTGATCTCAATCAAGATGTGAAGATTACTGCTGGTTATATGGAAATGGTTCTGAGGTGTTCTAGTGTAGCTTGCGCTGCCCCTGGTTGAGGAATATATATCCGCCTCAAATGAATTTTTCCCTCGTATTCAAACTCATGAACTGATAGTTGACGGTTATTTTCCTTTCTAAAAAGTTACTTTGTGTTACGGCTAGTGTTGAGTTTTTCTTTATCAAGTGACAATAAAAATTCTAATTCAAAAGACCCTCTTTCCCTTATAAAAAGGAAATAGGAAATCTATCGGATTAATTTCATTAAAAATCCCCTATAGAAAAGAAAAATGAAATCTATTGGAATTTCAAAAAATTATTGCCTCATGATACATTTATCTGAAATAATGTCCATGTCACTTAAATCAGTACAATATGTTTCATTCAAAATTGATCTCCCGTATAATCCCAAATTGACGTCTTCAAGTGAAATTCATCATCCGTTAACATTCATGTGTGTCAACACAATACACTCGGGTTTTTCACATTAGATTTGTCACTCTCCACAGCATCCTACAATCTCTCCCGTTACATATGTTGAGTATGTTGATAAATATGTAATTTAACGAATTACTAAATGAAATGTCAAAAATATGGTAGATGTATGTCGGGTTACCAATTCGAGTATTTGTAAATTGAAAATTGGTTTTTTGTGAACATGTTGCCGGATAGCAATTTGGGACTTTGGATGAAACGGGAATTAACTTTGAGCAATGAAATTTGTTTGGGATTTTCAGTAATATGTCCCCGAAACATATTCGCCAAGATAATAAATATTTTGATCAGGAAAATTAACGAAATTTAGCCAAATTAAAGTTATATATATATAAGCTACAAGCCAAAGATATTAAAATTATAAAAAAATTAGAACTGAAAAGCAGGCCGCCTCTTCTGAAAGGAGCAGTCTCTCTCTCTCTCTCTCTCTCTCTCTCTCTGCTTCTTCGAAGGTCAGAGAAGCCGCTGCAACCCAAAGCCACGACCTCCATCTTCATCTTCATCATCTTCTGCATCTTCGGGATTTCGATAACAATCGCAGAGAGAGAGCAGCGATGGCGCTGAAGTTCTTGAACAAGAAGGGATGGCACACGGGGAGCCTGCGCAACATCGAGAACGTGTGGAAGGCCGAGCAGAAGCACGACGCGGAGCAGAAGAAGCTCGAGGAGCTCCGCAAGCAAATCCACGAGGAGCGCGAGCGCGACGAGTTCCGCCTCCTTCAGGAACAGGCCGGCATCGTCCCGTACGCCCCTCCCTCCTCCTTCCTTTTCCTCTTCTCTTCTCTTCTTGCCCCCGCCCCTATAGTCAAGTCGTCCCGATTTTGCCATCGTCCTTTTTCCGATTGATCGATCGATTCCGCTCCCGGCTTCAATTGGGTCTCGATATATGAACGAAAGGGGCGAGCTTTCCTTCGAATTCCTCTCGTGCTTCTAGGGAGCAAGGGGGTGTGGAGTGCGCATTTGCCCTAAATTTTACATCTTTCTTGCGGCCCCTATAGTCAGTTATTGCAATTTTGCTATCGTCCTTTTTCCGATTGATCGATTGATTCCGCTCCCGGCTTCAATCGGGTCTCGATATATGAACGAAAGGGCGATCTTTCCTTCGAATTCCTCTCGTGATTCTAGGGAGCAAGGGGGTGTCGAGTGCGCATTTGCCCTAAATTTTACGTTTTTTAGGGTTTCAGTCTGTCGATCGATGTTTAGTTGTTTGTAGGAAGTGAGGCTGTTCACCCATAGATTGAGATTTGTTAGCATATTCTGTCTGATGCTGGATTGGTTCAAATCATGTATTCTGTGAATTGTCCGAGTTCTTGAAATTTTTTTCGTGGTTGCTTTGTGTGTGTATAGGAGGCAAGAGAGGTTGGAGTTTCTGTATGATTCAGGCTTGGCTGTCGGGAAGGGAAGTTCTGAAGGTGTTGCATTTAAAGCACTTGATAATAAACCTGATGAAGCAGCAGCATCATCTTCAGCTGCGTCGGCATCAGGATCAGCGTCAGCTACACCAGGGGCTCTTTTCGAGGAGAAGCCATACTCGGCAAATGATGCGTGGAGGAAGCTGCATTCGGATCCTCTGCTTATGATTCGGCAGCGAGAGCAGGAGGCACTTGCTCGAATCAAGAATAACCCCGTGCAAATGGCCATGATTCGCAAATCGGTGAGCCCTACTCTGTCTTTACTTCTTAGTTTTTTGTTTTAAAATTGATGCCATCATTTTTTTCATTGAGTGGAACGTACTTTAACACTAGAAATGCTTTCGTTCTCCCAAGTGTATAGAATTGTAATAGCAATTCATGAAACACAGATATTTGCACTATGGTGTGCAGAAGAAAGTGCATGCGCCTGGAATCTGGTTTTTAATGGATGAGCCAAGTGTTCCACTTGAGGAACAGTGGACTACAGTTGCTTGAGCACTTGAGTTAATACTTTATAAAATGACAGGAATCAGAGCATTGCAGCTGCTGATGGTGGTTGAGAGGTAATTGTGTGAAAAGGAAGATGTTGGAAGTGTAACTTCACAATTCTCACTGTTGTGTGGTATTAGTTATTCTTTGTTATAGTGCCAATCATTTGAGTTAATTTTTCACACATGCTTGCTCAAGTGTGATTCTAGAGATAGAACTGATGTGGACGCTATTATGGTATTGGAAGACAAAAATGCTGGATTAGAGAGAATTTGATATCTTGGTCGTATTCTGAGGGTGTGTTTGTGGAAGAAAACATCTGGGAGTTTTCTTTAGAGTCGGAGCAAAATGTGAGAGATTTGAAGTTTTGGATGTGGTATCTGTGCAATTTTTTTCGAAAAAGAGTTTTAATTTAATATTTTGCAGTTTCTTATTTTAAAATGCTAATAAAGCTTGGTTTCTATTTGAAATGAGAGAGAGATCTTTTATTAGTTATTTCAGCTACGTTTCTATGGCTAGACATCTATAGTTGGTTGTGATGATAGGACAGGTTAAAAAGTTGTTTTAGTAAAATTGCGACTGCTTCCTACGTGTGTTATAGCCTAGGGTTATGGTTTTGTAATGAGAGTTAAGAATCTATTTTTGAGGGAGTTGTCTTTTGTAGATCACATAGGTGTCAACTCTGGATTAATGCACGATGTCCTTTTATAGTAAATAGATCAGTGTCCAGAGGATGGTCTCTCATTGTTGGCCTTCAGAGGAAGAGTTCTACATTTTGAAGCAGCGCCTCATGTTTGTAGTGGAAACTCAGAGTGATTGTTGCCTTCTGTCATTTTGGAATCTGGAAGATGACCATAAATGGCAACTTTAAGGTTTCTATTGACATGATGCTCTTTAGAAGAGAAGTTATGCATTCATTTCTATGTGCAATTATTTAATGTGAGCATAAGAGATTCCACTTGTTGTTTACTATCTTTAGGTGCTTTTGACTTCCATTGGAAGCTATTTATACCAGTTTGAGATTAATATTTTCTTCCAACCATACTTCTTTGTACAAATTTTCTGTTCTTGGTCCTAAGTCTCACCATCTCTTCAAAAGAAGTTTCTTGTCACTAATTAGATCACTGTGAATAAGAGTAATTTATGTAGCCAACCACAGAGTCTTTGTTTATGTTATTGATTCTCATCCTTCTGTATTTGCCTTCATTTGTAGGTTATGGAGAAGAATCCCGATAAAGATCGTGACAAGAAGGAATCCCGGAAGAAACATCGGCATCGTAGTTCAAAACATGAGAAACGTTTATCGTCATCTGAGCCAGTGGATTCTGATGATGCTTCCCATGATGACAGAAAGGCTAAGAGACAGAGTACCAAGCAAAGCTCAGATCGTAATGGGCACCACAGAAAAGCACAATCAGATTCAGAAGATGATTTACATGGGAGAGAATCTAGGAAGAAGCATCGACACGGCGACTCTAAGCACGAGCGGTCATCAGATGGCTCTCTAGGTGTAAAACGTGGGAAGGATGATGCTCGCAATCCTAACAGGAACTCGCGCCATGAAAATGATGATCTTGAAAGCCGATCAAATCGTGATGCTTATAGGAGGGAAAGTAGAAGCTCCATCGATGCAAGCCAACACCGTGGGGATACACTCCAAGGAGAAGGTAGGAATGAATCGCAATATAGGCGGCGGAATACAGCTCCTAAACTTTCAGAAGAAGAGAGACTTGCTAGGCTGCGAGAGATGCAAATGGATGCTGAGCTGCATGAAGAGCAGAGGTGGAAGCGTTTGAAGAGAGCTGATGCAGAAGATGCACAGGAGTCTAAGCGCGATGCGCCTTCTCGTGGCAGGAACTTCTTGCATGCTGTTCAGAAAAGCGTATACGGTGCCGAAAAGGGCGGTAACTTGACCATCGAGGAAAGCGTGCGTCGCAGGACATATTACTCACAGGGTAGGTCAGAAACGGGCGAAGGAAATGCTTTCCGACGGTGAATTGAGGGTCATATGTTTATCAAAATTCCTATTTCTCGCATTTGATTATCAACATATGGGTTTAAGTCCCGTGCCAATCAAACTTGTGATGTAGCTTTATTTGGATCATTTGATCAGCAGAGATCTGGATCATCGTTATCAGATTTGTGGTTTCTGTTATTGTATCTTGGATGTATATCTTGAAGTGCAATGTTTATTCGCTGAGCTACTTAATTTGGATGCACCCCCTTCATACCTTATCATCATCGTCCGGTAAGTACGACAGTTCATTCAGGCGGAAATCAGGAACCCGAAAGATCTTGAACCATGCACACGATGCTTGTCATTTTCCGTTGAAAAAATATGCACACCTTCTCGGCTTCTCTGCATAATTTGTGTGAAGGATTCCAATCAAGACTTTGTTCGGGCATTGGCTCAATAGCGATTCTGGATGAGCCCCTTGATGCTGTTCATCCAGAATTGAATGACAGAAAAACTAGATGTATTTACCTCAGTCGGTACCTATCAACATCTAGCAACTGTATGTCCGGCACACCACAAGAAGCTGACACATGGACGAAGTGACATGGGAGATACTGCTCGAATGCCTGGACACCTTGCATCCTTTCCATTTCCATGTAATCCCAAATGGAATCGGACGACGGCGATAGCGTCATGAAAGCGGAAATATGCTCGGCCAAAGCTGTGGGTCACCCTTCGATTCGACGCAAGAATACAAAGGGAGGCGATAAAGGCAAATTAGTAAAGGCACGGCCTCTGCCGACAATAAGCGCCCTTTCAACTTCTCAACGACATTTCACGAGAGTATTCGTCTCTATTTTAAGAGTTGGTCCTAAGCTTCTAACTGCACGTTTAATAGTTTTGATTTCCTCTTTTGTTGAACACTTGCTTTATACAAAGACGTTTCATTTGTTGTTCTCTCTCCTATTTTTGGAGGGCTTAGCAAAATATGTCAACATTTATATATCTATAATCGTATAGAGATAAATGGTAAGCAGCCATTCTCTTGTTTTGTCCTGTGACGGTGATCTTTGTGGTCCAAGAATGAGTGGAACCTCGATCACCCATTTGAATAATTTTGGATTCGGCCCTGGTTATTGACACGTACCTTGCTTTTGATTCATTGCCATCTCATTGCCAAATATCATTCGGCCAACTATCATATTTCTCTGTCATTTCTTCTTCAGTTTTTTTTGTTCATTTTTCTGAGGCATGGTTTGAAACCCTATCAGGTGATGACACCATACCATCTTTTAGCCAATATCAACAACCATGCTAAAGCTTTCAAGTCATATTCATAGCTGTTAATTGTAGGCCCTAGTATCTTTAATCTCCTGGAAAACTAAGCCAGCTTCTTTACCGAACCCATTTGCATACCATATTTCAAGATTCGATAACTTAAAGTATGCAGAATCTAATCATGCTTATGACTTAGAAGAAGAACTTTATGTGTGCTAGCCTGGTTTAAGACTGTTATCTTGCACTTCACCTGTTTTTGTTGTATGGTGATAATTTTCCATGAAATTAGAGATTTACGAAGTAATGTCTTTTCGTCCTTATCTTTTGGATGGGGGTAAGCACGTAGAGTTGCATGAGTACTGTGAAAAGAACAGAACCAAATTTTACCACTTCATAATTGAGCTGATGTACTGAGATTTTTATTGCCCTCCAATGACGGTCAAGATGTGATTGTCCATGTGGTCATTTAGAAAAAGGGAAAAGGAAAAACGAAGGAACAAACAAGAAAGATGTGCTTGTCTGAGGACATCACAAAAAGTGAAATCGACATCATCAACTTAATGCCGGCATCGGTTGGAGTTGGAGGACCGTGATTTGCATTTATAGATTCCTAACTCTGAAGGGGCTCTTTGGCTTGCCGTCATTTTCTTTGCATTTGTGCACCTCCTTTTGCAGCAACAAAATTTGCATGCTTATGTGGGTGTTGCAGATACTTTGATCTTGGCTTCTTCAAAGGGATAGTGGAAGCTTGTGGTTAATTTGGATTTCTGCGGGGGAATATGAAGATGGGTTATCTTCTGTTCTTGATTTGCTGCCTACTGCTAGCAAGAGCTGCTTCGCTTGCAGAGTTCAGAGGTATGTCCTTTCTCTAGCGGTTCCTTTTCCTTTTCTTTCATTCCATTAGCTTTCAATGAAAAAGAAGTTTGTAATTCTTGTCAGAGCACCCAACTGGATCTTATATCAGAGTTCTGGTACTTCAAATCCAAAGGGACCGGTAAATATTGTGTTAGTTAAAACTAGTACATTAGAACTGAAAAATCTGTTCTTTCTCATGGCAAAAGCTTGTAAAGCATTATGCGCAATGAGTATGATTGTCTTGTAAAGAGTTTTTTGGACGGATTAATGACATGAGACTGTAATTTATGCACCGGATCTCCAAAATATGAGGCTTTTTAGGCATGCGTAGACTTAGTGTGGTTTATTATGCATATACGTGATCTGGTTTTTAACATTTCTTTTACTGCAGGTGATGAGGCAGCCATTTATCTGGATCTGTACCATGTTGATGGCTCTAACTCTTCCCTTGGGAACAAATCTCCAGAGCCTCTCACCCATGTTCTTGCTCGCGATGAAAATCGCATCAAGGCTCTCAGGTACCGAATTACTCGCAGAAAGGAGCGCAAACCTAGCGTCATCTCGAACCAATCCATAGACATATTAGGCCCTGAATCTGTAAGCATCCCGGCGAGCCCCGGCTTGTCTCTTGGGTCAGGCAATTATTACGTCAAGATAGGCCTTGGCATGCCTGCCAAGTACAATGCCATGCTCCTCGACACTGGCAGCTCTCTTTCGTGGCTCCAGTGCCAACCATGTGTGATATCCTGCCATGCCCAAGTCGACCCTCTGTACAACCCCTCCGCTTCCAGGACATACAAATCCATACCATGCAAGACCTCTCAGTGCTCGTCACTCAAGGAGGCCACTCTGAACGACCCCTTCTGCGAGGTGGAAACGGGCAAGTGTGTGTACACAGCAAGCTATGGCGACTCGTCCTACTCGATTGGATACTTGAGCCAAGACTTGCTTAGCTTGTCGCCATCCGAGACTTCGCCTAGTTTCCTTTATGGGTGCGGCCAGGACAACGAAGGGCTGTTTGGGAGGGCAGCCGGTATTGTAGGCCTGGCCCGCCAAAGGCTCTCCTTGATTTCTCAATTATCTCCCAAGTATGGAAATGCGTTCTCCTATTGTCTTCCATCAGAAACCTCCATTGGCAGCGGCTTCCTCTCTATTGGGAGCACTTCACTAACGGCATCAGCCTTCAGGTTCACTCCCATGATAACAAATTCCAGAGAAAAGAGCTTATACTTCTTGCGATTGGGTGCAATTTCACTAGCGGGAAAGCCCTTATCAGTCGCGGCTACACGGTATAGGGTCCCGACCATCATCGACTCAGGGACGGTCATCTCTCGCTTGCCTAGTTCGGTCTATGTTGCACTCAAACAGGCTTTCATCAACATCATGTCAAGAAAGTATGCTAAGGCGCCGAGCTATTCCATATTGGACACCTGTTTCAAAGGAAGCTTGAAGACTATGTCCGTTCCACAGATGCGGCTTGTATTCCAGGGTGGCGCTGATCTCGCTCTGACACCTGCAAACATTCTCCTAGATGTCGAGAAGGGCACTACTTGCTTGGCCTTCGCAAGCAGCTCCGGAAACGATGAAATTGCTGTCATTGGGAATCATCAGCAAAAGACATTCAAGGTCGCCTATGATGTCACCAATTCCAGGATTGGGTTCGCTGCAGGCGGCTGCCATTGATCAGCAGCGCTTTCACTTATCGAATGTCATGAAGAGCACAATTATTCAGACATAAGGATCCAATGAAATATACTGGGATCGGCGGCAAAATAAAGTTTGTTTTCTTGAAGTTGTGAACTACAGGAAAGTAACATTCCCCGCAATGTCATACGTCTCTTCATGTACATATATGATTTGATTATCTGAAGCAAATGTAGAGAAACCACATATCAGTGAAGATTTGCAGTCACTACATTTTGATCTACGGTCTGAGTATCCCTCATTTGCTTTGACGTGACGGTATCTATATCTTCAGAGATACATAAGAAACAACTCTTAATCATTTGAAAGCAAATAGAAGCCTCTGAATATGGCAAGTAGGATTTCGGTGTACTACATTGGCAAGGTCTCTAAAATCGCTACCTTACAAGAGCTGTTTATGTAACTGAGCTTAATAGAAGAGCTTACATTATTCACTGAAAACGGGTTTCGCACGCGATACAAACCACACTGCGCAAACTCTGACCATTAAATCGACATAATTACCTTGATTCGAATGCATGGACAGCGAATTCTTTTCCATCACTAAAGTTGCATCAGATGAAAATCAATGATAAAACAAAACAGAGGCTAAACATGTAGTACTGACGGCTTCTTAGCCGCATCTACTGGTTTGACTTAAAATCCGACAACTCACAAGAGAAAATTAAGAATCTATTTATTATGTATAGGTAAAGTTTAGAGCTAAGAGACTGTTGCTTTTGTGCTCGCCACGTGACACTTATCTTTAACTTTGTGTTTGTCACGCGAGATGATACTTGGTATTGTGTTGTCCATGGCCCAATAACCTTATCGGTTATTTACATGTCTCCTATATTTTATTTTCAAATATTAATAATGGATAAAGTCAAAATCTAAACATTTTCAAACGTTAGAACAAAATTATCTCACTTGAAAATAAAATATAGGAGTGCCCTGGCTCAAAGATTTCAAAACAAGTCACAAAAGATCAGAAAGTTGAACTTATTCTATGATGTCTATGAGCCAAAGCTAGCTATGGACATCAGACATCATAGCATGTGCAGTGACCTCATGCGGATAAAGGGCCTCAGCGAACGTGCAGGCCATTGATGGGCACACAGCCTTGAGTCCTCATAGGCTTTTCCATATGTGAATGTGATAACATAAAATAAGAACAGGCCCACTTAACTTTAATACATTATGTGTTTGGTTGGAAGATTTCAAAGTTTGAACTTTGATTCTTTCTTGTCTGTCATTAAATTAGTCAATTCATCTCCAACAGCCTGAACTTGACTTTTCTGCCACCTTTCACACGGCTACAACACTACATGATTTCTTCAGGATCTATCATTCTGCTAAAAGTTCTCTTCCTGGCACCTTTCACTCGCTCTTATGCCCCCATGTCCACGTCTCTGCTGTGAACTGAGAGTGGGGAGTCCTGATCAATTCGAAGTTGGCCACGACCGGCTCATCAGCAACCGGAGAATTTCCGCTTGACTAACAGGTGTGTGGTACGTTTATCTGAAAGATTCATCCATCTTTCTTTTGTTCCTTCTTTCTTTCCACCGCCAAGTGTATTGGCTTCCATGAAGATCTCTCTCTCATTCCATCTGACAGTATACTGCAGAAAGTGGACCTGAATGTTTCATTCGAAAAGATTGTCTGCTTCTTGTTTCCTATTTAGCTTTCTCTTTGCTGGCAAAAAGAATTGGTCTCAAGACAATCTATTTCTATATTCATGCATCATTCAGACATCAACAAATACAGCTAACTTCTCCGAGACTTCTGCATTAATGTTGTGAAAAATTCTACTTCCAATGCTGCAAGGCAAGATCTGATAGTTCTCTTTCTGGTACATAAATGTCCGACAACTTTGACTAGAATTTCTTCTTCTTTCCACTCTAAGGTTTAAAGTTCAATGGTATGATCCAATGCCGTCAAGGCAATGACCTCTCGACTATCAAAGTTTTAACTTGTGGGTGCACCATGAATATATAAAGTCCTTGGAACCCCTAAGATTAAGATTTTGCGTTTTTCACTCAGCTAGAAAATTGGATGGGAACAAATTCTCTCTTTTTGATAAAGGAGAGTAAAAGTTCTTCTGTTATTAAAGGAAAAAGAGACAACATAAATATGTTTCTCTCCCTGAAAGATACCCTGCTGAAGAAAAGAGACCTTTGGAAATTCAATTTGAAGATGAGTTTTTCTGTCTAGTCCTTGTTTCCTGGGCGGTGAGTTTCCTTTCCATTGTCTAGAAAACTTAGAAGGTGGAAAAGGAGTGGGCCCTGTTCCAGATTCCAATGTCATCGAGCAATGAGCAATCCCCACGATTAGCGGCAATAAAGAAGAGGCAAATGGTCTTGTTCAACCAAATAGCATAAAGAATAGAGTAAATCCAAATGGCTTGCGATATGCCGCCAAAAAACTGTCATCGACATTGGACTGACAAGATCACAACATTCGCCTCCTCGTATTTGTATGTTATTCCATATTCAATACCAACTCCACAGTCCCAACAACCAAAATCGGAACTTCATGTTGGTTTCTGCACTTTCTTATTGAATGTTTGTCTTTCTATAATGGTGCAGAGGATTTTAATATGTTCTCTTTAAAATCTTGAATCTATGTCACCCCATTTCCAAAATTTTATAACATTTGTTCCTTTGCTTTTTTTTTTTCTTTTCTCTAAAACACTTGGCTAGAATTGCTTGTTAGCCAGAAAGCTCACGTCCATAGGACGTGTAGTTAATAGACTCAAAAGTGACAATAAAAGAATAATCGCTCTAGGGCGAGGCAATGCGCACTTCTTCTTGCTAATTAAATAATGGGTTAGTGCGGATTCAAAAACACAAGGGTTCCCCCCATTTCAGGGATTAAAACCTGAGGTCTTATCCTTTGTGCAGATGCGATAACTCAATAGCAATCTTCAAGAACTTTGCTTCTGCAGATACTTACCTCAATCAGAATGGGCTGCATTTCCTCAAAAGTTGTGTCGCGGTCAATTAGCTACAGAGAAGAGCTGAACCGGAGCTCACGGAGTACAGGAAAATCCTTAATGGCGCTGGAAGATATATTCAGCTCTAACAAGGGAAGCGACCAATTACTCACGCTTGTTTGTACTGCTAACACAGTAGCCAACCGGCTCCAGTCCAGAAGTATCAATTCAGAGTTGAAAACAGGCCCCAGATCAACCGAAGCTACTTCCGAGATTGATAGGAACTGTGATTGCTCAGCAGTTTCAGAAGAAGGAACAGAAGGATATTGCACAGAGACTGCAATTTCTCAGCTCATCCATGAAGATTCACAATCCTATAGTGTTGAACCTCCTAAACGGTCCAGAAGTTGGCATTCATTTTTTGAAGAAGAAATGCCTTCAGCCAATGCTGAGAACTATGGCAAAAGTAGAGATAGAACTGAGTGGGAGTACAAAGGTGTAAGGCGGTCAAGAAGCTTTCATACAGTCGAGGAATACGATGCATTGCTGGCTAGGATTTTGTCAGCAAGCTCTCCTCATGATGATAATGTCGCAGAGAACCAAGAAAAAATAACATACCTTGAATCTTCAATGCACAGCACTCAGAACAACTGCATTATCAAGATAATGGATACAACACCACAAAAGGATGATGTTTTGGTGGACAAGACCATTGTAAATGATGAAGCTGTAAAAGATAACTCAATCACGCTATCGGCTTCAGGATCAGAAAGCAAAGAAGTGATCCCAAGTTCACTGGAGTCCCACACAAGCGATGAGTTAACTGCCAAAGATGATGTTGTTCAAGAAGAAAGATGCGTGATAGAGGGAGGATTCAAGAGAAAGGCCATCGCGAGAGGGCTAGAATCACTTGCAATCCCAACCACAATTGAATTCCCAGCAGTTGCAAGCTTAAGAGAATGGATTCCCGCCAGAGGGCAAGTCTACTCTCCTGGAGCCTACGCAACTCCTAAGTTCGGCACCTACTCTTTGCCACAGTCTGAGAATCCATGCGAGGCCACCGAGGACAACATCTTCACCGAGGAATTGGTGATAGCCATTGAGGAGCACATGCAAGAACTAGAAGCAGAAGAAGAAACTATTCTCAAACAAATTGCAGAGAAATGGGAACAGGAAGGTGCCAAGGAAAATCTAGATGAAGTGGTTACAACCTAGAGAGGATGATTTTTTTTTGTGTGGCTTTGGATATTAAAGTGTATGGTCCAAATCTGAGGATAATGCAGGATCCTCTTAGAAATTGATGCCCTCGGATTGTAAGATACATTGAAGTGAAAAATATATCAGAAATGAAAAACAAAAAAAAAAGGACTGTAAGCACATCATGCCTTGATCAAAAGCACTGTTTCTTCATCCAACTGCAGCTATAGTCCATGAACATCAATGCTCGCACAACTCCACTCTACAACTAAAATCATGATTTTCTGAAAGCATGTTTCATTGATGACTACCTCATCACTAAAGAAAGTTACTCATACTTCTATAAGGATCTGAAAATAACATTAGTCCTTCAGTAGTAGACATGGACCTGGTTATCTCAACTACACATAGAGCTAGCAGTTCACAGAGGGCTATAATCACACCATTTTTGAAAGAACATGGAAAGGAGTTCTACTGCACTATGTTAGAGAATCAGAAGATTTTTCAAAGTTAATATTTGCAACAAGACCCTCAACAGACAATTTCTACAATACCCAATCCGACATTCTAGTAGATTACCAGCATACTGAAGAGCCAAAAAGTGACAAGCACACAAACAGCAATAATCAAAGCAAAATAGTTCTGCAAATACAGAGAAAAACTTCAGACACTTATGTTGGGCTTGATTCACCATAATCTAGATTCTAAAACATACTTATCAGCATTTTTAATTGCCTACAAGTCTTTCAGTCATCATGTAGGTTCAGTTTCCAACAAGCATCTTAACATGGCAGGACCTGATCTTTAACCCATGGCATACTTCTGTGTCCATGCCCTGGCTGTCTCCTCATATCGGCTTCTCTGGTGTTTGTATATATGAGCAATTTCAGGGACTAGAGGGTCGTCTGGGTTGGGGTCAGTGAGAAGAGAGCAGATGGAAAGGAGGACTTTTGAAATGGTCAATGCTGGGCTCCATTGTTCCTTGAGAATGTCAAGACATATGCTGCCATTGGAGTTGATGTTGGGGTGATAAACCTACAGTAGACAGAAGAAATAGGGACAGAATAATGTCACGATGCTAAGACTGATAAAACTATAACAAAAACAAATCTAGACAACACCCCTACATACAAATAGTAAGGGCAGCTTCAAAATCAAGAAGAATAGCTTTATTGACATATAGATTACTGTCCTGCCCGGCATTTGATTTCTTTTGCCAAAAATCAAGACTCTCTTGCCAAGCCCCAAAAAAGATGCTACTTTGAAGTGTCCATCTCTTGAGCAAAAAAGCCTATCCAAGTAATCAAGACAGTGACTAAAAACAGAAGTACGAGTAAGCAGGATTTGCACTGATTGATAACAGTTTGGGAGGGAATGTAGGTGCACCTTCTTAACAAAGACATGATTTATTTTATGACATACAAGCACATCAATCGAATAATTTTAAGCTTGTTAATATAGAAAGTCTAAGCTGAAATTCCAACAAAATAACAACAAATTATGCAATAGAAGCAAGCATGAGGACATGAAACACTGTGCTAATGACTGAGATGCTCTCTGACCAGCAGGGTACAGCCTGTCAGTTTTCCAACAAATAAATGTGCAGTGTCCAGTTCTCCATTATAATCACTTACACAGAGTACCACGTCGCTAGGACAATGCGACTTGGTTCTGCAATTTAAGGGAATAAGAACATGCAATCTAATTCAGAAATAAGCACAACTGAACAATTTAAAGAGAAGATATGCGCAGAAACAAAAACCAGCATTATAAAAGGACAACATTATAGCAGACAAAACAAACATTACATGGAAGAAGAGGTCATGAAATAACCTTGGTTTGGAAGTTGACTTTGGGAGGTTTAAACGGGTAATCAGGCGGAAAATGGATCGTTATGAAGAAAACACCACCGGCATACGGGCTATCAGGCGGCCCCATGATGGTTGCTTGCCAATGGAAGAGGTCTTCTCCCACTGGCCCAGCACTGCATGAGGTTGGAGGGTCTCTCTGCAAATCCTGTAGTTCCTTTTGAATTCTCTTGCTAGCCATCAATTGGCTTCGTTCTAAAACCCAAAAGAACACAAAACATGTCAGCACTGAAATAGGATTTCAACATAACCCTATATAAAATTTCAAAAACTTCATCGCCGTTGTTGAGCTCGGATGCTAATCAAGTGCCCAGTATAACTAAATGACATAATGATTCAGCTGAGCGAAGTAATCACCTTACCAGGGAAAAGGTAGAAAGCAAAAATAGTAACAAAGGTCCAAACTCTACAATAGTTGAACAAGCACAAAATAATGGGTTCTTTTTTTTTTTAGACAATATTTAAAACCCGACTGAGCCCGAGCACTGAAAGTGCCAACACGCAAGAGGGATTACCATCTGACCCAGCAACAAAAGAAACAAGCCAACACCAAACAGATAAATACAAATTCTACCACAGCCCCTGCAAGTTTAAGGTGGCAACCAGCAAGAATCGGATCTGAAGCAAAGAAGATCAAGCTAAACTAACGAGAGAGAGACAGAGAGACAGAGAGAGAGAGTATTACAAACAAATTATACCAGGAAGTAGAGAGAGCTTCCAGGAAGAAGCAAGAAGAGGTGAGCTGGAGTCTTGACTTCGAGGAAGAGAGATTTAGGAAGATGAAAGATTCAAACGAGGTTTCTGGAACACAGAGGAGGAGGGATGGAGTAATTGCGTTGACTAACCATCATCATGTCAATATTAAAATGTCTTATCCGATAGGCATCTTGTTTATTTTCCAGCGGATGAGCATAGCAACTTGTCTTTGTCGTATGAATTTCATCCAGAAACTTGAAACTTGCTCAGCCAGTTGCCTTCCGCCTTTTAAACTTATTATATGGTGGGTAGCTGGCAATGAATGGTGAAGTTCTGTTGCTGCCATTGAAGCTTGACAAGATGGAGTCTTGTCTTTCTTGCTTTAGTGGGAAAGTTAACAAGAGTTATCACTTATCTCTAAAGGTATACATACAAATTAGAGGTGAGTATATCGGACATACAGACCAGACCGGACCGGCCAATTTGGTCTGTCCCCGGTTGCATCGGTCCGGTCTTTGGTTCCATAAAAATAAAACTGGTAATTTTTAGTTTAGTTCCTGATTCTAAGGGAAGTTGAACTTTTTAAAAATATATATAATAGTAATAAATCCTAAAATAGACTATTATATTTCTTAAACATATATATAAATTAAATTAAAATTAAAATATTCATGGAATAAAAAAGTAGTTGGTTCCTTTGGATTGGACCAAATCAGATTAGATCTGACAGTCCAATTTGATTCCCTATCCTACTAGTCTTATTCCCACTTCCACTTTAGAACCTGATCGAACCGAGAACTGATTACCCTTAATACAAATAGATAATTTCATGAAAGAGGAAATATACTGTTTAGATTTTTAAGAATATATACATCGTACCATGCTTTTTAAAGTAATAAAGTTGTATTTAATCGAGTTGATTAAATTCTTAGTTCTCATTTCAATCTATAAGCCATATTATGCATCTAATCGTTAATTAAAGAAATTCAATATTAAGAAAATTTCAATACTTGATGCGTTACACAGAAAAATCTCGTGCAAGATCTTGTCACTTCAGAATAGGCAAGAGAAAAAAAAAACATTACTAACCAACATATTGCTTTTGAGAAGAAAACATAATTTGAAGTAAGCTTTGATATAGATATTACTAAATAATTAAAAATGGGCAGATTGCAAATAAACAAGATATGGTTTGAGAGAAACTCGTAAATTAATATAATACGGCTATAGTCATATACTCATTATATTATCAAAAATAAATTTCAAAGAGTCATTTTTTCTGATCTTTACAAAGCACGAGTCTTTCAACTAATGTTTTATATGGTGAAATGAATTCCTGCTCTATTCCGACAAAAAAAAAAGAAGCATGTTTTATAGTTTGTCCTAGAAATTCTATACTTGCAATTATTGTCTTCACCAAATTGTAATTATAATTAGATATTTGAATTCCCAAATTACAAAGCATTTCGCTGCTAAAGAAAATGAATAAATGAACCCCAATTGTTGCCTTGAGGGTTCAAATCAGATCTTTTGTAATTTATTCAAGCCACCATCATAGTCCATTTTCTTGGTAGTAAACTAAGTAGCACCGACACCAACACGTGACATCAATATGACACGACACTACACGACACGCTGACACGTTATTTATCAAAAAATAGAGAATTCCGATACGTTAAGACATGTTATAAGATTCTCTTTCCTATAAATGGAATTTGCAATGGAGGAGGAGTCTACATGATCTTCTTAGGTTCGGCAATTACTTTGGTCTAGGACCTTCCCCAAGGTAGAGGATTTTTCTTCAACATTGATTGTAGTGAAATCGACAATTTTGCAATGTTGCGAACAAAGTCCCTAAGATGAACTTACCTTGTTGTGAAATTCTCTTCTAGAAACTTTAGCAAGCCAGACCAAATGATGTTGTCCAACTTATTAGAATCATTCTTGAGAGATCTTGGCAATTAAGAAGAACTATTAGAATCATTCTTGAGAGATCTTGGCAATTAGGAAGAACAGCCTAATCCTACTACATTAAAAGGCTAGACTCGATTTCCATCGGAACATATGATAAATTATCATTTTTATAATTATTTTAATTAGATTAATTTGATTCAAGTTCACAAATGAATAAATAATTAAAAAAAAAAAAGAGGTTATAATGAATTTACACTAAAAATATTAATCCATAATTTATCAATATCATTCATTACTTCAATTTGACAAATTCAACTCAATTCCAATAATCCATAGAACTTAAAGAAAAAAAAAACAAGTAATCCACAACGTGTTGGAAGAAAAGAGAAAAAACAAACTAGGAGATTAATTGTGTGTTACCGAAAGTGATAGTCAAAACAGAAGAAAAGACTAGATTTTTTTCTTTATTTATCCTTTATTTTTATTTTTTATATATTTATATTTTGATCCGTTATTTATTGAAAACTTTCAAAATGAACTTCATGAGTGTCGGCCAAACTCGCTGTTGAAATTCCTAACTCGCATGTCGAGAAGTATCGAAAGAGTTGACCGAGTATCAAATCTTCCAACACCTATTGATTGAGTATCATAGAGTATCTGACACGATACAAAAACTCTCGAAAAGTGTTGGTACTTCTTAGGTAGTAAACTCCCTATGTAAAAAGAGTTTAAACAAAAACCTTTATCCTGGTCAGCTCACGGCTTATTGACTTCGGATATATGCGAAATGTCAACAGCAAGACATTGAAATTGTTAGTTATAGCCTAAAGCAATATCGTAGCAATCCTACACGCATTAAATTGTAATTTCGTTGACTACAGCATTCAATAACAAAATCAAAAGCCAGAAGCCACAACTTAAATCAAAACCAAAGAAAGTCATGTTGTAAGTGAAAGTCATCCAAAGCCAAGTTTTCTGACAGAAGAATAGATCATTTTCTTCTTATGTAGATCTACTAAGACCAGAAAAGAAATTTCCATTGAAGATCTGGAGTCGTGATGACAACGGCCATCGAGGCTGACAATGCCCAGAATGGCATGAAACATGCTTACTCCTACATAACCGAAACTGTTGATCTTAAGTCATGTTTACATAAGTTCTCCCACATCCATCACTTCAAAGACCATTGCAATCACATGAGTTCTGCACCAGCTTTATAGATGAGCCAAAATGCTGGCTGACTCTATTTACGTCTTCATGAGACATTAGAGTAATGCTAATATGAAGAGAACAGTATAAAAATTCGGAGAAAGGGAAAGAGCCAAAAATATCCACAAATTTTGACAGAGAAAGTGAATAGGGTTCTTATTGGCAATGAGAAGAGTTTGCCTCAATCTTCACCCAAACACCACCAACCTTTACTAAATACATCTCCATTATTCTGCAAACAACAGAACACTCATCACCATAAAGCTCTCTCTCTCTCTCTCTCTTTCTCTCTCTCTCTCTCTCTCCTCGCTCAACCGTCCGATGAAGAGCCAGCATTCTATGACCTAAAGAAGGAAGACAATGATACACCAAGTAACACCATACTTGTCCTCTTACCCTACATTGCAACGAGAAATATATCACCTATCTACATTTACACAATGCGCTGAAGCCATTTTAGCCATATTCCAAGAATCCTATATAATTGCAGTTATTTAGTTAAGAAACGGTGCAGGCATCTCCTCACTACATGGAGTCGAGATATGAATAATTCCTGCATCGGTTATACTGAAGGAGACTGCCATAGGTGCGATCCCACACCCCAATGAATAGTGATTCAGTGTCAGGGCTGAAAGACACACCAGAGATCTCGCCAAAAAAATCGATCTCCTGCTCCTTCTCATACCCACTCTTCACATCATAGACATGGACAAAATCAGCAGGCTCTGCCATGGCCATAAATCGCCCATCGGATGTGAACCGAATGGACCGGATAGCTCCAAGGTTGCCCTTGAGTACAGCAACGGACTTTGATAAGTTGCGAATGTCCCAGATACGGCAAGTCTTGTCTTGGTTTCCAGTGGCAAATATGTGACCATCCGGATGCCATGCAGATGCAAATGAGAAATCCAAGTGCCCTTGTAGTGGCCTAATGGTCTACAATTGCAAAAGCTTGAAGTTACACATCTCATCAGAGAAAATCTTATCCCAAATCCTCAAGTACAAATAGAGCATGCTTAGGATTTACAGGCATTATTTTCATGTTTCTCGTTTACATTTAGGTTTGCTTTTCAGGGAAGGGGGCAGAGGGAGGGACAGAAAGAGAAGGAAAGGAAAGTAACTACCTTTCCTCTTTGAGAATCCACCAATATCCCCTCAGGGTTGTCACCAACAATGACGAGGAGCTTACCATCAGGACTCAGAGAAGTATGCTGTTCATAGAAAAACAAAAAACCTCAAAAACTTAGCAAGTAAACATTAGCAGGTAGACTTCTGTGAAAAAAAAGGGGGGCACAAAGGAAACATTAGCCAACAAAACAAGTTACAAACTTCAACTTCCACCCAATATCCAGCACTGAATTACATGGATGATCTATGGTCTTCTACAGACACTAATGCATCATTATCTCCTCACTTTGTATGTCTACCGGATAAAAGTTAAATTTCAGTTACAATACAAAAGAGTCTTGCTTGATAAGCCATCCCAAGCTTTGCACAGTGGAGCAGATCTACGAGAAACCTCTATACAGAATTCCAATGATCTAAACATGTCTAATTCATGGCCTGGCAGGCACTCTTTTCACTTCACTACATGTTCTACTCCTGTTATAGAGGTTTTTTTTCATGTTCTACTCCTGTTATAGAGGTTAAGAAACCTGAAAAGAAATGGGCAAACATCGTGTACTATAAACACCGAGTCTAGATGCATAGCAGAGAGACTAGAAGCTCGATATCCTGAAGTTATTTTTTAAATGAATACTTACACAGCTCACAAGCACTTTATGGTTTCTCGTTCCAAAAATGCAAATCATCAGCGTTCCCACAATTTAAAGCAATGGCATAACTTAAGGTAGATGATGAGGGCAATCCTTGCTAATAACTCAAAAGTTTACAACAACACAAGATGATAAAAACTGGAAGACAAAGGCCCTTCTACAATGGCTAGGCAGCAGAAGACAGATGAGTTCCAAATGCAAGCATAATGATTTCATAAAACCAATTGCAACATGAGATTAATTCAAGATATTCACTTCATGGCAGCTGAAATATTTAGTCTTATGTCCAATTCAAGGTTAAGATATCTTATTTTGTGCAAGGAGTCACGGAAAAAATACTTACATTCACCGGCCAAGGAAAGGTGAAATGTCTGGAGAGCTCAAATTTCTCCATGTCGAAATCTCTGACTCCACAGTCATTATTCGATGCCATGAAATGTATGGCGCCACTGACAATAAAACATTAAGGAAATTTAAGGAGTTAAAATGATGGCTCCACCTTAACTACGCATTACATAAATTCAAATAAACTGCAAAAGAATAGCTTGTTGAGACACACTTGCTGTCTGACAGCACACCTGACACAAACATCCACAAACAAAATAAACTAGTAAATGTACATCAAGATGAGAACAGATGCATCAGGAAGGCAACCTGGGATAATCGTAAATCTCAACCGCATTAGTGATAGCATTGTCATCATAAGTTGTTCTGCAACAGTAGCTAACACCAGGACGATCTAAGTTCTGCACCCACAAAAGAGGATCATCAGCAGTCACCAAAACAAAAAATGTTGGACTTGCAATAGCTTTACAAAGAATAATTATGTCATGAGAACCTAAACCTACAATCGAGCTACAAATAAGGAACTTAAATGAATGAATCCAACTGGGGTTGTACAAACATTTGCTCAGTCAGTAATTCAGCATGAGTGAGAATTCTAACTACACACTAGCACACAAGAAGACAACAGAGTACACTGAATTAAATAAGTCAAAACAAAGAAATAAAACATGGTGTTCGCCGTTGCATCTGTCAGGTTCTACAAGCAAACTCAGTATTGCCCTAAAATCATGTGCTTATAAACATCTGTTTATTAAATATTGACAATTCTAGAGGAAACACAAATATCAAGATGACCTTAACCGTGCTTTGGCCCAGATATTACCTTACAGATAAGCTCCCCCTGGAAACCACCAGCAATCAGTAATTTATCCCGTACTGCAAGAGTACTGACTTGTGTCTGTGTAAAACCCTCTAAGAGACTTCCAGGGTGTTTCTACAATGAAAAGCAATAAAAATCCCAAGACTGTCTCATTAAATAAGAACCTCCAGAGCATAGATCGCTATGTTCCTGCATATAATGCAACATAATGTTCCTGTACCTCACGAGGAGCTACATGTCCATAAACATCAAGCACTTCAGTCTTCTTGCAAGTCAATGACGACCAGTGAATGATCGAGAAGTGCGACATAAGGTAAACATCATGCTTTGTTGTGGACCAAACCAAGTTTCTCAACTGCAATTCCAGGCAATGGTTAAATAGAGGTTTAACAACAAAAATTTAGGATGACAAGATATGTGTCAGGAATTCCTGAAACTGAAAGAGAAAAGAAACAGTTTGTAGCCATGTCCGTAATAGCAATCGGCAATAACAGCCCCAAATTTGAGGTGTACTCTAAAGCAAACACAAGCTCCAGTTGCTAAAATATATGTACACTGTCAAGTTTAAAGTTGGTTCCCCCTGAACAGAACAAAAGACAACACACAAGCAAAACATCATGATTGAAAAACAAACAAAAAAGAAGCCTAATGCTTTTGTATCCTCAACAATCTCAACAGCCAAAATAAGTTTCACTCAATCATGAACAAATACATTTCACCACAAAATACATTGCCATTAATGACTAGTCCAAACCTAAATTATCTCTTATCCTGAAAACAATTGCATGCAGAACTTCGTGCAACATTGTCAAGCTCCTGTTAAAGTTTAAGCACCTGATGCACATACTGTACCTATTCAAAGTTAGGACTCCAAAAAGTAGTAGCAGCTCACAGCTAAGGGAAAGCACGAGTTCTACAGTCTTCCCATTTTTATAGGATGTCCCTCACTATCAGTTTGGTGACATGACATTAAACCTACAGCCAATTTCTTATCCAAGAACGTATGTACATTCATAAGTTTCCAAAAGAAATTCCTGGTCAACCAAAGTACAACTGCTTGAGGAGAAGAGGATACAGACCCAAAAAATAAAAAACAAAGAAGAGGAAATTCCACTACATGAAACTTGGGGAGTAACCAACAAGAATCAACTTGCAGAATTCAACATCCTCACAACCAGAAGATAAGATCACAAGACGGAAGTATAAACATACTTGAAAATGAAGGATTGTGGACTTCACAGATCTTGTGTTTCGCCAAAACTCATAATAGTTTCCACCTTTTCTTGTGGGTTTGCAATCCTGTTTAGTAGAATAAAAATAGAAAAGGATGATGCAAGTAAGCCCAATTTCGAGAAAAGAATTGCTACCCACTACTGTAGAACTTGAAGATGTATACCTTTTCCGAACTTTCTCCGGATTGTGGTACATTTTCATAGTTCTTGTACTGCTCTATTCTAGTTCTTCTGTATTTTTCACGAGTGACGCTCAGTCTTTCCCAAGGAATCCCCTGGATATCTTTACCTCTCCGAGCATCAGCAGCAGAGGTATCGGTAATCTTATTATCCTGCCATAGCCAACACAATGCGTCTCACTACAGTTCTCAATTGATATAGGTGATTTTAAAATGATCCAAAAATAGCCCCGACTGATATAAACGAACTTTTGCAAGGAGATCTCATCATGCAGCTAGACAAAAGCAGAAGAAGAAGAAAAAAACAACAACAACAACAACGAATTCAGAGAGTAGGAGGAGGAGGACAAAAACTAAGAGTTAACAACTCGAACCAGATGATCATATTCCTCATCCTCATCGGTGTCTGAATCGCCCATTACTCTTTCATGGAAGTACATATCATCTTCTACTTCTCCCACATCGTAATCATCTGCTGCGTATTCCATCGGATACTCTTGGTGCTGAGACATGTGACCCAACCAACCCTAAAACCAAAAGCAACATTGCTTCAGCTATTCTGCACCCAGATAGTCTGAGCAGCATCACACATATAAATCAGACACCTTCCAGAAAGAGATGGCAAAGAAAAGAAAACCACGAGACATATGTAACTCAGTTCACAGTGAAATGTCAACCACCAAGTACAAGACCTCGAGTTGCTAGTCATACACCAGTTCTTGTAGTCAAAACAGCTCGAAAATGTCAATCCATGGATGTTTATTATTATTTCAACTTAACAATTATCATTCACAGGCTTGTCAAGATGCTAGCGCAACCCTTGAACAATTTGCAAGCTCCAGAACTCTAGCATCCTATCCCTACTGTACAACATCCAGATTGACCAAACACCTGATGATAAAAGAACTTTCCCATGACAATCAACAATCTCCCATCAAAATTCAATCGACAGAGCACCAAAAAGACTCCAAATTTCAACCAAGCAATCCCGGCTGAGCTTCGAAACCACTAACAACCCGAAGAAATGGGGGCAAAAAACCCGAAATTTACAAAGCAGCATGCATCAATATCAACATGACAAAAAACCCAGGGGCCATTTCTACACTTGTGACCATCAATCAACCCAGTACATAACGCCGGCGACAATAAACAACAAGCAGAACCCAAGTCGAAAAAGAGATACACACAACGCACGCCAAATTACGCCATAAAAGATAAATCAACAAAAATAACAATTGAAACCACACCCGCCCACCCCCAAAAAAAAAAAAAAAAAAAAAAAAAAAAAAAAACCCTAAAACCGCGTCCCGTCACAAAACAGGAAACCAATCGACGAGCGGGAAAAAGGGACCGCATCGGGGGCGCGAATCGGAACCCTAAATCGAAACCCTAACTCAATTCCCCCAATCGAATCCGAAATTGAGCTAGATCTCTCCGACCCAGATGCCATTACCACCCCAGAGAAAAAACCCAGATAACAAAATCCCCAGAAAACCGCGCGGCTTACGCGAAATCGACGGGGGAGGGCGAGGCAATAACGAATCCGGGAGCTCGTTGAATTTTTGTTCGTTCCCTGTAGAAATTCCTTGATTGATTTTTCTTTTAACTCGTGGGGGAAGGGAGGGAGAATCAATGATCCAGAGGATTTCGCTGCATCTGCGATGCGTTGTTCGCCGATTGGGACCCCCTCAAAGCCAATTCCGCCCGGTTTATCCTTTGATATTTATACTTGCAAAAGAAAAAAAAATTATATTTGATTTTCTTGCTGTCTTTTCCTTTTCTTTGTTTTCTTTTTCAATTTTCTTTTCTTTTTCGGGGAAAGAGATGAGGAGAAGGGGTCGAGAGGAAGACGAAGGCCCGTTTTTACGTTTATGCCCCCCGATCTTCTCAGGATTCAGGATAAGCTTGGCGCGATCTTCGGGCCGGGTCGGGCGATCGTTCCGGGTCGGGTCGGGTCGGTTTATCGGGCCTCTTGTGTGTTTGGGCATCCGGAGCCCAATTCCTATTTTTTTCTCTAATTTTTGGACGAGTGGTGTGGACTTGATTCAGAAATAGAGAAGAGTGGCGTGACTCTCTTGCAACTCTGGCTTTAATGGTAAGATTTTTCTAGAGCGATCACTTGAGTGCCGTTTTGGTGAAAAATCGATTATTTTTAGTGTTGTCAACAATTTGTGCTATTTGAAAACTTGACGTGACATTTTATAACTCGGCTAACATGGCTCATTAGAAAAAACCATTTAGAAAATTAACCGATACGAAACAATGTCTTTTTTGTCCTATGGATAAAAGCAAAATTAGGGTAAGAATGGAAATGAAAAAGTTAGAGCTTGTTGTAAGCCCTCAATTTTGCAGCTAAAACTCTTCTTTGCAGTCAAAGCAAATAGCTGTGAATTCTTTGTTCTCACTAAGGTATCTTAAAGCTTTCTTGGTGCAATTTCGATTGTTCATCGGCTTCGCTGAAGCAAGCTATGAGAGCCACCAGAAGCTGCTCCTTGTTCAAGCCTTCTGATCCCGTCGACCACTCATCATGCGATATCCAAAATTTTCTAGTTTCAGTAATAATATTAGGATGTAAAGTAAGGTATAAATTAGCTTGGAATAGTGGAAGGCACATATCAAATCTCAGGTTCAATATTAATTTCATGACATATGGAAAGTACGAGGGTTGGTTTTTTGTCACAATAATTGTTTGGAGTTCAATGTGTTAAGATTAAATTGATAAATGATCACATGTACATTGATGGTGTAGAGTGATGATAATTGATTTACTGCCATATTAGTTGTAAATAGAGATCAATATGCTTCGAATTACATATTTTTACTAAGTTGTAAATTCTCCCGATGTTTAGTAGTTTTTGCATAATGTTTTAATGGGTTGAAAATATCTTTCGGAATCATTGATATCGAGAACAGACGCTAGTTTCATTGTTTATTTATCGAAGGACAAGACAATTGAGTAAATTGTCAAGATATCTACTCCGGAACCATATAACTAAGCCTAGTGTTACCCTTTGATTTGCACACCTCTCTCTCAACAACCATAAAGTATTTTAATCTATGTCATCATCACTTTTAACCATTGTTATTTGTTTTTATGCTTTAACTCTTAAGTAGTCTTCAAGTACATCCCCCTTGGTCATCTACTTTCATTCCTAAGTGTTTCTAAGCCATCATTACTTTTTAACCTTGGTCAAAAAATCTTATCCCTTTATAACTCTAGTATAGTTTATTATATACATTCTTTCTTTAACCGAACAAGCTATTATAAGTGCTCAAATTTTAAGGGAAAGCTTCAACTTGTTCTTATAAAGAAAACAGATGTTCTATCACTTTGCTCTTCTATTTCGCTTTTCAATCTTCCGAATAAAGGTAAGGGTTCCACTCTTTTGTCGTTAAAGCTTCTAATTTCACTTTTTCAACTGTTTAGAAGGTGAATTATTGGGTTTCTCTTTTGTTTATCATACTAGTTTTGTTGATTAAAAAGAGTGAGAGTTGTTAATCTTTACTTTTGTTTATTTTTCCTTGAAGGTGATTAAGATTTGAGCTAAACAAGTCTTTGTTCAAGGTAAGTAAATATTCTAGGGACTAAGCTAAAATGATCTAGTTGGTACTCTTAACTTGGTTGTTTGATGGTTGTTAGTTTTAGTTTGAACTTTGACATGTTAAGTGCAAGAAGGTTAGAGTGATTGTGAGTTGAATCGTTGTGTTTGTTTGCCTTAATTCAATGAGTTTCTACATGCTAATATTGTGATTAATCAACTTCTATGAGATTCGGTAGTATAACTAGTGAAAATGAAGAAATTAAACTAGAAAGTGATATTTCTGTAATCCGACTAAGTTAATAATTTACAAGCTAAGTGTTGCCAATTAATCACGTTGTCAATGTTCACGTTATCAATTATTTTGGTTGTCGATGTTCACGTTAACGATTACTTTAATTTTCGAAGTTCACATTGTTGATCATTTTGGTTGTCAATGTTCACGTTGCCGATCATTTTAGTTATTAATGTTCACATTATCGATTCTTTAAGAATGTTACTATTGCATGCATGAGAACTAGAAAGAGGTAAGTGTGTTATTTTTACGTATGTAAGTAATGCATGGAAAAGACATGGCATTAATGATTTGCATAAGATGATGTTGCCTACCAAATGTTGATTGTGAAAATGGCTATGCAAGAAATGGTAAATTACTATCGACTTCATTGTTGATGTAAGGAAGATCATGATATTTGAGTGCTGTCATGTGCACTATTGTTATGTGATTATTCATATATATATTATGTTATGTTTATGTCGCCCATATATTAGTGGACACAATATCTCGGAGTTGAGATGCCTTGAGAGTGTCAAGATACCTTAGAGTCAAGATGCTCCATGTGTAAGAATGCTTTGGAGTAGAGATGCCGTTCGTGTCGGGATGCTCCACGAGTCAAGAAAAGATGATATGCTTAATGAATATGACACATGCCTATGGTCATGTATAAATGCAAATATCATGTCTAAGTAGTAATGGCCATGTATCATAGTAGGTTATGTCATCCACTTGCATTTGAGTAAACCATCTTATGCAATGTTTTTAATGTGAAAGATGGTGCATTTGCTTCTACATTTATCATACATGGCTATTATGTATTCGTTTTGAATTTAACATTGTTTTGTAGATATCGGGTTGAGTGGTAAAATGATTTCTTACCTTAAACTTAGAGATTTCATCTACTAGAGTTCAACTTACCTCTTATTTTTCAAATTCATAGGATAGATCACCCTCCCCCGCTGCGTTTTGGAGTTCCTGTCAATGTGTTTGTATCTAATTTAGTCGTAATATATACTATGTATAGTTTGTATCGAGGTGGATCCCTCATCATTATGTTGCCTGATACTTCAACATTAATGGGGAGTTGGTTGGACCACTGAGGAGCTTCGGTGGTCCTCCCAATTTCAACGATGATGGCAAGTTTTGGATGGATAAAATTGTTGACCCATTGTATAATATCATGGCCCAGTGTAGGCAAGTTTTGGATGTAGGAGCATGGGGTAGTATCGATAAGACCCAATCTTCTTCCCAAAGTTATTGAGTTGTATCATATTTCTTTTTTGTACTTATACTAATACTTGAAAGATGGCTATAAATGGAAAAATTGTGCGTGCAAATCATTCAAACCCGTGCAATTTCTTATAGAATGTGTTGTGAGGATTTCATTGTACTTCCACATGCCGATAGTAAAAATAAATTATACAACGGATTGGACATATGTCGTGTGTGATGTTATAGGACATCACGCCTCGCCCTCTTTAGATGGTTTGTTATAAGCCCACCAATTTTTGCATGGTTTATCCTTAAACCACACACCTATCTTGCCATAATGCTATATTGCGACATCTTTGGATTGACTAACTTGAGCTATTGTCAGCTTTAGCCTGTCCTATATTGAGTCTCATAGTTTTGTCATTTTGCATAAGATAGGCATTTTTCCAAGAGGTCAACAATTCTGGTAGTCCTTTAACCTAAGCACACTTAAATATGGAAATTTGAATCAAAACTTGTTGTTATATCAAAATGTGCTTTCGTGAATTAATTCCATTTTTTTATATACATACTTAGAATTGCTCTCCCTTATTTGGTGCACATTTTGGTTCTTTCCTACACCTTTGCATATCCTAGACGCCTATTAGGAACCGCTCTTTATCCAAGTCTTGTGGCCTAGTGACCACTCCCACCCTCATTAGACTAAGTCGTTATAAAGGTTGTGTCAAGAAATTGATGGGGATGACTTAAGAAGTTCCTTTTGGGCAAAGGCCTTCTTGATTGCATTCGAGTCTTGCTTATTCAGAATTTGCTTGGCCACTATAGTTTGAGAAAGCTAGCTTGATTTTCTAAAAACCCTCTTTTCTTTACTTTTCTCTTTTCTACCCTCTATTTTTTAAATGTTAAATTTAAGAAAGAAGAACAAAAAAGTAACTTAAGAAATGGGGGAATATATGAAAAATCCACAAGTATGAGAGGATGGGAATCCAATCTTCCGAACATATTACTCCTCCAACCCTCCATTTCTCTCTCCTCTCCTCCAATGGTTGAGCCACGATCCCTCGGTCTCTCTTCTTCTTCGGTCAAGTTTCAAAGAGAAGACTCAAAATTTGAGCTTCATTTTCAAATCAATTTGGGGAAACAAAACAGCAACAACGAGATCATTTTAAGCCTTTTTTGCCATGTTAATTGAAGATTGTCCATGTCGAACCTAAGTTTCTTTTTATAAAAGCCATGTCAGAGTCAAAATTTAGTTTCAAAATCCATGTAGGGCGAGTTGCCAAATGAGGCACTTAAGGGTTTGTTTGGTGATGTTTCTATTTCAAAGAACAACTTCTTTTTAGAAATATTTTTTTATAGTTCTATTTCCTGGAATAATTTCTAAGTAAAAGAACACGTTTGATAATTATACAAAATTTCTATTCATGAAATGGAAAAAGAACAGGAATGTGTTTGGTGAGATCCACAATTTTTTTTTTTTTTTTGAAGAAGGATTTGTTTTAATTTTTTAAGGTTTTTGTTCTTCTTCCTCATTGCAACCGCCACTACCTGTTGCTATCGTCGACCACCGCCCTTGGCTGCCTACCGTGCCAACCACCACCGTTGGTTGCGACGGTGACGACAGGCGATGGACGACAGCAGTCGGCGATGATGGCTAGTGGTGGCTAGACAGCAGCAAGCGATAGTGGGGGCTAAGGACAAAGAAAAGAAAGAAAAAGAAAAAAGAACTTATGTCTAGAAATTATTCTTGAGATTAAGAAAATATTTTTTTTACTTCTTATTTTTGTTTCAAATCTATTCCCTGATCACTTTACTATTTCAAGAAATAAAAAATTTAGTTGACATTACCAAACTAATTTATGTTCTTTTTTTGTTCCGGGTCACAAAGGAACATAAATCGAGATAAATAGAAACGTTACCAAACATATCCTAAGCAATCAATTTTTCGCCAATGAAGCACTCGGTTGATTGTGAGAAAAGTTTTGACTCTAAAATGAGCGTTGTACAAAAATTATAACATTTTTTTGTCCATTTTCCAAAAATAGTATAACTTTCTCAATCTAATACAAGATATATAGTGGTGGCTAACGACTTACTAAGCTAAAAACTTTTTGGTCGAATGTACATTGTGTGGCAAAATTGTAACACATGTCATGCCACGTGGTAACATAGAGGCAAAGTGAATTGCCACATGGTGAGCATTAAAGCGAACATTCCTCAAATTTGGACTTTAAATAATATCTAATGCAATCAAATCTCACATCCCGAGTCTTTAGGTCTCTAATCAGCCCATAATTGATTAATAGTAGCTCCTAAAGTATGAATAAACGACATAATTAAAATGAGAAGATCAATAAACGATAGGTAGAGTTTGGAAGAGCAAGACGTTGTTTATGTGCTTAGTTGATCCACAACTATCACTCCTTTACTCTAACAAAGCTAAAAGTAACTCCATTCTTGCATCTTAAGCTCCTAATCACTTTTTTTTAGGGGTACCCGGTACCTACTCCTTTTGAGCTTCCATAGGCTAGGAAAAGGGTCTCATGACAAGCTTGAATAGCACATGCCATGTGACTCATACCTACTTTGTTCTATTTTTTTACCCAATTTCTCCTCCTTTTCTACGAGTGCAATTATCTCTTATGGCAAAAAGTCATGCTCTTCTTCAACCAGATAATCTAAAAGGGAGAGGTGAAACATCAACCCCATTCCATCTCTACCTTCCAACAAGCTTGCTAGAAAAACAGATAAATAAAGAGCTGGTTAAACGTCATGTCTCTAATTTGTCTTTCTTTAGAAGAGAACCATTGAAACTATGATCACCATTTCACTTTTCTTTAGTTGTCTCTATCGAATTATCCTCTTAAAGGAGAGCTCATAAATTGCCCCACTCGACCTTCCCTTCCTCGGCGGCCACGTCACTACTGAGAGCAATTCCATGCTCACAAAAACCCATGTGGGGCGAGTGGGATAAAACATCCGAACGCGTGCAGATCGAGCGCTTTCAATTTTCAAGTAGCAATTCGGTGCCCGAGTACCCTTTCAATATAATAAATTAGTCCAATTGTGATCATGCGATAGAATGATTACTCATCTCTCGAGATGCCTAAAAGGATTTTGTCTTTGGCGTGATTAAATTAAATGGGCCGATCCACTTGCAAAAAAATAAATTGCATGGAAAAACATAACAAAAATGTATAATAAAAAATAAAAGTGAAAGAATGGAACAAAATTGGGGGCAAAAAATGGTTGCCCGGGCGAGCACGGCAAACGAGCCGGGGGGGCGCTTCTTGACAACGACGCTCGCCCATCGATGCCCGTACTCTCCCCCACGCGCCATCCCCGTCGCGCGTGGGCCGATCCCCGGCTCGTGATTCCGGTGGCCGGGCAAGGGCGTAAGCGTCTTTTCGGACGGCCGGTTTCACGTGCGGGGCCCTGCTTTGGGGAAAAAGTGGTTTTGCCAATTTTGCATGTGGTTTTTTCTTTTTGATTTGCGTGTGAATGGAAAAAAAAAAGAATTTCTTTCAATTCTGGAATTTCGCGAATCACGCGTTTTCGATTTTTTTTTTCTACTTCGAAATATCTTGAAATTTTTTTTATTGATAAGTTGATTATGTCCAGAAAAGTTTAAAAGTCGAGTGATAAATAGAGAAAGTACGTTTTTTACTTTATTTCAAAAATGGTATGTGTTTCGATTTATAATTCTAGCAGGAATTTGTTTTTCTCTAAATTTGAAAAGATACTATTGGTATGTAGATCTATTTTTATTGGCCTCTTTCTTTGTGGGGTTGGTCCCCTACAAAAATTTCAAAATTGTGCTCTCACCAAGCTAACTTTCGTGACAAAAGCAATTCAAATAATTGGTGGGTGAGGTAAGATTCCTGTGAAAAATTCAATATAAATAAATCTCATGATGTACTGTGAGATTCCTTATGGAATATTCAATATAAATAAATCTCCTAAACAACGTCACGTTAAGAAGCCAAATTTAAAGAAAATGCCTTGTGAATAGATACAATCTACTAAATTTTTTTCTAGGAGCTCCCTCTTGTTTTCAAAATCCCTAATTTGACCCCAATCTTGCAATAATATTTTGGTAGACTTGTTAACAATGCACGAAAGCGACCTTTTTTGTGCGGCGAAAATTAATCTCAGTAAATGCGTCACGAGCATATCGCTTTGGATTTTCTACCACACTAAAATTAATATCAATCCAAAAACTTTTCATGATATTGATCTATACTTCTGCGTGTAAATAATGTGCCCCATGACGAGGAGATGCCGTCAAGCGCAGGATGGAATGAAAAAGATGGGATGGAAAAGGACGAACGGAAAAGGACAAAACTCAAATAAATAATATCAATAGGGATAAATAAAAAAAAAGGGCAAGAAATGGAAAATTAAAAGTGGGTTTTCTAATAAAAGAAAGCAAGTCACTACAAAAAATACAGATAATAAAATACGGAATTTTAGTTAAACGAGAAACCACCGCGAAAAAGTTTCCTTGCTCGCTTTTTCTCTTCTCTTTCTCTGCTTTTTCTTGTCTGTCTTTCCTTCGATTTCTCGCTGCTCGTGCACGGTTCTTGATGCGCCGAGGTTGAGGAGGGAGGTGGCGGTTCGCATTTCGGGGCGAAACCCGCTTGGGGAAGGTGGAGGGGAATCGTGGGTCGCGGCTTGTTTCGCTCGGGCCGAGCTGATTCACCTGCGATTCGCGGCGAGGAGTGATCGGTTGTTGGGTCGGCCGGCGGTGGGTCTGTTCGGGCCCGGGAGGCGCAATGCGGTGAAGGAATGTTGCCGGGTTGGAGCCGGGGGTGTGGGGTTCCGGGCTTCCCGTTGGGGGGTGGGGGGTGATCGGGTCTCGAGATCTGGGAATGGGGGGGTGGTTGGAGTAGTAGTGATGGCGGTTCTTGATTTGGAGCTGGCGTCTTTCTCGAGATGTTGACTTCGCTCCTGGTTTGTCGGGTCTAGTAAGTGGTGGGGGCTGAAGGGGGAGGAGGCGTTTCGTTTTTGTTCTTTTTTGTGTGGTGGTGGTGGTGTTGTTGTTGGAGTTTTGAATTCGTAGAAGACGGGGGGTTTGGGTTTTAGGAGGGGGAGTTGAGGAGGGAACGGAGTCATGATCGATCAGTTCATCAATTTCGTGATTCGGCCTCCCAGGTAGTTTGTCATTCTTGTTGTCCCTGCCGTGTTCTTTGTCAATATCATCGTTACTTCGTGGACTCTAGCTTGTAGCTTTGTTTTTTTGATGCTATAGAAACCTTCCGTCGAATGTTGTTTAGCTCTGTCGAATGTTCCAAGTGGGGGAGATATGATTCATTTGTATTGACCACTGTTATGATATGGCAGCTGTTGCTTGAAGTCTGTCCTCATTGACTTTTGTTATCGTCAAATAGGGGTTGAGTTAAGAGAAAGGAGTTCAAAAAGGACAAGAGAACATTTTTTTTTGGCAATAGAAGAAAGGAACGTCCGATCTTTCTGGAAGACGATCATTTAATTTCTCTCTAGGGCTTTATCGTGGTTTCTAAATTGATTGTCATAGCCGCTGCCTGTCTTCTGATTACTGGATTTTGCTGAAGGAGGACCTTGCTCGATTTTGATGCTGATTACTTCGCTTATTGACTGGTACATGTAGTAAAATGAGGACGTCCACATGTTTTTTCCCATCTGAAAATATATTCTTAAATGAATACTAGATCCTTTCATTTTGCTCCTATCGTTTACTTTAGATTTATCTTTACATTATCTTTCATTGGGTTACTCCTCATGGAACCCCTCCCATCAAAATTTTGCAGTCTGTGGTCTAAGAAACTCACTACGGTTTCCATCTCTTTGTCGACAAGTTGAATAGAGTAGCATCTATCGGGTTTGTCTCAATAGTAAAAAGCTCTTATGGCTGTTTTTCTGTTAGAATCAATAGCTTGTATGGACATGTTCTTTGTTAATTTGAAAAACATCTTGACAGTTAATGTGCCCTCTCTCTGTTACCTGACATACTGCTCTACATACAGGGCAGAGTACAACCCTGACCAATACTTGTGGGAAAAAGATTTTACTCTAGCAGGCAGGTCGTACAAAAGACAAGATTTGGAGGCAAGTATGGACAACAATACCAACAATTAAATAATTATTTCTTTCGCTTTCTAGACAATTTAATGTACATTTTCTCAGTGGTTTCTAATCTTTTAAGTCATGATGCTTCCATTTCAGCTTACTAACAAAAGAGGCCATACTCTGAAGTGTAGTCATTATGTTCCTGCACCTTTCCCGGAGGAAACACCTCTTCCTTGTGTTATTTACTGCCATGGAAACAGGTAGAGAATGTCTTAAAACTCGAAGTCTTTATTTCAAGAGGACCAGGAGTGTCTCGTTTGCCTCTTGAGTTGTGGAGGACTTTTTTAGATGTCTTGTGCATACACCCCTTTTTCGCGTATCTTTAAATTGGCTTGTCTCCTGTGTGATGGTTTATTATTATTATTATTTTCTTTTTCGTGAGGAATCATTAAGGGAGGTAAAGAATCATTCTTTTCCCAAGAAAATAACCTTGATGGCTGGTTGGGATAGTTGGATATCCATATGAGCTGTTTTAGAAGTAGTTTGTAAATTTCACTGTCTCACTCTAGTAAATAATGCAGTGGATGTAGGGCTGATGCAAATGAAGCTGTTGTTATTCTGCTTCCATCGAATATCACTGTTTTCACACTTGACTTTTCGGGATCTGGCTTATCTGATGGTGAATTTGTCAGCCTGGGTTGGCACGAGGTATGTATACATGGGATCGCAAGTTATATTCACAAAGAAACCATGAAAGAAGTAGCTATTTTTGGCTTAACAAGTAAGACATTTTCTATAAGTAAAGGCAGGAACTTTATGCATGCTTAAGCTTTAAGTCTATCTTCTCCTTTGTTCCAGAAAAATGACCTTCAGGTTGTGGTATCACATTTAAGAAGCAATAAGCAAATATCAAGAATAGGTCTTTGGGGACGGTCCATGGGAGCAGTAACTAGGTACATGTTTTTGCTCTGTTGACGCCTTCTCTAATCATCAGTTTTTTCTGTTATTTTTTTATCGCGTTTAGTAAGAGGAGTTATTTGCTCTGGTTATATTTGGTAGAACAAGAACACAGTCATAAACTTCTTCTTTCTGGAACTTGATGCAGCATCCTCTATGGAGCAGAAGACCCCTCAATTGCTGGAATGGTGTTGGATAGTGCCTTCTCAAATCTGTTTGATCTCATGTTGGAGCTAGCAGATGTGTACAAAATTCGTGTTCCTAAATTTACAGTATGTGTCAGCCTCCATGACTATCAAGATACTAATGCAACTACAAGAATGCCGAATGAGAGATGCATGCCACCACAAACTTATGCAGTATATGTCATTCTTCATAAACATTCTATGACAGGATTTACATGGTTAATGGAATTCTGCAATTACATAATACCATAATATTGTCTCACTGAAATAAAATTTTAGCAGTCAAAAAGGAGTCAGATGTATACTTTTGATTCAAGCAAACCTGACATCATGCCCAGGCCATACCCTACTAATAGCATTTCAAAGCAACATGGGAACTTTTACCATTGGGTTGACATGAGTAAAAAAAAAAAATACAAAAAGGAAGTGACACTAAGGTTAAGTTTAAGAAAATTACTGTTCACAAATAGAATATTCCTTGTATTCCAAATCTACTTTAGTTTGAATTTATAGAACTCATGAAGGGGTATTGTCATTAATTGACAATTGGTGTGCTTTGATATATATTCTTGTCCGGTTCGGGTTAAAAGAAACCTAAAAGGTATCTGGTTGTGGTTTTGTTATTTGAATCCTCATTTTCTTATTCTTTGTTGGGATTGTTCCTTCATTAGGTAAAGATGGCGGTTCAGTATATGAGGAGGGTGATCCAAAAGAGGGCCAAGTTTGATATCATGGATCTTAATTGTTCGCAGGTTTGTCATATGTGGTTTCTGCTTTTGCAATCCATTTCTCTGATGTATTATGTTGGTGAGATGATGGTCTAATCTGTCATTTGAAAAGAAAGCCCCAATAACTTTGGCAGTGTCAACACACTGCATTAGGGCTTGGGCTATTGAGATTGTTATTGTTTTATAAACCTCATTCTAGGACATTGATTTCACTAACAAAATGTTTAAGTGAGGCAGAGACAAACAAATCGATTTTTCTGGTTGGTCTACCATTTTTGTTGATATATTTGTGCACTGCTTGTCCTTTGTCATGGAACTGCATTCCTCATGAGGTCTTTGTCCTGGTTCAAACTGTATTAACTAATTACTATCTGCTCGTACAATGTAAAACTAATATAGCTGTCTTTCTTATCTTTTACAAGAGGATACCCCTAATAAGTTGTCAAAGTCGTCGATGGTCACTTCCTCACATTTATATGTTGTCATTCGACAATTCCTAAGGAGACTTTTTAATGTCTTTAAATTTGCCGTTGTTGGTTTGTTATCATGAAATTATTAATGGATTAATTCTTTCACTTGATAGTCAGTTGTCATTTGACAATTCTTAAGGTTATGCACCGCAGAACCATGAATATGCTCTTACTCTAAGCAATTTTTTTATTGTTGTTCTATTTCTATGTCACTGTTAACAATCACATATTCTTTAAAATGCACAGGTTGCACCGAAAACATTCATACCTGCTTTATATGGACACGCTAGTGGGGACAAATTCATCCAGTGCCACCACTCTGACCTCATTTTCAAATCCTATGCAGTATGATGCAGTCCTGAAAATTCTGCCTCTATGTTCTTGCTTATGCATATCAAACTCATTTTCTATTTTGCCAGGGAGACAAAAACATCATAAAGTTTGATGGTGATCACAATTCTTCTCGGCCACAGTTTTATTATGATTCAGTTTCCATTTTCTTCTACAATGTACTTCATCCTCCTCAAGTTTCCTCTGCCTATACAAATAAAGCAGAGAAGTATTATGACTTGGGGAACCTGAGGATCAGCGGAGGCATGGACGAGGTAATGTTTGGGTGAACTTTTGGAGGATGCTCTATTGCTTTGTCTAGTCGATAGGCGCCTTCTTAGGATTTTGGATCAGGGGTGTATGAATGTGTAATGCGAAAAAGCAACCAAAGAAAATTGACATTATTTACTTTGTTTCTTAGTTTTGTTCAGCTTGCTAGCCAAACGAAAGTAGTTGAGTGATGATCTCATATTATGTTCTTAAATGCATCGTCGTGAGATCTTTGGTGCTTTCACTGTCCTGCCTAGTAATGACCTTTACAAAGATTGCTATTCAAATTTAGCTGTAAGTTGCTGATGCTATGTTTTATCCTGCTTTGCATTTAGAATCTTTTATATGACATCATCGCTGGTCTTCGTTCCATGGGCACTGATTCTGCGAGTTCATCATCAGTTCTTCCTAGCAATTCGGCCACAAGATCTGTTGACGAGCTTCTTTCCGAAAATTCAACAGTTAACGTGGTCGAGGTATCCTCCTTACCTGGGCGTAGCTTAGTCCTCTAAATTGTTGTTTGACTTCCATTTGTATCATATTGCAGGATTCCACTCGTCAAGGCAATGCATTTGGGAGCGACGAGCCATCCCACATGCAGGTCTTTCAAGTACTCTGAATTTAATTGAAAACACAAAGAACAAATTTGCTCTTTTGTAAAGCTAATAGACTAGGGACCATGGGGTGCCTCATTGTTACTTGTTACAGGCGATTTTACATGCAAGTTGTAATACAGCTGCCCATCTCGTCACCTGCTGCCCTATGTTTTGAACGCTAGAAAATCTTCCTTTTGTTTTTTGGGTTCATCATTTTGACTGGTAGCATCCTTGTTTTGCACTAGACATACCCTTGTATTTAACGGGTACTGTGGGACTCTGCAAAGGTGGAATGTTCTTTTTTGTAATTTGGTGGACTTCTTTGGACTGTTTGCAGGACAAGGAAAATGGCCAGAATGAAGAATGTTGTTCATTTACAAGTTCGAACAGGGAGAGCTGGGGAAGATGCTCATCTCTAGGAGGCAGCGATGATGAACCTTCAGCATGCGCTAATGACAGGCACCAGGTCTCTCTCTCTCTCTTTCTCTCTCCCCCACTGATGGTTGGTGAAAAACCAACCTCTCAATTTCAGCTTGTTTTGCTGGATTTATTCATGTCTTGGGTGAAAAAAACAGATAAAATCTTACCCTGACCTTGTTGATGAATAATGACTGACCTATCTCGTTGGGACTTCTAATAAATTTCATCTCTTTAGAGCCAAAATGGGCATTAGAAGCCAAATGTAGCCGAGTCAATGGACCATGAACAGTTATATGACGGATCATACCTTGCTTCTGGATTTTAGTTTAAGACTTACTAAGTCAAAAAATCTTACACATTTTCTAACTCAACTTCACTATCATCTCTTTCTTTGCTTGTGCAACGAATCTAAAGCAATTTCTTGTTTAATTTTTAGACGACTCTAAATGTTCTTGCAACCCCACTTAGAAGCTCGCAACAAAGATCTCCAGAGAACCTGAAAGACGAAAAGAAAAAGAAGAAAAAGAAAGCAGAGCCAGCTCCGAAAAAGCCTAAGCGTGAGAAATTTGAGAAACTTGAAGCCTTAAGCCAGCGATTGCGCCTTTGCATATTGAAAGGAGTCAACCATCAGAGACACCGATCATCGTGACACCCTCCATGCTGTAAAGATTATTTGGACTGTTGTTAGTAATGTAATTGTTTTCGTTCCTTAATTTTGTGTCTGCAGGTTTTCGTACTCTAGCTTTTGTCCCTTTTTCCTTATTAACCTCTAGTAGGCATTTCAACTTAGAGCATCACGAATGAGGTTGATTATCGCCATTCTGTCCCTTTCTCCCACTCTTCATTTGGCGCATGCGTATGTAAACAATGCGGTAAATCTATGCTGACCAAACATTATGTGTCAGACGAGAATGGATGTAACTGTGATAATTTCAGGACTGTTGTGTTAACCAAAATCATCTCTGTTAAGTGCAAGTTGAGCCCTTCATCAGAAACAAAGACTGTTAATGCCATTTTGTGCTTCCCTTAGAACAATACTAAAAGCTTTTGGAAGTTTTCGTATGATTTTTCCAATGTTTGAACCCTAGTTAATTAGCTAGGCGTATGGAGCTATTCAAATCATATCCTGACGTTGGAGATGGATATTAGGCATGTTCGGCGTTTTGTTTACGTGCTTGTTTGGGGATGAGCTCTCCAAGGGGACTTCTGTAAACCTACACTATCTATTTCTGGGACGAACGGTGCAAAGCATTGGCCACCGTGAAACTGACAATGATGTGTTTGTGAGAGAAGAAAGCACATGCTTATGCATCGTGACCTTGCAGGAGAAGCAATTGTTATGCTGCCAAACGGAATTGAAGGTTCCCTCGTCCTGTCTCCCAAGAGAAATCTCAGAACTTGAAGCATTATCTACTGTGTAGAACAATCGAGTTGAGTAGGAAAAATTCACACACGGCAATTGTCATGCTATTTTGTTATTAGACTTGTTTCTGGCACAGGTGATCGGAAAGACACAATCATGGGCATGCTAGCTCGTCTATACTTTCATTTAATGGGTTACACTCTGCTGTTATTTTAATCTTCGAATGGGTTCAAAGAAATAGTCTAGATAATGTAAGCTTAAGTATTCATTGCCAAAACAGTTATTAAGACAGACCTTCCAGAACTACTCAGACGAGACAAGCTTCTAAACTTGTTATTTCAAAGAAGTTTAAGACTTCCTAGAAGTTACACATACAAGGCTGAAAGAAAAGGTCTACAAATGCATATTCCATGCATCAAAAGAATTATAGACTACCACTGGAGACTTTCCTCAGTTGTTCACCATTCGCAATTGAGATCCCCAGCGAGGGATCAAACTGCTCCCTGGTCAGGAAAGCTGGATGCGATTGCTGGTAGGAGTTCAAGCCTGAGTCAAGTATCGGATGTGGGGTAAACAGTTCTTCTGCGGCATACACCGCATCCTCTGTTAGCCTTCGCTTCTTCGCTTGCTTCTCTCCTTCAGGGCTCTCAGCAATAGGTCGCACATGGCACCCGGAGTCGGGGGTCTGTGGTTCATGATGAGAAGACAACGATTCATCAATTGAGTGGCTCTTTCCTGGGGCATGGTCCTCAGAGGCCTTCTCCTGAAGTGGGCACTCGGAAGTCGGTGCAGGGGTTGCTGGGTCACTCTTCTTATCAGATTCCAGGCAATCATCACCCAAGCCAGAACCATCTGTAAGAACCCCACTGAGGCGTTGCTGCTCTTCAATGATCTTCTTCAGGTACTTCCCCTGCGCTTCTATCCGTAACTGTAGCTGT
The DNA here is from genome assembly GCA_016097485.1 of Eucalyptus sideroxylon x Eucalyptus melliodora. NCBI lineage: Eukaryota > Viridiplantae > Streptophyta > Magnoliopsida > Myrtales > Myrtaceae > Eucalyptus > Eucalyptus sideroxylon x Eucalyptus melliodora. The sequence continues at coordinate 73,662,968 of CM027828.1, read as the reverse complement.
CTTTGAACCTGTTAAATCGAGCACAGAAATTAACCAGCAAGTAATTGGCCAACAATACTACTACATATGGCTTATAGACTCAGGAATACTAGGGTCTCATCTGAATCTTTCTATGATTGTCTCTGGAACTCACTAATCAAAGTTGATTCATTATTTCTGAGAAAGGTACCAATACTGTACCCAAATGCAGAAAGCCTGGTCCAAAGTCTCACAGGTTTGCATTGCTATTACAGAACCTTAACCTTTCCTCAATCCATTAAGTTGCCTTTCTTTCATCATGTGAATTATAAAAGCTTTCAGCCATGATAGTCAGGACTTCCTCAAGGAACAATCTACTTAACTCTAAAGACCGTCGCTATAGTTTTTTTTTTCCTGATGACTCGGGAACCACCGTACATCTGGCAGCCGGCGACATAAACCCGGGGCAACACTAGCACAGGGACCCACCTCCCACTGCGCGTCACTTAAGTCGCGCAAATGTGACCGCAATGACTCGAACCTCCCCCCAACCGGAAGAGGGGGGAACGCCCAAACCAAAACGTCCACCGCAGGGTGGGTGACTGTCACTATAGTTGCACCTCATTTAAAGCAAGTTCTTCATTGAATGAACGAGAATGTACAAGACTTGCCAAACAACAATCCCTAATTGCATACAAAATTAGTTATTCATTGTGAAGAGAAAACGTGCCTCTAATTGCTCATGCAGTCTTTTTTGCACCTCCATCTGAAGCTTGAGAGCTTCTGTAATTTGCATTCCACTGTAAATGTGAACATAGAAATTTCATCAGTTTCATGATTACGGAGACCTCAAATGAGATAATTATAAAACTTGAGGAACGTGTGGCACTAAAAGTTCATCTCATCCATTAACATGAATTTATTACGAGGAAGACACACCAAGAGTCAATTAGAAAGGAAAACTGCATAATCATGAATTCAAACTTGTCAAAGAATGAATTTTTTTTTATAGGTCAGAGAAAATTGAATATTCTAAGAGAGAGAAAACAAAAGGAAGTCTCACAGATGACCAAATGCCTGTGTTCTGTGTTCTCGCCAATAACATCTACTATATCCACAAATGACAAATTAGGCATATTCTACTTACGATGAACCATCTGTATTTGAAACAATATCTGCTGAATCTTTCTTCTCGGCATTTTTTCCTTCAAACACAAATTAAGGAAGCATAAAAGCTACTCAGTATCTTCTCCCATGGTTTAACTTTCAAATAAACTTAATTACTATTTCATGTACATGAAAAGATGAATATGAAAACCACCTACCATCAGAAGAAGAGTCTGGCAAATATTTTGCTAGTCGATACTTCTGCATTAGGGGCAAAAGGGACCAAACAATGTAAGCAAGAGGAACAGACCAGCATCAACCAGAAAACTTAAGTTACACAAACCTGCAAGTGACTTTTGACATGGTATATTGTTAAACCCGGAACTCCCATCACTCTAAGGACGCCTTTAGGAGTGGCCCCTGTAAGGAAACAAACAGAAATTTCTCGATGAATAGTCCCATTTGATTATATGAGGTACCCAACAACACAGTCTGTCTGAAAAGGAAAAACTCCATCACCAGCTCTTTAAACTGTAATGTCCACTATATAGGAGTTATCAAGGACTAAACATTCTTTCAGACTCATGTGACAAGCCAAGGACTTGAAAGTATCACTAATGAAATACCGCATCTAGAAGCTCATTTATCTTGGATAAAACAACAGGTAATCAATGGGGTATTGCTGCCGCAACTCCTCCCTGACATCACACTACTAGTTAATTAATTTTAATTAATTAGCGGTAAGAAGAAACATAAAATAAGGGAGTATCTCCTTGAAGGGAAAAAAATGAAGTAGGAGCATTCAACACAGCCACTTATTCAAGAGATTAATAGGGTGTCTACTGATTTCTCAGAATGACATGGCATGATAAAAAACACGTCAAAATGAACAATCAATTTTCATTAATGATAAATATCTGGTAGATCTCATAACATGGTTATGCACGTAACATCCACAGAGAGAATGATTTACAGTGAACCTCAATGAACAAAATTTTGAGGAAGAGAACCACCAAGATAAGCACTAATAAACCTGTACTTGTAACACTTATAACCTCAATCCCTGTAGACTGGCTATCTTAAATCACATTGCTAGTATATCTTCAAGAACAATACTGCATCATAAGACTCATAATAGAGCCCAGGAAAATATTGTGCATCAAAGGAACGGAGAGGAAAAGTATGCAGTCTCATGGTATTTAGTTCTTTCCACAGTGCCGATCGAGAATTAATGCATCAGGATTTATGCTCTATAAGCATCAAGAAAAATCAAAGAAATTAGCGTGGTATTCCATTTCTTTGGAGTGACTTGGGTCTGACCTGGTGGCTTACCAGCCCTGACACGCACACCTATCGTTTAGGGTGGGTTTCAAATTATGTATTAACCCATCTGAAAATGCATAAATGCACTTTCATATGTCCCATCTCATTCTATGCAAAAGTGGTTGGTCCACAAAATAATGTCAGCATTTAAGGAACATGAAAAAACTGTAATAGTTAACTATATGCAGCAATCTACTTTCCACATGTTGGAAATTTTTTGGTGCAGAAGATTCTGTAAAGAAAATAGATTTTCATGCTTACGCAAAGAGGAAATACAGAAAAAAGTGTTAAAATGAAGCTTTGCAACAAAAAGAAGCATAAGCCAACTCACTGTCAGGACCCCCAAGTTGTGCCACAGCATCAACAAAACTTTCATGAAGATCATTAGTCCAACGAAGCCGCTGCTTTGATGCAAGATTAGAGTTGTTGCTGAGACTGTTTCCTCCATTCATAGGTACCATTGCATCGGCACCACAATCCAACTGCTGACCTTCAGTAAAAGAGTCGTTGCGAACTAGACTCGAGCTAGGGACACTTCTCTGTTGATACATTTACCCTTTACCTGTATAGAGAGGACAAGTTCATCAAAGACTACCTTGAAAATGAAAATGGTATCATGTGTTATAGTATAGCTGCAGCACAGTTGGTTATTACTAGATGAAATTAGTTATGAAAATTTGTAGCTGGAATGTCCTTTCTCTTCTCCTTGAATTAGCAATCCCACCACCATGGGTAAATGATGGTTGCTGGGATTGTGACACCTCCTAGCAAGGTATGATCACGGAACAACATTCCAAATTTGGGCATGCTTTGTTCCAAATGGCCAAATTGGCAATCCGAGGGGCACCCCACCGAAAACTCACTTAATTGAAAGATACCAAAATAAAACTAATGGTGCCAGCTCATTCTAGAAGATGATATTGTGCATTCTTTAAATAAACTCATGCTTTTGGATCCACAGAAACTAAGTTAGACATGAAGTGTTGTACTTCATTGGATCAATATAAGTCAATGTCGCATCTTACTTCTAATTAGAAAGCAAATATAACTAAACTGTAACTTTCCCATATTAGAAATAATCTCAACAAATGCTTCACAGCATACCATGATCCAAATTAATCAATGATAGAGACCACCCCTTATCTATAGCTTTCTCAACAAGCAACAACCCCCTCCCCTGATGACCATGACCAATGACATACCGTGATCTAAGTAACATTGGTGTATGCCTAAAATTTGTTCTTTGAACTGTGAAAGTGTGCATGAAATGAAGTGTCAATTCTTTTTGTATTGATGAGAAGAGACCATATGTCAATTTCCGAAACTATTTACATACATGTTGAGAAAATTTCTACACATCAAACAGTTGGTAGGAGTTACACGTCAAACGAAGTGTCAATGCTTCCAAAACAGATCTAGAATGTTTTCCTCCTGGGAGGTTCTTGGCAGTTACTGCAGATACTAATAAGGCCTTCCTAGTGTTGGCAAGTGTAAGTGAATACATTCATGGCCTTCACACTTATAACTGAGGGAGAAAACCTTTAGATTGCCTCTCACTACTTTTTGGTCATCATGGCATTAAACAAATTAGGAGAGTCATCGCATCAATCATCAGATGCAAGGACAAGGGTCTTTCTTTCGCTTTTCTCTTCCCATTTGTTTCATAATGGGTGGGGTTGGATTAGGAGTGGTAGGGTTGGTATAGTTTCTTGAGACCAACTCCTGCCATGTTATTCATGCAACGTTGCGTTATTGATTTTCTGTATGTCTACTCTTTAGGCTAGCATGCTAGATGCAGTCCATAACAGACATCTCTAAGGCAGGACAAAATAGCTGTTGCAGGAAATTTTACCAAGAAAACATGCTCCTTTACAGATTCAGTACTCGAAGGAAGCACTGACATTGACACTATTGCAAGGGCAGTTACTTGTGCAAGGGAGGCTCCCAGGCCAGTGCACCAATATCTCCATTCCCATTACAACCTCAGCATGCTCTTACTGCATGAAGTATTCTCACCCAAGCCACTCCATCCAGGACCCACCCACTTCTCCCAAAGATTTCACACACAACATCCGCCGACGCCTACCACAACATCATTCGAAAATCTAACCGTTCAACTATGTCGAAGAGTATCATGTTGGGTGCCAAAAGTGGCAAATGTCGGAATTATCGAGCAACAGACATAATTGGAACAACGGTGAAAGCTACCGACTTTCGCCCCTCTCTCCGCGGAACAATTAAAACCCACATCTAGCACGCGATCAAGTTCCCAATAACAGATAAACCAATCCATAAAGCCAGCCAATCCCGAAGACGGCCACTCTAATCCCTCGCCTCCGAGCCTAAACAAACGCGAAGACCCGCGAAAGGCGACTGACTTATTTTATAAAGGCCGGCGCTTTAGGACACATGCCAAACTCCCCACCTCAAAAAACACAAACTTTCTTCGTGGGAAACTGCGATTGACCCAATTTGGCAACAACAGCAGCAGAAGAGAAACATACGGACGAGTCAGCTCGAATGATACGTACCCGGAATCAGATCGACGAAGAGAATCCCGGGAAAGCCGGAGATGGGGAGAGAGGGAGAGGAGATGGATGGACTTCGTTGAAACTCCCGACCTTTCCTTTTCGGGCACTTCTTTTTCTTAACTCGTCTTGTTCGAAGGCGGAAGCCTGCAAGAGACTCCCTCCCTCCCTCTCTCTCTCTCTCTCTCTCTCTCTGGTTCTCAGATTCTTGTGGCTTGGGGTGTCGTTAAAATGGCGACATTTGTATGTGTGCGCGCATATATATGTATCTGATTTTTGTGTTTCAAATTTAGAATATAACATTTTCAATGTTTTAAGATTTAGGGTTAATGATTAAAAGTTAAATCAGACACCCGCTTACCGATACAGATGACTCGAAAGAACAAATGAAAATCTAAATTTACTTTTACCAAATAGAGAAACAACATGTATCGGGTGAATCTAGCTCGATTACGAAATTATAAGAAAGGATAATGCAATGTTGTGGTAAAAAGAAATTGTGCATATGGGCAGTAATGTATTCTCATAATTTGGAGTGGGAAGTCCTTGGAGGTTAATTTCTCTTCATTTACATTTGCATGGATTTCTTTAGAAAATAGTGTGTTTAGAGGATATTTTTCTCTGCCATATTTTGCTCTCCATTTCTAAGCTCAACATGAATGGCGATTTGTCAAGCTTTGCAACTCAAGTATGATCTGTGGAATCTGATATCAAAAACATTTTTCAACCCCACTTGTATATGAAGTAACACTTTTTAAACATAATAATTTTGTGAATCATAATTATTTGCACCATGATAAAATTTACTTAAGGACAAAATTTCACAATCATAGGTAAGAAACATTAGACAGTATTATTCTCACAAAATTGGTAAATTGACATGTTCTAACATCTTAAGAAGCATTGCATTTCATATTCAATTCTTACTCGAATCAATCTCCTAGGGGTAATATTTCTGTTTGAATCTTTTAGTTTCGACATGGAATAACTCATCCGTAACTTGCGGCAAACTCAACATACTCGTGAAAATCTACCATATGCGACCACCGCATCTCGGCGATGTTAGGACAGAGCCAAAGGCAAGCATGACTAATATGTCTAAGCCCCAAAAACAAATGATATGAACATCAAGCATAGGCAGTTCCGAAGATAAATGCTAATTCATGGAGAATTTATCTAGAGACAAGGAAAAATCTGACTAGGTATTCGCTGAGGGAAGAGGATGGAGACAAAATGGGCAAACAAAGCTCGTGTCGTTTTGCTGGAAGCTGCTGCCCCACTTTGGCTGGGGAATCTACGGGTCATATTCCGGCGAGCATCGATATGATTCCGTCACCCAACAGAACAAAGAGATCCCTTTCCTGTTGGCTGGCCCGATAGCAATGCATTTTGGACCTTCTGGTGTTTTTTATTGGCATGATTCTTAGAGAGAAGTATGCTGTGCTGTCCTGACCACCATCCTGGCTGTACTCCCGAAACGACCAATCGAAATTATTTAACCATATAGCAGAGCCGGCTGCCACCGGCGAACAGATATTGCTTTTGTGACTGTAGTTGGATTTTCCAAGATTTGAGGGGGCACGATTCGATCAACTGTCGCTGTTTGAATCGATGTCGATACCCCCTATGAAATTTACATTCATGGAATGGTCTAATGAGATGCATGATACAAGAGGTATGGACGAGCGTCGTCGAAACTCACAACCATTGTGATTAGTGCATCAACATGAGTCAGCCATACAAAGAACCATGTCCAATTTCATTCGGGAGTTCAATCTTGAGATATATGATTGACGAGCTATTGACTATGTAAAGATGAGTAAATTGCTTTCTCAGCCTTAGCATTGCCTCCTGCAATATTCTAACCTTTAGCTCCAGAAACAGCACAGATGAATTCGTTCTCCACAATTGCCAACTTAAACAATGTTATTGCTCTAAATTTGTCCTCTTGAACAGTTTGCAAGCAGCATTCTTTAAAATCCACCGTGATTACATTTTACATGGCAACTATAAATGCAAAGCTCTTAGATTACAGCTATTTTTTTTTTTTTTTTTGCCTAGATTACAATTATTTCACCAGCCACATATGCATCACTTGAAAATCCCTCTAACGTGCACAATCTCTAAAGGAAATCAAATCTACTGGCCAAGCATCTCGCGTTGGTAAAGAATGAGATCAAGATAGGGGGAACTTTCCGGATGTCACCAGTCTTTAATAGAATAAGCTATCCCAAGGTCAAAAACTAAGGAGTCTTGGCATTCCAATTGTCGATAATTTACAGGGTTTTAAGGCAGTTGTTTCTACTGTTTCTGCCAATGACGAAGAGGACAAAAAGAGAACTGGCGTTTTTTTTACACTTGAAATTGCAGGGCGGGCTAGGAGCTAGGCCAATTAGCCAGATGAATTGAATACAGAATATTCAGCCCTACATCCCAAAGCCAGTGAGGCCATGAGGGCTTACCTGGGGCACAGCGACATCCTGGATCTTCAACTTAGCTTCACTCCAAATAAGAGGGGCGCTTGTTGAGTCAATGCCCATCGGTCGTTTCTTTCCTCCAGCTGGAGATTCTTCCAAAGCTAAAATTCTGGGACTCTCGTGCGAGGTCAAGCAGCTTTCAGTAGAGCAATCACCCCTCTGGGAATGGAGGCTCGGTGGCAAATCATCCTCCGTGCCGTGTACTGCAGCCACCTCATGCATGTAAAAGCCAAGTGGATCAATGGATGGGTTTCTTTGCATCCTAACCCCATATGCCTGGCATTTTTGGTTTTCATTATCAATGATTGCGCTAGTGATAAATTGGTCGGCAAGCATCTTGCAGGCCCTCTCAAGCATTGCCATGTATCTTCTCTCCGCCTCCTGGCGTATTTGCAAGTGCTTCTCAGCCTACATAATAAACTGAGGATCAGATAACTCAATAATAGTAGATCTAAATCTCCCGTCAAGTCCGAGAATACATTATGTTGTTCTTGGCTGGTGATCAGTTAGTAATTCGGAATCTGGAATGTATGCTAACATTCCGAAGATGACCAGAAAAATCACAAAAGAGATCACAGACTCTTCCTTTGAACATCCCAAAAGAAATGAAACTACAGTATGTATTTAATATGGGAAACCAATCACCTCAACTTGAAGATGTAATTTGCTTTGCATTTCCATTTGTGCTCTTAATGCCTCTTTGACTTCATAATTTCTGCCATAGCCGGTTATCGTCAAAAATTAAAATTTCAAGACGCAAGCACTTGGAAGAAGAAGAACCACAGGGAGAAGGAAGATTGGACAAACTCAGCCTTACTCATTCAGATCAGATGATGGTAAGCTTGGGGTAGAATCACCACTGCCAGGGTTTTCTAAAAGGTAAGAACCTGACAACCCAACAACAAAACGGCAAAAGCAAAATGTGTAAGAGAGAAAATCTGCGAGTGGATAAAATCTAAATATCCTACAATAGAGGACAATATCTGACTTTTCTTCATCAGCCCAAGATATTTCTGTCAAGGATAAATCAATCAATGAAAGGCAATGGAATACCATCTTTGGGTGCATCAGCCCCCTCTTTCCCTGATTGCTTGCCTAGCCTGTATTTCTGAATAAAAAAGAAACACCATAATTAGTCGTTGATCACCAGATCTCCATCTTCAATAAGAAATTTTAGTGATTTAGCATGCTATAACCTGGAGGTGACTCTTCAAATGGAAGAGAGTCAACCCTTTCACATTCATTGTCCGCATAATGGCCTTTGGGGTCGCTTCTGCAAATTGGATCCACGCCTCCATAAAATTAATGGGACAGTAATGGAGAACTCCCAACTCACAGGATACATCAAATTTAGGTGACTCTCTAAACATGCAGGTAAGCACCAAAACAAAGTAAACACAACCAACATCGAAACCAATTTAGAAAAGACCGGAGACTTCAGCTGCAGTTCTAGTCCCCAATCATTTTCACGGTACATCCAAATTGTACGTTCAGGGTGATTGCCTAGGCGGAGAAAGTGGGTAGGCCAAACCAAAAGCAGAACACACTGCATCAAAATCTTTCCAAGCCATATACAACCCATAAGATGTGGCTTCACCCAAGTCAATGTTAACAGGACTATGTCACATAACTATCAAAGCCAAGAGACGGCAAACCTAAAGCTATGACTATCTGCTTTGCCATCTGCGTCTCTCCTATAATTGCTATCAAGATTGCCATCTGCAGCATTGAATGCAAATGATGACAAAAGTTTTCATAACTCCAACACTTTGAGAAGGATTTTATATATGACTCCCTGGAGTGTGAGATTCAACACACACGCATCTAAATGAGAGTGCATGATAGCAGCCTCAACTCCTTTTGGACCAAAAACAAAAGCACTGGAGAATTGAAAAGAGAAGGCCAAAAGCTCACTTTCATTTGTTGATATACAGAGTGGTGACAAACAAATCGCAAATAATGTCGGATCGTTTTTATGAGAGGTTTATGAATAACCTAGATCCTTCAGAAAACTCACGATTATATAAAGAGGAACGATGTAAAAGATTAATGTAGCCAACTCCACTTAGTGAAAAAAGGCTCAACTATTGTTGTTTATGTAGGTGGATTTTCATTGAAAGATTTCAATTTATTTAAGTATGGAGTTACAGACCATTACAAATAAAATGGCATAGAATTATTCATGTAGAAGGCTCGGTTGTCGTTATTGTTACGGGCGTTGACCAACTTCTTAGTTATACTGCTTTATAGAGCCTGGATGATTTACTAGGTGGAAGATGAAGAATAAATAAAGGATCTTCACATGACCTTTTTCTGTGTATAAGTAAGTTCTACATAACATTCAAAGCCGATTCTTCCATGGAAAATATATATTTATCCTGCTAGGATATTTGTGTAACCTAGTCAGCTGCTGGCATTTGAATAAATCTCAGAAAACAAAAGGAAAAATGCATGATTTTTACCAAGGAATCATGAAATGATAACCCATTCTTATCAGCCAAAACCATTAAATACAATATATACAACCATGTATAGAATAAGCAAAAAAAAAAAAATACTTGACACTTGGACAAAATATCTATGCCAATACCTCAACTGGTAGCAACTTAGCAATGTACTCTCAGAATATGTCTTATCCAGTTTTTCTATTTGATTGCATGTGTAAAAAGGCCCCTACAACTCATGAGTTTTACCAAGGAATCATGAAATGATACCCAATTCCTATCAGCCAAAACCATTAAATACAATAAACACAACCATGTATAGAATAAGCAAAAAAAACAGACACTTGGACGAAATATCTATGCCGATACCTCAACTGGTAGCAACTAAGCAATGTTAGTATCAAGCATTGCTAGATGCTACTCTCAGACCATGTCTTATCCAGTTTTTTATCTGATTGCATGCGTGAAAAAGCCCCTACAGCTCAATTATCCTATTTTTTCTTGAGAAACTTCACAAGTGCAAGTTTTGCAGATTCACACCCATAGCAAAAACATTCAGAACATAAGTTGCATTCAAAGCAACAAATGAGCACTCTAGGTTTTAGCTCTCCAAAAGTTGAGTGTCAAGCGTTTTTCTGTTATTTCAAGAATGAGGGATGTAAACGAACATTCAGAGAGAAGCAATTGTTTCTTCAGTTTCATTTAAAATACATATGCTACAAATATCAATTAATGTACGAAGCACAATTCCAAAACTCGAACATTACTAAAGGAAGAGTAAATTCTCAGAAAATTTCAAATGAATACCAAAATTGGAGAACTACTCAAGCAGTCAACCAAAAGCCAGAGATTTTCTGCCATGTCTCCGTTGATCCCTCTCAGTTACAAATCAAATAAAAGAGAACCGATTCCATGAAGCAACCAATATAACAATGCAAGTGGTATATCTTCTCACAAAACACAAGCGCGTCCACCAATGTGAGGAAGTCATCAATCAAGTCCATGCAAAGCTAAGACACAATAAAACATGCAAGCCTCTTAAACAAGTTGGCTGGAGCCCTACCAAAAAAGGAATCCTGTTGATTTCTAGATCTCTTCCTGCATGAGGAAGGGGGCAAGGCCTTGACCTCTGGTCATTACTTGAGTTTCCTACCTCATACGGCTCATCGTTCAATTCTTGTGGTGTCCCATTTTTTTTCTCAGGTTAACCAAAAGCAAAAGAGGTTAAACTACCTATCATACGTCATCCATTAAAAAAATAAAAATGATTGGATTAGAAACACCAATTTGCAAATTGGCCCTTCAAAACTTCTTTTAACAGGAAAATGACCTGGAAGCTTCCTGTCAATCACTAACAGTACCTGATTTCAAGCCCAAGTGACTTGGAAATACTCATGGTTACCATATTTTCTCGGATGTAGACCCAAAACATTCTTTTGGGCCAAAAAAAGAAAAATAAAAATAAAATGAAACAACTGACTCATACTGGAACCTCCTATGGAACAAACTGCTTAAGATTTTCTAAGTTAGATTGACCGTCATTTATCATTGAAACAAGATTCCAAGATCAACTTCTTTCCAGCATAAGCCCTTACAATTCCTTTTTGCTCTACAACCTCATCCTGTCAACTCTATGGATCACTCCAGCATCAGGCAAACACTAGCCTAAGTTGAGCGCTGGGAGAAAATTCCTCGCATCTTTCACTCCTAAATAAGCAAAATTCTAGACTTTTACAACTTCCCCAATCCCTCAGTTTCTGTAGAGGAACCTGCAGTGGTTTCACAGCTCGGAAAACTCACCGATCCACATAAAAAGCCACCTCATTCGAGCTCAAACAAAGTCTTTCAACGAAACCCAAATTCCCCCACGTCAAATCCTACCCTAAGGAGTACCGAACACAACATGCATTCTCTCACTAACTTCACACTGCGCAAAGTCCCCAAACAGCAGCCCAAATTGTGGATCCCAGGACAACCGCCGAACTAACCAAACACTCTCAGTCTCAGCCGAGCTACCAAAGTCAAACCTTTCCAGCACGACAACACCGGAAAACACCACAATCAAACGGCGACACGCGTCGCGACGCACGACCCGTACGGCAAAAGAAAAGGTGAGGGGGGGGGGGGGGGGACTCACTGCTGGCTCCGCCGAGCTGGGTGACGGCGTCGACGAAGCGCTCGTGGAGATCGGTCGTCCAGCGGAGCCGCGGCTTGGGATCGGAGGTCAGCACGAGGCACGGGTCCCCACGGTGCCCGGGCCCGCCGCCGCCGCCGCCGCCGACGAAGTCGTCGGGGTGGCCGATGAGCCCCTCGTGGGGCTGGATCAGCCTCGGGAACATCAACCCTAAAGCAAACAAGCCAACCCACCCACCCGCCGCCGTACCGGACCGGACCGGACCGCCGGAAGCAGCTCGAACCGCCGGCGAATCGCGGCGGACTCGAAGCAGAAGAGAGAGCCGAGAGGAGGAGGTGGAAGGAAGTGAGCAGTAAAGAGAGAAAAATGGAAATGATGATGATGATATGACGATGACGGGAAACCGCTTTTTGTACGCGGCGTAAAAATCATACCTTTTTCTCCCCCTCAAATTTTCTCCCTTTTTTTTCTTTGTTTTTACACATGGGAAAAAGGGACAAAGCTCTAGAGAGAGAGAGAGAAAGAGAGGGAGCAGGGGCGGGGTCAGTACGGAAATGACTGGGTCGCGGCGCTGGCCTGGCCTCCTCTTTTTTGTCGAGATTTTCGTCGCTTTCTGCGCTTTTTCCGGCTCGTGCCCAGTGACGACGGCCTGGTTTTTCTCGCCCCGGTTTCGTACCTTTTTGATTTGCAAGCTTACCTTCCTTCACGTGCTTTGTATCAATCAAGAGTCCAATCCATGATCGGGTACTGCGTCACTGATTAGAGAGACCTTTCATATGTACATTGCACGACCCTATGCGCGCACATGACTAGATACATGTCGATACGATGACGTGCTATGATGAATTGGTCGTTATTGTCGGAAAGCCTTGAATAGGACGGTCGATTTGCTTGAGTTTCGTGGAGAAGAAATTCTTCCACGGATAGCTTTTGGTCTTGTCGGGGCATATATATATATGGGATGTTAGTGTCACGGGTCGGTCGATTTCGATCGATCAAAATACTGTGTGGCCTTAAGATTATTGATCCCAAGTCAGCCTTACATACACACGCTTGAATACAAGAGTTGAATGGGCAAAAAGAGTGTATATTCACTTGTAAATAACCTAGTTACAATGAGAGAGAGGGATTTCTATTTATATAAATGTGAGTTGCATTTTAGCCGTTGATCGTCCCTCTGATCTAACAGTGCATTTTGAATACGCATCATTATTACAAGGCTACATAAAAACATGTTACTCGATGGCTACATACGGTTCTTTGCCCACGATATGGGCCTTGTCGAAGCAAGACTATGAGCATGTGTCAAGTCCGTTTGACACGAGAGCAGCTGAATGGTCATGGGCTGCACATGGACTAGCGAACGTTGCTCACGGGTCGTCCATGGGCTGCACATGGGCCTTTGCTCATACCACTCATGTTGATCGTGGGTCGATTGTAGGCTATTCTTGAGTAGCCCTTTGTGCGTGACACGGCCTATCACGGACGATCTTGGATCATGTTTTGTCCATGGGCCGTCTCATTAGGATGATAGTGAATTGCGAGGAAAAAGAATCTTAAGAAGAGAAGATTGATGATGTCATATTGCACGTCTAGTCGGGGCATAAAGATGAAATGTCAAGAAGATAATGAATTACGAGGGAAAAGATTTTACCTTGTGCTTTTATAAAATTCGAGTCTATGTGTTTTTGAATTTGTCCTTCCCGCCAAATTCGACCGACGTGTTCGTCCTAAATTTTTTGGGGATTCGATGTGGAATAAAATTTAATCAATATGGATGCATCTATAGATGCCCTCGTAGGAAATTTTAACCGATGTGAACGATGTCCTAATATGATGACATGTCCAGCTAGGCTGGCCCGGATTTCATGCCGGATGCAATTAATCGGAAGATTTTTGAGATTGGGAAGGACATATTTAGGTAAATTTAAAAGTACAGGGGAGAGTCGATGACTTTCTTAGAAAATTCATGAAATTAAAGGGATGGAAAGGGGAAAGGGAGAGATAGATATATTTATGAATTCTTTGGCACTAACTGTTTGCTTTCTCTTGTGGGGGTGTAGTTGGAGATGAAGACTAAACTAAGACTGAAATTATTGGGGAGGTTGTTGCTTTGCTTGTTAATGGAGTAGATTTTTATTGCAAGTGCGCCGACCAAGGGAGGCCACTTTGAATAGACTATAGTTTTCGGTTGCTCTTCATATGGGGAATATTTATAGCCTAAAGACATTATCTGTCTCAATCATTCGAGAGGCCCGAGTCTATAAAAACTCGTGAATGAACACGATTGCCTCAAGTAGGTAAGGCTCCACCAATGTGATAGGAATTGGATTCCCAAGATACTGTGAACACGATGTTGATTGTGTTCTGACGAAGCTAGAGGAATGTTAATCTTTGGAAAAAGTTTATAAGAAATTCTAAAACTTGTCATGAAAGTGTAATTGTACTCTAAAACTTTTTAAAAATTGCAATGCAAGTTCTAAAACTTATTATGAAAAATACAATCTAATCTTAAAAATTTCAAATAGTGCAATTGAGTGCTAAAATTTGTAATAAGAGTATAATCGAATCCTAAAACGTTCAAAAAATACCATCAATGGAAAAACCTGATTTGATCAATTTAACAAGTTTTAAAATTTTTTAGGACTAAATTGCATTTTGTTAATAAGTTTTAGGACCTCTAACGTGCTTATCCCTTAATCTTTTGAAGCCATTCGAATACTGAGGTGGGGGCTATGAGGTTGACTAGTCTAGTCTCCCTTTCATAACCTGCACCAGGCAAACGACTCCAGAGAAAAAGTCACTGTCTTTTGCTCATCTGAAGGGGGTACACGATCAACAGCAATGCAGCCTTCCGGACAAACACGGTGTCAGCAAGTAAGATATGATCAGAAAAATCCAAGGGTTCGAAGTATGTGGCTCGACCTGCACATTACCCCTGCAAAGACTATAATTTGGGTACAGAGAAACCTTTCGCTTTCCGGAATATCCCAAGCCAACACGAAAGAACTGACTCTGAGGCTCTGCGCCAAAAAAAAGTCTTCACACTCAGATGCATTGATAACTTGTATATGGTTCTTTATGAGCTATACTGTCACGGGTCGGTTCTCTTTCGGGGAAGCCATTTCAAGCATTAGGGGCATAAGCTTATCCTGGAGCAATCTGTAGACTCTCTCCATCTCTGGATGTGATCTGTCCCCGGCAAAGAAAACGTGGCTTTTCCCATTTACTTCTATTTGACTGAAGCCCGGAACTTTCCTCACGTTCTGTTCCTTCATTTTCTTCCTCACTCGTGCGAATTCACTCCACTTGCCACTTGCAGCAAATGCATTAGCCCATAGCACATAAGGCCCCGCGGCATCAGGCTCTAGCTCTATTAGCTTCTCCCCAAGGAGATTTGCTAGACTATCGTATCCATGAAACCTGCAAGCGCCAAGGAGTGCGCCCATGACAGCACCGTCTTGTTCACACTGAGGCATATTGCTGAAAACCTCCAAGGCCTCTTCTACTTGTCCTGCCCGACCTAGCATATCCACAAGGCAACAGTAATGCTCCGCTTTTGGTTCTAAAGCATATGCAGCAACCATCGAGTTAAAAAGCATCCGACCTTTCTTGACCATGCCAGCATGACTACAAGCTGATAAAACCCCTACAAATGTGATCTTGTCTGGTGTGGCTCCTGCCCTTAGCATGCGTGCAAACACATGCAATGCATGCTGACCATATCCATGATTTGCATAAGATAATATCATTGCAGTCCATGAGACAACATCTTTAGACTCAAGATTCTCGAAGACTAGCCTAGCAGAGAAAAGATCCCCATTTCTTGAATACATGGTAACAAGAGCGTTAGCAAGTGGTGTTTCATTCTCAAACCCAAGATGTATAACTAGTGCATGAGCTTGCATGACTTCTAATGTGCCTTCACATGAGGTTAAGGCACTACTCATAGTTGTCTCATTTGGCCTAATTCCAGACTGCCACATGTGAATGAGGAGGCGTAAGGCTTCACCTTCTGGGCCATGTCTTGCGTAACCATCAATCATGGCATTCCAGGTGACTATATTCCTTTGTGGCATTGAGCTGAAAATTTCATTAGCTTCAAGCATAAGCCCTTCATCAATGTACGCCGTGACCATAGCATTCCATGAAGCAATATCTTTATTAGGCATTTTGTTGAAATATTCCCTTGCATGTTCAGTCATTCCATTCCGTGCTAGACCAGTGACCATAATAGTCCATGAAACCTCATTTCTTTGAGGCATCGTATTAAACATCTGGATGGCTTCAGCAACCCTATTGCCATCCATCAAACCCTGAATCATGACATTCCAAGAGTATGTATTCTTCTGCGGCATTTCCTTGAAGAGCTGCTCCGCATCATCCAATCGAGCATTCTCAACATAAGACTTGATCATCACCGTCCAAGCAACAACGTTCTTCTCAGGCATCAGATCGAAAGTTCTACGAGCTTCATCGATCAAGCCATTGCAAGCATAGCCTTGAACAACAGTAGTCCAAGAGACCACATTCCTATCCGGCATTTGTTCAAAAAGCGCAAGACCCTTGTCAACCTGCCCGCTCCGAAAGTACCCGGAAACCAAACTAGTCCACGAGTACACATTCCGCTCCGTCATTTCATCGAAAACCTTCTGGGCATCACCCATACGGCCAGCCTTCGCGTACCCGTCTATCATCGCTGAGTCGACTCCCACATTTCTCCCGGGCATTTCCCGGAAGAGCCGCTCGGCCTTGGGAAGATCATTGTCCTTGAGGTACGCCTTGATCATGGACGAATAAGAGAAAGCGTCCCGGTGAGGCATATCGTCGAACACCTTCCTCGCTTCCTCGACTCTGCCCCCGCGACCCAGCGTCTTGATCATCACGTTACGGTCACGGATGTCGGGATCTCGGGTCGGTGTCGGAAGCGAGCTCAGAGCCCTGGGAATCCGAATCCGGTTCGTGTACCTCCTGACAAACTGTATCGCCGGGGAAGAAAGCAGAGGCCCCCTGCATATGCAATGACTTGCGGCAAGAAGTTTGAGCAAGCTCAGGCAGCGAACAGGGCAGGCTCCGACGGGGTGCATGGCGATGTCGGCGATGGTGATGTTCCATATACGCTTTGTATCATGCACTTCGATCCCGAGAGGGTGTTGAATTCTCCACGGTGGAGACGCTCTGGCCAGAGGGTGTATGGCTTCTTGCAGAGTGTGGGAGTTCAGTCTGTAACTATTTCCCTGCTTTCCCAACGGTTTTATGTATGCCCATTTGAGCTGCTAGGACCATTCTTTTTTTTTTTTTTTTTTTTTTTGGTCGGAAGCTGCTAGGACCATTCTATAAAGACATCATTTGTTTATTTTTAAGAATGTGATTGACCAGATGATTAGTTCTTATTTGATTATGTATTTATAAATAAATGACTAAATGAAGGGTCAATATCATAAAAATCTAAATAATATAATAAATTTACAAACTTTTTTTTATCGATAAATTTACCCTAAATTAATTTTATTATCACAAAAAACCGTGAAAAATTTACCCTTCATTTGGAGTTTTTGATAGTTAAAAAATTAATTTGAAGTAAATTTATCACAGACATACTAGTTTGGAGCTTTTTGTGATATTATCCCAATGAAGGGTTAAATGAATAATTTAAGCTAAATGTGTAATTAATTTGTGAATGGAATTTTGGGAGGAAATTATGCAACCCTTAAAATTAGGAGCTCCGTCTTCTTTATAATAGAGGATGAGAAGCACAACGTACTAAGAGCTTGAGAATACAGGAAGAAGAAATGTGCACTTTTCTTTACATAAACATGCACAGTCTAATGCTGGCTGAGATGAATATCTAAGGAGATGCCCTATTGACTGATGTCTTCCCCCAGGAGTAATTACAAGTCAAATAGTTTCCGACGATGATCGCGAAAGTTACGGAAGAAAAATCCTCGAAAAGTCGCCATAAAGAACACCGCTCCAATCGGGTTAATCCTTATCACCACCTTCTTGTCCCAAATTGATCCTCACGACATAGCCAGGGGGATGCAGGGATCTCAGCTCGACATGTATAATCGATCATGTTTTCCCTACCTCATGAGATCAATTGGAGAAATGGACAGCATTGGCAATCAACCATCTGATTCGCTCATGCAACTAAGCGAGCCTCATCGGATTCAGGTATTATAATGTCGAGCCTCATCATGGGTTTGTATATCTCAGGTATCTGTGCACCTGCCTGCATGCAGATTTCTACGACGGCAGGAGCCTTGCCGTAATATGACTTGAGCGCGCTCGTCAGTGGAAGTCCCTTCGGGTCCCGCACGTGCCACACGTAGTTAGGAGGGAAAACTTCGTCCGGTGTGGCATCTTGCCAGCCATGCTTACCATCCCTCCATTGGTGTTTGAATTCCCCACAGAGCTTTGCATTGTGGCCCCAAGGCCCGACGTGAACCTCTGAGCAGTACCCACAAGCCTTGACTGTATAGCTCTTCATCAATCTCTTAACACCAGATCGGACGGTCCGGTATGCATCCATCGTCTCTTGTGCTATACTAGGTACCTCCGACAACAAAGGAGGAGGGAATCGCTCGCAAGCCCCATGGGTGTCAATTCAACAAGTGCAGACAAATCCGCAGTACGCCATGGCCTAGGCTCTTCCACATATTCACCTCGATTGAAAACTTTCTTTCCAATCATTCTGATCGGTTTGGTTCTTCGACGAGAAGGGTATTCTGGTATATCCACGCCAGCTTGGATGCACAGCTCAACAACAGCTGGAATTCTATCATAATCAAAACGAGTCTCGTGCATGACACGCTTTCCAAAAGGATCATAGAGGTGATATGACTCGACAGGGAGTAGGACATCATTGATGGAGCCCCGCACCCATGAGTGGAAGCTTCTACGCTGTGCATTAGATGAACCTAGGCAGTCCTGAATTTTATGGCCGGTCTCAGCCACATGAACTTCCGAGCATTTACTGTTGAAACACAGGAAAAAAAATTAGTTTCACAAGATAAAAGACCTACTTGAGTGGAGTTCCTTAGTGAAATGAATTGTTCATCTGGAAGACAATCAACTTTATAATAATTACAGGGTAAGAGAAAAAAATCCACCTGCAACCATATACAGGAATAACATGCAAGAGCTGTGCGACTCCTTTGATTAGAACTTTCCAGGCATCCAGGACATCATAAGCCACTGGAATCAGACGAGGTACAAGCAAGCCATTTTTCGGAGGTTCAAGGGGCTTCTCTATACCCATTTGAGCAAGCTTTTTGTTCATTCTCGATTCCCGCAGGATCTTTTTCAGAGGGACTGGAAAGGGTTTCTTCTTTTTCTTAGGCAGTATGGGTGGAAGATCGATGTTTTGGGGAATCGATTTTTTCTTGGCTGATGAATCTTGTCTGGGTCTCTGACTGGCACATAGGCACGTTCTCTTGATTCGTCGACCAAAAACTCGGCGTTGCTCATTTTCAAACTGCAGATCAAGTTGGAAACTTAGATATGAGAATGAGAGGTCAGCCTCCATCGGATTATTCAAGAGAGTCGCTGTCGAAACTCATGAACGGGGTAAAACATCCTTAATAAGCATGAAATAATCTCTATGGTAAGCCCTATGTTTTGTAATCCAATTATCTCTACTGAAGAATTAAACTGCTCATTCATCAAGGAAGATTTAACAAAATGATCTCTATGGTAAGCCCTATGTTTCGTAATACAATTATGCATTTTCATATTATTTCTCATTTTGTCTTTCACACTAAATGAGACTAAAGTGGCCTTAAAAATCTAAGGAAGACCTGAGAGTCTGGCGTACATCTTTGCAACACTCAGCATGAACAGAAAATCATCAGAAACTGTCTCATATTAACTCAACTTATAAAGTCCACATGAACTTAATGATACAAGTGCCAGAAATCCTTCTGTAACAGATGATGCAGATGGTAGGCTCCCTAACACTTGAATAACTATCTCATGTTAACTAGCTTTTAAAGTCTAAAACATACTCTGTCATAAGACTTGGGCATAAAAGTATATCTTCCATACATGACATTGACCTTACGCAGCTCATACTCTGGCAGCCACAACACTTCAAATGCCAAATGCTTAAATCACTTAGGATTGACATGTAACAGCAGCAGCCGATCATAGCAAGCAAGCACATGGTGATTTACGTAGACACATTCAGCAGATCTAAAACTTCTATCCCTTGTAGAGAAATTGTCCAAACATGGGGAATAGATAGCTCAAGTCAGAGCAAACAGCTGAGCAATTAGGAAAGGAATTTTCTGAAACTAAGTACATAGATGAGATACTATTGGCAAAATAAACACAACATGGAATAACGGCAAAGAAAGAATGTAAACCTTCAACCCAAGAGTATATGACCTTAATACTGACAAATTAAGCCACCTATGCTCCATCAGACTCGAGGAACCTACATAAGAAAACCATTTACTCTTTGTTATTGTACGAAAAAAAAAAAAAAAAACCAATACAAAGTCAAAAGGAATGTTTGTTCAGGTGAGCTCAATCACAAGTCTTGGCTTGTAAATCCTACTGCACAATTTCAGAGACAGGCATCTGTCATGTCTGCTTTGCTGAAGGAATGAATTCCAAAGAAAATATTTCTGCATGGGATATAAATTAGCCATTCCACAACATTCATCTATAGATTGGAAGACTTATTCCTTTTCCACTCCATATTTAACTTCCTTGGACAATTGCATTTAGAAAAAGAATAGAAACAACAGAAGTTTGCGATCACTGAGCCATTCACCACATGTGGTCTGAAAAATAACACAATTGTTTCACTTACTCAAGAAGCTAACAAAAACAACCGTTAAATATTGCCCCCCCTACAATTATAGTGGAGTGGACCAAAAAATGAAGGACAGTTTTTGTCAGTGCAGTATTTGCATCAAACAGATTGTATGCACACAATTTTCGCTATATGAACTACCTATAAGATGACAACAAGTGAAGTAGCAGCACCGTTTATCCAAAACTAAGCAACAAACTAGTGTCAGTTCATTCATATAAGCAAAAACAAAACCCAACTACACATAATTACGCAACAACAAGCTGATAAATAAAAAGTCACATTATAAACAATCTTTTGCTATTGCAGAAAAAAAAGGAATAGGGTTATTCGAGATCCTCCAAAATTCCACAGCAATAGACAAAGAGTGCCCAACAGAATAAATGCAAGAAGACACAAGAAAAACAAAACAAGAGCTCTACTTTTCCATTGATGGAAAAATGAACTCTAAATTTGCAACTCACCACCCTGAGATGGAGTCCATAAAGTCGAGGATGTCAAAGCCCACTGCTGGAGCATTTATATCCAAAAACTTCAGTATCTCCAATTCTTGAAATGCTGAAGAAAAAAATCAAGCACTCTTTAAGCACAGAACACACAATATCCGCAAACCCAATGAGCAAAGACATGGGTGACGATCACAACGAACGCACAAGTGAGAATAAAGGGAGAAAACACAAGATACCCATCAAGCTTCGACCCCAACCGTAAAACATAACACGAACTACAGGTCTAAAGGAAGAACCTTTTTCCACAAGACAACGCACGACCATCATTCCAAACAAATTGGGACAGACCCAAGTCGGGAAAATTCGCAGACAAACGAAAGAAGCACTGAACAAAGAAGGAGATGGAAATTGAGAACAAGGTTTCAGTGGTACCTATTGCTCGCGGAGCTGAAGCAGACAGAAGCGAAATATCGTTGGTTTCTTGTGGGTGGGAATGGGAGACCAACGAAGTGAAGAAGACGGTGAGTGACTGCTGATGGGCTCGAATTTGATACTCGCAATCTTGCACTCTTGAGGGCCGTCTTTGCTGGCCATGATTCCAGTATCAAGAACAGCGAACGAACCCCTGTTTCGATTCCCAAGTTCAGGCCCATCTTTTCATGACTTTTTGTAGTCCTACTTTGCTAGATTCTTCGAGGAATCAAGTTCGAAAATCGTCCGATTCAAATCAATTTATTTAACCTGTTCTGATCAATTTACATACAATACGAATTTTAATTATTTATGCTCGACCCAAATCATATCACGATCATGCTCCATATTTATCCATTTGATCTGATTTGAGTAACTTTCATATGATACAAATTTACTGATCCATACCCAAAAAACAATCAAATTTAGGAAAACTTATATGCAAACTGAGATGAGAATATGGAGCGAATGAGTAGGAGATCGAGAGTGAAAAGAGAGTCATAGAGATGGATTAAATTTAACTAAGTTATAAACCTATTTAACATTTATATTATTTTGGACCTTACTATTATAAACCTATTTGTAATCAATTTATTGAATAAAACTAACTTACGCCAACTCAGGCCCCTCAAATATGATACCCATTTCGACATGTCTATATGTTGTGAGCTCATGTGCAGTTCAAACTTTCGAGGCAACCAATCACATTCCGAAAAGAGCTATGTGAACATCTGTACCATCGTGGAAAGATAGTAAGAGAAACCGCCCATGGAGAAACGGCAACACATTATTTGTTGAGCAAAAGGACATGAAATGACCTAAGATCTTTGTCGTTCTCCCCTGGACACATCTGGATTTCCTCGGGATTAATGCAATATCATGACAGGGAGAGCTTTCCAGCAGCAGCTGTGAAGAGTTTATCAAACACCTTATAGAAAGACCCTACCAAGTACAGCTGACGTAGACGTTTTGTTGCACAGGCACCCTTTTGGTAGAGGCCAAAGGGAACTGAAAATTGTGCAACTTAATGAATATAAGCTATTTTCGTTTCTGCACTTAGTTATATTTAAAAGGGTATGAGGGATTTTTCTTCCAATTTAACAAAAATCTTACATCCAAAGTTCCAAAAGGCAAAGGCCAGATCCACAGCACAAAATTGACATTACAGGGCTTAAAGGGAAAGGGGTTGAAGTTGTTATACAAAATTTGATAATTCCAAGCAGACACAAGAACACAAGGGCAAATGAATCTATCTAGTCTCTCCTGTCCAAATTTTCTAATTCTATACAACCAAAACTACAAGTATTGCTCCCTCCTGGCAAACTATATGGCGGCACAGGTGGAAAATCATTTACAGCTGGTTAACACGGAGTGTATCACGTGCATAAGAAGGCGGATGCTGTTGGCTTCAGAAGCAGAGACGGTGGGGAGATTCCGATGATGTCCTAGTATTTGGTACACCTGTTCAAAGATCGGTCTCACGTGCATTGCGATCATTGGATCAGCCGGGTTGATGACGACTGCAACTTCCGTCATCCAACTCACCTTCCTCGGTGTTTCCTTGCTCATATCACAAGCCAATTGCTGGAGAAGAGCAAGAAGCACTCCCTGGCTCAATGGTAGCGGAGAGATGGTCAGGATCTTCTGCAGATCGACCTGGCAATGACAGAGTAGAGTCAACCATAGAATGTAGTTTCTGACTCATTTTCTTAGCAAACCAACACCATATGAATCAGGTATTTGTAGTCATTGCCCCTTATTTCGGGCCATCAATATAATGTGACAATGGAATAAGAAAAATATGAGGCACGCCCAATAGAACCCTTCACATCCAGCACCAACTACAAAAAGAGCACCAGAAACCAGACAACCAAGTATCTCTAAGCCAAACATGTAAACCTGTCAATAATCCTTTTGCTTACTACATTTGATTGATAAGGAAAAGGTATATATACCAACTATAGAACAGGCAAAGAGAGCCCTGTCATGGAGGACTTTGTAATTGAAAAGGCTGACGGGCAAAGATAAAAAATACTAGAAATTGTATAAGCCGACAGGGATCACTTGAAAATGAAGTATGAGTCAAACGATCCATAAAATATCACCTGTATTAAAGATTGACATAAAGAAGTGGCAGTGTGACTGCTAATTGGTTTGCTGCTTTTAGTCCTTTCTCGAGAGTAAATACAGCATAAAAAGTAAGACGAGTTTGAAGACAACCCACTAGAGCAGAGACTAACATACCTGACTACATAGCCAGGATACAATTGATACGTCACTTTTGTGTAGGGCTGCAGTAAAGGCTTCTTCATACTTGTTCTCAGCTATCAATCTGGATAACTCTTTAGTTGGATCAATTGGTGCCTCAACCTGTTGCATAACAGATTAAATATTTGTCAGGAAGGAAAGGAACTTTAGATACGGAAGCACCACATGCTTTATAGATGAGTTTCAGATAACAACAGACCCATTTTGGAGCCTATTTAAGAAGAGAATGGTTTCTGGAAACATACAATATCATGCAGACCGGGCAATGGCCCGTTACTCAGCTGAGAAACCAAGGGATTTGCAACATTAGAACTTGCGCCAGCAGTTGCAATAGCTAGGAGCTTGCGCTGGCCCTCAATCAATTCTCCACTTAATGTCTGAGTAATCGATGAAGCTGAACTGATGGCATCCTGCAGTACAAGACCCACCACTTATAACTGTTATGCTATTCAACAAAAAGTACTAACAAAAATTTAGCCACATGAAGACAGCACCACAAAACATGTTTTCTTTCCTATCAATTCTTTACGCATCAATGAAAAGTTCCATGATGCTACAAGAAGTATACTTTCAGAAAGACAAGTAAAAATTATTCCTATAATCCACAACTGAAAAAGAAAACATGGCGAATTAAATATGCAAAAATACCCACCCTTAAAGCAATGGCCAGGGGAGAGTGTGCAGACTCAAGTTGCTGCTGAGTGGCAGTGACATGTTTCATGAGCCCTTTTTGAAGAGTGGCATCAACTTGCTCAAACATTGCTTTGCATGACAACTCAAACGCAGGTATTATGGATGCTTCCAAGCTGGATCTTAATGCCTCCTGAAAGAATAAAGTTCATTTAGCAAAGTTAGAATACTATTGCAGACAATATGGAAATCAGAATAAATTACAAAGCTCTAGAAGAAACCGAAGCCAGAAGCCATGATATCAGATTGATAGATACCAGTGCCAGAAATGATTTACCATCAAAGTTCAGAAAATTAATGCACATACAACATCCGTATGATCTAGAATCCAGACTGTACCCTTTTTAGGTCATACAAAATGTATTTATTTATTAAAATAAATAAACTATTCTGGTACATTAGAAACAGACAACAGAGAAATCCACACAATATATCGCAGCCATATCAGCATCTGGGGGAAGAGAAAAGAGCAGTGAAATTATTTCTTTTAAAGCAATCATTTCTCCTTAAAATATTCCATACTCGAAGTACTACTATCAATTTTAGGCCACATGGGTCATTCCTCATTCTTTTAACACCAGAAGCCAGGTAACTAAATGTAATCATTACCGAGATGTACTAGCCCTTGGTTATATTGATCAAGTTAGTTCCCATAGAACCTCCTAAAAATTATAAACAGCTTTCACATCAGCATAAATATTGGCCGAATTCTACTAACACTGGCACACACAAACTGTTAAAAATGACTTTTGGGTAGTTGAAATCCCAACTGGACCCAGCATTTGAGAACCTTACTCTTGCAGTTACGGTCAGCCTATAAATTTTTAACTTAAAGCAAAAGAAAATCATGCCGATTGTGACTTATTTAAAGGAAAATTATAGGCGAGAGCCAACTACAGATTGAAGAAATCATAAACGGCAAAAAAAGTTCTTGCAAGCACCACAAAAGATTCTTGAAAGAGTTTTAAATCGCAATCACCTGGAGAGCCTGCTTTCCAAAAGTCTGAAATTGCGATTGAATTTGCCTCCCCAATACAGCTTCTAATTTGGAGTTGACCGCCTTCTCCAGTTGGTTAACCGTCTTATCTCCCACTCCCTTCTGAATAAAAAGCACAAGAAAGCAAATTTAGAGGCCTAAGTAATGCTTCGTGGCAATCCATACCTTTCATCACAAAAATAAACATCATAAGGTAAGGCAAGGTTTGCTATATGACCTCAGGCAACATAAAAAAATGCTCATACCTGGAATGACTCTGTTATGGCCACCGATATGCTCTTCTCAATAATGGGAGTGAGTGCACGAGCTACAGATGATCCAATTGCAGTTATTTCCTTCTTTACAGTTTTCTCCAGCAACGCCGGCAAATCCTTGTTCATAGAGTTGGTGATCAGATTTGTAATCTGTTGGGTTCGGTCGCGCTCTAATTTTTCATGTTTAGCATTTTCTTCTTGGATACGAGCCCACAAAGCATCAGCATTTGCTTTAACAACTTTCTCCATATTTCGTCCAAGAGATGTTTCCAGTCTTCTACTCTCTTTGTTCAATGGGACAGACACGGCCGTTGCCATCTGCTTCTGCATTTCCTTTTGCATGCTTACTAACTGTTCATATTGAAAAGCAGCCAGAATCAGCCATCTAGAATAGCATATCCTTCTAGGTGTGAAAAAGGGTGGTTACTCTGGCAAGGTTTTATATGCTCATAGCAGCAAAGTGGAAAATAGTATCCATATGGACGAGATGTCATCTATGTTAATTTGGTAGTGTTCAGCTAGTCCAAAAACTACTAAAGATTCATCTATCAAGTAGACTCCTCTGCCTCGTATTCCTGATTTGTACAGCTCCGCAACTGCAGTCTATTATTAGTTGATGTCCGGACTTGCTCCCTTTGATCCAACATAACTTTTAAAGCTCGGCAACTTAAGTCTGTTTTTTGTTAATATCCAACTTGTCCCTTGCACCTAACTCTTCTTTAGGGAAAATTGAAGGGAAAACCAATTACTAGAACCAAAGTCAGAGACTCCCTTATGCATCAATTTTAATTTTAACAGATTGTTTCCACTATCAGCAGAATTCCTCTATTTGCTTTCGAGGTAGCATCGAACTTTTGCTCAATATTTTGACTTATACTTGGGAAAAAGGAAAATAGAGATCTATACATAGATATATCATATGTACAACTAGATGTAAGCCAGAAAGAGGAGGGTAGATATGATGTACTACAACAGGAATGGTGGAAAACAGCAGACGGTAAATTGTTGTGCACATATCTTTAAAAGGAATCACTAAAAGTTTAATCACTAAAGGTTACACAATGATATCATACGGGCAGATGTATTAGCAACGCGAATAGCCTCTGCTGAAATGTAGAAGTTAAATGCAAGGCATTTAATAACTCAAAGATGTCCCACCAACATCAAGATACACTAAAAACTATGGAAGCAATGTTTGAGGCCCTGAAAACCCATTGAATATGCTCGCATTTGCTTACAGCCTGATTCCAGCTGAAGCAATAAATATATCCCAGTTTTTAGCACCATAACAATATTGGAACTGATAGCTCACACCGATGATGGAAATATCAGAGAGCATAAGGCATCGGCAGGTAAATCAATCTTAATCATGTAACAGAATTACAAGGATACAAAGAATCATCAACAGATAAATATCAGGTCATCACAAGCAGCACGCAAATTAAAAATTAAAAATAAATATTAAGTCATCAGAAGCAACGCACTAATTCAAAATCAATCCCAAAACCTAGCCAGTGCAAAAAAATAGAGAAGCACTGCAATACCACAGAAAAATGTAATGTATGAATCTTTCATGGACTAATATAGCAGAAGGACTGAGATAAAAAATGCAGGAAGTTCTTATCATACAAGCAGTAACTATCCATGTTGCATAGGACCCATTGTGATGAGCTCAGAATAGTCAAGTGGATAGAACAAGAATTGATCACCTGGTCAAGGGACTCCTGCATAGCTAACAACTGTGAAAATGGAACATCTGCTGATGGGGCACCAGAACTACTGCCGGGGTCATTTGATGAATCTGTGGAATTAAAAGGACTTGGGGATGGAGAAGACGGACCAGATACTTGAGAAGTTTTTCCTTTCTGTCTTTTGCCTTTAGCGGTTGGGGCTAACGACTGGGGAGCAGCTGCTGGAGTTTCTGATTCGCCAACCTTCATAAAAGCATTGTTTGTCAATCCTTCATCGCTGTTGGAGGGAAACTGATCTGGAGACTCACTAACACCAACATCATTAGTCTGATGAGCTCCTTCCATGCTGTAATTATCTACACGACAGTCTCGTGCCATCTGAATGCTAAGATCAGAAGCCTGAGAATAGAAAGACTTCTCTTTTTGTTCAGCAATAGTTATTTGAGATTCTCTATGGAAGGTGTAATCATCATTCTGATCAATTCCTGTCTCCCCAACAACTTTAACCTCAACCTCTGTGCTTGCCGCGTCATCATTGACAACCACATCTTGAACCTTTGCCTCTCCCACGCTCATACCTTGACTAATTTGAGTCTCAGAGGAGGATGGAGCCTTGGACAAAATTTCTGATGGAGTCACAAGATGAGTTGGATGCTTAAAAACCATTGGAGGATCTGGAACCACTGGGATATCATTTGACACGACACTTTTGTCATCCTTCCTCAAATCATCACATGGGGCTGCTCCATCAGCACCAGTCTCCGGTCTCCTATCAGATGAATATTCAACAACTGGCTGATCGCCAGCATGATTGGGGAATGCAGGACCAGGATCAAAGCTTCCTACTGGAGTTCTGAAGCCAGAGGACATCCGCGACACCCTAGGACTCAAAGGAAGAGGAGAAGAAGCGGTATGGATTTGTTCAACAGTTCTTGGAGATGACAAAGCGCTTAGCTTTGTCTCTAAGCCAGAAGAAACAGTCTCAGGCGAGGTAGTAATGTGAGAAGAAGGCATTCTCACAGGAGGCACTGATCCAGGGGCACTACCGGCACTGCTCGAAAGCACAGATGGAACCAAAGTGGCATTACCTGATGTTATCTCAGGATGCTTAATTCCATGAGAAACTTCCAAGTTAGCAAAACCATCAGGATTGGCAGCATCAAATGCACGAGAGACATTAGATTCAGTCTTCTCCAACTCGGTGTTATCCAAGGGTGGTGGCAGACATTGGGACAAGGCCAATGCATACTGCTGAATGGCTTGGGTTTGAACACAATACACCTGCACAATGTGTTCCCCATCTGCTAAACTCTCGCTAGTTCCAGTAATACTCAAAATGGGCATTGTAACTGTAAATTCAGCCATATAGTCCATGCGGGTTGCAGCTGGATGAGGCCCATAATCTATATGCACTGCATATATAGCATTCTTCTTTGCATTTGCAAGTAAAAGAAGCCCTGCACGAGGTAATGCCACGACTTGATTAAAGAATGCATCCTCACTGGAACCCTTTAACTCCAGGGTCTGAGTACATTGCCAAGACTCGGAATCGCTAGGCAACAACCATCCCTCTTCGAGGGAAGAGGTCCATATCTTGACTTCTCGATTCAATGGGCCCTGCAAATGATATAAATCAGTAATTAAAGCTTAGGAGATGCATTAACTTGGAATTCTGATTTAAGAAGGGCCACGCACCCTGTCAAAACTAGAACTTATCTAAAGAAACCAACAATTGAGGGCAGAATGAAATAAGTGATCATAATATCAATAAAAGAGAAGCTCACCCCTGTGATAAGGACGATGTGATCTGGACGGTGGGGTGCGGTCAAAAAGGTGACAGAGTTGACAGCATGACCATCATGAGGCCTCAGAACTGCAAGTGGTGATGGCTTACGGTCTTCCCAAATTTTCACCTGTAAATCAAGAGCTTCTGTAAGCAAATCTCATATTGCAAGAAAAATCTGTGACGTGATTTGATGACCCACAGATAAGGGTCTAAACGCCAAGCCCATTAATTAGGCTCAATTGATGGAATACCTGCCCAATTTAATCACCTTCTAGCCTTAGAAAGACACTCTGGTAATGCAACCAAACTGCGCCGCCATCAATAAATTACTGAAGAAAGACTATTCTGTTAAAACATTTTCTTTATGAGACAGCGAAGGTAGCATGTAAATGCCTCTCCCCTCTCTAAAAAAGTGAATGAGTGTTTCAATTCGTCAATCACCACAAAACATTGATCTTTATGATCCAAAAGTTTTGATAATCTTACTATCTCTATTGATCCCAAATCGTTTTTGCAAATCTTTTGGAAACAATGGGGATCTGTCACACCACAATAGTTACAAATCATCACTTTTATCACCACTAGACTCTCAAGGATAAAAATTTGAGTGTTAGCATTGGTGGAGGATAATTTGTAGTCATATGGATCGGTTAAACCTGCCCAAGATAATACATTTACGTAAGGATGGACAAATATATTATATTTTTTCAGCTAACCAGCATCCGTTGAGACAAGAGCCCAAGACTCTTTTCAGCTATTATTCAACTTGACAACTTAAAGTATAAGCAAGAGAGGGACAAAGTCCTCATCATTAACCAGGGATGCATTATCAGTCAAAACACAATGGACATTCAACATAAAGATATTTTATACTTTATCAGGGTAACTGCTAGAATCGTTGGTTGAATCCCTCTGAGCAATCTAGATGAAGCAAGTAACTTTTTATTCTAAACCTGACCAAAAACTTCCTCTTTCAAAATCCAAAGGTCCCCGAAGCTGTGCAAAGCTAGCAGGCTCACCACAAGAACAACTAGAATACCAAAATGCACAACCATATTCGGAGGTAAAGAAATATACGAACCGTTCCATCCACTGAAGCTGAGGCCAGTCTGCTAGTCATCCATTGGCACATTGACAAATCTGTTACTACTGCATCATGCTTACCAACAATCTGGATCCCATCAATTAGCTTGTCGATGGGACACTTTAGAGGTTCCTCAGCAGTGAATGATTCTGCTTTACCAACTTTTGTGCTATCGATCTTCAGCACACGGTTTCCAATTGCAACCATCAAAATTTCCTGCGGTTTTAAGTAACCAAAAAATTATGAGTAAACTAGCAAGTCAAAAGATTAAAAAACAAAAACCAACAGAACAGGACCTGGATAGCAGGTAACTCTCGTAGAACTTATAACCAAATACTTACTTGCTTGTGAGGATGCCAACATAATCGTGGATGCACAGGTTCTTCCTCTCCCACAATCTGAATGGCAATGACAATTTTCCCCGAGATTTGAGCCTTCTCCTCCTCATCTGCACCTTCATTAATCTTCCATATGAAGATCCTACCGTCAATGCTCGCACTGCAAAAGTTGAAATTTTAGCACCTTTCAACATGTACCCAATAAAGCGGTTTTTTTTATTATGATTGTGCAAAAAATTACCTTGCCAAAAGGTGAACATCCTCGGCAAAGAAAGCCATATCTGTTACTCTCTGAATCGGAAAAAAAGAACAACAAGAACCTAATCAAAACGCAATATCCGACCATAGACGAAGGGACGACTGTAAAGTTTGATTTTTCCATGCCACCTGTATTCTTCCACGAGGGAGAGTGATGCATTGCATAAACAATCCATGAGAAAATTACAGAACTTATGGCATCACCCAACTCAGACAACTTACAACTACTCTCAACAATAAAGGTGAGCACACGAGCTGAACACCAACACAAGGAAGCATAGAGATCGCACCTGCGTATGGCCTCGCAACAAGGACCGCAGCGCGGTATTTATATTGAGAACCCTAATATTGCCCATCTTCAACCCGTAGCATATATAATTCCGGTTAACAGCAATCTGACGGCCCAACACCAAACCCGGATCGGACACGTACTTAGTAATCGGAGTGACCTCGAGCTGGGGCTGAACTTCGCCCGGCAACCTAACGTCGATGTCGTAGACCAAATGATCGCCGATCAAATGCCGACCTTTGGGCAGCTTACTGCTGAGCATCCGGACCGGCGCGCACTGCACGGCCCCGAAGCCCACCGGCGGCGCCGAGGGAGCCGTCAAGCCGAGGTTCGCGTGCACACCGAAATCGGGCGGGGGGGACGGCGACGGGGCGAAGGGGACCGGCGACGACTGCTGCGGGGGGGCGAAATCGTGGGGGGTAGGGTTAGGGTTCTGGGTCCCGAGGAGGGCCATGAGGCGGGCGCCGCTGGAATCGGCGGACGGGGAGGGGGAGGGCGGGGCCGGGTAGGAGGAGATGGGCACCCGCGGCAGGGGCGGCGGGGGCTGCTGCTGCTGGTGGAGGTGCTGCTGCTGCTGCTGGTGGAAGAAGTGGAGGTCCTGCTGCTGAGGCGGCAGGGGAGGCGGGGGCTGCTGCTGGAGGTGGTGGTGGTGGTGGTGGTGGGGGGGGAGGAGGGGGAGGGGGTAGGGGAGGTAGTGGAAGGGGAGGGGGCCGGTGGGGGAGGGTAGGAGGAGGAGGAGGAGGGGTAGGGGGGAGGGGGGGCGGAGGAGGAGGGGAGGATGGGGCCGGAGGAGGAGGGGCGGAACAGCTTCTGGAGCTCGAATTGCTGCTGCGGGTTGGCGGCGGTGGTGTTGTTGGGGTTCCCGGGGGACGCCATGAAAGGTGTTCGACGAAATGACTGACAGAAAAAAAGAAGAAGAGACTATTTGGTGGGTGAGATTCAAGGAGGGGACATGGATCCGGCGATTGGGATCGGAGGAGACGCCTTCTTTCTTTCCTTTTTTTTTTGGGTTGGCACTCGGCTACTCTCGTCTCGGCCTTGGCTGACCCCAGTGACCAATCTGCCACGCACTCAGAGAGAAGGAGAGAATTAAAAAATGGGGGAGGTGGGACTCATCTGGGATCGAAGTTTGGAGAGGAGGTGGGGGAGGAAAAATGGGGGAAACGGGGAGAGGGAGAACGTAGGAGTTTTGAGTGGAGCCATGTCACGTGGAGGAGAGCGTGGGGACATGGATGGGAGGTATGAAGGGACATGGGAATATCTTATATGTGGAAGTTCCAATTATGATATTATCATTATTCTTTTTCCTTTTTTTCCTCTCTTTTTTTTTTCTTTTTTTGATGATCGGCTGATGGTGATGTTATGTATGTTTTTGGCCGAATTTGGTAATATTATCCGTGAACGTACTAAGGAGCAATTGAAAATGGATTTTATAACGTTGTTGTGAGTTTAGTTATTTCTTATTCTATGGTATATGCACGGTGCTGATGTAGTAGAGAACCTTTCTTGTGATGTGCTGTCCTTGACAGTTGTGAATTTATGTACATTTTGCATCATGAAATATGAGCAATTACAAAGGGTAGATAAAAGGAGAGAATAATATTAGAAATGTAAGAAATTGTGTATGGCACTAACTTTAATGTCAAAAATTTTCGTCAACTCACTAAAGTGCCAAAGTAAAGAAATTATGATTAAAGTATTTTGGCAAAAAATTCCATTCTCGAGAATAATTTCAACTCATAAATATTTTTTTTATTGTGCTCCCTAAACAAGTTTTCGAGCATTCAAAGGCACTTGATAACTGCACAAAATTTCCATTTTCAAAATAATAATGCGTTTGACATGGCCCCAAAATTCTTTGTGATTTAGAATTTTTAAATTTTTTTAATAATTTTATTACATTATTCTCTCTTATTCTAGCCAATTGCCAACCTTGGCTATGGCTAGTAATCGACCAAACGAGGGCCAGCGACCTTGCTAGCCTACCAAGGCAAGGCCTAGCCTTACCCAATCATAGCGAGGTTTCGATGAGATCATTGGCCAATAATCATGGCGGCAACTGACTAGAGGAAGAAAAAGATGAAGAGAAACAAAAGAAATTGATTTGGGCTTAATTCTTGAGCTGTTCTCAAGAACAAAGAGAACCCGTTTAGTAATGGCCTGCATGTTTTCATTCTTTTTTTTTGTTTATGAACAAAAATTTTGTTTTTCTGTTCTCCGGAACAAAAAAAGAACATAAACGCGTTTGTTTGCGTTTTTGTTCAAAATCGGATTTTTTGTTCCCGGAACACAAAAATAACAGAAATGAGAAACAAAAAAAAAATTATTTCTTGTTCCAAAAACGATTTTGAAGAAACGATTTTGTTTCTTCTTCTCTTTCTTCTCTTTTCTTCTTCTTTTCTTCTTCTTTTTTTGGTGGTCGGTCCCTCGGCCATGGCCGCGATCGACCGTCGAGGGTTGGCGACCTCGCCGAGCATCGACTGTCGAGGGTTTGCCTTGGTTGGGTGAGCTCGGGCTCGCCCGCATCCAAGAAGGCCGAGCCTCGCCATGGCCGGGCGAGCTCGGGCTTGCCCAGATCCGGGAGGCCAATGAGCCTCGGCCGTGGCCGGGCGAGGCCGCGCCCCCGTCGGCCGGGCCATCGTCGGAGGCGGCAACCGTAGAAAAAAAAAAAAAAAAAGAAAGGAAAAAAGGAAAAATAAAATAAAAATATTAAAAATTAAAAGAAACAAAAAAAGAATATAAATTTACCAAACGTATTTCTATTCATTTTTTATTCCCGAATAAGTTTACCAAACGCATCTTTCAGTCAAAAATTGTTCCCCGGAATAAAACACTTTTTTTTTTAATTTATGTTCCTTGGAACAATTTTTGAACGTAAACGTTACCAAACGCGTATAACATTCTCGGAACAATTAATTATATTCTTTTATTCTTGAAAGCCAAAAAAAGAAAAAAAATATATGTTTTGGTAAATTTTTTGTTTCTAGGAACAAAAAATAGTTATTCTATTTATGGAAATAGATTTAGAACATAATCAAAAAGTAAAACCAAGATCGTACTTTGCATTTAAATAATCATTTTTTTTAAAGTGACACTTAAATGATTTGAAAAAAATTGGCATTAAAATAAACGCCATATACAACTTTTTACACTTATAGTGTTCTTCTCCTGATGGAAATGATATATTTTTATTCTTAAAAAAATTCTCAAGTTTGTGCGTTTTCGATATTTTCCGTAAGGAAGCTACCACGAATCTCGTAGTCTTTTCTCTCTCTCGGTAAATTAGTTCCCGGCCAGAATTAGCTGCTGGGTTGAAACATCACAAGACTGATGACAAATCAAGAGACGAGTGAAAGAATGATTCAACAAGACAGCACTACGAACAGGCCACACAAAGAACTTCGACGCATATGGACACGACCTCGAGCTTTTCGCATCGAATCAACATGGGACATCTTCACATCGACAGCGACGAGAATGCTGTCAACTCATCGGGGAGCAAACATCATCATGAATAGCTTATAGCTGTAACTCCCCTCTCTCTTTCCAAGTGGAAGTAAATAACATCCATTCAAGGGCAATCTCAATGACTTCTCAACGAAGGACTCGCTTTTCAAATGCGTCATAATCTCCGATGACGCGATGAAACGCCAGCAAGACAAAGAAAATTATTCTAGACTAGACCGTGTTTGTAAAGGAGCCGAACCGACTTCCCCTGTTTAATCCTATCAAGAGTTGGCAATGGGTTATTGCACGTCTTGGATGTAATTCATTTTAATGTTCTTGGCGATGATAATCGATGATCATGAGAACGGCGGCTGACCAAGCGCGGGAGACCTGTAAGACATGAGACAGAAATGGGTAAATTTTGACAAACTAATATCTTCTCCGCCTAGCCTTCCCAATCAGACCAGAACAGAACCATTCATGCCCAATACAGAAATCATGGATATAGTTGGACAAGAGCTTTAAAATTAGGAATGCTGGGCCTCACCGTTCCGGTCTTGGTCTTGCTTATTGATCAGGCCTTGCCCTGTCAGTTTCGGCAGCTGAATAGAGAACCACACCCTAAAAACTCCTTCCGCCGAAACCAGTCAAAATAGACCTTTGAGAATAAAAAGAGAAGCCATAGTCCATCCGAACTAGTTGCAATAAATGCAAAAAAACACCTCGTGAAGTATTGCAAAAAATCCATTTGCCACAGAATGGACCATGGATGAAGTGTTTATTATATTTAATTCAACTATCTTACAGTTGACATTAGAAAATGAGCTAGTACAACTTTACAAGTCAAGCTCTCAGATGACAGATGACCTCAAAGGACTTCGAGATAAGAGATTGAAGTTAAAAGGAGGCTAAAGTGCGCAAGTCAGATTGATGCGTTTAATTGCAACAACCTCCGCTTTGAGCTGGAGCACCATCTCTGCCGCCAGGAGGTCCTTGTACTCCGCCGTATCCAACTTTTATTCCATAAGACTACAACAAGGACCAAACAAGCAAAATAAGCTCAAACCAATGAAGCATATGAATTGAAATTCAAGACACTCTGACAGAGTAAATGCAAGAATCCCAGGTCCTCGCAGATATCTTCATCCTATGAACTGAACGAACTCGGTTACTTCTTTTGACATTTTACTTTAAACACAGGCACAGCCTTAGACCTCCAAAGTTTTCCCAAATTTGGGAGACAGTTTACCTCATTTGAGACATCCAAAGCACCATCCTCGATTTTCGTGTAGATTGTCGCGGCAGTCTTGATGAACGCCTACACAAAATTCCTTCAAATCAGTTGTCATCATAAAGAAGCATCTGAACTGAACGTACACATATGAGGATACAAAATTCTCTTTCTACAATGTAAAATCAAGATATTTCTCACTTCTTCCACATTTTGAGCAGTTTTGGCAGAGGCTTCCATGAAAATCAAACCATGCTCTTTGGCGAACTGTTCACCTTCCTCTGTGCTTACAGCTCTTCTGTGAGCAAGATCGCTCTTATTACCGATAAGCATAATCGTCATGTTAGCATTTGCATGCTGCCTTGCATCCTCCAGCCAACTAGCCAAGTGATTAAAAGTCTCTCGCCTGAACCATACAATAATCAGTACTGTCAAGTCCAAACACTCGATCTGAATGATATGTCAAGATGAATGACCTACCAAATACAGGCAATCGTATGACTGAAAGCACCAAAAACCTGAGCTACCCTACTGCATTTACATACTAAGAATATATCGAGATGTGCATGCCCCCTGCTACCGCCACTCCTTATACTCACTAGATAAAAGCACTGATGAGAGGCCCTCTTTTCCCCCTCAATTCCTTTCAAAGATCAATGCAATGCTCCTAAAACGCTAGACTAGCAAAGAATGATATAGTTATCATGCAACCCCTTCCGTGCTCCTTCCCATTGCCCCTCCCAATCTTTTGATTTTAAAGCTAGAAATAGATGCTAATCGGAATTACGCTCTCCTCAGAGAAGTTGTTTGGTCACAGAAGTAGTAATCAAGTAGACAAGATCAGGAAGAAAAGGGTACCGTGTGATGTCGTAGACTAGCAATGCACCGGCAGCCCCCCTGTAGTAAGATCGTGTGATAGATCTAAATGATTCTTGTCCTGCCTGGCAAAAGTATTTAAACGTTCATATGAGATAACATGATGAGAATTAGACACTGGAAATATATATCATGACAATACCAGCATTCCCATCTTACTTTAATCTCGTTATCAATGCTATGTCATGGGGACACCATTAACAAAAAAACTTGGGAAACTTGATGAAAGCAACAATGATACAAGACACCAGCAATTTCTCAAATCTTAATCGAGTTCCTCACAAACCCATCCTCCTTTGTATTAAAGCGGAAGAAGTTGCTTCATTCAGCCACACAAATGTCAAATTCTCCACACAGTTTCAAAATGATCTTTTACATCTTAAGTTTCATTCACGGTTGACGTGCAAATAAAACAATACATAGAGAAGAGACAACTGACCGTATCCCAGATCTGCAGCTTAATCGGCTTGTTGTCGATAGTGATCATCCTGGCCCCGAATTCAACCCCGATTGTCAAGTCATGCACGGGCTGGAAACGTTTGTCCGTGAACTGAAGGAGAAGGCACGATTTCCCCACTCCTGACAGAGACCAAAAGGCAACGAAAAGTGAACAAACACGCGCGAGATGCCGAAAAGACTTCAAATTTCCAAAAGGGTCAGTCTCAAACAGGCCACGGCATAACGTATTGAGAACAAAAGGCAACGAAAAGTAAACAAACACACCCGAGATGCCGAAACGACTTCAAATTTTTCAAAAGGGTTAGTCCCAAAACCATCCCCAGCATCACGTATTGAGAAACTCCGATCGAACAACACACACACGCACACACAGAGCAAACACCCATCAATCAGAACGACTGAAAAACGCCGAGCTCGAAAACCCAAAACGAGACAAAGCGAAATGCGACCATCCGACAGCTATCTACCCATTACGACGGGCAATGTAACGGGGGGGTGAAACCGATGCGTTACCGGTGTCGCCGATGATGATGTACTTGAAGAGGTAAGCGTAAGACATGGCGGAGATGCCCGAGCGGATCGCGACTCCACGGAGACGACGCCGCCGCGCGCGATCGGAGAAGCGGAAGCTAGAGAGAGAGAGAGAGAGTCAAGGGAGAGTCGTCTGCGCTTCGGTTTCGACGAGGTTTCGGAGCCAGCGAGGATCCTCGCTGTCGTGTATCCTGCTTCTCCGCCACCCCCTTCCCCGGCAAGGCGCAGAGAGAGAGAGAGAGAGAGAGAGAGAGAATGGAAACAACATATGCGGTTGCTAAATTTGATCTGGACCGTCGAGATCTTTAAAAAAAAAAAAAAATTCAGCGTGAAATCTACCCTTTTTTAGATTATTCGGATTTAATTTAATGCTATGTACTTGACTTTACTAAATTAATTCCTCATGTCCATGTGCAATGATGCGTAACAACATTTATCACGCCATTGGCCACGGGAAGAGTCACAAGGGGGAAATGACACATATAATTCATGAATTTTGGCTTGACGTGCAATGTGATTCTTTAACTTTAGTCTATTGTGTAACGTAATCTCTAACTTTTAAATTGTTCAACATAATCTCTGAACTATATGAAAATATTTGACATCGAACATTTTTATATAATTCAAAAATTATATTGAATATGTACCAAAAATTCAAGACCACATTAATCAAATTAAAAATTTATGAATCACATTATTTATTAAATAAAAATTAAGAATCATTTATGTCACTATTTATATATTAAAATGGGGCCAGATAAAAAAGGGCGGTCAAAGAAGCGCATGGAAATTAGGTTGAATTCACGAGGCTATCTAAATTCAATCTACTTCAATACACAGGGATTTTTACGATGAAGTGTTGCTAGCCTAATATGTGTCGATTTAATCATATCTATCCTTTTTTTTTAAAGACCTTAAACCTTTTAATTTGATTAATTTAGTTATAAACATTTTGAAAATTTGACAATTTAGTTTATTTAGCTAATTTTGATCCGAAATTGTTAATGTAATCATTAGTTTTATGTGATACCACTAATGTTAATATGAAAAAAATTTGTAACTATTTTATTTTGTTGATATTTTATAATATTTTTGTTTTCTTTTGTCCTCCATAGTTGCTAGTCTCTTGAGGGCTACTTTCTCTGTCCTCTTGCAAGGCCGAGCTTACTCAAGGTTAGCGAGCTTGGTAAGGTCAACCCTTACTAGCCTTAGTGAGCTCATCCCTGCAAGGGCAAGCCTCATGTGGCTGGCGAGGTTGGCCCTCACTTATGGCTGGTTGTCAACCATTAAGGAGGCCGGCGGTTGCAAAGGAAGAAGGGAAAATAAATAAATAAAGAAAAGAAAGAGAATAAAAAATTAAAAAAAAATTGTTTATATTAGTGTCGGTGGAGTTATGTAGAATGGCTAGCATTTACGATAGTGATTTTTAGTAATTTTTCAAAAGATTTATAATTAGGTTTAAAACTAAATTGACATAATTTTAATAAGTTCATGACTAAACTTGATCAAACTAAATAGCTTAGAACCATATTCGTATAATTGTAATAGGTTTAAGACTTTTTAAATAATTGTCTCTCAACATATATGCAAAACATATTGAGTGCATAAGGATAAGATCAACTTCGTAAGACCTCCGAACTATCAAAATCTAAAAGTATTTATATGATATCTACCATATTAATAATTCACATACACAATTTATAAATAATTCCTCACAAATGATAAGTACAAATACTTATTGCGAATTTGATCAAGGTAATATCCTCATATTAAAAAGTGGAATGAGATAAAAAAAATATAAGCATCAGAAAACGTAATCTTTTGAATATTTAGATAAGAACAATTAATTGAAGCATATAATATTTAAATTTAATCTATTTCCTTTGGTTTTTCATGGGTTGAATTTGAAAAAAAAATGAATAAATGCTTTTCTACTTATTATAACTAATTAGCAAATTTAATAAACGAATACGTTTGATAAAAGAATAAAAGAATTATTTATTTCCTTGGAATTATTATTTAATAAAAGAATACGTTTGATAACTATAGAAAATTTATATTCCTGTGATGGAAAAAAGAACAAGAATGCGTTTGGTAAGATCCACAATATTTTTTTTTGAGACGTAAAATTTCTTTTAATTTTTTAATAATTTTTTTCGATTTTTTTCTTTTCTTTTTTTCCTCTCTTCTTCTTTCCCCTCTAGCCACTGGCGAGCGACGATCGGAAACCGATGGCGGTAAGTGACAACCATGATTCATGGCTGACAACCAGCAGCGACGATGGCAAGTGGCAGGTGGTGATCGGTTAGAAGGGGAAGAAGAAGAAAAGAAAAGAAAAACTTATTCTAGAAATTATTTTCAGAAATAAGAAATGACTTTTTTTCTACTTTTTGTTTATGTTCCAAATTTATTCCTTCTATTCTCGGAAATAGAAAAATTAGTTGATTTTACCAAACAGATTTTTATTTTTTTCAATGAAACAAAAAAAAATTGAAGAAATAAAAACGTTACCAAATAAAGCCTTAGTTGCCTTGACCTAAGCTTGAGAGTCATTCTAGCAACATTCAAATACTATCTTTTTTGTTTAATGAAAAGAATAAAAATTAATAGGAGATCATTTTGTCTTTTTTTTTTTAGCTTGATGAAGGATATTTTAAAAATTAATAAATAAAAACTGGAATATAATTTGGAGGAAATACATTCCTTATACTATGATAATTGGCATTGTGAAAATAAGGAAAATTCCAAATAAAAACTCGAAGTACCCTCGTTTTCTCAAATAAAAACATGAAGTAAATCTTATTTCAAATAAGAGATTGAAGTACCCTTATTTTCTCAAATAATAGCTTGAAATGAATTTTATTTCAAATAAAGGTTTGAAATGAACTTTATTTCAAATAAAAGCTCGAAAGTAAGAAGAAGAAGAACCCTTGTTTTTGTTTTTGTTTTTTTTTTAAAACAAAAGAAGAAGAAGACGCATGGAAGGGAGGCTCCCAACTTGTGGCTTAGAAGAAGAAGAAGAAGAAGAAGAAGAAGAACACGCATGGAAGGGGCTCCCAGGCTCCCACTATTAGTGAATGACAATTTTGTTTTTGTTTTTGTTTTTTTTTTTAATTGGGTGAGGGCCTGCCTTCCTTCCATCGCCGGTGGGGCGAAAAAGCGAGGGTTGCGTGGCCCTTGCCTAGTTAAAAGGGCTTTACTGAAGATGACCCCAGCTTAGAAGAAGAAGAAGAAGAAGAAGAAGAAGATGAACACGCATGGAAGGGAGGCTCCCTCCTACTTGTGGCTGCCGCTCCATCGCCAGTGGGGCGATGGCAATGGCTAGCAGGGTCTCTGGTGAGAGACAGGAAAGGGCAACAGCTCTCTCCGAGATTTGAGCGAGGGTTGCGTGGCCCTTGCCTAGTGCCCCTCGACCTGGGCAATGAGGTCCAAGGGCATTGGGTGAGGGCCACCAGGCTTGCACAAAGACTGATGACCCTCACCAAAGCTGGGGTGAGGGAGAGCAACCCTTGCCCATATCAAGGCGACCTCGCCCCTCTCCTTCTCTTGTCTTTGGTGAGAGCCTGCTAGCCATCTGGTTAGCGAGGGTCACCAGCCCTT
Source organism: Eucalyptus sideroxylon x Eucalyptus melliodora (assembly GCA_016097485.1). Classification (NCBI taxonomy): domain Eukaryota; kingdom Viridiplantae; phylum Streptophyta; class Magnoliopsida; order Myrtales; family Myrtaceae; genus Eucalyptus; species Eucalyptus sideroxylon x Eucalyptus melliodora. Next base: position 73,621,457 of record CM027828.1, on the reverse strand, counting down.
GCCTAGGTGCCAGTGACCACATTGGCCATCATCCCTTCCCCACTGGCGATAAGGCAATGGCCACAAGCGGGAGGGAGCCCTCCTACTTTTTTCTTTTAATTAAAATTTTTAATCTAATTTAATTTAGATTTAAATTGAATTTGGACAAAAGTATCCCTAATTGGCCGGAATTTTTTGCCGGCCGGTGAACTAGCGAGGTTGGCCCTTATTTGTAACAACTATAATCACTTTAGGCCTTTATTTCAAATAAGGTCTATTTCAAGCCCTTATTTGAGAATACAATGGTACTTCGAGCCCTTATTTGAAAATTTCCTGTGAAAATATGATCCTTTATAGTTGTCTTTTGATAGCATCGAATGATAAATTTATTTTAGAAAAATAATCAACTAAAAGTAAAGGGTAAAGATAATAGAATCCGGTCTTGCATCAGTTAATCATCGGTCAATAAAGAGGGTCTAGAGAAAATCACATCGTGATTAACTATACGAATGACTATATTAATATGATCTTAACCAAAAAAGAAAAAGGCACTGACTGATGTATGCCTGCATGACCTCACTATGGACATTTCCATTCAATGAGCATGTAAATTACTAAATTCTGTATAGACTGATGCATCATATGCAATATCTACTTCTTCTGATTCACTGCAACAAAATCCCTCCCCTCCATAACCATGAGTTTCATTTTGTCAATCAGGACGGTCGCCGCGACTGTCATTCTGATCATCTGTTTCAAAGTTTCTACTTGCTGGCACGAATCCGTATATACTAATTTGAGATGGGTGTGAATCTGTGATGACTGTACTTCTGAGGCTTCCTAGACCGTGAGACCAAAAGGCAAGGCCTCAGTAAGAGATGACAATGTCCCACGAGCTAGTTCTTGCAGGGATACTTATTTTCAGTAACTTGTCTTCTCTGAATTCGAACTCTCTCTCCTCTGAGTTCACAGTGCACGACCTGGGTCTTGCGCTGGAATACGCTCCAAATGTGCCCGGTCCTCTCCCTTTGATGTGGATTCCAGAAGTGGAAGATTTGCTGCGAATATCAACTGCTTGAATGGCTCCACCTGAATTGTACAGGTCTATCAATCCGATCGGAGCAAACTGCACCTTCTGATTGTGCACCTGGATAATCAGACCACATCTTAGATTGTGCATTTTCCGGAGGATCCCACCAAAATGCTTTTAATTAGGTGCAACTATTGATACCTTGATAGGAGAAATGGTTAACACGTCGCACTCTAAAACCTTCAAGGTGACATTCATCGACTCTTCCACTGACAATCGGTGTACAAAGCCTATTCATGTTGATATAAGGCCAAAGCATGAGCAATTGGAAATTGCCAATCAACGTATCTGTGCGGTTGTTATTCTTACTGTATGTGTATAAGAGTCAAAACATACCAGTCTTGAAGGAAAAGATTGCACAATCTCTGGTCCATGAACCCCCAGTAACCTCTTCCAAAAACTCTACATCAGATGGAGAAACTGATGCAGATATCTCTGAAGCAGCATCCTCGATGACCTTCTTGTCTGTGCAAGGCCAGCTTCCCGCTCCTTGGCAATTGAAAATGCCAAGAACACCAGTACAGTTGTTCATGTTCCAAATCTTCAGAAGACTGCAGAACAGAGTTAAGAGGCATCAAGCAGTTGGAAAATGAACGGAGAATGAGCTCCATCTGACTAGTAAAAATGTTAAGATACCTTTTCCCATCCATAACTGGGTCAATGAATAGGCAATCCCGAGATGGCCGGCCAGGGTATTTTGCTCTAAGCACCGACCCATCAGGAAGCACAAGCTTTTTAAGTATCTCGAAGTCATGATTTCCAGGTTTATCACTGGCATAGAATGGTGACAATATGAATAAGCAAAACCTATAAAATGTATGGGTCATGCAATGTTAAGTATGCAACACCATCAAATATCAAGAGTTGTAATCTTTTCAGTTCCTAAAAAATGAGAGCAGGGGGCTTCTGAAAACATGATGCATACATTAAAAGGGCATGACCTTTTAGCGCATGCATGAGGATGGTCATCAGGGCTATCATCAAGTCACAAAGCCATGCACATTCCTTACACTGGATATGGTGGATATGGCTTCTTGGGCAAAACCATAATGGAATAAGAAGTCCTAGGATTCCTGCTGAATACATTTCGAAAGAGACAGAATATGTACTAAGCATGACCAGAAAGAGCCAAGTTTCTCATCTTAAACAGAGAGTTTGCAATGATTTGATGCCTTGTACATCTGTCTCTACAAGAGAATATTGGCACACCTTACATAGACAGGACATCCTCCCACTGCTCGAGCTACTGCGTGGAACTCAGCTGCATCATGGAGGCTCTGAAGATGTAAAAAGAGTCGATAAATATTGTTGATATTGGCAAAGCATTAGACAGTACTATAGCAGCAAAGTGGGATGGGATAATCATACATAGAACATGTCCCAATCTGGAACAACTACTTCTCCCAGAAATAAGCTATTATACGCCACAGCAGCTATGTGTAGAGTCTGGGTTGCCGGATTTTGAGGATAATAATCATCAGATGCTCGTGTTATAGCACTTTGTTGACAACTGCATGGACAAATATGAAGCAGAAATAAGATATTAAAGGTTTCTTATACCTATATTTCTATTCTAACTTCAAAACTAGCGTACCAGACATGCCATGCCACAAAATTGGACAAGTGATCTATTTGAGTAAGAGCATATATCACTAGATTCTGGTAATGTATACATTAAACAGTGACATCAAGGGGTTTGTTAATTCACTTGCTTCCGTTGCCGAGACATATATGGTGAGTATGAGGCATTATGTCATCATTATTATTAACTAAAAGATGGAACTACTGGCATAACAAAAGTGAACTACTAATGATACACAGAAAAAACCAATTTCTCTCATACGTCACTTCAGTAATCCTTTTCCTTTTTAACAAAGTACAAACTTCCTATTGGATTTAGTGATTATATCTATGAGTTTACTTAAAGATTAACTAATAGCTCATAGTCAGGACACCTCTGGACATAGTTTAAAGTTCAATCAGTAATAAGCATCCTAGCCATTGCCCCACTATAAACCAATGTATTGAAATTTTGAAGCAAAATACGACGGGAAATCAGCAGTGATGAAGTTATATACTGGTAAATGGAATCTGTGCTCTGACCCATACAGCTGATGATGCTGTTATCCTGGAAATTCACAGTAATGGAATTCTCAAGGGCTTTTTGGAATTGTCTGGCAAGGGAAACACGACCTCCTAGATCTGTTGCTACTGTTTCCAGAATGTTCTGCACATCTACCTTCACTCCATCCACACCCTGAGAAACCAGGTAGCTGTGCAGATCGTCATAGAACTGAGATATTGTAGTGGGATCAATTACACCTACGCCATAATTCTCCATAGCATCCAAAGGTGGGTCCCTCATATTTGCTAAATTTCCTGGTGACTGCATGGGATACTTTAAAACTGGATTATACTTTTTTGTAGCTTCTGCTCCAGGAAGAAGGCCTCCCCAGTATCCCATCAAAGCATGCCATACATAGACATACCTGAAATTTATTGAAAGATATGCAAGTAAAGTCTCTCAATTAATCGGTTTCAACAAACATGACGTTGTCACTGAAAAGGTCACCATAAAGAGAAGTCACAATTGTGAAATGTACAACTAAATTACGGAAACAATTTATGGCACCTCCTCACTTTTCATTTTTCAGTCTAGCCATTGTGGTTTGCTTAAGTACATATAGAGAAAGAACAGAAAAAGCAGTTTGAGTCATACTTAAGACCATAAGTTCCCTTAATGTCTGAAACAAATTCCTTTAAATCTGTAGGTGCCTTGCTAAGAGATCCATTTTCACTTCTTCGAAACTTTTGATTTTCTTTGATGCTGACTAATCTGCCGCCAAACCTGCAAATTAACCAGCAGTGGAAAGACATGTTGCAGTTTCCTAATTTGCGGTTAATCATACAACATTACAACAGTACAGCTACTTACTGTGACCCTTCAACAAATGGCTCTCCTTCTTTTTGGAACTCATTACTTGTATCTTGCCACCCATCATCAATTATGATAAATTTTGCAGGGGTGCCTCCATCAGATAAACTGTGAGGAAATTTGTAACGGTCAATTCTCTTCAAACTTATCAAGTTAAAATCTTAAATTCGTTGCCTGGAATTAAATTCCTCAAGGGCAGAAAAGGGACAGTCATTCAACTTTGTAGAAGTGCTTTTCAAAGAAGCAAATTAAAAGGAACATTATTTGCCTCTATTTCGAAAGCACAGCCAAGAGGGACCTGTGCAATTATATATATATAAACGATGCGGCAAACTAAAGTCCTAAAAAATCAACATCAATTTTGCAGGCATCTGCATCATTGACCTTTTAAGCCCCTGTCTGATTCCTTCAGGATTAACCTCTTGGTAAAAGGCATCCCAGGTGCACCAACCAAACCAATCCAAAATTGCAGGCATCTGCATCATACAAACCATCATAAGACAATGTTAGCTGATCACCCTCTTCCCATTTCCAAGCTTGATATAGCTATGCAGTTGCTCAACGAAGACCTACCTGCTTCCTTTCTCGGACTGCAAATGTTCCTAACTCCTTCTCCAAGAACCTGAATATGCAGTGAGTAATGTAAGGGCGACAAGAACCAATTTGCAATGACTAACTCAGATTAAAATTAGCTGTCCTAGTACTCAAAGGCTCTCATTTACAAGATTTATGCACTGTTCAACTTATGGATTATGATTCAGACTCATTATAATCTTGAATTCCCAGTACAAACAAGAAAATTGCTCAGAGGGCAAACCCCACTTCATTGATTCCTTCATCAGGTCGAATGGATTTTCCCCATAATTGACAAAAACAGCTTTTCGGGACTCTGAAGTGACTATTGCTGGGTCACCTAACAAGAATTGTAACAACCCACATTATTAGAGTGAAAAGAGTCAAACATTTAGATTTAAAACAGCTGCCAACTTGAAAAACTTTGTTTAAAAGCATGTACACCACTGAAGAAACATGAGGCTCCCACCGACTGCTCCCTGGTCTCATTATTCTCTTCCATATTTTCTTAGTGATAATGGTTAATACATACGTCCATATAAATATGTTTATGGATTGCTAAACATAGTTAACTTTGGATTGCAAGCAGAAAGCAACAATGGCTTTCATTGGTGAGGATGAAAAATTACCGCTTTCTATACATAGCTCGAGTTCATCCGCCAAGTTCCCCTGCAAGCTGCTTCTAAATTCGCCATCCAACACCGGCAAGAAGAGGATGTAACTGGGTTCATCAGACAGTTCCAAATCGGATCCCTCCCTTACTTCCAGCAGCAACATCTGAGTTTCAGCCGGAATGTCACTTCCCGAAACACCAACTCGAGGTATCATCCAGAAAATCTTGAATCTAAAAAGGCACAGTAGCCTTATGTCCCTGCATCGTCAATCATGAAAATCAAAAGAACTCACATCACTTCCCTACTACATTCTCTCTTGAAATCCCTCGAATTCGATACAGTTAATTTGCAATTTTCTTCACCCGCAGCTGAATGTCGGTCAGAGGCAAAGAAGCAAAATCACTTACTGAATAACTCCTAACGTAAAAACATGTCTCGAGCCCTCCACATTCGAAGTAGCTCCAACGAATGCGGACGAATTTGTCAGCGGCGTGACCACCACATTCTCCGGCACATCCGTCAACACGTCCTTGCCATTGACGCTCAGAGCCCCCTCTTTCAACGCAGGCCTCGTGCTGATGAACATCGAATGCTTCCATGTCGTGGCCGACGTCGACCGGCTAGCTCCGACGGGCCGCCAGCTCCGACGATGGGAGCACCTAAACGGGGAGAACCGGGCATTGAGCGGCAGAGAACTCAGCGGAGAACACGAGGCAGCGATTGCCCGAACCATCACAAACCCAGTTCACGCAGCCCCGAGCTGTCCTCGCCGAAGCTAAAACAACGTCTCGCGCAGCCCGTTGCTTACGATCCACGAAAGCATTCGAGGGCCGTAAGCAGAGAGACAAAAAATAACGTGTGACCCGAGTGGTTCCGCGACTTGATATACGACGGTGAAGAAGGAGATGACGCTCCCGTCCCGCCATTGATTGATGTCCACAGCTTTTGAACTCGAGATTGACTAAAAACCATATATGGAAACTGTACCTCGAGCAGTCAATTTCGGAACTTTTAATGGAGTCTCCAAGGGGGGAGGGGGACCAAGGGAGGACGGACCATGCATCGACCGCCACTGGCAGATGCCACCAAGACGAGGTTCGCCAACCATCTCCAAGAGCAAAGAGAGAGAGAGAGAGAATGTCGACAAGTACTAAAATACCACCATGACATCAAACTTCGAGGTCTTTTCAATGGATCCACGGTTGTGCTCCAATGAAAATGACGTGCGCGATGCTGACACTTGCGGACTTTATTGCTGACACTTGTCGACAGATAATCGGGTGCATTCGATAACCTTGGCAAATGTCAGGAATCAGGCCGGGCCGGTTCCGTCGGAACCCGGATCGAATCGGCTCTTTTTTCTGACCCCGGTTCAATGCTTGGATAAAGAAAACTGAAAACCGGCTTTTACTAATTTGGTTCCTGATTCCATACCCCGAACCGTTTTGATCCCGTTGCCTTCCTAAAGTTACTAGTCGCGACACTAATTCTATTGACCGTACCAAATGCGTGCTTTCAATCACTCTTAGATCTTGGCTATAAGTTTCATGAGTGAAGTTTTTCCTAATTTGAATACAAAAATTTGTAAAAGTCCATGAACAGATAGAGGTCAGGATAGAGAATTTCAGATTCTAACTTCAGATTTCAGGACCTGTTTTACCTATCAAAGGATATTCGATTTATTGATAACATCTAAATGAAAAAGAAATTATAAGTAAATTAGAAGAATTGCAAGCTGGAAAAACCCTAAAATCAAGCATTAGACTCAAAAGTATCTAAACTTTGATTAAAACCAGCCGATTACTTGTGAGATTGTTAGAATCGGCTTGATCCTGTTTCCTTTTTAAAGTTACCAATCGCAATACTAATTCTATTTGACTATACCAGATGCGTGCTCTCGATCACTCGATGGAAAGCGACCGGTTCTACTTGGAAGATGGTCAGAACCGCCCTGATCTCATTCACTTTATTTCTCTCTCTGTTTTGTGTGTGTGTGTAAATGTAAACGTAAATATGTGAATATCATTACTTAGATGATGTACTAAAGCTTAGGTGAATCTCTAGCATTTCAAAGAGACTAATTATGTGAGAAGATGGATGAACAAAGTCTCCATATGATAGCAAATAACATTTGCCTGAGAAGGCCTACATTATCGGTAGAGTGACGCCCTATCTCTTACAATATTTCACATCCTAACCAATAGAAGATGAGACTCAATCGACTTGTTTTAAAACTGTGGTTGCATTCCATCTAGATGCAATAGGTAGTCATTATGAAAGGTAGCTTGAGGAGCCTCACCTCCAAGTTTTTGCCCTTGGTGGCTCCAATCATCTATTGAACTTCTAAGTTGTAACCCCTGGAGGATGTCAAATTCCATTTTGTGCCAAAATATTATACCACGCACTATTTGTCTAGGTGCACTTAGAGAATAAGTGGTTTCTATCTTCAATTCTAGTCATACAAAAGTTACAATTAGTATCTACTAATGACAACCATCATGATATGGTTAGAGCTGTCAATAACCTATCTCTATAAAAAAGCTAGCCGATAAAATTATGCTTGCTAATACCATTGATCCAAATTAATTGACACTAATCTACGGTTGGTCCCTCTTGTCCAAATTCCTTGTATATCTCTTTGTAATAATATGTTTGGCTAGAGATAATAGGTCTTAAGTGAGTCTTAGCTTGAGAATACATCGCTAACTCCAAGTCATACTACTCTTTATGTCGAGATGTATAATGAGAGTACCTTTGCATTTAATGTGATGAACCCAAGTACTCAATAGGGGTGAGAATGGATGATTGATGAGGCTCCAAAGCAGTTGGCCCATCAATAATTTATTCTAGAGTTTTAGATCGAGCTGGCCTTGTCCTCCCTCATTTGTTGGTGAGCATACTACTTTTCATGTAACTTTGTGGGATATGTGAGTTTCTGTGTTTCTTGCCCATAAGAATTGTCTAACCTTCTTTTCAATCCTGTAGATAGTTTGCTTTGGGAGGAGAAACATTTGCACCACTAAGTGCAAATGGAAAAAAGTATCGATTTGGCCAATTGAAGTCTTCTTGCATAGCTGATATGATTTATGCCCTATTTATCTATTTTTGGGAATATCTTTTCCGTGAGCTTTTGCGTAACAAGTTGGACACCAAGGTATCTGATGAAAAGGATGCCCGTGGAGAAAGTTGATCGTACCAAATGCATGCTTTCGATCACTTGATTGAATCGATTAGATTAAGTAGAGAAAACCATCAATCATCTAAGTTGTGGATTAAGCAACACTAAGAAGAAATAAATGAAAAATTACAAGCAACTCCGGAGAATCATCTCAAATTGCATATTTGCACCAAATTAAAGCTAAGAAAATCGAAATAATGTCCTAATAACTTTTATTTGACTCCTAACTAAGAAACAATTCGAGCTAATTCTATCACGTTCTTTAACTAGGAAAACCAACGACAATCGGGCTTCTCACGTAATGGCGTCCATCAGACCATCTCAGTCCTCCAAACACGTACTCCGTCGCATGCCGGGCAGATTTAGCTTTCAAGGTCACCTTGAAGCTCTTCTCCTCACCGACTCGGTCGAACGTCAGCGTCCTTGGCTCGACCGAGACCGAAATGCCAGGCGGCTCGATGACCTGTGCTGCATATGTGCCGGGCGAGCCAACGTTTTTCACTCGGCGGGTGACGGTGGCTGAGCTGCGAAGATTGGGGACCATGATCGAGGGGTAGTTGAAGTCCAGGAGGCTGAACGACTTCGGGCACTCGTAAGGGTCCTTGGAAAAGGATCGCATCAGAGTTCGGTTGTAGCCCAAGGCGCAGAGGAAGTCGAAGTAGTCGTCAGTGCTCAGATCGTAGACTAGGCCGGGGTCCATGGCACGGTTTGGCCGCATGTGGCCTGAGCCATGGTCGAATGGCGTCGCCTCGAGGAAGCTTGACCCGTCCAGCATCGCTTCGTTAGTGTTGTCCCTTGTCCTAGCTGTTAAAGACCACAAGAATGCGAAAGCAATAACTTTCGTGAGACTCTACTAAAATGGCGAAATCATGTTAGTTCGGTCGTATTTAACCAGTGAAAGTTTTCCAAGAAGAGATCGCTCGTACAATCAGCAATATTCGGCATGTAATACCGATTGATATAGTATGGAAGTTCTAGGACTTGGATATAACTTTGGAAAATGGAGGACTGAATAATCTTCTAGGACTACCGTTACAATCTCTAGTCACTTGTTTTGCCTCCTAGCAGCTCATGAAATGTGAATTTCTAGTAACTGTTTCTGTCAAATAACTTTAGGACACTAGAGAACAAAGTCAATATTGAACTGGTGTTCTATCATCGTTCATGTAATTGTCAGTTCGCTGGTACGAATTGCAGAAGGAAATGAGTAAATTACCCGTGGTCATGATTGCCGATCGAATTGCTGACACGCTCCAGTCAGGGTGGAGTGCCCTGAGTAGGCCGACGACTCCCGCAACGTGAGGACAAGACATCGATGTCCCGGACTCGGTGTTAAAAGGAACCCTGCGATTATCAAAGTCCAAATCTGTAGGGCTTACGGCCTCGCTGAATGCAGCTATTATGTTGACGCCTGGAGCAGTTACATCAGGCTGAACAAAAAAACAGAAAGTTTCAGGAATGAACAGCGAATTGTATTGGCCGAAATTTGATCAGAAATGCTACTGTAACAGTAAAGGTGAGACGGTATTTTTCTGAACCTTGAGGATCTCTGGCGTAACCAAGTTTGGCCCTCTTGATGAGAATGCCGCCATGAATGGTGCAGGCTTTGTGTTCAGTTTGGCCGTTGGAGCAGTGATGAATCCAACCGGATTGCTGTTCCGAAATCATTAACAAAAGGGTAAGCTTGCATTTGGTAAGATTTCGATTCGGATTTTGAGCATGTTGTAAGCGATAATAAAGGCGATAGAGAGAGTACGCAGTGGAATTGATGTAGGCAAAGACTTGGAGGCCATCTTTGTAAGTAAGTTGAGATGCAGGAAGGAGATGCGGGTCGGCGATGATCTCGTTGCCGCTGAGCATGTCGTTGCATAGAATCATTCCCACCGCGCCGGCTTCCAAGGACTGTCGGCCCTTGTCGACTCTCGCTGTGTCGCCCCGGAGGCACACCATGATCTTGCCTTTCCCCTTCTTTGGATCCAAAGTCCCAGGCTTACACAGCATACTTGACATTGTGCGGAAAATGAAGCAAACAAAAGTTAGTCAGTACCACTTAAAACTTGGGAGCCAACTCTATCACAATTCTAAAACTTAGTTTCACAATTATTACGAGTCATTCACTGAGGCGTTAGCCGCTTTCGCCTGCGCGCCAGTGATCAGGGGATAGAACTTGTCCTCAGGCAAAGGCTTCGAAAGACTCGTGCCCTTGAGCCGTGTGCCATGCACTCCGATCGGGAGCTTGACAAAGGCTTCGAACTCGCGGTCCTGTGTGCTCGCTCCCACCGTGAGGATCCATGGCGAAACGTTTGTGACGGATCCAGCAACAGGCCCGCTGTTTCCAGCCGAGCACACCACGGCAATCCCTTGCTTCACCGCGTGGAATGAGCCGATGGAGAGGCCATCCTTGAAGTAATCACCTGGGAACCCTCCCAGGGACACGGATAGGACGTCCACACCATCGTGGATCGCCATGTCGAAGGCCGCAAGGATGTCCGCGTCGTAGCACTCGCCGCTGTTGTTGACGGGCGTCCAGCACACCTTGTATGAGGCCACGCGGGCTCTGGGCGATCCTCCTCTGGCGGTCCCATTGGCGATGCCAAAGACATTGGCTCCGTAGACAAAATTCCCGCCGGCGGTCGACAGGGTGTGCGTCCCATGGCCCTCGAGGTCTCGTGCTGTCTCATGGGAAGCGTTGAGCTTTTTGATTCCGGAGTAGGCTGCGAAGCCCTTGTTGAAGTATCTTGCTCCAATGAGCTTCCTGGAGAAACGAACGCAATTTTATATCAAAATCAATCAAAAACTGGAAAACTATACTATCATGTGTTCATCATCAGTAGTTGATAAGCTTGCGGATCTGATGACATTAATAAACAGTTGATGCGGCTTGCCTAGATTCACTCACAATCAAACTGATGTCATTTTACTAGTTTTCAAGCGAATAATTGAAGCTCTCTTTATCGGCAAGATCATTCAATTACGTTTAATTACTGATCAGTAGTCGAGGCTAATACAAGAGCATACCCGTTGCAAGGTACGCCGGCAGCAGTGTCGTTCTCGCAAATCCCTTTCCACTTTAAGGGGGGTGGTCCGTAACCGGGGTCGCTAAAGCTTTGTGATTCCGGCCAAACACCTGAAACAATCCATAACTTAGCGCCCAGAGCGATAAACTAGAGACGGCGAGTCAGTCGTACCGGTGTCGAGGTTTCCAATGATGACGTTCTCGCCAAGCTTGGCCTTTCCCCACAAAGAACTGGGGGGAATCACACCATCCTTTTCTAGCAACATGAAGTCCCAGGAATGGGTTGTGTGCAGATGTCTTCCCTGGTCCGGAAACACCGAAATAACCCTCGGATGCTCTGCATTCATTTAGCATTTTAGTTCACACGTTTCAGTTCAATCCATTGCTGTTCATTCGATGTTTGTATGCATAAGTTGACGAGCAAACTGTGTTCAGCAATTTACGTACTTGCAATTTCCGCAGCATCTTCTTCCTTGAGGATGGCGGCGAAACCATTGATGTGTCTTGTGTAGGAGTAGAATATTGCTTCCTTTGCCTTCTCACGACTGCATAACAGGAGAAAAATAAGGCCAACGAGACAAAAGACATGTGATCCACAGAGGTTTCGTGGTATGATCATAGTACTTACCTTCCCAAAAACGAACCGAGGAACTTGTGATGAGACCGGGTCACGCGATCGAAAACTTCTGTCGTGAGCTCTTTGCCGTGCTCATGCGATCCCAGGTACACTATATAAGACTATCTCGTCGCAAGCAAAGGAGAAAGAGCACAAACTCCATCAGATTAACCGGAAAAAAAAAGATAAAAAGGTCTTTCGAACAAGTACATGATCCTAATATTGATAATTCATAAGGAACAAACAAGACAGTACCTTCTTAGCTGCAAAAACTGGGGCTTGCAACACAGCAACAAGTACAAACGCAGAAAGCAAAATTGGTAGCTGAGGGATCCCCATGGCCATCTTCTTCTTCGGCCTGAAGGAATTTCTGCAGCAAGATATTTGACCCTGATTTTCTTTTTTCTTCTTTTTTCTTTCGGCGTTTCTATGATGGGTTTTCTGCGGTCTAGGGCAGCAACATGGCTGACTTCTCTGCTGTGATATGGTCAGGATCTCAGCCTTGTAGCTTGGGTTCAGGTTCTGCAAATTTCAAATCGAAAGCTCTTATCTTTTACAAGATTTCGCTCGCACCGAAAAGATCTCTGAATCACCTGAGAATCAAATTGGATGAGCAACGAAAACAAGATATGCAACCAAAACGGAGATAACACTCCTTGGATCTGTCGCTTATCCAATAATATGTGTTTCCTAACAATTTTTTTGTTATTGTTTTTGGTATTCACTCAAGATTTTCCGAGAGGCTTTTCTCAATTATATTTATTTATTTTTGTCATAAGGAGAAAATGTGAGGAAAAATAACAAATGTGTAGAAAAAAGAACATAGTCAGTGTATTTTTGTTGAAATGTAGAAGATTAGGATAGTTTTCGGAAATAGGCTTAATTTGAAGGTTATGAAATGGATTTTGGAGATTATGTGATTGTTAGGCTGATCATGGTCTATAGGCTATAAAATATATTTCACATCGGGCTCTAACATTCTAAGCTTTTGGAGTAAATGAGAATTTTCTCATAATTCCGAGTTTCTCAAATTACAATTTCGTTAAACAATAACGCTTTATCATCCTTTTTCCATAGAAAATAAGGATTCCTATAAACTGTGGTTTGAGTTTGAATATCTCGTTAGGTTTCTATAGTTGAAAAAGCTAGAGAGAAGATAATTGTAATCACTTAATTTGTTCCTAATGTACACCCTCAAGATTTCTATGATCATTTTAGACATTTTAAAGGGTGATTACCTCTAATGAGATCACTACCTAAAAACACTAAAAATTAATTACTCTTGGGGAAGCACGTGGAGCGTGTGGGACAACTTAGCATGATTAAACAAATAAATAGGATGTCTTTTCCTGCTAATGATATGCTAATGAAAAGGGAGATCACGGAAATCGTCAGTTCTAAACCTATTATTTCATGCCAATTCAATTTTAATAATTTAATTTAATTCTAAACATTTTCGTGAAATTTTTTTATGTAAGGTTAATATTTGTTGGAGTTAATGACATGGCAACATGCCATGTAGGAGGGCTGTTGATGATTGGATCATTATGTCAACGATTTTTAAGTGAAAATTGATTGAAATGACTACATGGAATTTCATGTAGAGGTTTATGACTAAATTGCAAAATAGAAAAGTTTATAAATAAATTAACATCCATACAATAAGTTCGGATTGATCAAATAATTTTCTCGGGAGATTATATATATGAGAGAGATCTCATCAACCATGAAGTCTGAGAAGAACCTTATCCCAAAATAGCAATAATTTTGAGATAATAACATAAATGATTTTTGAACTTTGACTCAATATGCGATATTGTCCATAAACTTTTAAATTATTCAATGTGGTCTATGAACTTTAGCCCAATATACAATGTGGTTCATGAATATTAAATTTGTTCAATATGATTCATAAACTTTTGCAACATGTTCAATATATTTCTTGGACTATATGAAAATGTTCAATGTTATATTTTCATTAATTCAAGATCAAGGATGATGGGGAGATTTTTAATTCCTAAAAAGTTCTTGAAGGTCAATTTTGTTTGATTTATTCAGTTCTCTTTTTTGTAATATTAAGAAGAGGTTTAGTGAAAAGGAAAGATCGTGTAAATTATGATATTAAGAACATTGGAGATTTTTAGTTTCGTTTGGTTAATTGAACTGAAGCAAAAATGCATGAAAATTCGGCTTGATTATGATTTCAATTTGGTTTTTTGGTTCAATTCTAACACGCGAAGTTATGAATCCTGTAGACCATTCTCGAGGGTGGCGTTGGACCACTCCTAGGAAGTGCTTACTTCGTCCCACACAATGTTCTACTATCTTCCCTACTTCATCTCTCCAACGGGGAACGTGTAAAATAGTTCTTTCATATTCACAGTCAATCTAATAATAAACCCATTAGTTGAATCACATATTTGCCACTGGATATTAGAAGAATAAGTCAAGTTATTAACCTTTTCACATAAGACTTGGTTCGGTTCAGTTTTTCAGTTCTCTTTTTTGTAATATCAAGAAGAGGTTTAATTGAAAAGGGGAGAGATTGTGTAAATTGTAATATCAAGAAGATGGGTAATTTTCAGCTCGGTTTGGTTATTGAACCAAATTGAAACTATCCGAATCATTAAAAAATGGTTATTTTTTCATTATCCAAATCGAAAATTACGAAAATTCAGTTTTATTTCAATTTCATTTCGGTTTTCAGGTTCAATTACGACACTCTTAATTATGAATCCGTTAGACCATTCCCGGGTGTGGTGCTGGACGACTCCTAGGAGGTAAGAAGGACCCTTACTCCGTCCCACATACTGTACTAATATCGTCCCTCCTTCATCCCTCCAACGGTGAACATGTAAAAAAAGTTCATTGACACTCACAATTAATCTAATAATAATCCTATTAGTTAAATCACACATTTACTATTGGGAAAATTGCTTTGGATTGGGTAGAAATGGAATTAGACTTAGAGACTTTTCAAGGAATTATTTATCTCACAATATTACTAATAGTTACTGGCAAATAGAATACGACACAATTTCGATTGAGTACATCAAATAGCAATTATAATATATCTTTAGGAACTCTCAAATGGAGATAATTAGAAAAATGGTTGTATTGTTTTCTTTTTTAAGAAAAAATTCAACAAGGCTTGATAATCATTGATACAAAAAAACTATAATAATAATAAATGAGGATTAGCGTTAATTATAATCCGCGAGCGCCCAAGCGTGCCAAGTGGTAATCACGCACCCGCATATGAATATTGTGGAGTTTAGCTCACATCCCATTATCTTCATTTAAATAAGTTAAGAGACACCCATATTTATGTAGTAGTTCATGTAAGGGAAAACATTATTTTATTTGTTTTACGTGAAACTACCACATTGCCACTGGACGGAAGGAGAAGAAGGCACCGACCCTTCCACGTGTGGAAGAGAAGTTAGGTCATTGTCATTGCTTATGGGGGCGCAGATGTCATGTATATGACGTCATAATGCCTCAAAATTCAGAAGATGAAGAGGGAAATGTCAGGTCGCGATCCCCAAGAACAAATCTATTTCTTCATTCCCGCTCTTTTTGAACCCAAGAACTAATAGTTGGAAGGGTCTGGTTCATCAGGAAAAATTATAATATAAAATGACAGAGATCGAATTAATGAGAGGGTTCCCAGAATATTTATTGTTCCATAAGTACATTTCGATTTTACTTGTATTATAAATTATATGAATTTTTTTTAGTTTTTAAGATCCGCCGATTTAACAAGTATATTAGTCCTTCAGTACTCATTGATGAAATAGTGATTTGGAACAGAAGCGATGCTGCAACAAAAAGACAAATAATAGGCAGTTAGATCTAATGTGGGTCATATTCCAGAATCCACATGATTTGCCCCTCTCTCTCTCTCTCTCTCTCTTACTTATTTTAAGAATATCAAACTTTTTAGGAATAATTATATGAAACTCCAGACATTTTTTTGGATCTGTCATTTTAATCTTACTTTTGCTTAAACAAAAAATTATCTGGCATTTTTAAAATTAACCTTTCCTTTATTTTTCGTACAAATGATACTAATGAAATATCGCTTTTTTCTCATAAGTGAGGGAGAACGAGTGGGGAGCCACAACGAGGGCCGACTGCCCTCGCTAGGCCGGTAGCAAGGTTTACCACCTTTCCTTCATGGTAATGGCGGCCCCACAACTACCACGTGAGGGCTTGATGGTGGTGAGGGCTACCTAAGCCACTATTAGGCTTGGTCTAGTTGCGCCTTTTCCTGATCTTCTCTGGTGATCTACTCTTCCCCTCACTTTTCAAATTTTTTTTTTTTTAAATTTTCGGTTCGTGTATCCTTTTCTTCAGTTTAATTTTAAACACAGAACAAAACGAATAACAAGAACAGGTGAATAAAAAAAAGATAGAATAAAAGATATCTATTCAAACTTTCCTATCCACCAAAAGGTGATGGTTAACTAATTTAAAAGACAATAATAAGTCTTAGAATTTAAATGATCCAAGAAAGATGGTTTTAGGGCTATAATGATGGATCGACCTAAGATTTAGGACTTCCACTATTATTATCCCACTTTCTTATTACATAATTTTTTTTTCAGCTCTCTGTGATCACAGTCTCTCTAAGCTTTCCACACATACATACATATTTACTTACATACAAATTTAACGATACTTACTACATATAGATTTCAATTGTTACATCATTGGAAGTTCATGCTATTGAGTCTTTTAAGGATGCTTGCTAATTATATATGTATATAATTGAAAGGTCCTTGCATTGAAAATTACGATTTCTTTTTCCTATCTGATTGCTTATTGTAGATACACTAAGGACATCCAAAGCTTTATAAATTTAAGGCTTTAACATTCCTGTTAAAGAAATTTTATTATACTTCATCTATATGTAAGAATTTTTGAGTGATTATGACATATAACCCCTCTTGATAAGATGCTGGACCGTCACGTGTTTATTTTATTGTGTTTCACGTGTGTCGTACCATCATCTACCCATCAATTAATGGTATCTCAACCCCAGGTCTCTCAGTACACACGTAGTAAAAAGATATATTATCTACTTCTTGTTGCATGTTGACATCTATTAATGAAGGCTGACCCATAAAAGGTGTTGACTTGAAAAGCTAGATCTAAGAGATAAGGAGCTCCAAAGAATCGAACAGCCGAATCAGAACCAACCAATCTCATGTGCGATAGTCCGAATCTCCATTGCAATGAGCAGCTTCGGATCATGGAAGAGCAAACCAAAGAACAAAGCGACCCAGAATCGTCACCGTTTACGCACTGCCAATTCATGATACAAGAGAAGCTTGCAGAAGGAGGAGGAGGAGGAGGAGGAGAAGATGAGCTTGAGCTTCAAGGCCTCTTGTCCAGAGAAGAGCGAGCGCATTCCGAGCCACTATTTTGCAGCTACCGAGATCGTCTTCCAGAGGACCCGGCCCTCGACCAGGCTCGTCGAGAGGCGATAAAGTGGACGCACCGAGTGTGTCGACGCTACGCATTTTCTTGCATCACGGAGGTCCTGTCGGTCGACTATTTTGACCGGCTTCATGCGAACATTCAGGTTGCGGAGATGAAGCCGTGGATGGTGCAGTTGGTGGCTACTGCTTGTCTATCTCTGGCTGCGAAAGTTAACGAGATCCATGTTCCGACTCTTTCAGCTCTTCAAGTAAGTTGAAATCTTGCTTTTTTTGGCTTGTCATTCTACTTGCTTTAACATTTATGTTTTTGCAAGCGTATGTAAGCAGAGTTTCAACCTCAAATGTAACCGTTTTTGTGTGTATAATCAATGTTGTCCTCATCAAAAATAAAACCAGGGAAAGCGATAGAAAAAGGACAATAAAGAATGACATAGAAGACTTAAATCTTATGAACCCATGATATAGCAGTAGAATCGAGCTAGATTGTGCTGAAAAGATTCATGTTATAAATCCAACTTAAAGATATTTGATCTTAGTGTTGAGAAAGTATAAACATACAGATTGCGTCATTTTGAAAAAAGAAAAAGAAAAAGAGAATCACCAGATGCTCAAAAATAATTTTTCTTTTCAATAATTTGCAATCTAGAGAAGTAGATTTGGTGATGATAATTGAACACTACATGTTATCCCCTCAGGTTGAGGGACCAAACTATATGTTCGAGCCTAAGACGGTCCAAAGAATGGAACTCCTGGTGCTCTCTACACTCGAGTGGAGGATGAATCCGATCACTCCATTTTCCTTCCTAAATCACATCATTGGAAAGCTTCACTTTCGCACCAGCTCACAAATGGATCAGTTCTCGACCTTGTTCGAGCTCTCTCTCCTCTCTCTCATCTCTGATTCGAGGTTTCTCCGTCACCGGCCTTCGGTGATCGCAGCAGCCATGACTTGCCGTTCGATGGAGAAGATGCGGTATGAGGGCAGTCAGATCAGTTGTTACCGGGATGCTCTTCGTGATACTCTCAAGTGGAGCGAGGCCGGGGGGATGTTCGAGGAGTGTTATGAATTAGTAGGTGAATTGCAATATAAAGGTGCCTATGTGAATTGTCTTTAGACAATAGAGGCATAGAATTATGAGTTGTGTACAACATTGATTTTGCCAAATACGGTTTAAAAGTCATAGGAATCGATCGAGTCGAGGACAGAGGCAAGCCTCTATCAAAATAGGCTTGGGTGCTCAGCCAAAGCGCTAGAAAAGCACTCTAGCTTCTGGGCAATTTTTTCAGGCACCCGGACCTGGCCGGCAGCCTGGTCACTTCTTTGTCCGGTGCCCCCCGGGTGGCCAGTTTGTCCGAGCACTAGGTGGGCCATCATCTTGCATATTCCGTCGTCCACTATAGTCTTTTATGTTCTCATGAACATTCTGATTGTTCCAATGATCACAAACTTGTGTTGATTCTGAATTGACCGAAAATCTCGAGCCAAAGTCAACATAAAATTATTGAACTTTGAGCAATATTAGAGTTTCACACCACTTTTTAGTCATCTTGTTTAATTGGCAATGTCGCATCTCTTCTCTTTGTTGACATTCATGACCACATTATTCTCTTTCCTTCCTTTTCTTTTCTTCCTTATTTGATCAGTTTGTCTGTAACTCTACTTGAGATACACAAAAGAATATTTAATAAAGGACAAATATCACAAAAAAAGAAATAAAATCCAAAACCATGCTCAATATGATATAAATACCTAATTTTTTTTATTACAAAAAACACTAAATTGGCTCATTGTGATACATATACTCCCAACTTTTTTATATCATAAAAAAACCCAAATTTATACATGGGTGATGTATGCTCTATTTTATTCCATTCAGGATATGTTTGTCATATTGGTATAAGTTCAGTTTTTTTTTTTAAATGACATTGAAACAATTTGGGGCATTAGTATCATTATGGGAAAGTCTAGGGTTTTGACTGGCACAAAAAAAAAATCAGATTATTTGTGTCACATCAAGCATGATTTGAGAATTTTTTTTTTTTTTTTTGGGTGGTATTAACCCTTTAAAATATCTCCATAGAAGATGTAACACAATCCAAAATATCATCTCATATTCATATATACATTAGATTCTCCAAATACTACGTATTAAATTTAGATTTACATAGTTGGCTTTTTTTATTATTTATTATAGAAAAGCTTGGCGATGCTCGAGAATACAGCTAGCGTCGATATATTTTAATCCTTGAACCCCAAAACACTAATCTCATGTTATTTTCAAGAAGATAATTGAAATTTATATTTATTTTGACCATAATTCAGTCTTATGACGCGTTTTCTGCAATCTAGAGGGGCAACATAGCTGACTTCTCTACTGTGATATGGTCGTGATCTCAACCTTGTAGCTTGTGTTCAGGTTCAGCAAATAATAAATGTGTACACAAAAAAAGAAGAAGAAATATTTAGCTTATTTTTTGTTGAACTGTAGAAAACTAGAATATTTTTAGGAAATAGACTTTATTATATGGATTTAGGAGCACGCTAATCGTGGTTTTTAAGCTATACTATATATTCACATTAGGCTCTAACATTTTAGACTCTCGGAGTAAACGGTAATTCTCACATAATTCCAAGTTTCTTGAATTACGATTTCGTTAAACGGCAACGCTTTATTCTTCTTTTTAGTAGAACATAAGGGCTTTTATGTTTTTTAGCTTGAGTTTAAATCTCATTAGGTTTTAGTAGGCGAAAAAGATAGAGAGAAGATAATTGTAATCACTTCAATTCGTTTCCCATGTCCACCCTCAAGATTTTTGTGATCATTTACGCACTTTAAAGGGTGATTACTTTGAGTGAAATCACTATCTCAATAACACTCGAAGTGTTTGTTTAGTAAAAAAATGAATGATTTGAAAAATATTTTCCTTAAAATGATTAGTTGTATCGTTTACAAGTAGATCATTCATATTTTGCAAAACTAGGCTCCGTTTGTTTCGCAATAAATGAATGATCTAATGCACACCTTCAAGATTTCTATGATCATTTATGCATTTAAAAGGTCAATTATTTCGAGAAAATCACTACCTCAAAACACATGAAATGTTATTTAGTGTGAATTATTTGAAAAAATATTTTCCTTAAAATGATTGGTTGTACCACTTACAAATAGAACATTCATTTTTTGTGAAGCTAGACTCCATTTATTTTGTGGAATATGAATGATCTAGTTTACAATCTCAAGATTTCAATGATCATTTACACATTAAAAGGGCAATTACTTTGAATGAAATCACTACCTCAAAACACTTGAAATGCTATTTAGGGACGCATTTGTTTTGCAAAAAATGAATGATTTGAAAAATCTATCTTTTAAAATGATCAGATGATCGGTTACAAATAGATCATTCATTTTTTGCGAAGCTAGTCTTAGTTTGTTTTATGGAATATGAATGATTTTAAAAACGTTTTTTTTTTCTGAAAAATGATTACTTATATTATTTGAAATAATTAGCTAATGAAAAATGTTTTCATTATTGATAAAAATTTATGTCTAAATAATTTCATGGAAGATAACAATATTTTCATGCATTTATTAAGTAAATTAGGTGATTATTTTAAAAAAACATTTTTCAAATTATTCATTTTATGTGAAATAAACACATTCTTAATTTTTTTCGTTTTTGGGAAGCACGTAGCATGTATGGGACAACTTAACATGATTAAACAAACAAATAGGACGACTTTTCCCGCTATTGATATGCTGATCAAAGAGGAGATGATATACGATAGAGATGACATTAACCATGAAGTCTAGGAAGAACCTTATCCCCAAGGTAGCAACAATCTTTCAATAAGTAACTCTGTTTACGAGAGAACATAAACCTTAATTTTATTTTTATCATAAGACAATGAATTTAAATTTCTTCTATGAAGTAATTTTTATTTTTTTTACTAAGCAAGTAAGATGTATTACTAAATACAATAAGAGCCTAGGAATTTTCGTTATCTACCTCACAAATAACCCTTACACTGCATTTGGTTGTTTGGATTCTTTTATTGAAAGTTGGATATGATATAAGTCAGATTGGATAAAGAAGGGATTTATTATGTCTTTTTCAATGTATGGTAAATATAAGGATATCGAAACTTGATTGAATGATCATTCAGATGGATTAAATGTAGACATAATGGTTGGTACTCCAAATTTGGCCGTAGAGTTCCTCCGTGACTGAGGTCGAGTCGAGCTTAGGCATGGAAGAGCTCAAGATCTGGCCATGGAACTCCTTTGTGGCCAATATCAAGTTGAGCTTTGTCACGATGAGCCTCATTAGTGGCAAGAAGATGGAACTCAGTGGAAGGCTATGGGTGGTGACGAAGGCTATGGATGGGGAGGCTGCGGTTGGTGATCGTGTACTTTATCCTACCCCTCCATGAGATTATATTTTCCAAGTTATATCTCTCTTATATTGGGTATTCTCTTGTCTTGACAATAAACAAAACATAGGACGTGATAATTATCCTATTGTGACTTTTATTCTGTTTACCGAATAAAGGGGAAATTGTCCAATCAAGTCTTAAACATATTGCATGGATGTCAATTAAATGTTAAACTTTTTAAATTTTGTCAATTTGATCCAAAACTTTTATGAGAAATTTCAATATAATTATTTAGGCTAACTTTCGTAAGAAATTGCCGATGTGGCAGTGTGTCGAATTAGATGGCTAATGATGATTGGTTTGCCATGTTAGCGATTTCTAATGAAAGTTAACCAAAATGATCATAGTGGAATTTCACATAAAGATTTGGGACTAAATTGAAAAATTGAGGACTTAAATTGGCATCCCTACAATAGATTAATAGACTTAAAGACTAATAGGCTAATTTTCTCCTCGAATAAATAAGGGCTGTTAGCGAGTAAATTTAATTTTGTGTGCTTGTGCAGGAGAGAGAGAAGGGGATTATATTTTTGTTGGTCCAATGAAGCCAAGAGGATCGACACGTGTAAAGAAAATCGACACAAATTCACCGGATGTTTGCCTCCCTTATTGTTTAAGATTTTTTATTAGATGTATTCTCAAGGCAATTTTTTTTATACATACGATGAACATATAATTAATGTAATAATAATAATAATCGTATTCGTTTAATCACATATTTGCCACTGGATAGAAGGAAAGCAAGTCATCGACAATTTTCACATATTCGATTTCAAAATTAGGTAAACTCCGAGGTCATAGTTTAATGTGATGTCACGATTCCCAAGAATAAATCTATTTCTTTATCTCCGTTCCATGTGAACTAAAGAACCAATAATTGGAAAAAAAAATTAAAAAAAGAAGAAGTCATGAGAGGGTTTTTAGAATATTTGTTGTTCAACAAGTACATTTTGATTTTAATTATATTTTAATCTATGAAAATCTGTAATTTTACCGTCCGGTGATTTAATAAGTATTTAGTACTTAGCTGATTAACTAAATCTTCACTGGAAACGAAGCTGACGCCGCAACAAAAAGACAAATTCCAGAGTCTGGCGTTTAAATGCTTTGGTTCTCACTTTGTCTCCTTGGTCTTCTCCCTCTCTTCCCCAAGGAGATCCAATTTTTAGGAATAATTACAGTTAGAAATCCTAACACTTGTGTGATTCGTTAGTCCTAAAAATTTAGGGGAAAATTATCTATATATTTTTTAAAAAAAATTTATCCAAATCTTCAATTTGGCATTCCGTCGACTCCATGGCTTTTCATGAACGGGAGATTTAGGGGAAAATTTTTATTATTTTTTCAGATTTTACACAACTTTTTCTAGGAGGAGGGTAGGAGTGCCACCCCCTTAGGTTTGCCGCCTTCGCTTTTAGGTAGTGGTGACCTTTTTGACTGCCATGTGAGGGCTGGGCGAGTTAATGGAAAACTAATTCTAATAAGATTCAATTAGGCTTACAAGTAGAGGATTTCACTATAATTAGTACTTTATATCTCTATTACAATTTTCAATTACAAGAGAAAGAAATTATATGTACCGAGTAGCTATTCATGGTCTCAAAAGCAAATTAACAATAAAATATGGGATCAAACTAGGGGTGAGCAGTGGTCTAGGGTCGACCTTGGATCGACCTTGGACTGGCCCAATTCTACCGGTCCTGGTCTCAAGGGGACTGGGTCGGTCCTTGGTCCTGAAATTCTAGGACCAACACTGTGCGGGTTGGTCCTTGATTCTAAGAGTTTTGGGTCGGTCTAATCCTGAACCCACCCTGTATATTATATTATATTTTATTATTTATAATTATTTTATATATTCAAACCTAATTAAAATGTTTGTTATATTATATTATATTGAAATGTTCTATCAATAGCACTAATAGTAATTTCAATTTAATTAAGTGTCGTTTGTTTTGTTTTCAGGTGTTTATAAGTTCAAGTGAATTAACAAGATGTGAAGTTATATATTCATAGTTTATATTAAGTATTTTGAATTTGTGTCAAATGGTAGAAGTTTTTGAAGAGTAGAGTAGTATTGCAGTTGCTACGGTGATTAGCTAGTCAAGTGGTGTGAAGCTCATTTTTTGGTTGAGTGAACTCTACATGATCAAATGCAGGAAAATGCTTTTGCATATGGTGTTATGAATATTAAAGATAGATGATTACAATAACTTTCCATCTTGTCCCATATTTCGATGAGCGGTTAGCATGTACGGAATTTCTATTATTGTGTCATCTTAAATTTGCTAAATATGTATTGGTATTTATAGTATAGTTGCACAATGCTGCATTGTCGATGGATGTGTAATTTGAATATGTAGGTTTGTTTTTTTTAGGGAGTATAAAAAATAAGAAGAAAAGAATTATCGATCAGTCCCGGATTGACCTTGGAACCGGACCGAACCCATTGGGTCGGTTCGGTCCTTGATCCCAGGCTCAATAGGATCGATCACCGGTCCTAAAAATTGAGGACTGACACTATATGGGTTGGTCCTAGGGTTAGGGGTGGCCCGAACCAACCCGGACCATGCTCACCCGTAGATCAAACTATAAATATTTTCGTCATTTCTTGTTGATGGGGAGTATGAAACATACCCCAAAATAAATAACCTATAAAAATATTCTATAATTAAAGGAACCATTTAACACAAGTTTTGGGCCTTTCATAGTCATTTTCCCAATTTTTATTACATAAATCTATACATGCATACGTACATATTTAATGCATATATCATTCACTACCAACGATAATGCCCAAAAGTTCATGATAGTCAAGTCTTCTTATAGGGATGCTGATTAAGTATAGATTTAAATTATTACGCCATTGATGATAAAACTTATAATGTTCATGCTAATGAGTCTTTTAAGGGTGCTTGTTAATTATAAATGTCAATTTTTTTAATTAGATATGTCAATTGAGGTGTATTAAAATTATAATTTTTTTCCTATTTGATTGCTTATATAAATACACTAAGTTCATCATAGAAATTGAAGAGTTCAACATTCCTAGGGAAAGTTACCCAATAATAGAGGTGAACTTGGTTCTAGGGTAGAACCTACAATCGAGGAACCGAATTGGTGGGAACTTGTTTGGTTTCAAATTTCAAGGTATGCAGAGTAGGTTCTATATTTCAAAAATTGAGGAACCTGTTTTGACGGGTAGATTCTAGCTTCTAGGTAGATGAAACCTATAACCTGAAACTTGAAACAATTTTTTGTGTATTTCTTGCTTTATGTTTTCGTGCAATCCTAAGATATTCCATGGTGTTCAATGATGAGTGTATAATTTAAAATCGCAAGTCTGAATTTTCATTTTATGATTGAGACTTTTACTTTATTAATGTTTCATATTCTTCATGCGTCTAAATATAAATTGATGTCAGTAGATTGTAGTAACATGTGATAGTCATTAAAGGCGATGATTCACTATGATCATTCAATTAATAATATAGAAATTGGAACCGGAGAATTGGAGGAATCAAAGAACCAGACTAGTAGGAACCTGTCCGATTCCAAATTTCAAGGATGCAGAGTAGGTTTTATGTTCCAAAAATTGAGGAATTTATTTCAATGGGTAAGTCCCAAGTTCTAGAGAACTCGGAATATGAAACTTGAAATAATTTTTTTGTGCTTTTCTTGTTTTATGTTTTCACACGATCCTGCAGTATTTTATGATGTCTAATGATGAGTGTATAATTTAAAATCACAAGTTTGAGTTTTCATTTTATGATTGAGACTTTTATTTTGTTAAAATTTCATATTCTTCATATGTCTAAATATAAGTTGAGGTCAGTAAATTATAGTAGTAAGTAATTGTCATTAAATGTGATGATTCATTATAATCGTTCAATTAATAATACAAGTGGAACTTGAGTAGAACTTGGAACGAGAACTTGGAACTGACTCTGGAACTTGTGACATGATAGATTTTAGATTCCAAGATTTGCATTATAAGTTCTAGGTTTCAAAAAATTAAAAATTTATTCTAAGTACTAAGTGAAACCTATATTGAACTTGAAATCGCTCAACCCTACCCAATAGCACAAAGTTATTGTATGAATATCAATTTATTCTTACATTTTTCAATTTTGTTAATTTTAGTTCGCATGAAATTCTAATATATTTATTTGGATCAATTTTTGTTGGAAATCATTGACATAACAATCTAATTATCGCTAGTTGTCTTAAATTGTATAAATTCTTGTCATTGCATCTGCAAGTACTAATTCTTGAGTAATTAGATACATATATCTCTGTGTGTATCGATGGACCTTCTTGACAAGTGTGTGGTACCATTACAAACTCTTTAATTAATGTTATCTTAAGTACAAGTTTCTCTGTACACAAATAATAACAAGATATATTATCTAATTTATGTTTTCATATTGATATCTACTAATAAAGAGACCCATAGAAAGTGTTGACTAGAAAAGCTAGATCTACTAGACAAGGGTTCCAAAGACCCACAGCCGAGTCAGAACAAACCAATCTCATGTGTGACTAGAAAAGCTAGATCTACTAGACAAGGGTTCCAAAGACACACAGCCGAATCAGAACAAACCAATCTCATGTGTGATACTCCAAATCTCCATTGCAATGAGCAACACTGGTTCATGGAAGAGCATACTAAAGAGCAAAGCGACCAAGAATCGTCACCGTTTCTGCACTACCAGTTCATGAAACAAGAGAAGCTTGCAGAAGGAGGAGGAGAAGAAGAAGAAGATGAGCTTGAGCTCCAAAGCCTCTTGTCCAGAGAAGAGCGAGCGCATTCGGAGCCACTATTTTGCAGTTACCGAGATCGTCTTCAAGAGGATTCGGCCCTTGACAGGTCTCGTCGAGAGGCGATCAAGTGGACGCATCGAGTGTGTCAACGCTATGCATTTTCTTGCATCACGGAGATCCTGTCGGTCGACTATTTCGACCGGCTTCAAGCCAACATTCGGCTTGCGGAGATGAAGCCATGGATGGTGCAGCTGGTGGCTGTTGCTTGTCTCTCTTTGGCTGCCAAAGTTAATGAGACCCATGTTCCAACTCTTTCTGCTTTTCAAGTAAGTTGAAATCTTATGAATTTGCTTATTTTTGCTTATCATTCTGCTTGCTTTAAAAATCCATTTTTTTTTTCAATAATTTGCATTCTTGAGAAGTAGATTCGGTGATTATAATTGAAAACTACGCGTTATTTCTACAGGTTGAGGGACCAAACTATATGTTTGAACCTAAGACGGTCCAAAGAATGGAACTCCTAGTGCTCTCTAAGCTCGAGTGGAGGATGAACCCGGTCGCCCCATTTTCCTTCCTAAATCACATCATTGGAAGGCTCCACTTTCGCACCAGCTCGCAAATGGATCGATTCATGACCTTGTTCGAGCTCTCTCTCCACACTCTCGTCTCCGATTTGAGGTTTGTCCATCACCGGCCTTCAGTGATCGCAGCAGCCGTCTCTTGCCGGTCGATGGAGAAGATGCAGTATGAGGGCAGTCAGATCGGTTGTTTCCTGAATGCTCTTAGCAATAGTCTCAAGTGGAGCGAGGTTGGGAGGATGTTCGAGGAGTGTTATGAATTAGTAGGTGAATTGCAATTTAAAGGCGCCTATGTGAATTGTCATTAGACAATAGAGGCATGGAATTACCAGTTGTGTACAACATTGATTTCAAAATAGGGTTTAAAAGTCATATGAATCGAGTTGGCGATAGGGGCCAAGCATCAATCAAAATTGGCCTAGGCGCTCAGCCAAAGCGCTAGAAACTAGAAAGTGCTCTAGCTTCCGGACAATTTTTTAGGCGCCCAGACCTGGCCGGCAGCTCAGCCACTTCTTTGTCCGGCGCCCACTAGGTGGCCGGGTTCGTCCAAGCACTAGGAGGGCCATCCTTTCCCATATTTGGTCGTCCATCATTGTCTTTATGTTCTCACAAACATTCTGATTGTTCTAATGATCACAAACTTGTATTGATTCCGAATTGAACCAAAACTTCGAGTCATAATCAACACAAAGTTGTTGAAATTTGAGCAATGTTAGGGTTTTACGGCACTTTTAAGTCGTCTTGCTTAATTGGCAATGTTGCAGCTCCTCTTTGTTGACATTCATGAACAAATTATTCCCTTTGCCTCCTTTTCAGCATCTTTGTTATTTAATCACTTCGTCTATAACTCTACTTGAGATATTCAATTTAAAATGTGTCAGATATAACATTAGATTCTGGATTCATATACTTGTTTTTTTTAATAAAAAAGTTTGGCGATGCTCGAGAATACGGCTAGTGTCAATATATTATAAAACCTAAACCCAAAACATTAATCTCATGTTGTTTTCGAGAAGACAATTGAAATTTATATTCAAGAATGATTGTTTAATTGGTATATTATTTTGACTATAATTCAAACTTATGATAGCTCGCATTTTAAACTAATATATATATATATATAAATATACTTTTGGGTCCCGATTCTCCGAGTTACCTTAACTTATACTTTCCTTTTTACATACATATTTTCTTTAAGTGCTCTCCCCCAACAAGTTGAAACAATTTTCATTTACGCAGCACAATTAAAAGAAATTTCGAAATTAACTTCTGTAGATAACTGTAAACTATTTTCGGGTTATTACTTTTTTAGCAAAAATATCATAAATGTAAGCAAATACTAAAATCAAAAGAAGCACTTACTAAGTGCATGTTTTCGTTTCTGGAAAGTGTTTATAAACACTTTTTCTGTTTTTTTGTTCCAAAAGTGTATGAAAACTATACAGACCCAAAAAAAAAGTGTATGTAAACTACAAAATATGAGAGCACTGCACGTATTAATTGTGCCTGGTGAACAGAACATAGAAGGATCCACTTATAAAGGATCTTGCGTTCATGGGTAACGTCATAAAAGAATAATAAAAAGTTAAGTATTTATGGCACGTTACAATATCTTAAGAGTTGACGTCATAAGTTTTATACAGACGTCATCAAATGTTTAAAATGTACGTGTTTTAATAATCACGACGTTTAGAATATTCACAACAATTTGCTCAGAGTTACGACAAAACTCATAAGCCTTAGTAAAATGAGGACAATATTACAAGTCATATTATTTAAACATTTACGGCATTGGTGCATTAGGTCATGACGAATCCTCATCACCGTTATAAGATGTAAACCGATAAAAATCAAAGTATTAAAATATATGTGGCATTTTGAAATGCATTACGATAAAATGTCGCGTAATCCTTTCCAAAGCGCCTTTAGATATGGAAGATCGCATCACAAAATATTCACAATGTTTAGCTGTGCATTACAATGAAACGTCATAAGCCTTTGTAAAACCTCATAAAATTTTAAATATTTCATTACAACAGTTGACATTGGGTTTCGGGGGGAGACAATAAACTTTTGTAAAGAAACATCGTAAAATATTAAAAATATATCAGTTAAATATGATGTTTTGAATTTTATCACGATTATGTCATAAATTATCAGTGATATTTATCTATTTATGACATTTTTAACCGTGAAACATCATAACCCTTAGTAGAATGCTGTAAAAAGAATTTAAAAATGTGCTATTTAAGGTTTTATGACATTTTGAATTGTTTACAAGGTTTATTGGTAAATTAAGAAAAGCTAAATGAACGTTGGTAATTGATTAAATAGGAGTTGCTAACTCAGAACTAATTGCAAGTTAGTTATTGGAGATAAATTGATACACAAATTAAACTAAATTAAGTATTTTCACAAAAAAATTAGTTATTTTAATGTGTAATTAAGAAAATCAAACAAACACTAGTAAAATATAAGAAAATTTCGTAATTAATGTTGATATCTAAATTTTGACGACCCAATTAATCATTTATAATTGCATGGAAAATTATGGATTAAATTTTCAACCCTAGCAAAAAATTCTCATGAAATCATATAGGCACTAGCAACATTTGCATTACTAGTCCAATGACTCTGGCATTCTCGTGCTCGTAGCTCCCGTCCTTCCCCGTGCCGAGCCTGCCAAGTTCGAGCAGTTTCTCACGGGTCTGAGCCGACGGGATCTTCGATCGAGCTCTGCTGATTTGTGTCAAGTGTGGGTCTGGTCTTGAGCCTCGTTCTTGCCCGTGACCACCTTCCGTTAGGCGCGCCCTAAACGTTTGATATAATGCTCCTTAGACGATCCCATTAAAATAGCCACTGTTTTTGCCTTGCCTCAAGCTCGTGTATCGTTATTCCAATCTGTTAGTCGCTGGGCTTGTCTTGTGTGAGGCTTTTTTCTCGTTGATTTTGGCCGTCGCGGTTACTTCCTTTGCACGCTCCCTTGCTTGTCGCCTTGAGAGAGTTTAGCCGTCGATGGTCGTACGCAAGTGTTCCGGTGATCGACGACTTTTGTGGTTAACCGCCAGAAGGGTCGGGGACGAGCGTCTTCAGGAATGCTCATCTCTGTTCATCCCCGAGCGATGGACTCATCTCTCGTTCATCCCCGAGCGAGGGTAGAGAACACCACAAGTGCCATAACTTGGCGGACGCACTTAGGTGCCATAACTTCAAAACTACATTTAAGTGCCACTTTTTTTTCGAAATGTGACACTTATGCCACCTCCGGCGACACCTGCACGGAAATCCTACGTGGCAATATTTTATTATTATTTTTTGCCTACGTGGCTCGCCGGAGCTCCAAATCAAGATAAAAATTAAAAAAAAATTAAAAAAAAATTTAAAAAAAAGTAAAATTTAAAAAATTTTAATTTTAAAAAATTAAAAAAAAGAAAATTTTAAAAATTTTAATTTTAAAAAAATTTTATAAAAAAGAAATTTTTAAAAATTAAAAAATTTAAAATTTAAAAAAAATTTAAAAAATTTAAAAAAAATTAAAAAATTAAAAAAAATTTAGAAATTTTAAAAATTTTAAAAATTTAAAAAAATTTAAAAAATTTACAAAAATTTAAAAAATTTAAAAAATTTATAAAAATTTATAAAAATTTATAAAAATTTAAAAAATAAGAAAATTTTAAAAATTTTAATTTTAAAAAATTAAAAAAATTATAAAATAAGAAAATTTAAAAATTTTAATTTTAAAAAATAAAAAAAATTAAAAATTTTAATTTTAAAAAATTTTAAAAATTTAAAAAAAATAAGAAAATTTTAAAAAATTCAAAAATTTAAAAAAGGGGGGTGGGGGAGGCGGCGGCGGCGGAGGTGGTGGCGGTGAGGGAGCCCGGCAGCGGCGGCAAGGGAGCCGCCCGTTCGCCTCCCACCCCCCTTTTTTATAATTTTTTTTCTAATTTTAATTTTTTTTAAATTTTCTTAATTTTTAAAAAATTTTAAAAATTTCTTAATTTAAAAAAAAATTAAAATTTTCTTAATTTTTTAAAATTTTCTTAATTTAAAAAAAAAATTAAAATTTTCTTAATTTTTAAAATTTTTTAAAATTTTTAAAATTTTCTTAATTTTTAAAATTTTTTAAAATTTTCTTAACTTTTAAAATTTTTTAAAATTTTCTTAACTTTTAAAATTTTTTAAAATTTTCTTAACTTTTAAAATTTTTTAAAATTTTCTTAACGTTTAAAAATTTTTAAAATTTTTAAAATTTTCTTAACTTTTAAAATTTTTTAAAATTTTTAAAATTTTCTTAATTTTTTAAATTTTTTTTAAATTTTCTTATTTTTAAAATTTTCTTATTTTTAAAATTTTTAAATTTTTCTTAATTTTTACAATTTTTAAAATTTTCTTAATTTTTTTTACATTTTTTGAATATTTTAAATCTAATTTAATTAATTTATATACTATTATTTACATGTAGACGCGAAACGGCGTCGTTTTTGCATTTTCTCCGCCACGTCGTGCAAAACGACGCCGTTTTGGACCGAGCTCACGGGAAAAGTCGCTACACGTCGACCATTTGGCCGGATTTTCGCCGGAGTGGCACTTAAGTGTCCCATTTTACTCCGATGATGGCACTTAAGTGTACCATTTTAAAGTTATGGCACTTAAGTGTCCGGCGTGCCAAGTTATGGCACTCCACTGTGTCCCGCACTCCCGAGCGATGGACCAAGGAATGAGCGTTGAGCTTGATGAGGCTTAATCATTTTAGGGCCATTTGTTACACTTGAGCTTGAAAGGCTTTTTTGGGGATACTTGGGCTTCACTTACTCTAGGATGGGCTTTCTTTACTGAAAAAAGTTCTTCATGGGCCGCAATTTAGTTATTTCAGAGTGGGCTTTGGGGCGGCCCATTTTTAAAATCCAACCTGGACCGATAGGGTCCGGGTCTCTTGACCCGGTCCGAATTCCCTTTTTATAGTATCAAAATTCATAAAAAAGATGGAATGACATTCCTTGTACCAAGTCGAAAACTGAAGGTATTCGATGACTCTGAACGAGTCTTGATTCGGAGAACACAAAATGGAATGAAATCGCTGCCGAAAGCTAATTTGGGCATGTCTTGACTCTGTAAATGGCAAACTACATCTGTATGTACTAGGAGATGCACTGATTGGTACATAGATTAGTATCCAATGACTTGATTTTAGCAGATTTGCTGCAGCATTAGTTGAATGTAATCCACCGAGTTGATGCAAGTATGGTGACATTTAATGTGCCCGAGCCAAACCTTTGCAGGAAGAGATTTGCCGGTCGAAACTCCAAACCAAATAAGAGCGATGACGCAGAATATCTAGCTAAACAGCGTGAAATATCAGGAACAACTTCAGCGAAAGTAAAGACAGGGTTCGAATCCAAGTGGCTCAGGGTAGCTCAATCTTTGAGCCATTAGAATCCACGGTTGAAAAGGACTACATTAAAGAGGAATGAAATCTTTATTTGAGGTTTTTGAAGTTCATATTATTGCTATGTTCATTCTTTAAAATTGACGGGTACTTTTTCACATTTATTTTTACAAACTAGGCCAAAGTTCAGGTTTTATTAAAAAGATATTTCAATTCTCAATGAAACCAAACTATTAAATTTTAATGCCCACTTTCTAGAAATTCTATATCATACTTGTCCCTGTTTGTTTGAACATGAAAAGAGTTCCAAGCGTTGGCAAATTATAAATCACTCATGGATCGAGACGATCAGTTAGCGTAAGGCTGGCTCAATCCACCCATGCCTGCCCAAGCCTGAAATGTAAACGAGTAAGCTTGGACACATCCCCTCATGAGAAAATCTAACTCGCCCAACTTTAATTAGCCTGGTCTTGCTAGATGTAAACATTTTGCTATGAGCGGGCTTTGGCAATGCTGGTCCATCTCGGCTTGGCCTATCCAGTATTCATTTTTATTTGCTGGAAAATGTTGAGTCTAACTTTTGGTCAAATGAGTCTAAGTTCATAGAATGAATAGTCTATCCCCATCTTGTCATTGTAAGAGGATTTAGCGCCAAAAAGCTTGAGCCCAAGTTTCTTCTTGGGCTAGCTATTTATTGGCACGTTTGTTCACTAGGAATAACTATTTCATTCCGGGTCTATTCTCGATGAAACAGTCATTCCTTTTATGTCGTTCAGAAATTGATAGAAATAGCTAGTCCTCGAGGATTTTTTGCACCAAGCCCAAAGTTTCCAGGTCCAAACATTGATACATAGTCATATTTTTGAAAATAATTTTCACCTTTTTTTTACAGAGGAGTTCGTTTTCATGAATTTAAACTGAGGTTTTCTATTAAAGGGAAAATATTTTCCATTAACTCATTTTTCTAAGAAAACCAAATTCTGAAATATGAGAAAAAATTTTCTCCAAAATTTTTTTCCACGAAACATATGAAACCTTTTATTCGTTTAAATTTAAGTGCTTAGTCAATATTAAAAAGAAAATACTCTCTTACCAAAAAAAAAAGAAAAAAGAAAATTCTCTTTCTTCGTTTATGTATTTTGGAGGCATACATAGTTTAACCTTGAACTTTATTGTTAAAAAGTCAATTTCACCCGTTAAATGATTATAGATTGCAACTCTACTTAGTGTTTTCTCCTTCATACTGTGACTAATAACCACTCTCTCTCAACCTCTGTCCACGACCCAAGTGGGGCTTTATGAACTTTGCCAATTATAGGGCAAATTCAGAACGGGGAAAGAAGACCAGGATACCATGAACGGACATCACAGCTGCCAAGGTTTCCATTTTTCGAAACGGCAAAGTGCGTGAATGTGATGTGGTGGTGCCTGTCAAGCTTCAGAGTCAGTTCTTTGGCTCCTTACTGATTAAGCATCATTACAATTTCAAACAACTACATGAGCATCCATCAAATGTGAATGCTTTAATAAATGAAACAAGCAGTGTTATTAGGACAATGTAAGTACATGTTTGGATTGAAGTTAGTGGTAACTACTCGCCATCTCGTAAGCACGTAGATTTGAACTTGGAGAAGCTACCCAATTTGTCTTCTCCGCATTGTGTATGCTGGGCAAACTTCTGAGCAAGTTCAAACAGAAAGACTTGAGAAGTTTCTCAGCACTTAACTTTGTTCAGAAAAGGAAAGTAAGGGCAGGTGCTTGGTGTGATCTTTTGTGCTCAATAATTGGATGGTAGAAGCAAATCGAGAGAATATTTGGATGTGAGAAGACAACTTTGTGATAAAGATAAGGTTTTAGGGTCAGCATTGATTCGGGGTAGATACTGGAATCGTTGAAGACCAGCCTGATTAATTCTGTTGGAGGCCACTCCAGACCAGAATCGGCCTGGCTCACACAAGAATTGGCTCGGTTCTTGACTTTGAAAGGTTGGAATTGGTCGAGACTGATTAGGTCCTTAGTTTTCACGTTGGAACCAGAGATTAACAAGCCCAATAATGTCGGTTGCATGGTAGGCATTTCCATGGTAATGTGGTAGATTCCGCGGTAAAATCGCCGGTGCCATGATAGATACCAGCTGTTGCATGATAGAATCGACTATAGAAACAATTCTTCAGACGAGCCTAAAAGCTCTCTTTGAACCAAATCATCTTGACATCTTTACTTCCAATGAAAAATTATCAATTTTATCTAAAAGAAGCAAGCCAATTCCTTCACATCTTTAGAAGATATCCATTATGCAGCGTATCCGGAAAGCCCCTAGCACATATATACCAGAGAACACCTCACTTAAAAAAGGTCATAACGTGAGAGTGGATAACTACACATATATATGACTCCTCATGGCCAACCAACACACCGTTTTGTAGCTGCGAAATACTAGTTTATACTAATATCATACCCGTGTGATTTAAGTTATAAAGGAGAAACATGCATGCATATAGGTTATTGAAAGGACTCAGGTCAGACCCAACATCGACCAAGTGTATATATTCAATATGAAATCATAAGGAGGAAAATTTTAGTAATTGTTAGAATCAAATTATTAAAACCGATTGAACACAAAATGAAAAAGGTTCCAAATAATGGAGAAGTAATCGTGGTTATTTCATTTTTCTTTTCACCGTGCAGAAAGTCTACATGTCACGTTTTGTGCGTATGACCTCACCCTGCATCATGTGTTTTGAAAACCCTAAAGCATGTTTAGCATGAGTTCACATATTTAAGTTTTGACTTACATAAAAAACTTAGTTTAGCCATATTGAATCTAAAAAGACTACGATTACATGCTTGTTTCCTTTTTATATCTCGACTGCCTTAGGGTTAAGATGTAAATACGATATGATTAATCGCTTGCACTTGCGATTAGAAAAGTCTATCTAGTTTCATTCCTACAACATTGTGAGCTATTGACTAAAGAACAAGTATTCTATAGTAAGAATTGCCTTCCATTGATGGCTCAATTAAGTTGAGAATTTACTGCTAGCATATGAAACGCAACATTCGTTTCTGAAACATGCATGATATGATGAACTGATCATTTATCGTTAAACAAGTCAACAATGCTAGTTTTGGTGGCATATCCATACCCTACATTGTGTGGACGGATAAAAATTTGGAAGGATTGGAGAAAGGAGAAGGGTAGGAAAAATATACTATCATGTTTCAATCGAGAGAGAGTAATATCAATTGAAATATCTACGATTCTAAAAAACAGCGCAATTTGGACACGTTGTTAGTAATGTTGTACAATGATAGAGATGATGCTATTGTTGGGGTTTTCTCGCATGAATAACTGTTATCTATACACAGAAGCCTAATTCAAAACTCTAACCTGCACGTGCTTGCACCGGTTGTCATATCTCTCTCTCGGTCGCAAACATCGAGCCACCGGCTATCTTCCTATGGCCACCACCATCACATTGTTGACCAAGTCATCATAGTACCATTAGACCGCCGATTGCCACCGTCTCGTGCGCGCGCCGGGGGGGAGCAAGGTTGAATACCTAGATTTATGGTCGACAATCGCGATCAATCTCAAATGGCTTCTAGTCGAGGTTTCACTCTAGCTTTTGTGGGCTTTGGCCCATAGATTACTCATGTTGGGATTATCGGATTCCCAAAACCGGATTCGACACTAAATCGAACCCTTAAAACGAATGCGGAAGACGAGCCCAAGAACAAACATGTATCACCGATCAAAGACACACCACGAAATCGAGCGTATCTTATTGTCCACAGATTAAACACCAATGCTGAAGATCGAGGAAGAAATTCTGATCCCATTAGATCCGATGACGTCAATTCGCCTTGAAGGGAAGATGGGTGTCGCCTTTTGTGCACTGTTCTTTCTTTTGGAACGTTTTTGAGGGGGAGAGGGAGGAGGAACGTACGTTATGCCAAAAGGTGCGTTCCTCCCTCTTTATTTCCCCTTATATACGTCCCCTCCAAAAAAGAAATGTGTCCCTTCATCATATCCCTTCATCCATGGGCCCTAATCTTGTGGGCTGGGCTTTTAGGCCCAACATGGGTGGACGGGCCAATTTAGGCCCATCACAATAATTAATAAAACCATCATCTCCCACTCGCACATGGTGGGCCGAACAGGATCCTCTTTACCTCTCTTCAACATTCATACCGGTGAATAATCCGTGCGACTAGCATACTTTGAGAGCTCGTTGCCATACATCTGTTAGGATTATATAGCAGCTCATAATGGGCATCACACTCTGAGTAGATTTAGTATGCAGTACCCTAAATCGATTGATCATATTTATATCTCTCTTGATCTCTTTTAAACAATGATATATATATTATATTCACAATTATGATTATTCCAAAGATAGTCATAATTAGTTAACCAGTGAATACAAAACTACAATGTGATTCTCCAAATTCGATCTTCCTCTTTCCTTCAAACTCTCAATTTTAGTTCAGCTTGCTTTTCTAGAAATGTCCCATTAGATCGAATCAATTCATGACCATTGGCAAATCCTAAGATAGCAAACACTAAATAGAAATCTTGAGAATAAGTAAAAGTCATGAGGGCACTAAAATTGAGGAACTCTTTTCCTCAAGAGTCTCACACAACATAAAAGTTGAGATCAAACTTTTGCCACTCTTATTGGTCGTCTCATGCATACGTAATATGAAATACGTATTACGGTATTAACTCATTTCCCATTGAGCGTATGTCTACACCTTCAATACCGTACAGATGATAGTTTAGACATATCCAATGTCTAACTTGAGTTAACGTATCTACTCATTCACAAAATTTATCAGAACTCACATCTGGTATCATAGATAGATAAAGTAAAATATGTGGGTTATTTTACTTTCGGACACAGCAAATATTATGTCCTCATCTTAACACCCAGTTAAGGCGACAAATATATTTTAAGCTTGAGCTCTCGATTATCACCTAAATAATAAGCTTAAAAATAGTCTCATATCTATTTATCACATAGTAAATAGAGGCAATTACCCATGTGAGTGGGCCAATCTTATATCTGTTCGATATACTTTCTCAACTTAAAGTAATGCACTAAGCATTAAGATGCATAAAGATCAAACAAATATTCATAGGCATTAATAATGAAAAAACACTAGTTCATAAATGTGAACAACTCAGGGAAATTACAATATCCAATACATCAAACTCTATGCAATCCTAGAGATTTTACATGACCACAAAACACATTTCTAGGTATTGGCTTTGTTATAGGATCTGCTACCATTCTATGCGTAGATATGTACTGTAAGTTCACATCCTTTCGTGCAACCATATCTTTGACAAAGTTATACTTGGTATCTATATGTTTGGTCTTGCCATGATATTTTGGATCTTTGGTGTACGCTATAGCTGCTTGGCTATTATAGTTAACCAATAATGGATTTGCAGCTTTCTCAATAATACCTAAATGATCCAAAAATCTCTTAAGCCAAACATCTTCTTGTATTGCTGCTGATAATGCCACAAACTCAGTTTTCATCGTGGACAAGGCTATACACTTTTGTTTCTTACTGCTCCAACATATGGTGCCATTATTTAGTAAGAAAACAAACCCAGAGGTAGATTTTCTTTCATCTAAATCTCCTCCCTAATCAGCATCAGAATAGCCTTAGAGTCGCAAATCATTTCCTTAATAACTCAGCGTATAATTAGTAGTCCCTTTTAGATACCTTAGTATTTTCTTAACGGCTTTCCAATGTGCTTGACCTGGATTGGATTGGTATCTACTCACCATTCCAACTGCAAAACATATGTCAGGTTTTGTATACATCATAGCGTACATCTAGCTCCCAACAACACTAGCATAAGGAACATGTTTCATTTGTTCATTCTCTTGTGGAGTCCTTGGACACAGTTTATGGTTCAATCCTTCACTTTTTGCAATAGGAGTATCAATGGGTTTACAATCTTACATACGAAATCGTTCAAGAACCTTATTTATATATATTTCTTGCGAAAGAGATAACGACCTCTTCGAACAATCTCTTAAAATCTTAACTCCAAGAATGTATGTAACTTTACCCATATTTTTCATCTTAAAGTTGGAAGATAACCAACTTTTCATAGTATTTACAAACTCTATATTGCTTCCGACAATTAGTATATCATCAACATATAATGATATGATCACAAATTGATCTTTGGATCTTTTGATATATGCACAATGATCCTCATCTATCATTGTAAAATCATATGCCATTATGGCATTATGAAAATGTATATACCATTGTCTTGACGATTGCTTGAGGCCATATATCGATCTCAAAAGTCGACATACCTTTTCTTCTTGGCCTTTCATTATGAAACCAGCAGGTTGTTCCATATATATTTATTCCTCTAATTGTCCATTGAGAAAAACAGTCTTTATATCCATTTGATGTAACTCAAGATTCATACTAGTCACTATTGCCAGAATAATGCGAATTGAGGTAAATCTCACTACAGAAGAAAATGTTTCTTCATAATCAATTTATTTCTGTTGATTATACCCCTTCGCCACAAGGCGAGCCTTATGCCTTTCTATCGAGCCATTAGCTTTTCGCTTTATTTTGAGAACCCACTTGTTCCTAATAGCTTTGTGTCCCTTTGGAAAATCAATCAGTTCCCAAACTTGGTTTGACTTCATTGACTCAATCTCATCTTCCATTGCATGAATCCATTTTTTCCTTACTAGGGCAATTTAGAGCCTCACTAATATTTCTTGGCTCATCCTCATCTTGTGAAGCAACCATAAAAGTTTCCCCTTAATGTCAAAACGTCGACGGGGAATACTTTGGTGACTTGTTCGCCGTATGGGAGATTGTACACTTTGTACATCATTCCCCATCATGCTCCCACTTGGATTAGATAACAATGATATTATCTCATCATGTGGTTATAATTGAGAGTGAGTTGAATTAGATTCATCACTTCTCATGTTACTCCCACTTGGACGAACTCCATTAAGTTCATTATCTTGATCCAATGTTTCAAATAGGTAGTAATCCTCACATATTTCGCCCTTCTTAGGAAATTTATTCTTTAAGAATGTGACATCCCGTGATTCAAATTCAGTTATACTCTTACTTTCCTGCTAACCTATGAACACATACCCTTTCGAGTGTTCGGAGTATCTTATGAGAATACTCTTATTTCCTCTGGGACCCAATTTCCCAAACTTGTGAGAGGGCTCATGAGTATAGGCAGCACAACCCCATGACTTAAGAAAACTTAAGTCCGGTTTTCTACTTGTCCATAACTCATATGGAGTGGAAGTAACTGATTTGGAAGGCATTCGGTTAAGTATATAGGCAGCAGTTAACAACGCATCACTCCAAAAAGTGATAGGTAAGTTAGCATGCCCCATCATGGACCTAACCATTTTCAGTAGGGTTCTGTTTCTTCTCTCCGCAACATCATTTTATTGAGGAGTATATGGAATAGATAATTGTCTTTCTATTTCTTTTTCATCACATAATTTTCTGAACTCATCAGATAAATATTCTCGACCTCGATCGGATCTCAATGCTTTTATTTTCTTATCTAATTGATTTTCTACCAAGTTCATAAACCTTTTGAAACAACTTAATGCTTCAGATTTATGAGAAATCAAATAGACATATCCGAATCGAGTATAATCATCTATAAAAGTGATGAAATAAATAGCCCAATGCCTTCATCTCACATTCATTGGATCACAGACATCAGAATAAATTAAATGCAGAGGAAATTCAACTCTTTTACCTTTTCCAAATGGTTTCCTTTTCGTTTTCCCTACTAGGCAATGCTCACATATGAGCAAATTGACTTTTTCAATGTTGCCCAACAAGTCCTCTTTGGCTAGTCTATTCATACGTTGTTGGCCAATATGACCAAGTCTAGCATGCCACACATTCACATCATTATTATATGAAGTAAAAGACGTGAAAAGGGAATAACAGATATTGACATCACCACAGTCAACATTTAGTACAATAAAACCATCTAGAAAATGACCACAACTATAGTAGTTTGTATCCAAATACAAATCTACACAGCTATTACGGAAGTTCACACTAAAACCAAGCTTAACCAACACCAAAACAGACACTAAATTTCGACGAATCTCCGGAGCATATAGAACATCATGTAGGAACAAGGTGCATCCACCACGCATGTTCAATTGGCAAGTGCCAATCCCTTTAACTTCAGCTCTGGAGTTATTTCCTACATAGATCCACTTAGTTCCAATTGGTACTCGTCGGAATTCCACGAAGGATTCTCTATCCTTCGCTACATGGTCTGTTGCTCCTGAATCTACAGTCCACAAAGGATTGGATTCAGCCAATAATACATAATTTGACACATAAGCAAAGTTCTCAAATGTACAAGAGGTGTTTGCCTTTTTCAGCTCACAACAATTGCGAGCATAGTGACATTTATTGTTACAATTGTAACACCTCACCTTTGAAATTTTCTTCACTTGATGACGTTTTCCTCTCTTGTGTTGGTTAACTCTTGATTTCTTGCAATAAGGATTTGATCCTTTGCATTCCCACATATTGAAATAATCAATACGCTTGCACTTAGAGCTCAAAGCCTTTTCTGAGCTAGAATCAGCATTGCAAATATCTATTTTCGGCTTAAATGCCATTAGGCGGTCCTCTACTAGCTCAAGGTGACGCACGGTATCCTCAAGATCTTCCATAATATGGTCAAGAGCTTATAGTGCTTCTTGCTTTTCTAGCACATATTGAATCTTCATATTTAATATTTTATAATTGTTGCCGTTCATATCAGTAATTACGTTCTTAGTTGCTGAAACCATCGATCTGAACACATCAGACATATATGCACGAATAATTAATGCCTATCATTTATGTATCCACTTTGCATAGACCCATCATATCAATGAATAATTTCAAGTAAGGTTTCAGAATCAAAAGGTCACTATGTTTCCAATCATCCTCCAAAAATCATAACTTAAAACTATCATTAATATAATTGTCTTAAGCAAAATAAATTCTATGAAGTTACAAAAACTTCTATGAACTACCCACAGCAATCAACAATAATAGAAAGCAAATAATATTTAACATCAATAGAATAATAATACTTTCACATAATACAACTAACATATCAGTTGCTACATTAACAACAATCAGGTAGTAAACATTACATAAGACGTTCACAAAGCACACTTAACAAAGGCCAGCCAATACATCTAAAAAATCCATCACAATTTTCCTATATGAAGCAGCTCTGTTGACATCCCATATGCGATTCAACACTCCTTGCCATTCTGGTGGAAGGGTGTTCATGAAAAATCGCACTATCTCAGACTGTGGCAAGGGAAGACCATTCCATATGACATTTTGAATTTTCCCGTTGACTTCAAGAACGTGATCAATTAAGTCACCACTCTCCCATCGATGATCAGTCAGCTCAGCTATCAACTTAGAAAGCCTTTCCTTTTGTTCATCGGTAATTGCGCGAATAGGTGTGCGCAACCTAAGGGAAGGCATTGTTCCTACAACAAATGCAGAACAAATAAGGGATCACATATAATCCACATAGACTTAATTGGAAAAAGAAACACATTCTTTTCCTCTTTTTTTATCAATAAGAAATCATCCATAAACATGAAAGGGGTCGTGAAAAACATGGAAAAGGATCGGGAAACAAGAACTACGGCTCTGATACCAATGTTGGGATTATCAGATTCCCAAAAGCTGCATTTGACACTAAATCGAACCCCTAAAATGAATGTGGAAGACGAGCCCAAGAACAAACATGTATCATTGATCAAAGACACACCACGAAATCGAGTGTACCTTATTGTCCACAAATTAAACACTAATGCTGAAGATCGAGGAAGAAATTCTGATCCCGTTAGATCCGATGACGTCAATTCGCCTTGAAGGGAAGATGGGTGTCGCCTCTTGCGCACTGTTCTTTCTTTTGGAATGTTTTTGAGGGGGAGAGGGAGGAGGAACGTACGTTATGTCAAAAGGTGCGTTCCTCCCTCTTTATTTCCCCTTATATATGTTCCCTCCAAAAAAGAAACGTGTCCCTTCATCATATCCCTTCATCCATGGGCCCTAATCTTGTGGGCCGGGCTTTTAGGCGCAACATGGGTGGACGGGCCAACTTAGGCCCATCACAATAATTAATAAAACCATCAACTCATAAGACCATATAATCCCATGCTTAATCTTATTTTGTTTCCCTAATCTTAGCAAATATACATCAACATCCACAAATCGTTAACTGGACTCCCACTGAAAACAAAATCATTGAGGGGATTAGTGAACTTGACTTTTAATATTCATTAAATAATTACTTATTCAAATCATCTCTCGCAATTAAT
This sequence comes from Eucalyptus sideroxylon x Eucalyptus melliodora, assembly GCA_016097485.1. Lineage (NCBI taxonomy): Eukaryota > Viridiplantae > Streptophyta > Magnoliopsida > Myrtales > Myrtaceae > Eucalyptus > Eucalyptus sideroxylon x Eucalyptus melliodora. The sequence goes on along the minus strand of CM027828.1, from coordinate 73,578,443 downwards.
AAGAACTATAGTTTTTTTTTTCTTTTCTGGTATTTACAACTTAAGATGCCTATTGAGATTTCCGACCCTTCTTCTACTTAATGTTTAGATAAATTAAATGGACCTTTGTTAAAAAAAACCTTTGAAAAGGGTTCAAGATAGTGTCACGTAATATAACCTACTTAACAAACAGCAACCGATTTACTAGTTATAAGGATTTGTCTACTATCATTTCATCATTACTCTAATAATCAATGATATTCACACTATTTTCGTCACATCTCAGCGTCTTGAATGTATGCAATTCATGAAAATTGAACACTAATTCTAGTGATTAGATACTAGTTGATGCCATGCGCATTTTTTCAATTAATATATATCTAAAATATAAGCTGCAGTACTATGCAAAGTGAATACACCCATTTATTTTGGACTGCATTGAGTTTACAAAAAAAAAAAGAAAAAAAAAAAAAAAAGAGAGGAATCCCTCGGAAAATATGCGCTTCCAGAAATGGTAGAGTAGTTACCTAACTTTTTTAATGCAACGCATGTGCTACAATAAAATAGGGACCTTAGGTTGTTTGAAATTTATCATTCTCCATATTTCCGACATATTAAATTGCCAATGTCCAGACAAATATCACTAACGCTATTTAGCATAGTGACCTTGTCCATGCGGATTAGCCAAAGGTTGTTAGAGACCAAGGAAAAAATTATTTAACGAGTCTTAAACCTATTATATATATATATATATATATATATATATATATATATATATATATATCTTTTCAATCTCGAACTTTTCAATTTTATTAATTTTGTCCTAAATCATTGCGCGAAAATTCAATATAAATATTTCAGTTAATTTTTGTTGGAAATCATTGAAGTGGCAATATAGTTGAGACAAAGGTCCCGACGTCTCTAAATCATGAATTTTGTACATTTGAACTAATGATGGGATAAGGGTTCTATTTCCATAACTACTCTACCACTCCCACTCCAATTCGCAAAATATTTTCTGCCGCCCTCTTATAAAACAAGAGCATAAATACTTTATCCACACCTTGGTCACCCTATAATTTAAAGCTCAGAACCAGCTCCTCCATTTCCCCTCCAAATGTTTATTTTTTGACCATGTCGTTTGTCGGAAATACAGTATGTTAATTGGTTTGGACCGGACTTATTATAGATGGGCCGCATGCATCTTTGGGCTACATTAGCGAAAGTAACGTTATCAAGATTTATGAATCGGTACCAACTATAGCGAACCTTATTTTGCGAAAAAGGTCCCACTCTAGGGGCATTTTGGAAATTTTCCAATAATTAGAAGCAGAATCTTTTCCTTCTCGATACCACATCATCCTCGGTTGGCCAAATGGGTAATTAAGTGGATAATTAATACAAATTAGGCAGTCCTACCACGGTAACGTAGTGTTGGTTCACTTAGTGATCGACACATGGTGCCTATTGCACATATTCAAAAATTCACTTTCTCTTTTTAATATTTCAAAATTTGGGTCTCTCTCCCTTGTCTTCAAGCTTCGCGACCCTACGACATCATCGCTAGACCTGTTAAAATGAGTCTTAAACATATATATTAACTCAAAGTTGTTGAAATTGGTAATATATAAGTCACCTAGAATTTGACCCTGGCCCAATTTTTTGCTAAACAATTTAGGAATAGAAGGCCATATGGCCTAATACAAAAGAAAATGGCCCAAACACAAGAGGCCCTTCTTTTGCGTCCGATTTCGAGCTCCATGCCGACAGCCTCCTCTCCACCCTCTACGGGGCGCTGATCTACGTCGCGCCGGAGACCTTCGCCGAGCGGGCTCACGACGGTGCTGAGGTCAACGTCTAGTCATGCAGCGTCATCCTCTTTGTCCTCAACGTTGGCTACCTCCTCTACAGCGACCGCAACTTCATGGTAATGTATTGCAAGATCTAAAGAGGCGAGTTCCGGTGCCCAAGGTGGACATCTCCGGATCTCTGACGGTTCCTTTCATGCCTCCGGGACAAGAACCGGAAGACCCGGATCACCGTCGACGAGATGATGAGTGACCCGTGATTTCGAAAGAAAAATCAATAGCTGTCTTGCATTTTTTTCTTTCTATTTTATTTTTTGGTTTATTTATTTTTAGAGATGTCTTAGGCCTTTTCACCTGCTTTTTGGGTGAATTATGTAGGTAGATTTGGGTTTGGGTCTAGATTATAGGGGTGTCAAGAACCGAACCGAACCGAACCGAAAAATTCGGTTTTTTTTTTTTGGGTTCGATTCTGTTCGGTTTTCGGTTCGGTTCTCATTAAAAACTGATATTTTTTTATTGGTTCGGTTTTTATCAGTTAACCGAACTGAACCGAGCCACAAACCGATAAAATCTGTCATCCTCTCTTTCGTGACTTTCAATTCGTTGATCTCCTCCAGCTTCTAGAAGCACGATTTCCTCCGGTTTTGTATCAACAGACCGGGAGTGATCTCTCCCTTGATCGAGGGACGCGATTTGCCGGCCCTCGAAGTGATCTCCGCCGGCCCCAGACTGATCCCTCTCCAGTTCAATTTTGGCTTCGCACTCGACAGCGGAGTCTTCTCGATCCTCTTCGCGGCATCCGGATCTCTTCCGATCCCCACCACTTGCTTCGGCTCCTTGAACTTGGCCGAGACGACTCTCCCGCGGACTTCTTCTCGTCCCCGGCTTTGGTCTTCTTGAGGCGAAGCGCCTGGAGCCTCGATGACAGGCGCGTGATCTCCTTCTCTACCTCCTCAATCTCCGCATCTATAGTCCTGCCATTGCCTTCTCGATCTCCGGCTTTGGCCGACAGGGGCTCCAGCATGCCCTGCTTCCATTGGATCTTGGAAGGAACGGAGGATTTGAGGGAAATCTGGGAATTGGTGCACTCGGGGCTTCGGTTTTCCTTGCTGAAGTCGTCGGACTCGAGTGAGTCGGAGAGCTTCACGAAGACGGGATTGACGGACGACCAAGACACCTGGACGGCGGCGGTGGCGGTGGCGGAGTCTTCGGACTCGCCGTTGTTGAAGGTGGCGTTGTTCCATACCTGAAGCTCTGGTGCGTTGAACGCACTTGGGTACCCAAGAACACTCATCTTTCGGATCCCAGCAGGGCAAAACGAAAAGAAATCTGGAGATTCTTGCTTCTCTGGGGTGGTGGGTCGAGTCGATGATGATTCTTGAAAAAATGAAAAAAAGAAAAAAACCGAAAATCAGAAACCGAAAAACCGAACCGAACCGAATTTTGGTTCGGTTCGTATTCGGTTCGGAAGATTTTTTTAACGGTTCGGTTCGGTTCCGTTTTTCAAAAAAACCGAACCGAACCAAACCGTTGACACCCCTAAGATTAGATTAGGTATGAGCTATCTATATTATTTAGTAAATAAATGAGCTAATGTGAGTTAAATGAGTGAATTTCGATTGAACCCATTTATGACGCACCCAAATCCAACCCAACCTAACCCAGCCCCTCCATTTTCCACCTCTATTCATCTCCCAACACCCTCTTTCCCAGCCCGAGGCCTACCATTTCGTCATATAGCTCCTCTCCACCGTCTGCCATCACCTTCGGGTCGTCCATCGTGACATGAATCACGACAACGTCCTGGTCGACTTGCGCAACAAACCAAAGCTCCATGACTTCGGGTCAGCGATCAGCTTGTTGGCGAGGCTAGGGCGTGGTGGAGACACTGTACTACGTCAAGTCGGAGGTGTTGCTGAGGAGGAAATCACTATCCAATGAAGAAAGGAATCAAAATCCGCCTTTTAATTCCACAACCATCTAAAACCCCTCGAGTAGAATAAGATTTTGCTCACCAATTCAGAACGAGAACGAGCAAACCCCGATAAGAAGAAAGGAAGAAAAGAGAATGAAAGGAAGAAGTGAAATGCAAGGTGCAAAATAGAGAGACAAAATACTAAAAAGTCAGGCCCAACTTGGACACGCGACAAACATGTATCAATCATTGAGTTGCTCGAGCCTACGATGATGTGTTATGGCGGGACTACATAATATTTTCTCAATGGATAATAATAGATCTAGCCATTGATGGTTCTACTTGCACCGACCCTTTCATGTCAACATCGCAAGTTGGCACGCATTTTTGGCTGACATTGTTCCATACATATATTATTTTACACATCGAATATATTTCACTATGCGGACTTTGTTTGACAAACTTATAGTAAATTACCCTAACCCTTAAATAACTCAAAAGGTGTCTTTGGGACAGCCTTGGTCGAACTCGGTTTAATATGTACACTTGCCGTCTTAAGTGCTTCATCCATAAGAATTTAGGAAGTTTGGAGCTACTAAACATACTACGCACCATGTCTAATAATGTCCGATTTCTTCTTTCCGCTACGCCATTTTGGTCCTAGGAGAACCGGGCATAGTATATTGGGCAACTATCCCATGCTCTTGAAGAAATCTTGCAAATGGACCGGAGTGCTTGTCCATCTTCATGTATCTACCATAGAATTCTCCACCTCTATCTGATCTCACGATCTTAATTTGCTTATTACATTGTTTCTCTACTTCCGCCTTAAATACTTTAAAGGTATCTAATGCTTCATATTTATTATGAATCAAGTAGAGATACATATAACGTGAATAATCATCTATAAAGGAGATGAAGTATTTTTGACCACATGAGTCCATATCCGGACTACAAATATCTGTACGTATGATTTCTAATATTTATGTACTCCTCTTGGCACCTTTCTTTGACTTGTTAGTCTGCTTTCCCTTTATGCAGTCCACACAAGTATCACAATCGAGTAAAATCTAATGTACTAAGTACTCCATCATTTACTAATCGCTTAATTCTTTCTATGGAGATATGTCCCAATCTCCGGTGCCACAACAAAGAGGAATGTTCTTTCACAACACATCGTTTCATACCAGCTTTATCATGAACATGCATCGCATCATAATAGGCATTGTCTTGTAAATTAATTCGAAAAAAGACAATCGGACAAAATACCACTCCCAACAATTTCAGATTTAAATGATAAACTAAAGTTTGAATCTGAAAAATTAAAAGAGTATCCCAAAGGTACAAGTCTTGAAAGCTGAAATTAAGTTTCTAGAAAAACTAGGAACATAAAAGGTCTTTTCCAAATCTAAAACAAAACCACTATTGAGAACTAGTCTATATGTCCCAATAGCTTCCACATGCGAATGCATCTTGTTTCCGAATAGATGCTTTGTTCACTTCCCACCTGGCTTCCGGTGGTTTTGAAACCCCGCAAGGAATTGAAAATATGGATTGTAGATCCAGAATCAATCCACCAAGTGTTGTGACTTACATCGGATTCATAACAAACACAAGAGATTAGATTTTGAAATCCTTCCTTATATGCCCCTTTTATCTACGCCCCTTTTATCTACGAAACACTTGGATTCTTTCTTAATGTCAGCTTGGGGAGGTATTTTACCTTTTCCCTTATTCTTGCCATAGCCCTTATTCTTTCCTTGTGTTGCCAAATGAGCACTTTCTCCCAATTCCATAACCGGTCTTTCTTGCTCTTGAACACACATGGTCATGAGTTCATTAATAGACCATTTATTCTTATGTATGTTATAAGAGATCTTGAAAGGAGCATGCGATGTGGGAGAGTGTTCGGAATATAATACACAAGGAATGATTCAGATATCTCAACCTCAAGGTTCTTAAGGTGAGCTGCAATGTTCTTCATTTGCATGATGTGCTCACGCACACCTCTAACACTAGTGAGCTTCAATGATGAAAACTTCATAATCAGGGTCATGGCATGCGCCTTTTCAGAACTTTCAAACTGCGCATCTATAGCCTCCAATAAAGCCTTAGCATTGTTATGCTGAGCAACTGAACCACGAATACTTGGAGATATCTTAGCTCTTATAAACATGGCACAAGCGGTTGGACGCTCCCATTGGTTATAAAGAGCTATCTCAAATGAGTGCTCGAATCGGTAGGGAAAGCGAGGTGGTTCGTCTTTCCTTATAGCATAGTCAATGTCCATCCACCCCAATTGAAGAAGAATTGACTCATTCCAAATTTTATAGTTCTCACCATTCAGTACGGGAACATCAAACTTAAATTGAGAGAAATTCACAGGTTGTTAACCGCATATCAAATAATCATGCTTATGTCACAAAATTTGAGGCAAATATAAATAAATCATGTTTTACCAATGTAAACATGTCACTTTAGTCAATATCTTTGAAAACTTCACCCCTATCAATCGACTTTATGGATTCATTGTCGGCAACATAAAAATACATTTCAAGTCACTCGTGGGACCGAACAAAAACTTTTTACTTGCCAACGTTACAATCGAAACTTATTAGAATGATGCCGAATTGCAAAGTTCGACACAACATTCAGATGATTTATTCCCAGTGTGATATCAATAGCCTTTGTCCTAAGGACTCGAAGCAAACAACATCCTGATTACGAGCAAGGAGGCACGTCGTTGGGCGGCGGAAGCAGCTTCTGATCGTCGTTCGGCCCATCTTTGACGACGAGGACTGTGTCCATTCCCCAGCTTGCGTGGCGTTCTAAGTGACAGTGCATGAACCACACCCCTACAAGCACCCGTAAAAGAATAATCTGTCAATCATGCATTCATATACAAGTTTAAATCCGTGCAAGCTATATGTTTTTATGTGTTTTTGCCGATATAATCATAGTACCTGGATTATCGGCTTTGAATCTGATCGCTGTCCACCCATTTTTTGGGAGTCCGACGGTGTTAACGTAAGGAGGATTGACTGTATTATACTGCGATACATAAGAGTCGCTGAAATTTCCATCGCCCATCCCGACGACATAAAAGCTATAGCCGTGCAAATGCATGGGGTGATTCTCCGCCGCTCCGAGATTGGTCCCTTGGAATCTTATTTCGACCTCCTCATTATGGTTAATCATCAACACTTCGGTACTCACATTGGCAGCTTCCCCTAAGGCCGATACGTTCCCGGTGTAGTCGAACACGAAAGGTGGTGTATCTGGAAAAGTTTTGTTGTAGACTCCTTGGAGATTGCTGCATGCACCACACAAACATAATGTTATAGAACATTTAGATGTTGAGTTATGCCTTCGCTTTAAGATGATGAAGGTTTTAACTAGTTAAATTGGTTTGATTTGAAGAATGTTTCGGCCCGAATGAACTCTATTGACTGGAGAAAGATATTCAATCTGAACAAATAGGATCAACTTTTGTAGGTCTAATGATTTACTTACTTGTAGTATGCTTGGAGAATGCTGATTGAGGGAGCCGAAAAACTTATGTTGTTCAAGCTTGCCGAATGCATAGAGCCATCTGGACCGTTGCATGTTTGATTAGCAGGACATGGCTGCTGATTCACGGATACCGTGATCGTAATGTTCCTAGTGATGTTGGTCGGAACTGTGGACGGATGTTCTACGCTGTTCAGACTCCTCAACTGAATGGTGAAGTTTCCAGCGTCACTCTTATTGGTAAAACCTGGAAGCTCGGGTAATACCGGAGTCTCTGATTGGTTATAAGTGCCGGTGTATTGGAATATCCCCCTAGTGACGTTTTGATTGGACGGGGCAGTGGTGTCGACAAACGGACTAAAAACCATATAATAGCGACTGGGGGTTTGAGTTGCAGTGACCAAAACATCCATCGTTTGACCGGGAGTTATCATGAGGTACTCAGTATTAAAAGGCTTTAAATAAGCTCCATCCATTCCGACCACGGTAATATTGTGCTCGGCTATGCCGAAAAACATCTCTTCGTTCAACCCGGAATGGATGATGCGGAGGAGATATGTTTTTCCTTGCACAACTGTTAAATTGTACGTTGAATCTGCGAAAGAAAAAAAATACCATATTAAATAGTATATGACGGAAATCCTGAAATTACTCATCCTATATGACAATCGTCATTAATTAATTTTAAGGCATCATCATTTTGCATAGATCTCATTTCATTTAATATAGAGTGGTAAGGTTTTATTTCATTACCTATGAATAAGATCTTTTCTTTTTAATATTAATAGCATATATCAGGCTCATGTAATTAATAGAATTGGTACCATTTGAGCATGAATAACTGTCTCCTGGTTGACCATTGATGGTATAGGCCACAGACAAGTCTGGATCACCTCCCGTAGCGAGAGCCTCATCGATGATGTTCTTCGTATCTCTTGCATACCATTCAGCTACATGCCAAAGTATAGTTTTGTTAAGAAAAACAATACTAACTGTTATTTGTGCAAGTAGGAATGAAAAATTATTTTTGACATTTAAGTTAGTTGAAAGTAGCATACAGATCACGATTGTGTGTTGTTCGTCAAACTTGTAAGGATAGTTGGTGCCGTTGACAGGCAAAATGATTATAGGGCCATGTATAGTGGCACGTGTCCAATCGCTATGAGCGTGCCACCATAGCGTGCCCTCTTCTTCAGTGAGTATGATTTTTTGAAGGAAACTTGAGTTTGTAGGGATTGGACACTGCGTGATGTACTCTGGGCCATCGGACCAGGGATATCTTATTTGTCTCACTCCGTGCCTGCATGTGTGTATAATATTAGGAGGGAGGGAGAGAAGGGGGGGGGTTGTAGAGGATGGATGTGGGGTGGTTTTATTTTTACCAATGAATAGTGACTCCATAAGGTCCTGTGTTGGTGACATTAACATAGATGGTGTCGCCTTTGTGAGCACGGATCTCTGGCCCAGGAAACAGACCATTCACAGTCAAGACGGTCCGATTCGTCTCACATAACATCTCAACAGGTGTCTCCTTCACCTGCACCAAATAAAATATCATCCCATAAAATTTGGACCGTTAAACGTCTCAAATAATCTCTTATTAAATTGATGCTGAACCGCTTTGGTGCGTCATTGTCTACAAATGACATTGAATTATTCAAAGGCCTGCATCTGCACTAATGGGGTGGGTAACCACCACTCAAAGAAATAAGTAAACAATCATACAACTGTAGATTTTGCGGAATTACTACTAAAGTATCAAGAAGCTCAAATTTTCAGAAAAAGGCATGTAGATTTGCATTTGATGAAGGCTGTAATGCTCGGCCTCAAGCATAGTCCGAGATTTAGCTAGCTGAAGATTTAGATGTGAAGGAGATTCTTGTATCAAATATCCATGTATAACAATATCTATAAATCAAGAGGTCTGGGTCAGCTGCAATACTTCTAAAGAGTCTAAAACTTGTAATGAATGTGCCGGCAGTCACTAAATGTTCTATATGGCCCAAAAAAGGACAAACCTAAACTGCTCAAGAAGGGATGTTCCTACTCACCACGAAATCATAGTAGAGGACTTCGCCTTGAGCCATGCAAAAGAGCAGGGTCATGGTGACCACAAACCCTAGAAATGTTCCCATCTCTCTCTCTCTCTCTCAACAAGAGAACAATGAACTTGTAACAATCAAATCACTTGATCCAGAACAAAGAAGGAGACTTGTGTTGCACTCTGTCTCTTTCTTCTTGTGACCTTCACCTTCCATCGAAGGGGGCTACTTATAGGAGAATTCTTTCAATGTTTCGGTGATCTCTGTGTAGACTCTAGACGCTCCCAGTCTGCCCCACATGAAAACGAATTTTGAACTAGGCTTTTGTGTATAGATAACAGTTAAATCATAGAAAAAAAAAATCAGCACTTGTCTTTCAAAGGCTCGTGCTCATTTTCTCCGTGTTCCCATAGGCATTAACGTTTTCTTGGAGGATCGCTCGTCAGAAAAGTTACCCGATGGCAGCCATATATTCTTTCTTTTTCCTGGTGGACACCAAGTCCACTAGTCCCACGTTACCCCCGAAATTCATGGTAAAAAAATTCACTGGAAGTCAAGAGATATTCGGCAGTGAAAACTGAATTTAGAAAGAAAGCATAAGAGGAAAATGATTTTTTTTTTCCTTCTAATGGTTTATCAATTGCAAAATAGAAGAGAATAACTCGTACAGAATTCTAGTTAATGTTCTAGGTGCTCTAGTCGAAAAGAGGCAAGTTGTGCCTTGAGTTGAATGAATGATCATCGGATTTCACGCGAATTATCTTAATGGCGTCGCCCGTAATGCGGCGTAAACACTTTATGCATGATAATTTTTTCTCTATTTAGTCAGCTCCGGCAATCAAAGAAGGAAACTTTATAGCTTTTTAATAGGTTTACTTTTGACGTGTTAACAAACATTTTAGAAGTCAGATCATTCCTCAAAATGTGTGACCGCCTTTTAAGAAACTCCTCTGGTATGACCATCTTTCAAAGCGCACAATTTTTTTTTTTTTTTTGCCACAAAGATTGTGTAGATTATCGAAGTAAAAATAAAGCACAAAAATTAGCATCTTCCTGTATATAAAAATTTCAGAAAGAAAATGAGAAAATTGATTTCTTCAAAAGAAGAAGATAATGCAAAATGCAAAAGATAGGAATGAAAAATCCAATTTGGGCATTTTGTATGTTCCTTTTCCAATATGAAATGATGACTTAAAGTCATGGACTCATGGCTACTTCTACCTAGTTTTCCGTGAGGTCTATAAAGTAGGATATAACCTAAGATCAACCTGTCTCAGTTACCATGCGAAAAAAGAGTATGGAAGAAGTATAAGTGAAATTATCCAATCAGTTATAAATTTATTATTTAGATGTTAATTCAATTTTAAACTTTTTAATTTTGTTAATTTAATTTTAAATTTTTGCTTGAAAGTTCAATGTAGTTCTTTTAAACAATTTTTACCAGAGATCATTAATATGGTGATGATTGTCATGTTTTTTTTTTTTTTTTTTTTTTTTTTTTTTTTTTTTTGAATGGTCCGAACGATGATTGGATTGCCCTTCCCCCCGTTTGGGGTACCAAGCCCTAACCAACGCTTTTGAGTTTTAATGAAAGTTTATCAAAAGGACTACATTGAAATTTTGCACAGATGTTTAATAGTAAGTTGGCAAAATTATGAAGATTGTAGATTGAATTGCCACTGGTGTAATAGGTTTAAGATTGATTAGGTTTAAGACCGATTGAGTAATTTTTTTGTTGGAAAAAAGTCATCAAAAATCCCAAATTTTACTCAATATGAAAAATTTACCTCAATTTTTTTTGTGATATAAAAAACCCTAAACTTTGCCAATTGTGATGCATTTATCTCAAATATTTTTTCGTAATAGAAAAAATTTCAAATTTATACATGTGCGACACATATACCCCAAATTATAGGGCATTTTCGTGTTTTACTTTTTGCTTTTCTTTTTTTTTTTTTTTATTTTATTTTTTCTTCGTCTCTCTTCCCTTTGCCGGCCTTGGTGGAGAGAAGTTGGACTCAGGTGATGGCTGCCCTTGCCAGCATTGGGTGATAGTCGCCCTCACCTAGGCGAGCGAGGGCGGCCCTCCCTTGGGTCACGCGAGGATAGCCCTCGCTAGATCTGGCAAGGGCAAACCTTGCCCGATGCAGGCAAGGGCAGCCCTTGTCGATGCCAACGAGGCATTCCTTGCCAAATCCAACCTAGGCTAGGGGTGCTCTTGTATGCGTCGGGGGAGGGTTGCCCTCGCCGAATCTAGTGAGGGTTGTCCTCACCTGATGCCGGCGAGGGCAACCCTCGTTTGAGTCTAGCTTGTGGAGGGAAGAGAGAAGAAGAAAAAAGGAAAAAATAATTAAAGATGAAAATACACTTCCGCCATAAAGTTGGGGCAAATGTATCACAATTGACAAAATTTAGAGTTCTTTGTGTTACAAAAAAAAAGTCTGAGGTAAATTTGTCACATTGGGTAAAGTTTGGGATTTTTGGTGTCTTTTTCTCCTTTTTTGCAAAATTCTTTTTTTAGTTAATCTCAGTCTTGGCGTAAAAGCAAGGGAATTCGGATCGAGATCAAAGACTGAGGAAAAGCCCATTTAAAATATGTCCGGTATGAGTCTCGTGGTCAACTATCTTTACTAAAAAACAAGGAAGTGGACCCCAAGACAGCTAGTGGATCTTCTACAGCAAGGGATGAACCCCCTCGGGACATTTTTCAACAAAACATGCCAAAAACATGGAGAGCATTGTTGATTAACGACATGAACGTCGTTGCCCACTTGTAGTATCCGATGAATTTTTTGAACGGTCGCAAAAAGTAATACGTTTTTATGGCGATTGGGTGGTAATTTCTGACTAAAATGCTCGGATACTAACTGTTCCTGATATGCGAATTTTCGGTATGAATATTGGTGCATGAACGAATTGTGGAGTCCTAAAGGAAAGTAATCCGAGAAAGAAAGGCCATAAAGGGACCGATACCAACTGACTCTGATAATTGCATGACCTAACATCAAAGACGAAAGCAAACGAAAATTGTATGATACGCATGATTGATGCTTCAACAGGGACCACTAAATTCAAAATTCAATGTATAGAACTTCAAATTTTGGCGCAAAACAAAGGGTTTTTTCTTTTGCCTTTCAAAAATGAAAACAAATATATTTGCCCCTTGAGAGGATGGTTCTTAGGGCGCGTTTGGTAACGCCTTTGTTCTGAGAAACAATTTTGCTGAGAAATTATTTTTTCTGTTTCTGTTCTCGAGAAAAATTTAGAGTAAAAGAATGTGTTTGGTAATTTCCTTAAAATTCTATTCTCGAGATAGAAATTCTTAGATTTTTTTTAATTCTTTTATTATTTTTTCCTTTTTCTTTTTCTCTTTGGCCGGTCGCTAGCCACCACCATGGTCGGTGACTGGCTGGGCAATGTCTGGCGAGCCTTAGCCTCACCAGATCTAGGAGAGGCCGAGCCTTGCTGGTGGCCAGACGAGCCATAAGGTTGGCTTCGCCTTGGCCTGGTGAGGCCTAGCCTCACGTTGGCTAAGGAGGCCGAGCCTTGCGTGGCCTCACCCAGCCACGGTGAGGCTCGGGCCGACAAGCTTTGCCATGGCTCGGTGTCTTCGGGGGTTGGCGACTTGCTGGCCCTCGTCTGGCCGGTTGCTAGCGTTGGCCATGACCAAGGCCGGCGACCGGCCAAAAGGAAGAAGAAGAAGAAGAAAAGAGAAGAAAAAAGAAGAGAGAAAAATTAATTCTAGAAATTGTTCCCGGAAATAAGAAGCTACTTTTTTCTACTTTTTGTTTCTATTCCAAATCTATTCCCGGGAACAAAAAAATAGATTTTTTTTTTTTTTTTTTTTTTTTTTTTTTTTTTTTTTTTTTTTGTTTCTGAGAACAAAAGTTTTACGAAACACGTTTATATTCCTTTTTCATTTCCTGGAACAAAGAATAGAAATTTTTGTTCCGGGGAACAGAAATTGTTTTTAACAAATAAGCCTTTAGAGATCGGTCATCACGGCCTCTCCACTCCCGATTGCCCGACATCACGTATTGCATATATTCTCTTTTTCTCTCCCAATCCTGACTTTGACACATAACTATCAATTTAGGAGGACAGGAACGTCTTGCTTTACATATTAAATTATCTCTCTCGTTGGAGATCTACTTCTAAACAACACAGGAAGAACGAAACCGAATGAATACGTCTGATGCATGTACACACTTTCCCTAAACTGATGCTGCTCCCACGGTGTCCCTTCTCAACCGGAGAAAATCCCTACCCTACGGAAGTTTCCTAGTGTACTTGGACACCATCTCAGTGACCTGTAATCCACTCCTTAAGCAATCATTTTTTCAATAAATCGCCATGTTCCCTGCGCCACCCAAGTCATCATTTCACACTTCAAGTGCCATGATTAGAACTTCATAATTTCCTCGGGTACATACGATGTTCTAGAGTGTACAAATTGGAAACGATGGTGTAGCTATTCATTAGTCAACGCGCTACCACAAAGATTTCGAAATGTAGCGCAAGATCAATGGAACTTATCATCATGGCAAAAAAGAAAAAGAAAATACCAGAGCTTATTATCAGTGTATGTAATAATAAAAAAATCTTTATTAGACTGGAGTTTACTTCCACTACTCAAATAGCAACCCACTCCATTGGCTCGACTAAGATAGAAATCTTCACGCAAATGCCACGAGTTTCTACATCATTTGCGAGGAATTATATTTTTATCTTAGTTGGAATCTCGCATTTTGCGAGGCTCACCGCCTCAATTACTTTACCAACGCCACTATCAAATGGCGAAAAGAATTCGAAGACAAAAATAAAGTTGAGAAGATTGAAATCGGGGTCACGTTGTCATATCAATCAAGCTTGTTTTAGTAGAATTATCTTGCGTAATCGCGCAGGTCATGTGATGGCAATAGAAGATAAGCGCGACATGGCCAATGTCACGCTCCGAACCTCAAGCACGCACCCATCCCTCAGTGGTCGATAAAAATTTGCGATTTTCCAGGACATGTTACCGACCCATTTATTTTAATACGCATGCGGAAGAGAATAAATAATCCCCAGACAAAATTCAATTGGGACAAAAAAGTAGGACCACAGTTTTTGAAAACCATAACACACCTTTATATACAGCATACTAGGTCATTTACAATACTAGTCTATATTTACAAGTCCACAAAAGTAGAAGGGCTACAGGTCCTTTAAACATTCAAATCCTCATCTGAAGACCCCGAAGCCTCCTGGGGACTTGGACTTGGGTTCACCACTGCATCATCAAGAGGGTCAGCTATACCCTCACCATAAGCGACCTCTGACACCAACACAGGGACCTCAAAATCCTGAAGAGGACCCTCCCTGGGTCCATTGAACCTGCTATGATACCATGCCTTGAATTGATGGGGTACCTTCTGAGGTAGACTCGCATTGACCCAGACGGTGGTCCTCACAAGTTCATAAATCAAGGCTCCTTGGCCCCCGGGAGTAGGGACATCGATGACCTGCTCTGTAATACTCTTCGGCCGACCAAACTGTTCCAGAGGAACCGCCATCTAAGGACCTGAAAATGTTGAACCCACGACATGGTGAGACAATGTCTTAGCAAGTTCACCCCCTAAACTCCGACTAGGAAGGAAATATGCCTAGAGGCCTAACCACACAAGTCAGAAGATTTACCTCAACTCTGTTCCTTCCTGCAAGTTAGTACAATTCAATTCTCAATCAATCAATTGATCCAAACGATCGATACAACCAAACCATCCATCCATTCAATCAATTCGATTCAGATGATTCAATACAATCGATATCATCTATCACTCCAATACCATTTATCAATTCAATACTATCTATCCTTTCAACACCATCTAAGAATACAATTCCATACTGCTCACCAAAGTTGAAATAGATGGTGTAGCTCACCAAAGCTGATAGATAGTATAGCTCGCCAAAGCTATTCAATATAATTGCTCGCCTAAGCTGTTCCATATAATTGCTCACATAAGCTGATCGATATAATTGCTCGCCTAAGCTGTTATACATATTTTATTGCTCGCCAAAGCTGATATATGTATAATAAACTCGAAGGACTAATATTCACTCTTTTAAAATCCCACAATTAAATTGGTCTTCAAAACCAATTGTAGTGCCAAAGGCCGACACTCGGGATTTTACAATTAAATATCAACATTTCACACTTTTGGAATAATTATCCAAATTCACCATTTTCGCTCAATTTACATAATTTAGCATTCAATTGCAGAATCTAAACACACCATTGAACTCAGCACGAAAATCTGATAACCAGCCATCCTGGCGAAATTTCTGGAATTATTGCGTTAATGCAGTTTCATGTTGTTGAGAAATTGCATTGAGGACCCATAAGAAATACTGTATATTTTGATTACAAGTTGGCACTATTTCTTATTACACTACTAGGCTCATGATCCATGAAAATATAATACTTATTATATATGATTATGGAAGGTCATGTGTAGTGGTATTTTCTTAACACATTGATCCCCTTAGTCCTATACTGAGTTTTTAAAATATTGGATTGGTTTTGAGATGCCGTTATTGGAATATTATTTTTAAAGTTGTGGCCACATAAAACAAAATTTTTAGTTATTAACCCGATAGTGTCATTTTCAATATAAAATCATTTTCAAAATAAAATAAGTTAATTAATGTAGCCCAGTCGAGAGAATGTTAGAAATTTTTTATAATATGGGCTTACATTAATTAATTTTCTATTTTAAATAATCGGGTTAATGGATATTTCAATATTTGATAAACCCTATAGTGATCTTATTGAATTAGGTACTGGCATCTATTTATAACGGGTCTTGTTGAGCAGCAAAGTGTAGACAATTGTGTTTAATTGAAGCCCGTAATGGGAATGGCTCAGTTGACATGCTGTTGATTAGGGTTTGCTAAATCCCCTCTCTAGCCTATAAAATGGTAGGTTATATCTCTTAGTTGCTTTAATCCCATTGAAAGCTGTTATATTGAAATAGGTCATAGAGACGAAGATTTTGCATTCCGATAGATCTCTGATTATCAGACTGATCTATTTTTCTTCAAGTGAAGCAATGGCTCAAACATGTACTTTTATTCCGCTATGCTTATCAAATTTGGTGTTTTACAGTTATATATGAATCCGATTCTTCTTGATTGATTAGTTGTTTATGTGAATAAATTTTCTACAGAAAGATGCAGCCTCGGAGGAGCACAGTGGCTGTGGAAGGCATTCACTGAATAACTACGGGAAAATTGATTTCTCTATCTGAGCAAGAGTTGGTCGATAGCGACATCAGTGGCTAGGACCAAGAATGCGAAGGCGGCTACATGGATAGCGCATTCCAGTTCATCGAGAAGCACAGCCTCACAACTGATATGAACTATCCATGCGCAGGTGTGGACAGCGAATGTGATGTCAAATCGGCATCGCACCGCGCCGCAAACATAAAGGGCTATGAAGTCATTCCCGCCAATAGCAAAAAGGCATTGCAAAAGGCAGTCGCAAATCAGCCGGTTTCCGCGGCCATCAACGCCAGGGGATTCAAGTTCCGGTTCTATTCCAGCGGCGTCTTCACCAGAGCTTGCGGGACCTATTTGGACCACGGTGTTACTGCCGTCGGCTAGCGGGCCACCGACGATGGCACCAAATCTTGCCCGTATTCTGTTTCATGTGATAATTTTATTTGCTATAGTGACGATGGCACCAAATCTTGCCCATATTCTGTTAATCACCACAATCATGGACTAAATTAACTTGTTGCATGCATGGCAGCGACCCTGCTCTTTAGATTTATTACAATATTCCGTGGGCCGACTAGGTACATTTGACCATATTCTGTTTCATATGATAATTTTATTTGCTATAGTGACGCGTTTTAGGGTAAACAATCTAGAACCTGACGACATGAATGAGATCATCCTCGTCAAGGGGAAACCAAGGATTCAGTCCAAGGTTATATTTGCCCAAAAGTAAAAAGATCCACTACAAGGATTCCTGGAATTAGTCTACTGAGACGAAACATCGAAGAAGAAAAATCAAAATTCCTTTCTTAACTATGAATTAATTAAAGAGAATATGACTTTGACAAGAAACAGTTGCGTGCATGAACCGGATTTTAGACGGCTCGATCAAATGTGGAAACGGCAGCCTTACGGTTCAGGAAATGGACGAACTAGGTAGTGAACGGGCTTGAGTCACCACCAGGGTATTGTCTCCTAGCAGTCGGTGCTTAGAGATCATGTAAATCAAGCTCATCTCTATCATTAATTGTGTGGGCTCGACAATCAACAATTGGGATGATATCGGTCCACCTCATCTATAAAAATATGCATGGAACGACTTCTCAAGATTTATCACTAATGATGACGTGTAACATATTAATAAGAAAAGTGATCTTTATAGGCAACTAGATAAGCTTTAAACCTTTATTAGATCAATCCCTTTAAGGTGGTAGCAGAATAAGCATTAGCACGATCCCAATAGGCAATTCAAAAGGCTGCGATATCTTCTATTAAATTAAAAAGATAAAGCTTTTCCACCTGCAATAAATAACTAGGGAATCATGAAAAATCACCTTTTTCATGGACAAATAGTTTTACTAGTCTCATGTTACAGATATGCATCAAAGAATCAGTAGAACAGGTTAGTGCAGAAGGTCAAGTATTGTCGTTCTTTGTCACATCGATTGATGATAATCCTAATTTCTATAAGTTGCTCACTTTTGACCAGCTGATACACGGGCGAAACGCGCATGAATTAGCTTTGCTTAGAGCTTGAGCAAAGAGGAGCCTAGCTCTCGCATGCTAGATGAAGGCTCATTCTAACCCATTCTCAGTTGATTTCGACTAGATAGATGGAAACAAAAGTTACGCCAAATAGCTAAGTAGAAAGGAGTAATTAATTGGTAAACAAATCTCCTTTTTCTACCTAAAAGGATCTCCTCGATTCTAGGTTCCAAATTATTTATTGGACGAATCATGGAAAAATGTTTAGCAGCCACCACTCTCTCTCTTTTTTTTTTTTTGATTTTTTTTTCTTTTCTTCATTTTCATTGTGGCTGGTGAGTGTCATCACAATAAAAAATTAAAAATTAAAAAAATGAAAATTTCAAAAAAAAATCTAAAAATTTGCTAAAAAAGTTGTTTATGTCAACGCTGGTCGTGCCATATTGAATGATTGATATCCACATCAGTGATTTCTAACCAAAATTGATTAAAATGACTACATTGACAAATCACTAATATGTTTAGGACTAAATTAATATAATTGAAAAGTTTATGACCAAATTGGCCCTTGCAATAGATTTAAGATTTTTCTTAGGAATTTTCCCATCTCATGTTTACTCATGTTTTCAATATTGAAAATGTATAAACGTAGTAGAGGAGTAAGAAGAATGCTTGGTGTGCCAAAGAAGAAAGAAAGAAAGAAGAAATGTTGATGACGTAGAATAAATGGATTGGCATGGTGGAGTTTATTATGGTGCTTTTGGCCGTGTCCCACCGAATGGAAATAAATGCGATCACTTCAAACGCATTAGAGGTTGACCCACTTGGGGTGATGTTGAAATAATTGGTTAAGCATCTTGAACGATGTTGAATTAAATGATACTGCCAGTCTGTTGCTTTGGATGAAGATAGACATCCTAATCGTAGAAGAACTGAAATAGTTAGATTTTGTTTGGTGGGGAATATTTAGTTGGAACCGATAATTCTCGCACAAGGAGGAGTGTTGGCATAACCAAACCATAATAAGATGAGTTCAACAAGCTGATATGCATTAAGATTGGTAGAAAATGAACTACACAGAGCTTAAATGTAGGGAAAATTATTCAATCAATTATAAACCTATTACCTAGATGCCAATTTAGTCTTAAACTTTTACATGAAATTCTAATGTAATCATTTTGGCCAATTTTGTTAAAAATCACTAACATGGTAGTATACCGTGTCAGACAGCCGACAATAAATAGATTGCCACTTTAACGATTCATAGCGAAAATTGACTGATTAGACAATTCATCCCTTAATTGGCAATATTGAAAAATTTAGTATTGAATTGTCATATGTATGATGGGTTTAGGATTGATTGGACAATTTCACCCTTAAACTCATGAACAACCATGTGACATTTCATATTTGCATACATTGTCTTGACTATTCCTCAACATTCTCATCATCTAATGATAAGGAAGCCTACTTCACGGAAGTAAACCCGTACAAGTAAAATGTTCCTCTGTCGTTGTTGCACAAGATTAGAGTTCATAAAGAGTAGTAGTTCACTAGCAAAAGGAAGCTTGATTGCCCTATTCCAGTGTAGACTCTATGTAAGAGTCACGTGATACAACAAGTAGAGAAGCCCCAGCGCACAACTTGGTACTTGCAATAATGACTTTGTCTATGTGGGCAAGGGTCAAGTGGCATTAACTGTGCATATGACTTTGTCTGCGTGTGCACGCTTCAACTAGGGATATATTGGATACACTATACAAGATGAATTAAGTGAGATGAAGCCGCACAAGAAATTGAACTGGTCAAAATCAAGACAAAAAAGCTTACTTGCTGGTCGATGGATATGTGTCAACTCGGGACCTCATATAAGTCAGAGTCGAAGGATATTGAGAACCACGATGTGTCATGATAAAAGCAAGAGCAGAAGAGTGAGAAGATCTTCATACTTCATTGCATTTAATCACACCGGAAAACTAAGCAGTACATGTACATGCCTTTGGGAAAATGGTACTAGAAAGTACTGTGTACTTCCCCTCACCTTCAAATTGGGTCCTCAAGATATTTAATTTAATTCATCTATCATAGTTAGCTTAATAGTCAACAGACCCCAAATTTAGGTTTGTCTTCTAGGTTAACTTTAAGCCGCTTCTTGTTTCAATTTTTGTTATTTCTTTTTCATATATATTCTATGTGCAAAACTATTTTTGCCATGGCAATAATTTAGAGAGTGCACAAAACACATCTGATATTTTCAAATGGAAAGATTGTCAAGAAAGAATCCAAGTCTAAGCTAATCAACATATTTAGTCGGACCTACTTTCGCTAGAAAATTTAAGCCAATAAGTTATGGGTCAATTAAGATTTGTTAATTACTCCACATTATTTCAATCATTTGATGTGAAAGTCTTCTTGACATGACTCACATGCGCATTTCAACATTTAATTTTGTGCAAATTCGTTATGAATGTCCTTTTCATTTTTCCTTTTGCGTTTCTCAATAGTAAGTTAATTATCATTAGCTTGTTCGAAGCAGGGAAGTTAAGCATTGTTTCTTGTTGTATGTGGGTGATCACACCCTGCATCATCTGATTAGGATGAGTTGGATTTACATATCTAAATTTTGAGTCACATTATTTTCAGTGATAAATCAGCTAACCATCATACATAACAAACTGAGTTTCCAAGAGCCATATTGCATCTAAATATTCCACAATTACAAGCTTCTTTGCTTCTCCTTACTCGCCTGCCTTAGATTTAAGATAAACACGATATGATTAGTCACTTGCTTGCGCGGCTAGAAAAGTCTATCTAGATTTTTTCGTAATCATATCATATTATACTTTTATGCAAACATCAAAAGAAGCTATAGTCACGTAATTATCTAGTAATACAATGAACAAAAATAATAAAATATGAAGCAAACTAGGGTTCGAACGTGAAGATCTGTCCATCAAACTCAAATATGTAGAAACATTAATAGGCTTTCATCCATATCGACACATGAGAAGACCATACAAGCCCATGCTTATCATATAATTGTTTCACCTTTCTTAGCAAGTGCATATATATCAACGCTCCCAGATCATTAGGCGGATCCCGATCAAATACAATCATGCTTATTGTATTCTTCTGATCTTGAATTATTCGAAACTATCTCTTGCAATTAATCAGAAATATAGTTTATTTCAGATCTTTGCAATTTAAGATGGTTATCAAGATTTTCCACCCGTCTTGTGTATATTGTTTAGAGAATTTTTAAAATAAATGATTGGAAAAATATTTTTCTATAATTGTATTTCTTGAAATAATTAGTCAATTAAAATATTTCAATCATGTCTAAATATTTTCGTGGAAAATGAAAATATTTTTCAATCATTTATTTTTGTAACAAAAAAAAGTGATTATTTTTAGAGAAATAATTTTGAAATCATTCCATTTCTGTGAAATAGACGTAATTTTTTGTTTAGCCTCATAACCACGAGTATTGTGGCCTGTGGAGGATACAAATTATAAACAATTGCGATGCCAAAAATATGAAAGTCGAATTCTCACCAACCATATTCCTTGTTC
This sequence comes from Eucalyptus sideroxylon x Eucalyptus melliodora, assembly GCA_016097485.1. Classification (NCBI taxonomy): domain Eukaryota; kingdom Viridiplantae; phylum Streptophyta; class Magnoliopsida; order Myrtales; family Myrtaceae; genus Eucalyptus; species Eucalyptus sideroxylon x Eucalyptus melliodora. The sequence goes on along the minus strand of CM027828.1, from coordinate 73,556,871 downwards.
AAACTTCGAACTGATTTATTAATTACGAGGACTTGTCTACTCTCGCTTAAATATTACTCTGCAAGATTCAATGAAACTCGCACCATTTTCCTGCCCCAGACTGTCCTTCTTATGCCATCAATTCGATATAATGTTATATCATGAGAATTGATAAATAATTGCTACTGAATTTTTATTAGTTTATACCACGTGCATTATTTAAAAATATATCTAAAAGTATCAGCTGTAGTACCATGCAACGTGGACACACCCAATAAATTGGGACCGCATCAATTTTTACAAAGAAACAAGAGGAATCCCTCGTAATGTATGCCGCTTCCGGAAATAATAAATTAGTTTCCTAACTTTATAAATGCAACGCACGTCATCAATTAAAAAAAAAGGGACCTTATTCTGTTTAATTTGTCATCGTCCACGTATATATCCGTGACAGGTATTTAGTATAGTATAATCTGACTTAATTAATTGAGATATTCACCTTTTACTAAAAAAATCCACGTCATCTTACCCACGAAATATATATTCTGTAGTAGTTCCATCCAACCATTTATTTAATCGTTGCTGACTAAACATCGCAATTTTGTTTTGGGCCATAAAACATAAACAATAAATTAGATATGGGTGTTTTAATAAACAGATATATGGGCATAAAAATTAGACAATGTTTGCTGACGTCAGTGGAATTAGAGCTAAACAGAGATCAAGGTAGAAATAAATCTAATTTGATTCAAAATCTCAATAAACATTACCCTTTACTAATTGTTAATAATAAGAAATATAATCATAAATTATATCTATGAGATTTCATTGGACCATTGCCAAAGTGATAAAGTTAAAAGGCCAACAATATTATGTTATTATGCAAATTTCCTATAGATTCTGAGTTAAATCAACTTTCCAAAATTTTTTTCCGAATATAATTATCCAATTCCAATTTCTTTGTCAAAATCTCTTTTCTTATTTTATTTTATGCGCACACAAACTAATTTGGTGAAACCAACCTCAAGTTCTGCTTCTACACACAAAGTGAACTAGCAATAAAAATAACAAAAACTAACGTATTTTTGGGAAAAAGAAATTACAAGCAAGATTTATAAAGGTTTGGCTTGAACGTGCATGCTCCTCTTTTCCGGCTCTAATGCCACCTTGTTACAAGTATAGAACTTGCTATCACAAAAAAACCTGTCCTTTTAGAGCAACCTCACTATAGATTAAGTAACTATTGGAGTCTTGAATAGTTGTTCTCACTACCCAATACAAAATATAGTAAATTCTCACCTCAAACCATAAACGACACTTTTAAGTGTTTACCAAGAGTCCATTGCACAATTTCTCATTCACCTAGACAAAGGCCTTTTTATGTACAACTTCTCTCGTGTCTTTAAAAAATGAGTTTCTCATTCTTACTAATCATGGGAGCAACAACTGAATGGAAATTACAAGCTTATAAAAGAGACGGACCATAAAAACCTCTTAAAAATACTCAAATTCTCTTTTTTTTTTGCTCTTGTCAACTATTTGTCTTCAAGCCAATTCTCTCCTTTTTATAGAGCTCTAAATTTGAATGTTGCTATTGAACCTTGTAGCTGTGATATTTGTCTCATCCTTTTTGAAAATCTCAAAAAAATTCCTTGGAAAATGCAACCCTGCTTTAATTTGGATTGTCAATCATGATCATACCATTTCACCAATCTCTTGAGTGAATTAGCTCATGAGTTTGGAAATGCCTTTCCACACATTTGGACTGTTTTGCAGAATCTAGTTTGGTTCTACACCCTTATGCAATTTTCCAAATGTAACAAAATTGGACTCATAGGTTTGCAGAATCTAAACCTACCTTCTGCGTGGCATTTAAATAAACTCATAAACCATTATACAATTAATGAATTCCAACGTTAGTATTTTAATGTTAAAACTGATAAATTTAAAGCGTTAGTAAGTTATACAAATAAAATTCGATAAGTTAGTTCATAAATCGGTAATTTGAAAATGACAGAAAATGGCGGTAATTTTCATAAATCTATGGATAAGTTGATGACGAGTTACCTGGAAAAAAAAAAAAAGGAGTCAGCTATCATTTTTTTAATCAACAGTTTGTTGACATTTACCAATACTGATTAAAATATACCAGCACCGAAAGAAATCTTTATTTTTTTTTCGCAGGAACAACAAAAATCCATGTAGGAAATATGAGTACTTTTAATATCTCAGCAAATGCACTACAAATCAGACGTCTTATAAACAAATGAAAGCTTCTTTTGGTAAGCTTAAATATAGGATTGCACTCACAACTGACATGTGGAGTTCAATTCAAAATTTGAACTACTTATGTCTCACGGCACATTTTATTGATGAAAATTGGAAGTTGCATAAAAGAATCATCAATTTTGTGGTAATACATAGTCACAAGGGTAAGGAGATTTAGAAAATGGTGGTGAAATGTATTCATGATTGGGGAATAGAAAAAAAGATATCCACAATAACCGTGGATAATGCTAGTTCAAATGATGTGGCCGTTGATTATTTGAATGAAAAATTTTCAAGAGTATGGTTTTTTTATTTTGAATGGCGATGCTTTACATATGAGGTGTACTGCTCACTTACTTAATTTGATAGTAAGAGATTGATTGACTGAGGTGCGTGATTCTATTGTACGTATCCAAAATGTAGTTAGGTATCTGAGGAGTTTTCCTGCTAGAGCTAATACATTCCAGTCTTGTATTGAGAGTGAGAGGATTGCATATAAATGTTCAGTCTGTCTTAATGTTGCCACTAGATGGAATTCCACTTACATGATGTTAGACACTATCATAAAGCTCAGGAAAGCTTTTGAAATAATTGAAGAAGAAGATTTATTTTTCTTAAGGGAGATTGACAATGATGCTCCTCAAGATGAAGATTGGAAAAATGTCATTATTCTTTCTAAATTTTTGAAATGGTTTTATGATGCAACCAAAAGGATGTTGGGGAGTTCATATGTTACTTCAAATGATTATTTTGAGGGGATGGCTATGTTGTATAAATATTTAAATTATGCGGCGAATTCCTTGAACCCAAAGCTTCAAGCTATGGGTATAAAAATGAAAGAGAAGTTTGACAAGTATTATGGGAGTTTGGATAAAGTAAATATTGTTAGAGAAAACTCCTTTATTGTTTTGAAGTTGACAAAACCTTTCCAAGTCTATATCGGAAGATCTGAAGACTTTATCGTCAAAGTCTGAAGATCGATAGATCACTAGATTTTAATCTCAAAGTCTATCCTCACTGACAGTTCCAGACTGAAGTATGAAGATTTATCCATTCCCAGGATTATTATCCAAATGAAGAAAAGTTTCGCTTCGTATGGTTATGGGAATATCCTATAGCTGGATTTCAAAAATACTTGATTGATTATTCTTATTAGAAACTACTCCGATATGAAGATCTGTGAAAGGTAAGCTAAACTTGTAAGGTTCTACTTATGGAAACTCAAGATCCTGATTTGTATGGGCGAGTATGATTGATGGGCTTTCAACACAAATTATCTAACGACTTGAGATCACCTTAATTGATTTTGTTCAACGGGTAGATTGGAAGAATTCCTTTGAAAAGTGCTAACGGTCAAGAAGGCATGAATGAGTATTTAAGGATTGACTCTTTGGTTGTTCGATACGATGCTTGAGAGAGAATTCCAAAGTCTGAAGCTTTCTAGTCTCTTGGTTTTTCATTGAGCTGAACATTGTATATAAAAGAGAGAAACTCTTAGTGAGACTGTGTGAGAAAGACTCATCACTATGATAGTCGAGATCACGAGCTGTAACATATCTTTTGATCCTTAGTGGAATCCAGCTAATAGGCTGTTAGCGAGGAGAGTGGATGTAGGCTTAGGCCTAAGCCAAACCACTATGAACTGTGTGTTCATTTTCTCTTATCCCTGAACTCCTTATGTTTATTTATTTATTGATTATCTATTTACTTAAAGTTGAAATATGATTTATGTCTAACATCTTCTAAAATCAAAATACTTTCATTAAGTCCTATGAAATTTTTTATTTACACCTATTCACCCCCCTCTAGGTGTACTCACTAGCTCTTTCAATTGGTATCAGAGCCTGTGTGCTTATTTGTTGAAGTGTTTTACTTCTTAAGCTAAAGATCTATGACTAGTATTTTGGCTCTAAGACTGGTTGAAGGTCAAAGCAACACTAGACCTCCTTACTTTGATGGGAAGGAATACAATGTATGGAAGAACAAGATGAAAGCATTTCTAAGATCGAAAAATCCCCTGGAATGGGATGTGGTAGAAAAAAGGGATTATTCCCACAAATACATCAACTTCAAAAAGAGGAAAGGAAGTGGCAGATGCTAGCGAGATGACACAAGCAGACATAACCAAGAAACAAGCTCTTGATGCTAAAGCCATCAACTCTTTATATTGTGCCTTATCTCCCACTAAGTATAACAAAATTTCATCTTGTGAAACATCAAAAGAAGTCTGGGACAAGTTGCATGTTACTTATGAAGGAACTGATTGAGTTAAAGAAACTAAGATCAACATTCTACTCGGATAGTATGAAGCCTTCAAAATGAAGTCAGGAGAATCCATCACTGATATGTTCAGTCATTTTACAGAGATTGTAAATGGTCTTGCATATCATGGACAACCAATCTCAGGGTAGATGAAAGTCAATAAGTTGCCGCGAGGACTTTCCAAAGACTGGAATCACATTAAGACTTCCATTAGAGAAACACAGAGGATCGTGCCTCTATCAGTGGATGAACTAGTGGGCACACTTCAATCTTATGAAGTGGAACAAGTCAATGAGTAAGAAGATCCTAAAAGTAAGAAGTCAATTGCTTTAAAGTCTAATGATGATTCTGATGATACAGGTTCAGAAGATGACCTGGACAATGAAGAGCTAGCGCTTATGATTAGGAAGTTCAGAAAGTTAAATAGAAAAGGAAGAAAGTACAATTGGAGGAAGTAGGGTACTCAAAGATCTCAGAATAAATCAACTGAAGACAATGAGTTCAACAAAGATGTGATCTGCTTCGAATGCAAGAAGAAAGGACACATCAGACCTAACTATCCTCTATTGAAGAAAAAGAAGGGAAATATAGAGAAATTCAAAAAGGCTCTCAAAGCAGAGACTTGGAGCAACACTGAATGTGAAGAAAGTGATGAAGAATATGCCAACATTTGTTTAATGGCAAATTCAGAATCAGATTCAGACTCTGAAACAGATTCAGACTCAGACTTAGATAAGGAAATCGAGGTAAGTAATTTTAAAATTCTTGCTAAAGTTTCAAAGTATATTGATGAAATCTGTCTTAGCCTCAAGGTATCTCTTAAAAGAATTTCCGAACTAAAAAAGGAAAATTCCAAACTGAAGCAATAGGAAATTTCTTGGAAAGAAGAATTTGAAAATTTAAACAAAAGCTTTGTTGTTTTGAAAGAAAATGCAGATTCTCTTTTGAAGGAAAACATCTTTTTGAAAGAAGATATTTTAAATATCTCAAAGGAGTTTTCAAATGGATCTGAAAAGCTAGATAAAATTATTTCAATTCAAAGACCTTATTCTAACAAATCAGGTCTAGGAATGACACCAGAAACTATTCCTTTAATTGACTTTCCAAAAGTAAAAGATAGAATCAAACAAAGACCTACAAAAACCTTTTACAAAAATCATTTTCAAAAAGTTTTTGTAAAATCTGTTGGTCGAAGTGCTCTCAAATGTTTAAAAATGTTTAAAGTGTAATAGCTCAGAACATTTTGAGAAGGATTGTCCTAAAGTTTGGAGACATGTTAAGAGAGATTGGGCAAAGACTGTTTTTGGAACTAACTCCCCTAGACCTAAGAAAATGTGGGTACCAAAGAAAACTTGAAATCTTCTTACAACTGCAGGTCACTATCAAGAAAAAGATCAAATGGTATTTGGATAGTGGCTGTTTAAGACATATGACAAGAGACTCAAATTGTTTTATAAAGCTTACTCAAATAAATGATGGAAAAGTCTCTTCTGGTGGAAATAGCAAAGGAAGAATTATTGGATGTGGAATTGTGAAGATTAGAAGTCTCACAATCAACAACGTTTCCTTGGTGGAAGGCTTGAACTATAATCTACTCAGTATGAGTCAATTATGTGACACTGGATTCAAAATCAATTTTCAAGAAGGCATTTGCTCAGGAACTAGTAAAGATTTGTCTCAATCTTTTACTGGACGAAGACATGAAAACATTTATCTACTGGATATAAAACCATCTAATTTCTATTCAAGATGAAGAAAATCTTTGGCATCGAAAGCTCGGTTATGTCAATATGAAGCAAATAGCCAAAATTTCCTCCAAGAAGCTTGTTCGTGGACTGCCCAACTTGAGTTATCAAAAGTCCAAATTATGCACACCATGTGTTTTGGGAAAACAGGTTAGAAATTCTTTTAAACCTATAAATCAAGTTTCTACTAATCGTGTTCTGCAGCTTCTGCATATGGATCTTTTTGGACCAACTAGAACACAAAGTATTGGTGGAAAGAAATACTGCTTAGTAATCGTGGATGATTACTCTCGCTTTACATGGATATTTTTCTTGGCAAGTAATTCTGAAGTATTTTCTCATTTTTCAAAGTTTGCTAAAAAAATTCAAAATGAGAAATGATATATTATTACAAGCATACGAACAGACCGTGGAGGGGAGTTTGAAAATCAAGACTTTACAAATTTCTGTGATGAATTTGGTTTGCAGCATGTTTTCTCATCGCCATATACTCCAAGAACAAAATAAAGTAGTGGAAAGAAAGAATAGATCATTGCAGTAAATTGCAAGAACTATTTTAATTGAAAGCAATATTTCTTCTCGTTTTTAGGCTGAAGCAATTTATATAGCTTGTTATATCATTAACAGAGTATTTTTGAGGCCTATTTTAGAGAAAACTCCTTATGAGGTGTTTAAAGGAAATAAGTCAAATGTTTCTTATTTTCACGTATTTGGTTGCAAATGTTTTATTTTGAAAAATGCAAATGATCGAACTGGTAAGTTTGAAGAAAAATCAGATGAAGGATTTTTTCTCGGTTACTCAACAACAAGCAAAGCTTACAGAGTATTTAACAAAAAGACTCAGTCTGTTGAAGAGTCTATGAATGTCAAGTTTCAAGATTCTATACAGAATCAAGTGGTAGAGACTCAACTTGAAGAGACTGAACTTGCTCGAGATGTTACAAAGTCTACTTCTCTCGTAGAAGTTCAGACTCTTGAAATTCAACAACAGGAAGAACCAAAAGATTCAACTGAAGTAGAGGATGAGCAGACTCACAAATCAATCAGCAATTGGAAGCATAAGTCTAGTCATCCCAAAGAACTCATCATTGGCAACATTAATGAAGGAATTCGTACTAGATCCAAAAGGCGAGAAGAGTTTAGTGCTTTGACACTTATTTATGAAATTGAACCTAAAATTATAGAAGAAGCCTTGGCTGATGAAAAATGGATTGAAACTATGCAAGAAGAACTCAGACAGTTCAACATCAACGATGTTTGGGAATTAATTCTCAAACTAAAAGGTAAATCTATTATTAGAGCTAAATGGGCTTTCAGGAACAAAGTGGACGAGCAATGAAAAGTGACCGGGAACAAAGAAAGACTCATGGCCAAAGGATACACACAAGAAGAAGTGATAGATTATGACGAGACCTATGCACCAGTAGCAAGGTTAGAAGCAATTAGATTACTTCTTACTTTTGCTTGCTTTAAAAGTTTCAGGTTATTCCAAATGGATGTAAAGAGCGCATTCCTAAATGGATTTATCCGAGAAGAAATCTATGTGGAACAACCACCTGGCTTTAAAGATCCAAGAAAGCCAAATTCAGTCTACAAACTGAAAAAGGCTCTGTACGTACTAAAGGAAGCACCTCGAATCTGGTATGAAAGGTTAAGTAATGTTTTTAACTCAAAATTGATTTGTTAAAGGAAAAGTAGATACTACCTTATTCATTAAAAATGAAGGTAAAGATTTTCTACTTGTTCAAATTTATGTTGATGACATTATTTTTGGTTCACCTAATGACAGTCTATGCAAGAAGTTTTCTAGATGCATGTAGGATGAATTCGAAATGAGTATGATGGGTGAGCTAAATTTCTTTATGAGATTAAAAGTAAAACAGTCAAAGGAAGGTATTTTCATTCACCAAGAGAAGTATGCGAAAGATCTCATCAAGAAGTTTGGATTGGAAAATTGCAAAAAAGATAGACACCTATGTCAAGTTCTTCAAAGCTGGATAAAGATGAAGAAGGAAAGACTGTGGATCAAAAGCTATACAAGAGCATAATTGGATCACTTCTTTACCTTACTGCATCTAGACCTGACATTTTGTTTAGTGTTTGTATTTGCAATCAAATCCCAAAGAATCTCATCTTAGTGCAGCAAAGTGAATCATCAAATATGTTGCAACTACTCCAAAGCTAGGTCTATGGTATCTCAAAGAAGGAGACTTTACTCTTCTTGGATATTCAGACGTAGATCTGGTAGGATGCAAAGTGGATAGAAAAAGTACTTCTGGTACATGTCAATTGCTTGGCAACAAACTTGTATCTTGGTTTTCAAGAAAATAGAGTACCGTAGCTCTTTCAACAGTTGAAGTGGAATATGTGGCACTTGGAAGTTGTTGTTCACAAATCTTATAGATGAGGCAACGGCTAAGAGACTTTGGAATTGAAGGATCTTGCACTGAAATCAAATGCGATAACACAAGTGCCATCAATCTCACAAAGAATCCAATCCTTCATTCAAGAGCAAAGCATATAGAAATATGTCATCATTTTATTAGAGATTATGTTCAGAATGGAGAAGTTTTGGTTCAATTCATTGACTTGAAGAATCAACTGGCAGACATATTTACAACACCACTGGATAAAAGCTTATTTGAGTCTATTCGTGCAAGACTAAACATTCTATCTTTTACTGGGTAAAGTCTAAAAATGTTCAGACTCAAAATTTCCAGATGTTAAGACTGTAAGTAAGTTTTTAATGTGAAGTTATTTTTGATAAAATTTTGAAAAAGGTACATCATCCCTTAATTGCTTTTTGTTTATTTTATTTTTAGAAGTTATCTTAATTGACGATTGTTTATTTTCAAAAAGGAATTTATTATTGAAAAATGCAATTATTTATTTTGAAAAAGGCAGTTTATCATTTTCAAAAAGGCAGTCTTTACCTTTTTCTTGCAATGCTTCGTATACCTGCTTTATATATTGTCGAAACTCATCTTCTTCATTTACGCTCTCTTTTTGAAACCCTAGAATACTGTGATCTTACCTTTTCTCATCTACTTGAGTTTCATCCAAAAAGTTTTAACCTTTTTGAAAGAGCGAGTTCGAGAATTCTCCTAGACTTTGACAATGTCTTCCTAAAGAAAGTCTTCGAGAATTGCGAGTCGGGGACCACAGCGTATGCGTGAGGGACCTACGCATTTCGATTTGACTGAGGAAGAAGATTCTCCTCAATGTCGACAACAATAGCAATAGCCAAGACAACATTCTCAACCGCGCCAACAAGCAACACAAGATCCTCCTCCACAACAAGAACAAGAAGAAGTTATTGAAGACATTGAACCTGTAAGGACTCAAAAACCCCAATTTATCTACAGGCAGTATTCAAACTTGAAGAAGGGTGGTTCTACTATGAACTTGATCGATGAGTTCTTAAAAGTGCACGGTTACAGAAATGAGACCTTTTTTCTTAAACACTATGGAAAGACTAGGTATTGCACCTCAGGGTTTGGCACAATGGTCATTTGAAAATTTTCCTAGTGATCCGAGATTTGGTCAGCTAGAGGAGAAGGACGACGATGAAAGAATTTTTTTAATTTTCAGCCTAGGATGGGCGTTACTACGAAGGTTGGTGGAGACAGGACGAACTTATTTCGTTCCAAGGACCACAAAAAGTGTTACTTGAGTTTGCTGAAAAGAGGGGTTATGCATCCCAGGAGTGTGGATTTCGATTTTCTTGACTCCTTGGAGGTTAATTTGAGGGAAATGTTTGGTTTGCTTCAACTTGAACGATTTTTCACCGAGACAACCGTTGCTCATCCCAAACTTACTGCCTATTTTTATTCAAATCTGTCATTTATAGATGCGAATAAATTTAGTTTTTCTGTGAGGGACAAAAAGTTCATAGTTGATGTAGACACTTTGGCTAACTTAATTGGTGTGGAAAGAGGGAGATTCCAACCAATTGGTGTATCTCATGCCCATGCTACCTTGACCATTGTAAATGATAGAATGGTCGAAGGCAAGATTTCTTATTCATGAATGAATGCCTATAACATTCTTCTTCATAAGGTGGTGATTAATTGCATCAGGCCAAAGTCTACCTCAAAGATAGACGTTTCTCATTCTGAAGCTAAGCTCATGTATGCTATCATCTCTGGCCATAAGTTCTCTCTTCCCCACACGATTCTTATGCACATGTATAGAATTATGGTAAAAGACAAGGGACAACTTTCCCACTCGGCGCTTATCTCACAACTCTTCAAGCACTTCAAGATCCAAGTTCCTGCTCCTCTTTGTGCTAGAACCATAGATCCAATGGTTATTGGTCTTAAAATGGGTTCTAAGATGAGGTTGAAGGAACTGAGCAAGGAGCTGGAGCAGCTGAAGCGCTTTAAGGAAAAGTCCCCTGTGAAGGCAAAGCAAGACTCTGCTGCAAAGAAACGAAAAGGCAAGGAGCTTATGATAGAACCCGTAAAGAAAATGAGATCTCTTATCTTAGAAGACGAAGAAGAAGAAGATGATGATCTCACTATCTTAGCTCTTGCCCTGCGGAATCTACAGAGTTATGTAAGCCCTACAAAGATTAAAGAACGAGAAGGAACAGAGAGAAGAGAAGAAGAAAGAGAAGAGCAAGAAAGAAGGAGAAGTGAAGAAGGAAGGAGTCGCGATGAACCAACATTGGCTGCATCCGATGATTCGAAGAAGACAAGGAGTGAGAAGACTGGAGAAGAACATCACTACAGTGTCGAAGCAGAACTTGAAGAAGAACATATCTCTCCGCCTAAAGGCACGAAGACATGGGGAGATGCTAAAAATCAAGGTACTTCTTCACCATTCTTTAATAGTGATGTTAGTAGATCTCCGCCAGACCTAGAAGAGGTCTATGTCTCTCACTTTCCTGAAGCAGACTATGAGGCATACACTCCTACTCATGACAATAGAACAACTGATGTTCCCCCTCATTTTCTAACTCCTGCATCTAATTCAGCTGGTCCTAGCTCTGCTATAGATCACTCTAGATATTTTCAGCGAGTGATGGAACTTCTTTTAGAATTAAAGGGATAGCAATATGCCTTTGAGTTTGAAATGAAGCACATGTTGACTATCTTCAAGGAATCCACAGACTCTCTTCAAGAACAGATTCACGCTCTCAAACAAGAACAGGCAAAGGGTGCGGATATTCAGCAACTTAAGAAGTCTTTGCAAAAGCTTGAAGACACTGTCAAGTCCACGGGGGATTTCTAGCTCGTTTGTATCCCTAAGCAGCCCTAATTCAAACCAACTCTTTTCAATCGTTTTTGTCTCCACTTTTTGCTGATGACAAAAAAGGCGAGAGTTTGAGTGCAGATTTGCTTTTTGATTTGAATATGGTTTTGTTGACTGTGGACTTTACTCTTTGTGGACTTTTTGATTATGGTTTGGTTTGACATTTGACTTTGGATATTGTTATTCTCTTGATGCTTGCAAGTACAGTGATTTAGTTTGCGATATTACTTATAACTGGTTTGGACTAACATGTGTTCTGTGGTTGCAGAATCAAAGTTATCAAAATCCTAATCAATTTTTATGAGATATTATATATCGCATAAGTACTGTTTTGCAGGTCAAGAAGTTTTCCAAATCTGCAGCAAAGTTTTGTCACAGTAAAAAAGGAGGAGATTGTTAGAAAAAACTCATTTATTGTTTTGAAGTTGACAAAACCTTTCCAAGTCTATATCGGAAGATCTGAAGACTTTATCGTCAAAGTCTAAAGACCGATAGATCACCAGATTTTAATCTCAAAGTCTATCCTCACTGACAGTTCCAAACTGAAGTATGAAGATTTATCCAATCGCAGGATTATTATCCAAATGAAGAAAAGTTTCATTTCGTATGGTTATGGGAATATCCTATAGCTGGATTTCGCAAATACTTGATTGATTATTCTTATTAGAAACTACTCCGATATGAAGATCTGTCAAAGGCAAGCTAAACTTGTAAGGTTTTACTTATGGAAACTCAAGATCCTGATTTGTATGGGCGAGCAGGATTGACAGGCTTTCAACACAAATTATTTAACGACTCGAGATCACCTTAATTGATTCTGTCCAACGGGTAGATTGGAAGAATACCTTTGGAAAGTGCTAACGGTTGAGAATGCATGAAGGAGTATTTAAAGATTGACTCTTTGGTTGTTCGATATGGTGCTTGAGAGAGAATTCCAAAGTTTGAAGCTTTCTAGTCTCTTGGTTTTTCATTGAGCTGAACATTGTATACATAAGAGAGAAACTCTTAGTGAGACTATGTGAGAAAGACTCATCACTGTGATAGTCAAGATCACGAGCTATAACATCTCTTTTGATCCTTAGTGGAATCCAGCCAATAGGTTGTCAGTGAGGAGAGTGGACGTAGACTTGGTCTAAGCCGAACCACTATAAACTCTGTGTTCATTTTCTCTTATCCCTGAACTCCTTATATTTATTTATTGATTATCTATTTACTTAAAGTTGAAATACGATTTATGTCTAACATCTTCTAAAATCAAAATACTTTCATTAAGTCCTATGAAAATTTTTATTTACACCTATTCACCCCCTCTAGGTGTACTCACTAGCCCTTTCAAATATGATGGTGTTGATTGTGGTTGCATTGGATCCTACAAAAAAGTTGAATTATGTGAAGTTTTATTTTGAACAAATTTATAATGATGAAGCAAAAGTTGATGAGATACATAATAATGTGAAGGTTGCCTTGGAATGTTTATAAAAATTTTATGAGCAATCTTTTGTGGTTCTTCTAGTAAATAAAATTTTAGTGCTTCCAATGCTGATATTGATCACAATGAGTGTGAAATCCATGCTTGGCATAAAAGCTTTCTCCACGCCAAGAAAAGAGTATTGGATGAAAAAAAAATCTGAGCTTGATCGGTATCTTGAAGCTGAAAGTGAAGATATCATTAATCTCGACCTTTTGATGTGGTGGAAAAGTACTGGGTCAAAGTATAAAATCTTACCTTTGATGGCTCGAGATGTTTTGTCTATTCCCATGACTACCATTTCTTCCGAGTTGACTTTTAGTACGTTGGAACGTGTACTTGATGACTTTCGAAGTTCTTTGACTCCTAAAGTAGTGGAAAGTTTGATTTGCACTCAAGATTGGTTGAGAGCTGTTCATGTGCCAATAAATGTTGAAGAGTGCATCGAGAATGCAGAAAAGTTTGAGGCGGGTAAGTTGTATATATTTCTTTCTATCTTGTCGTGGCATCCCAAAATTCATAATGACCTCTAGTTACATTAAAGTCTATGAATAGGTGATGGAAGTACCATCAAGTTATTTTATAGCAATTTAATCCATAATTTGCAATAAGATATATGGCCAAGCTTTTAAGGGATAATTATGTGATAGGAAAGAAAATTCTATCATTGGCCATGTGCATCATAAATTGGAATTTATGGATTTGTGACTATAAGTTTAATGGCCTTATTATTTATGCAATTAGATATTTATTTAAATGATGATTAAGATATATTACAAAAATAAAATAAAATAAACTTGGGCAATTTAAGTTTGGACCTAGGGCCCAAGTGAGATGGGCCTAAAGTGGGCCATAGGCCCGGCCCATTGTCACGCATGGAGGGGGAAAGAGGAGCCGCATGGCTTCCTCCAAGTGTCTTCAACCAAGGAGACACTTGTCTCCTTCTTAGGGACAAGTGTCCCCCATGCAAAGAGGGGGTGCATGCAATATATAAGCCACCAAAAAGGAAGAGAGAGAGGGAGTGGCTGATGATGGGGGGCTGTTGTCCAAGAGAGTTGCGAGAGAGAGTGAGATGCGAGAGAGAGGGAGGCCGAGAGAGGAGGAGAAGGAGCCGTCACCGCCCGCACGCCGTTCGTCCGTTGCCGGTGTGCCGCTGTTCGTGTGGTCTAGAGGCAAGTTGGGGTCCTTTGCTGCTCTTGTATGTGTGTGTGTTATATGTATGTTTGGTATAGTGTCGAATTTGAGTGATTGGAAGGGAGAAACCGAAGCTTGGATGGCTTGTTCTTGAGTGGTGTTGCTGTTTTCGCTTGAACAGTTTGAGTCAGAATGTTGTGTGAGCTTGCATGCATGTTTAGAGTTCGATTTTGACTTTGATCTCTTCATGAAAGTTTTAGCTAACATCTTGAACTACAATATACTGAAATTTCGTAGAAAATGATGGAGATTTGAGGGGTTAAACTCTCATTATACGGATACCTCAGATCTGGAACGATTTCACTGACATCTTGTTGGATTTGTGGTTGCATGTTGGTTTGTGCTAAGAATCTCTCTTCGATTTCATCATGAAAGTTGTAGGGAACATATAAAAATACAACATACTCAAATTTGAAGTGAAATGAACAAGTATAGCCTAGTAAATCGACTAGATCTTGAAGACGGTAATTCTGGAGATGTATTTTGGGACACCCGAGACATCATGGACCTAAATGACGACTATACTCTGGTTATTTGACTTAGATCTCTTCATGAAACTTGTAGAGAACATCTTGATGTATAAAATATCTAAATTTCAGAGGAAACGAAGAAGAAAAGGTAGGTGAAAACTCAGTATTTCGGAGAAGCATGCACTAGACGATTCGGTAATGGATCCAGAAGCTTCGTGTGACTGTAGAAAATAATCTAGAAAGAATCTGGCTTGGGAGTCTTCATAAAAGATGTATGAAAATGTCTTGGCTATAACTCGATAAAATTTCGTAATTTTTGAAGGTCGTATGGATATTTTAATTGAATTTCTTCAGAAATTGTGCATTCTGATTTCACCCGAAAATGACATGCCATTTTGTGAGAATTGTGAAATTGTGTGAAATTCTATTTGGCCATGAATTTTGCATGAAATTATTATTCTATTGTCTTGTTTATCACTTGCCTTAATTTCTATAATTTTTGGGAAGTTATAGATATTAAATTTAATATTTTTGAAAATAACAAAAAGCTGGAATTTAAATAAATGAAAAAGGGCATGAAAAATGGATTATTTTATTGGCCATAAATTCCATAAATTTTATTTCATAAATAATTATACCATGTTGCATGTATGATGAGGTCTTGATGTATGCATGACATTGAATTGAGATGCATGTGTGAATTACATGCCAAGTATGACTTGTTTGATGTCACGTTATATGCCATGCTAAATTAAGACTGGAATTGGTAAACATGGATAATGATAAGTGAGGAGGTGGTTGTGGTGGATGATGATGCCCGGAATGTATAGAGATGCATTACCGGATGGCCTCGGGAGTGTCGGGATGCCCGGTGGTATACGGTACGTAATTCCAGGGGAGGCCTGGTGGTATGTCGGTACATAATTCCGGAAGTCCTGTCGGAGGTTTTTGCCTGAAGGGATGTCTCGCGATGCCGGGATTGGGGTGCGGGATGCCCGACCAGGGAGTGTAAATGCCGGAAGCCCTGTCGGAGGTCTTTGCTCGAGGGGAATGTCTCGTGATGCCAGTTGGGATGCGAGATGCCCGGAATGTGGGCGGCCGGATGCCCGGTGGCTTGGAATGGCTGAATGCCGGAGGTTTTCTCGCATGGGATGCGAGTGTAAAATATGAGATGAAATTGATGATTCGATGAAGGGTGATGTGGTGATCAAATTGAAAGTTAAAAGTAGAAATTGAACCATGCATGATATGCATGATGATGATGATGTATGATGTGATATGGTGATGATCACCCATGGCATGATGATATGCATGATGATGATGATGTATGATGTGATATGATGATGATCACCCATGGCATGATGATATGCATGATGATGATGATGATGTATGATGTGATATGATGATGATATATGATATGGCATGATGACATGCATATATGTGTATGGTATGATGATGTCATGATGATGATGACATGTGTGATATGATGAAGTCATGATGATGATGACATGTGTGATATGATGATGTCATGATGATGATGACATGTGTGTGATATAATAATGTCATGATGATGATGATATGAGTATGACATGATGATACATATGTATGTGTTATGATTGTGGTGATGATGCATGATAGTATACGCCTAGCTTTAAGGTAAGTAATGCCTGAGATGCATGTATGACTTGTATGATGCATTGAGTGGTTATTGGATTCCTTTACCTGCTGAGTGGTTGTACTCACCCCTTTTGGGGAATAACATTTCAGACTAGATAAGATACCTCTGCTGCCATTGCTACCAGTAGATGAATCAAGTGGTTGGTTATGATTGCAAGGAGGAGGATAGCAAAGGGAGGAACTCTTGGATGCCGACACTGATCGATGGACTTTAAGTATTCGACTGTTGGAGAAGATGTCGGTCATCTTTTGAAGTATAGCCGAGTATAGAAACATTGGCATTTCGATGTACCGACTAAAGATGTCTATCTGCTTTATGTAAATAAACGTGTTCGGCTTTAACTTATATAAGATGTTTAGTAGGTGTGCATCGTTTTCTGAACATAGGGAAGAGAGTTGTTGGATGTGCTTCCGTATTTAAATTGTGCAAGGGACTGATCTAAAAGATGTAAACCCCCAGGTGGTATCAGAGTGATATGTTAATAAGGAAAGTGAATGGTAAGCGAACTGTGGCGACCCTAATCGGATCGGGGGCCATCGAGGGGTGCCACACTTGTAATTTATTCGCATGGCTATCTATTAAGTAAATGCTTTATTTAATCTCTTTTTTGGTTTTTAGATTTGGATTGTTTTACCGAAGACATTATTGTTGGAAAATAGACTTCATTTTGTGGAAACTCTGATTTTGTGGTAAGCAAATAGACTTTATTAAACCATAACTTTTGTATCATCTATATTTGACTTTTCAAGAGCCTATATTTTGCAAAGAACTTCACTTTGTAGTCATTATTTATACAAGGTGAATCATGCTAATCTTTTAGTCTTGTAGAGTTCTTATATTTACTGTTTTGCATATGTTTTCTTGGAGGCTCTCATATGCTTTTTGCATAATATGCTAGATATGGTTTTGGCTCTTGGAGGGTGAGTTTATGATTGGAGAAGAAGGCTGAGTATATATTAAAGCGATGAAAGAAGTAGAGGCATTGTAAGCCGGCAGCAGTTATCAATTACTTTTGATTGTTTATGTGGATCAATGTGGCGACAAGGTAGATGCTGGTTTTAGTACCTCAATGTACTGATTCATCTATCATGGGGGAGAATACTAGTTGTATCATCTTTATTTGACTTTTATAATTATCTTTTCTACGAGTGATTGAGTTATCCTCTAGTTCTAAAATAAGAGTCATCTTCCAATTTGCTCTTTTAGCATGACAACCTGCTGATGAGATCTTGAGATCTACTTAAGTATTAGCACTTTATTGCAAGGAATCTTGCTGTGAAATTACCCCGGAACCATATATTAGAGGTGATTGAGTTAAGGAGGCAGCTGTTGGACTTCTTTCATGTGTATTTTCCAATGATATTGGATGGTAACAAAACAGGTTCTGATGGAAATAGAGTTAATCCTGGAACCGGATCGGAAAAACAATGTGGTTCGGTACAGGGTCTAATGTAAATAGGGTTGGGTACAAGGTCCAAAAAGGCGAACCGATTATAATAGGGTCGGGTACAGGGTCCAGGTCTGACCCTACCCACCTTGGACCCGATCACTCCTACCATCTTCAGTATAAATTCTCTAACACCCATAGCAGCATCATACCTTATGTTCGTTAACTCACTCAGCAAGTTCCCAACCTCAGCTTTATCTGAGACTCTATATCTTTTTCCCACTGCTTCAAGGAACTGTCTGGCATTTGTATCTTCCAGCAAACCACTAATGAGATGCTCAGCAATGGACCTCTTCATAACAATGAGACTTAGTTGGTTATATTTTTCCCATTTAGCATAATGGGTCTTTTGATCTACAATACTTTGATCATTAGGCCTGACAGGTTCATCCTCACGTAGAGCCAAGTCCATATCAACAATGCCCAGAGCAAACTCTATATCTTGCTTTCATCTCTTGAAGTTTGATCTAGTTAACATTTCAACTGTGGCATTGTTGTTATTTACAGCAAAGATAACTGTTTTTTTTTTTTTTTGTAAAAACAGCTAAGATAACTGTTTGTCACATATAATATAATAAGATCAATTATGGGCAATAAGCAATTCAACAAAAATAATTAGTACATTATAAACTCCCTTTGGGCAGACAAATCCTTTAAATCATACCATCTCCATAATATCAATATAGAGGGGAATTACATATAATTTTCAAAACATTTATCCCCTTTGGTCAGATAAATATTTTTCAATTATACTTCCCCATCTTTCAAATTTGGGAATTAATTTTCATGCTATTTTCCAAATTAATAAACACAATAATCTCTTTTGGGTGAGTAATTGTATATACTAATTTTTTTTTTTATCAATAGGGAACTCCAAAAATTTATGCCCAAAATTTATCAACCAATATGAAGTACTTTACAACATATGCTTCCAAAGATCATATTGCATTTCAAACAACAATTTTTGCCACAATTTTTTTAATTATTTACTTATTTCATTATTTAATTATTTTAATATTATTTTAATATTTTGGACCCTCTCGCGGGCCCTGACCCGTGCCTAGCCCGCACGCAAGCCCATTGAAACAGGCAGGCCACGAATTTAAAATAGCCCATGGATTTAAACAAATAAAAAAAAAATTGGGCTAAGCACACGAAAGTGGGCTGTTTGAAAAGGCCCACGAAATGGGCTGTTTTAAATTAATGGCCCAAGATTCTGGGTGTGAGCCCAGAATCAGAAATTAAAAAGAAATATGGGCTTAGCCCATATTTAGGCCCAGGCGAATCAGAAACTAGGGCTTCTAGCCTAGGCCCGGCTGGAGGTCTTCTTCAACCTCCAGCCGGGTCCCGAATTTCTGCAAACTAGGTCACACGACCCGGTTTCGACTCGAAGTTTCAAAAAACACAAATTAACTTGATTTTTAATGAAATTTCTCCATGGACTTGCATATAACATCAATATAATTGACTAGAATGAATTAAACGAAGAACAAAACAAGTAAATCGTCCACATACAAGCTTCAAAGTATCGAATCTAAACCTCCCATGGCCGAATTTTGGATTCCTTAAATTTAAGCCCTAAAAACTTACTTTAATACAATGAAAAGATGCAAAAACATATATATAACAATACACATGCAACAATTTACAACAAACATCAATCAATTGCAAGTAATTTGAAAATTCTATAACTTTTTCATGTATAAACCCTAAAATTTCAAATTTAAAATTCTCTCTCAATTCTCAACGAAATTATACAAATTATATATGGTTGGAAAGATCTCGACATGTAGAAAAAAATTCCTATGGTTTCAGGATCAATTGAGCAAAAAATCCAAACGAAAAAATAACGCCCATATTTGACTCAAAGAGGAAATTTTCGAATTTTTCCATAATTTTTTTTTTTTTTTTTTTGGGTTCTGCAATCATATATGATAGGCTCTAATACCATATGTAGAAAATTTATTTGCAGAAACAACTAATCAATCAAGAAGAATTGGATCCATATATGATTGTAAAACACCGAATTTGATAACACACGGAATAAAACGTACATGTTTGAGCCACTGCTTCACTTGAAGAAAAATAGATCAATTTGATAATCAGAGATCTATCGGAATGCAAGATCTTCATATCTATGACCTATTTCGATGTAGCAGCTTTCAATGTGATTAAAACAACTGATAAGTATAACTTACTCTTTTATAGGCTAGAGAGGGGACCTAGCAAACCTAGCAAACCCTAATCAACATTGTGTCAACTGGGCTCTTCCCATTACGGGCTTCAATTAAACACAATTGTCTACACTTTGTTACTCAATTAAGCCCGTTATTAATAGATACCAATACCCAATTCAATAAAATCACTGTAGGATTTATCAAAATTGGAATATCCATTAACCTGATTATTTAAAATAGAAAATAAATTAATTAATGTAAGCCATATTATAAAAAATTTCAAATACTTTCAAGTACAGAAATGTCAACACAGCGCCTTCTAGCATGGATTGAAGAAGGAAGGGATCCGTGACGACGATTAAGAACCAAGGCGAATGTGGTAAGTTGACGTGATTTAATTCATGAATGAGCATTATTTGCCTTCATTAATCAATTGAGCACTCTTCGAGTCTATATGTTCTTAAAACCCTCAATGGCCCTACAAAATCGTATTCAGGTCCGTCATTCCTTTTTTCGTTGCAAAAACGTAGCATCTTGCTGGGCATTTTCAGTGGTGGTTGCTATGGGAGGAATTCACCAAATAACCACGGAGAAATTGATTTCTCTCTCCAAGCAAGAGTTGGTCGATTGTGACAGTTGGTGGCCAGGACCGAGGATGTGAAGGTGGCTATATGGATAGCGCATTCTAGTTCATCGAGAAGCATGGCCTCATAACCAAGACTAACTATACCTACACAGGCGCGAACGGCGAGTGCAATGTCGAATCATCGCACCCCACCACAAACATAAATGGCTATGAAGACATTCCCACCAATAGCAAGAAGGCATTGCTAAAGGCGGTTGCCAAGCAGCCAATTTCTGTGGCCATCGTGTAAGAGTTTTCATAATGTGGACAACATTAATTGATATTATAATTTACCGTTTGACGGGGTTGGTTTAAGGTGAGATAGAAGGTTTCTTAATTAGTATAATATGGGGCTGGCTAGTGTGGGCTGAGTTGAGCCTAGCCCGTAATGAGAGGGCCTGATTGGAAACTCTATAATAGTGCTCAAGTCTTTTCTTTAATCCTAATTCTCACAAGTATCCTCACAAAATGAGCGTTTACTTAGCGCTAAAGGGTGAGGGGCCGTCTCATTGAGCCAGTAATACAGAGAGCAATAGAGGAGAATGACTTGTGCATGGATCACTGCTTTTCCACTTCTGCATCAAGAACGATGGATTCCAAAATAGGTGCATTAATCTTTTTACTCAATTATCTATGTTTTTGTTTTGGTTATGGAGATCATGAGATTGCTTGTTTTGTATCTTACACATCAAAGCCTGAGGATTCGAGTTCTAGTTCTGCTCCAGTAGCGTCTTCACCAGAGCTTGTGGGACCAATTTGGACCACGGTGTTACCGCCATCGAATACGAGGCCAGCGACGATGGCACCAAATTTTGGCTGGCGAAGAACTCGTGGGGCAAGGCATGGGGCGAAGGGTGTTACATAAGGATGCAGTGAGATGTCGGAGCAAGGGAAGGCCTCTGCGGGATAGCCATGAACGCCTCTTATCCTACTGCATGATGTAAATACATTTCTACGTGGTGTGTTTATTGCATATTGTCATCTCATTAAGTAGTCAAGTACATCTATATGCCAAGTGCTTGGAATGTAATCTCGAAATTTCATATATCTACAAACCTAGGTTGCTTACTTAGCTCTACATATAGAGCAAATTCAGCAAGTTGTTCTGAGTTAAACTTGTGCTTATCAATTTCATAAGTTGTCGTTTCCACTCTAGCCAATACAAAAGCTTAGAATCCAGCGAGTATTCTTCACTTCCCGAACGCACTTCCCGAACCAAACCCACGGTAGGTTGTGTTCCGATTTTTTTTGTTGGTTGTGCCAACTCGGGGTTGGCTTCCCGAGGACCTCGGCTCGGAGGCACGCGAGGCAGGCGGACGTAGCCCAATCTTAGGGTTTGTCCTCCGTCTGATGCCGTGAGCTGGGTAGGGACCCTCAGCCAAACCTCCCCTGTTTTCATGCCCTGTTTCTTGCTCCTCAGTGTGCGCGTATTAACTGCTCGATGAAATGTTCGGGTTAAACGCGGGATCTTACTATTCGTTTGTGGCCGAAACTTCATGAACTTCATGTTGATATTGAGCGTGAATGAGTCGTCCCATGCTGAAGCCGAGTTATGCCAGTCCTTTATTTGTTGTTCTTGATCCAAGTTTGCTTGTTGGGATCCCCTCAATCAACGCCCACTGAATGTTCGATAAAATGCCTCAGCCGATCCTCGTTATTTTTTTCTTTGTGCTCTCCTCCGGTCATGGTCGGCGATGAAGGTATAGGTTTGGAGGTGGCGCTTGCCGTAGTGTTGACTGTAGGCGTCATTCGTCGGAGAACGGCTTTGTTCCGGCGAAGTACCAAGGAGGGAAGTCTACAGCGTGGCTTAGGAGAGGTCGAAAGGAAGCCGAGGAAGGAGAGGGACTCCGGTCGCATGAGGGGGTGGGGTGGGGTGGGGTGGGGTTGGGGTTGGGGGGGGGGGGGGAAGAAAGTTAAAAAAAGAAAATTCAAATAGAGAGTAATAATAAGGAAAAATAAAAAAGAAGACGGAAGAGGACAAAATGGGTCTCCTGCTCTCTGTTCTGCTAGTCTTACGTGTGCAGAGGGGAGAGTGGGATAAGAGGGGGGGGGGAGAGAGAGAGAGAGAGAGAGAGAGAGGGGAGGGAGGGGCAGAAAGAGTGAAAGCACAAAACAAGGAAAAGACAAAGGGGGGAGAGAGAGAAGTTTAATACGGGGAAAAGGGTGCTAGCTAGGGATGTGCATTGGGAAACTCCGCCTGAATCAAGGACCACCCGAACCTTACCAGACTGGTCGATTTTGGGTGATTCCCAAAGAGGGTGGTCCGTTCTCGGTTCCCACTTTTGGAACTAGTGGCCGATCAATTCGATTCCCGCTTCCAAGGTGGGAATTAGACCAACAAGACAGACCGGACCAGGCCGGTTAATTTTATATGTATGATATATATTTTTAAATTTCTTAAGAAACAAAACCCGATTCCTCCTAATTTCTCTCATTTTTCATTTTATTTTTGACCACAAAAAGCAAATTTACTAGTTCCACTGGACTGGTCACTCGGTTCGGTCCCCAATTCCAGGATCGGTCGGTCCAGTTCCCGGTCTCGGAATCTAGGAATCGGTCCTCCTGGTTCGGTTCTCAATTCCATCTCGGAATCGGACCGGACCGAGAACCAATTAATCCTAGTGCTAGCCATTTGAGGGGAGGGACCGCGACCCGAGTTGGTCGGGCCGAATCCGAGTCTGATCGACTCGGGTCAATATGTTATTATTCTTTTTTTTTTAAAATATAACAAAAAGGAAAATCCCAATTTTTTTTTTAAAAAATTTCTCCAAAAATCAGAAGAAGCTTAAAAAAAGTTTTGAGTAATTTTCCCTCAAAACATGTGAAAATCCTCAAAAGAAAAAAAAAAAAAGGAATTGTGCTTAAATCCTTGGAAGTAAACACCAAAATTGTTGTTTGCACATTTTTTTTATTCTAATTACACCGTTATGATGCATGGATTGCTATTTCCTCAGTCTGGTTAGGAATTGAATCTTAGGACTTGTGATTGGTATAAAAATGCCACATAAATGTTTTACTTGATGTTTAAAAAAGTTTAGGTATCGGAAGGACACTAGTTGATTAACTTGTGTAATCAAGTTCCCGATCTTGATTTCTTTGTTGCACAAGAGTAAAATATTTCTTCCGACATTTTACTTGAGTTTCTAAATGCCTCATCACAAGTCGATTAATGGCGACTCTTAAATGAAAACGACTTATAGGTTAAAAACTCGGATTATAAGTCATGAATTAGTGGGTTTGGGAAAGGCTTGATTGAGCATATACTTAGCCGAGCCATTAGTGTTAGCACCCGTACATAGGACTCTGGGGAGGTCGCAACAAGGTGTAATTAAGAAAATCAAATAAACATTGGTAAAAGATAAAAAGAAAATCGTAATTAGAAGAAAATAAACTTGATAAGTACCTAAAATAAGATTTGGTAACCAACATATAGTCCATAATTTAATCCTGGAAAAGTTGGCAATTGACTCTAATTAAGATTGGTAATTTTTTTAAAATATAAATTAATTTAAGGTGTTGCTAAGAGTTGCAAACAATAAGAAAAATTGACATATATATATATATTTAAAAGTAGTATCTATAATTAATTAATATAGGAGTGGTGGCCCAACTAAAGTCTAACAAAAATTGGTAATTCATTCTAAATTAGGATGCTAATTCCATGTACTCATTAATTAATTTGAAGCGTTGGTAAATTGGTACCTAAATTGCTAATTTCCAATTTATCGATAATTTAAAGTGTCGACCCACCAATTTGCTTAAAAAAAATTAACCATGCATTTTTTTTTTTACTAAATTATTTTTTGGCACCTACCAACGTTAATTGGAATTTACCAGCAGAACGGATGAATGCGGGAACAATGGAATTCTGCTGTCCACAATCATCATGTGGGTTGTTCTTTCTCAAAAAAAAAAAAAAAAAAAATGCTGATCAAAACCTCTTTCTATGCATCTGCTTCTTCTCTCCTCGTATCTACTAAATTGACTATGGTTGGTGGGCTGATATATCATACTTCATAGAGAAGACAAGAAATTCGAGTTACTCGCGCAGGAAACTCCCGCAATGTTCGAATAATTTTTCGAGCATTTATACCTAAACCACGAAAGCTCCCGCTAATTACCCAGATACATGTTGATTTTTTTTTTGATCTTCAATACGCTGAATTCAATCTCTCACTCTTGTTCATTGCAAGCCACATTAGCTTTTGCAGATTTCTCGCTATCAGTGCCGTCCCCTTCTCTGTAGAACCTAGCAATTGTACGATAATAGCCAAAATTCACCGCCCCCACCCCAGCTAGCGTCCAGTACACAAGGTCCAGCCTCCCATCGTTCAAGTTCTCCGGCAACCATCCCGTGTGACGACGGGCCAGATCAACCAGTCCGGCGCTCAATTAGTAGGCAATCCCTACTACTGCGGCGACCATTGTGGTTGCGCTATTTGAAAACTTTCTTGGAAACATCTGGTAATAGAACGTGACTTGTGCGGGGAGATGAAATGCCTCTCCAACCCCAACAACTACAAGTTGAGGGAATAGCCACAAGACAGACATCGGTACTGGCGTGGAGTGATTACTGGAGTGGGCTGATTGGAGCCTATGCGATTCAACCAGTGCAGATATAACCATTCCTAGCACGTTCAACACGTGGCCCACTCCGATTCTTTGAAGCAAAGACGGAGCCGAGCCAATCAGCTTCTGCCACATGGGGCACAGGAAGTGTTCGATGACGGCGAGGGAGAGGTGAGAGTGCTAGTATGAACAAAATAAAGGAGTTAGGGAAGAGAATAAGAACACAATATTTATAGTGGTTCGGCTTAATCCAAGCCTACGTCCACTCTCCCACGATAACAGCCTTCTTGGCTGGATTCCACTATGCAATCAACAAGAGATTACAACTTCGAGTGCAAACACTTAGTAGTAGATCACACTATCTCACTAAGTCACTCTTTTGATATTTCTCTCATGATTACAAACGTTTAAGCTCTCAAGAGACAAGTATATGATCAAAAGTCGCTCGTACTTTGGAATTATAAATTCTACGCTCCGTCTCTTACTTGCTCATCGGTCCTTCATCTCCTTAAATACTCCTCCACTTCCAAACTACCCGTTGGACAGCATCCCGGAGAATCGTCTTCCAATATACCCATTGGACAGCTCGTATCTAGAAGATTAGGTAGCCGTTGAGTGACAAAGGTAAAATCCCAAATTGATTCCGATCGCCCATACAAACGAAATCTTGGTTTCCATAAGTAAAGCTTCTTCGTATAGAAAGTTCTTGTCTTCAATCAAATCAATCTTGATGTGGAATCCAAACCAGATCACTAGCCGTTATATGATTGGGCTTGAGTTACGATTCATCGTAATCTGGATGTAAAGTCTGAGTCTTTAGACTTTACGATATGAGTCTTGAGACTTTACAATCTGGGTCTGTAGACTTTACAATATGAGTCTTGAGTCTGACAGTCTTCAGACTTTGAGTCTTGAGTCTTGAGTCTTGAGACTTTGACACAGAAGTCTGGAAATCTTCAGAATATACTCTGGACATATGTTACGTTCAGTCTTCTGGTCATCTTCTGACTTTGATAAAATCCTTTAGATGTTTTATCATCTGCATGGTCTATTTCTCAACCATCAAACATGTTAGTAGCCTTTGATTTATTTTGTCATCTTCAAAACATCATAAGGGATTTCCCTAACAATCTCCCCCTTTTTGATGATGACAAAACAATCTCTGAATATGCAGATTTGTAAACATACTTTTAAATCAAAGGATATCAGAAGATAACAAATAGATTGAGCATAATAATATATAGAAAAATAATCGCAGCTCAATATTATGCAATAAATAATATCAACCAATCAGCACATATGCATATTCATATCTTCTCCCCCTTTTTGTCATAGTCAAAAAGCGATAATAATAGATTCACGTAGAGAATGATAATCAATATCTTGCATGAATCACAATTTCCAAAAATCAGCTTTTTTTTTTTTTTTTTTATCGACTATTAAAGATATGCAATATAGCTCACTTCGATTATATCAGCAAATATCCAATAAAAATCACAGATGCATCATGAAATTCACGTACACTTTTTGTCATAATAAATGATAATATCAATATGAGATTTGTTAATGACAAAAGGTAATAAAAGATGCACTAACCGGATTTTTTTGAACAAATTCTGACACATTTACCTTTCATTTCATCCATAATAAGATCACGATCAATCAAAAAGGATTTTTCCATAATTGATCAAAGCTCCCCCTCAATTTGTTGCCTTTTTGAGATGATCACGATTCTTTCCCTTAAAGAATTTCCTGCAACTCATTTCCCTTTTTGGTATCCATCAATTTGGATCCTTCCTTGACGTTAGAGTAAATATGAAAATCTCCATAAACAAATATTCTTTCTTAATTCATCGTAACAAATTATTCAAAGAAAGAATATTATGCACAATGATATTTTGAAAAATAAATTCTCACTTAATCATAGTACAATAAAATCAGAGAGAATAAAATCCTTGAATATCTCAGAAAAAAATATCTTGCAAAATTAGTATAACGTAGAATCGGATTTTTACTTTGCAAAATATGACAATTTGAGAGCATAAAATTAAACCAAATAATCTGAATTATCTCAAATAATCACACGTACTAAATCAAATCTTAACTCACAAATCACAAAAATAAATCATACGATTCTTTCTTCCATAAAGCAAAATATGATCATTATAAAATCTCAATCAACCAAGGATATATCGAATATCAAGCATAATGAGAAATTGAGAATAAAAAATTCCTTACCAAATCCTCTTTCTTCTTTCTTCTTTATATCCTGCAAAAATAACTTATCTTTTCTTTGGTACCCATTTTTTTCTTGGGTCCATGAGAGTTAGCAGAATATGTTGCTTTTATCCAATTTTTAATAGGTCTCCGAGACTTGAGAAAGATCTTGTTGCCTAAGTCGAGAATTCTCC
The DNA here is from genome assembly GCA_016097485.1 of Eucalyptus sideroxylon x Eucalyptus melliodora. Taxonomy (NCBI): domain Eukaryota; kingdom Viridiplantae; phylum Streptophyta; class Magnoliopsida; order Myrtales; family Myrtaceae; genus Eucalyptus; species Eucalyptus sideroxylon x Eucalyptus melliodora. Next base: position 73,529,322 of record CM027828.1, on the reverse strand, counting down.
TTTTTAAGTTCGAAAATCCTTTTAAGAGAAGATTTAAGATTTGAACAAAGCTCATTTATATATTTTGAAACTTTGAAAGGAATTTTTGAATTGCTTACCTTGATTTCCTCATCGTATTCAGTGCAGTTCGAATCGGACTCGATTACGAGTCGTGTCGAATCGGACTTTGATTACGAGTACGTGTGCGAATCAGACTCAAATTTTGAATGTACCATCAAGCATATATTTTCTTGATCATCATCTTCTTTCATGATTCTTTTCTGGCCATTATGCTTGTATTTACTTCTTCCATCGAATTTCCTTCCTTTTCTACTCAACTTTTTAAATTTCTTGACCATAAAGGCAAGTTCTTCATCGTCCATGTCATTTTCTGAGTCTGTTTCATCAAAAACAGCATTAGATATTAAAGCAATGGACTTCTTACCTTCAGGATCTTCGTCATTAAGTTGTTCAACTTCATAGGATTGAAGAGTGCCAATCAATTCATCAACGGAGAGTGGCATAATCCTCTGAGTCTCTCGGATTGAGGTCTTGACATGATTCCAATCTTTTGAGAGACCTCGCAAGAGTTTGTTAACCTTCATCGGGGCATAAATTTGCTGACCTTGATATGCTAAACCATTTACGATTTCTGTAAAACGGCTAAACATATCTCCAATTGACTCTCCTTGCTTCATCTTGAAGGATTCATATTGGCCAAGCAAGAAGTTTACTTTTGTCTCTTTTACACGATCGGTCCCTTCATATGTAACATGAAGTTTATCCCAAACTTCTTTTGCTGTTTCACATGAAGAAATTCTGTTATATTCAGCAAGAGATAAAGCGCAATATAAAGAATAAATTGCTTTCGCATCAAGCGCTTCTCTTTTGGACATCTCCATTCGAGACATAGGAGCGGGGGGTTTGCTTTCTTTGTCTTTGCCATTCTTTTTTGATGTGGACGCAGCAATGGGATTGATTCCTCTTTCCACAACATCCCATTGTAAGAGATCTCTGGATCTTAGGAATGCTTTCATTTTGTTCTTCCATACGTCGTATTCCTTTCCATCAAAATATGGTGGCCTTGTGTTGCTTTGCCCTTCCATAAGTCCCGGTGCCAACATACTAGCCATGGATCTTTTACTCTGAAGTAAAACACTTCAAACAAAGTAAGAACACGGGCTCTGATACCAATTGAGAGTGCTAGTATGAACAAAATAAAGGAGTTAGGGAAGAGAATAAGAACACAATATTTATAGTGGTTCGGCTTAATCCAAGCCTACGTCCACTCTCCCACGATAACAGCCTTCTTGGCTGGATTCCACTATGCAATCAACAAGAGATTACAACTTCGAGTGCAAACACTTAGTAGTAGATCACACTATCTCACTAAGTCACTCTTTTGATATTTCTCTCATGATTACAAACGTTTAAGCTCTCAAGAGACAAGTATATGATCAAAAGTCGCTCAGACTTTGGAATTATAAATTCTACGCTCCGTCTCTTACTTGCTCATCGGTCCTTCATCTCCTTAAATACTCCTCCACTTCCAAACTACCCGTTGGACAGCATCCCGGAGAATCGTCTTCCAATATACCCATTGGACAGCTCTGTATCTAGAAGATTAGGTAGCCGTTGAGTGACAAAGGTAAAATCCCAAATTGATTCCGATCGCCCGTACAAACGAAATCTTGGTTTCCATAAGTAAAGCTTATTCGTATAGAAAGTTCTTGTCTTCAATCAAATCAATCTTGATGTGGAATCCAAACCAGATCACTAGCCGTTATAAGATTGGGCTTGAGTTACGATTCATCGTAATCTGGATGTAAAGTCTAAGTCTTTAGACTTTACAATATGAGTCTTGAGACTTTACAATCTGGTCTGACTTTACAATATGAGTCTTGAGTCTGACAGTCTTCAGACTTTGAGTCTTGAGTCTAGAGTCTTCAGACTTTGACACAGAAGTCTGAAAATCTTCAGAATATACTCTGGACATATGTTACGTTCAGTCTTATGGTCATCTTCTGACTTTGATAAAATCCTTTAGATGTTTTATCATCCGCATGGTCTATTACTCAACCATCAAACATGTTAGTAGCCTTTGATTTATTTTGTCATCTTCAAAACATCATAAGGGATTTCCCTAACAAGAGGGCCGCGGCCACGGTGGTCAAGAGGACAGACCCAGGTGGGATCTCGAAATGGGGTCCTAAGTGGCGTTCTGTCGCGAGAGCTTGGAGGATTGTCATGCTGCTCTGGGCAGCCATGGGAGTGGCCAAGAATATGGAGGTTGACCATAATGGCAATGCACTAACTAGAGTTTTCAGATCTTCCACTTCGCCAACCGTGCATAACCTCCATTTTTTATCTATCGATCCATCGGAGTTGACGTCTCCCTCCGTTTTTAAGGCTGCTCGGTTGAAGAACCTGCCAAACGGTTTAACAAAATGTTAATTGTTTCACTGCAGTGCAGAAAGTGCACGTCTTACATTCTCATATCTTACCTCAACTTTTCTTGAGGCGGTATGAGTACGACCTTTGCCTCACTGTTTCTGTCTTGTCCATAGTAGTAATCGTCGCCGTTGGGTGTCGCTGTGATTTTTCCTCTTCCGAATACTAACAACGAAGACGCGAGCTAAGCTCAAGAACGGACTCCCCTGGGGCTTGCCACGGCGATAAAATCGCCTTCCAAGCAGGAAAATAGCGAGGCCAATGACATTCGCAGCAACGCATAGCCAAAACCCTAAGCTCCAGCTCACACTGTCCTCAATATACACAACCACTGTGCTTCCTATGATGAGTGCCCCAAATTCGACACAGAAGATCCAGTTGAAGAAAGTGGATTGGTCTTGCTGGGTTTCGAACTGGTCCGCTCCTAAAGTCACCGCAGTCAACCTCATTCCTGACGCGCCGAGAGTCGCGAGAGCTATTCCCGCGTAAAGGACCCCAAATTGAAGATTCGATGGGGTTGCGCAGGAGCTTGATTTGTTCACACATGGGTCGGGCCTCAATGGAGCTAGGGTCGTTGTTAGGGATAAAAGAAGTGTTCCCTACAATGTTAGCAAAGAAAAATGATCATGAATGAGGATCTCGCAACCCATACATGTCTTTCCTTTCATCAAATGTTGTTACGGATTTAATAAAGCTGACTTATAGTGTGTATATTACCATCAAGGCAATGAAGGAAGAGATGGAGGTGACCCAAAAACAGCCGACGAAAGAGTCGGCGATGATTGCGGCAAGAACGGGAAGGAGACCGATGCAACCATTGATGATATTGAAAATCTGCGCCGCGTCGATGCGGTTCACATTGAATTCTTCGATTAGATATACGATCAAGTTCACCATCCACCCCGTTCCACCTACCCCCATGAACACCATTGCCCCTGTACAAATTGAACGACACGTCGTGTCAAACTTTCGAGCTAAGACGGTCATCAATGGAAAATTCAGGAGTTTTCTGACCAAACCGGGGATGTATAGTTAGATTAATCAACCAAATTTCAAGTATGTCTGCCCCTAAAAAGTTGGCAGACAATAAAATCTGTCAAACTTGGTGTGAAAACTTTAGTTGAATATATCTGTTCTTTAGTACATGTACTATTAATGCTTCAGGAATAAAACCAATTTCACAAAGGCATGTATTATTATGGGATGAACAACCTGCATTACTCTGTGAATGAGGTTGAAATGCCGATGAAAAATCTAGCAAGCATGCGAACGCAGAGAGAAATCAACATGCGATGAAGGGAAAGGCGATCCATACGGCTCGTTTATTGCCCCAGGATTGTGAGATTTCTGCTTCTACATCATATCTCTCTATGTTCGAGTCAAAACTCGCCATTTTGATAGGTTTGATGTGTGCAAGTTGATCTGGGAAATGTAGGCCGTTTATATAGGATTAAAGTGATGGTAGTAGTGAGTTGTGAAGACATGGTAACTGCTCTTATTGGGGAGAGTACTCCCAAAAGAACATAGGAAATCTATGCAGGAAATTACCAAAAACTCTTTACATATCAAGAAATCATTGAACCCAAAACAGGAGACCATAAAATAAATACATGTTCAAACACAATTCTTACATTGTAATTGGTTCTAGTCTCTCCATAATTCATAAAATGAGTCTGAAAAAGTATAATTTGATGACTCATCTCCCATTGATGGCCCAGCCATTGGAATTAGGTGAAGGGCGCGAAAAACGGATCGGACGCCTTTATTAGGTGGGAATTAGATCTTCATGTAGATTCTTTCTAAGTTTGGTTTTGGGGTTTCTCAGTAGTTTAATACAATTATGATTAGCTTGTTCGCTGCTCAAGAAAGTCTACATATCACGTTGTGTGCGTATGATCTCACCGTGCATCATGTGTTTTGAAAACCCTAAAGCATGTTTAGCATGAGTTCACATATTTAAGTTTTGACTTACGTAAAAAACTTAGTTTAGCCATATTGAATCTAAATAGACTACAATTACATGCTTGTTTTCTTTTTATGGCTCGACTGCCTTAGGGTTAAGATGTAAATCATTATGATTGATCGCTTGCCCGTGCGATTAGAAAAGTCTATCTAGTTTCATTCCTAATACATTGTGAGTAATTGACAAAAGAACAACTATTTTATAGTAAGAATTGCCTTCCATTGATGGCTCAATTAAGTTGAGAATTTACTGCTAGCATATGAAATGCAACATTCCTTTCTGAAACATGCATGATATGATGAATTGATCATTTATCCTTGAACAAGCCAACAATGCTAGTTTTGGTGGCATATCCATAGCCTACATTGTGTGGACGGATAACAATTTGGAAGGATTGGAGAAAGGAGAAGGGTAGGAAAACTATACTATCATGTTTCAATCGAGGGAGAGTAATATCAATTGAAATATCTACGATTCTCAAAAACAACTCAATTCGGACATATTGTTAGTAAAATGTAAATCCGAAACAATGTTGTACAATAATAGAGATGATGCTACTGTTGGGGTTTTCTCGCATGAATAACTGTTATCTATATTGCCACCATCTCGTGCGCGCGCTTGTGGGCTTTGGCCCATAGATTACTCATAAGACCATATGGCTGTGTTTGGAAAAGGCTTTGGAAGGGACTTTGAGATTTCAAGGATCTTTAGGCCTAATATTGAGTGTTTGGTTTCATTTTTAAAACTCACCTTGAGACAAAATTAGCCTTGGAAAGGCTGAAAGCCCAAGATGGGTCCTAAGCTACCTTGGGTTTTACTTGCCTTGGGCTTTAGCATTTTCATAAGCCCCATGGGGAACTGTTCATATTCTTTTCTAGTGGCATGGTTGCGTGTGGCTAGTCAGCGACGGGCTCAAGAGAGGCTAGCAAGGTCGTGGTTGAGGCTGGTGAGGTCACAGTGACCGTCATTGGCTAGTCGCATGTCCCCGGCAAGTCGCGGTGATCACTTGTGAGTCGCATCGCCATGACCTAGCTCTGGGTCGTGCGACCTTTGGTGATCTAGATTTGGGTTGTAGCAAAGTTGCAACCTTTAGCGACTTAGATTTGGGTTGCGGTAAGGTTGTGCAACCTTCGGTGGACCTATATCTGGGTTGTGCAACCTTCGTGAAGGGTCATTGGGGGTTGCCCAACCCCTAGCGGTCCTCGCCGGAGGTTGCCCGACCTTAGGTGGCCCTCGTTAGTCGTCTCTAGGGGCTGCCTGAGGTTAGCGGCAGCCGCCTGCCCTTGCCAGCCAACTTTTTTATTTTTATTTTGACAATTTTTTTTTTAAATCACAAAAGTCCATTGTAAATATAATCTCTCAAAACACTATTTTACTTAAAGGTACATCAAAATAGACTTTCAAATTACAATTTAACAAACATAATTTGCAGTTTGGAAAACCCCTTTAACTTAAAGTCATTTGTATTTTTCCAAGGCTTTCCCCAAAAGTCCAACCAAATGCACCCAAAATCCCATGCTTAATCTTAGGTTGTTTCACTAATCTTAGCAAATATACATCAACATCCACAAATCGTTAACTGGACTCCCACTGATAACAAAATCATTGAGGGGATTAGTGAACTTGACTTTTAATATTCATTAAATAATTACTTATTCAAATCATCTCTTGCCATTAATAAGAACTATAGTTTATTTCTGGTATTTACAACTTCAGATGGCTATTGAGATTTACGACCCTTCTTCTACTAAATGTTTAGAGAAATTATATGGACCTTTGCTAAAAAAAACCTTTGAATAGGGTTCATGATAGTGTCACGTAATATAACCTACTTAACAAATAGCAACCGATTTACTAATTATAAGGATTTGTTTACTATAATTTTATCATTACTCTAATAATCAATGATATTCACACTATTTTCAGCACATCTAAGCGTCTTGAATGTATGCAATTCATGAAAATTGAACACTAATTCTAGTGATCAGTTATTAGTTGATGCCATGCGCATTTTTTCAAATAATATATATCTAAAATATAAGCTGCAGTACTATGCAAAGTGAATACACCCATTTATTTTGGACTCCATTGAGTTTATCCAAGTGAAAAGAGGAATCCCTCGGAATATATGCGCTTCCGGAAATAGTAGAGTAGTTACCTAACTTTTTTAATGCAACGCATGTCCTACAATAAAGAAGGGACCTTAGGTTGTTTGAAATTTATTATTCTCCATATTTCCGACATATTAAATTGCCAATGTCCAGACAAATATCACTAACGCTATTTAGCATAGTGACCTTGTCCATGCGGATTAGCCAAAGATTGTTAGAGACCGAGGAAAAAAATATTTAATGAGTCTTAAATCTATATATATATATTATATCAATTCAATCTTGAACTTTTCAATTTTATCAATTTTGTCCTAAATCATTGCAAGAAAATTCAATATAAATATTTCAGTTAATTTTTGTTGGAAATCATTGAAGTGGCAGTATAGTTGAGACAAAGGTCCCTGACATCTCTAAAACATGAATTTTGTACATATGAACTAATGATGGGATAAGGGTTCTACTTCCATAACTACTCTACCACTCCCACTCCAATTCACAAAATATTTTCTGCCACCCTCTTATAAAACAAGAGCATAAATACTTTATCCACACCTTGCTTGTTCACCCTTTAATTTAAACCTCAGAACCAGCTCCTCCATTTCCCCTCCAAATGTTTATTTTTTGACCATGTTGTTAGTCTGAAATACAGTATGTTAATTGGTTTGGACCGGACTTATTATAGATGGGCCGCATGCATCTTTGGGCTACATTAGCGGAAGTAATGTTGTGAAAATTTATGAATCGGTACCAACTATACCGAACCTTATTTTGCAAAACAGGTTCCACTCTAGGGGTTTTTTGGAAATTTTAGAACAATCAAAAGCAGAATTTTTTGAAGATAATAAATGGGTTACTAATCGGATAATAAATACAAATTAGGCAGTCCTACCATGGCAATGTAGTCCCGGTCCACTCAGTGGTCGACATATGGTGCCCATTGAACATATTCAAAAATTCATTTTCTTGTTTTAATATTTCAAAATTTGGGTCTCTCCCCCTTGTCTTCGAGCTTTGTGACCGTTGCACCCCCTCCGATATCATCGCTAGACCTGTTAAAATGAATCTTAAACATATATATTAACTCAAACTTGTTGAAATTGGTAATATATAAGTCACCTCGAATTTGACCCTGGCCCATTTTTTTGCTAAACAATTTAGGAATAGAAGGCCATATGGCCCAATGCAAAAGAAATTGGCCCAAACACAAGAGGCCCTTCTATTTACGTCCGATTTCGGGCCCCATTCCGACAGCCTTCGGGCTCCATGCCGACAGCCTCCTCTCCACCCTCTATGGGACGCTGGTCTCCGTCGCACCGGAGACCTTCGCCGAGCGGGCTCACGGCGGTGCCGAGGTCAACGTCTAGTCATGCAGCGTCATCCTCTTTGTCCTCAACGTTGGCTACCTCTTCTACAGCGACCGCAACCTCGTGGCAATGTATTGCAAGATCTACAAAGGCGAGTTCCGGTCCCCAAAGTGGACATCTCCGGATCTCTGACGGTTCCTTTCATGCCTCCGGGACATGAACCCGAAGACTCGGATCACCATCGACGAGATGATGATGAGTGACCCGTGATTTCGAAAGAAAAATCAATAGCTGTCTTGCATATTTTTCTTTCTATTTTTATTTAGAGATGTCTTAGGCCTTTTCACCTGCTTTTTGGGTGAATTATGCAGGTAGATTTGGGTTTAGGTCTAGATTAGATTAGGTATGAGCTATGTAAATTATTTAGTAAATAAATGAGCTAATGTGAGTTAAATGAGTGGATTTCGATTGAAACCATTTATGATGCACCCAAATCCAACCCAACCTAACTCAACCCATCCATTTTCCACCTCTATTCATCTCCCAACGCCCTCTTTCCCAGCCCGAGGCCTACCATTTCGTTATGCAGCTCCTCTCCACCGTCTGCCATCACCTTCGGATCATCCATCGTGACGTGAATCGCGACAACGTCCTGGTCGACCTGTGCAACAAACCAAAGCTTCCCGACTTCGGGTCAGCGATCAGCTTGTTGGCGAGGCTAGGGCGTGGTGGAGACACTGTACCACGTCAAGTCGGAGGTGTTGCTGAGGAGGAAATCACTATCCAACGAAGAAAGGAATCAAAATCCGCCTTTAGATTCCACAACCATCTAAAACCCCTCGAGTAGAATAAGATTTTGCTCACCAATTCAGAACGAGAACGAGCAAACCCCGATAAGAAGAAAGGAAGAACAGAGTATGAAAGGAAGAAGTGAAATGCAAGGTGCAAAAGAAGAGAGACAAAAAAGTAAAAGGTCAGGCCCCACTTGGACACACGACAAACGTGTATCAATCATTAAGTGGCTCGAGAATACGATGATGTGTTGGGGCGGGACTACATAATATTTTCTCAATATATAATAATAGATCTAGCCATTGATGGTTCCGCTTGCACCGACACTTTCCTGTCAACATCGCAAGTTGGCACGCATTTTTGGCTGACATTGTTCCATACATATATTATTTTACATATTGTATATATTTCACTATGCTGACTTTGATTGACAACCTTTTAGTAAATTATCCTTTTAGTCAATATCTTTGAAAACTTCACCCATATCAATCGACTTTATGGATTCATTGTCGGCAACGAAAAAAATACATTTCAAGTCACTCGTGGGACCGAACAAAAACTTTTTACTTGCCAACACAATACAATTGAAACTTATTAGAATGATGCCGAATGGCAAACTTCGACACAACATTCAGATGGTTTATTCCCAGTGTGATATCGATAACCTTTGTCCTAAGGACTAGAAGCAAACAACATCCTGATTACGAGCAAGGAGGCACGTCGTCGGGCGGTGGAAGCACCTTCTGATCATCGTTCGGCCCATCTTTGACGACGAGGACTGTGTCCATTCCCCAGCTCGAATGGCGTTCTAAGTGACAGTGCATGAACCACACCCCTACAAGCACCCGTAACAGAATAGTCTGTCAATTATGCATTCATATACAAGTATAAATCCATCCAAGCTATATGTTTCTATGCGTTTCTACCGATAAAATCATAGTACCTGGATTATCGGCTTTGAATCTGATTGCTGTCCACCCATTTTTGGGGAGTCCGACGGTGTTAACAAAAGGCGGATCAACTGTATTATACTGCGATACATAGGAGTCGCTGAAATTTCCGTCGCCCATCCCAACGACATAAAAGCTATAACCGTGCAAATGCATGGGGTGATTCTCCGCTGCTCCGAGATTGGTCCCTTGAAATCTTATTTCGACCTCCTCATTATGGTTAATCATCAACACTTCAGTAGTAACATTGGCAACTTCTCCTAATGCCGATACATTCCCGGTATAGTCAAACACGAAAGGTGGTGTATCCGGAAAAGTTTTGTTGTAGACTCCTGGGAGCTTGCTGCACGCACCACACAAACATAATGTTATAGAACGTTTAGATGTTAAATTATGCCTTCGCTTTAAGATGATGAAGGTTTTAACCAGTTAAATTTGTTCGATTTGAAGAATGTTTCAGCTCGAATGAACTCTTATCGGTTGGAGAAAGATATTCAATATGAACACATAGGATCGAATTTTGTAGGTCTAACACTTACTTGTAGTATGCTTGGAGAATGCTGATTGAGGGAGCTGAAAAACTAATGTTGTTCAAGCTTGCCGAATGCATTGAGCCATCTGGACCGTTACATGTTTGATTAGCAGGACATGGCTGTTGATTCACGGACACCGTGATCGTAATGTTCCTAGTGATTTTGGTCGGAACTGTGGATGGATGTTCTGCACTGTTCAAACTCCTCAACTGAATGGTGAAGTTTCCGGCATCACTCTTATTGGTAAAACCTGGAAGCTCGGGTAATACTGGAGTCTCTGATTGGTTATAAGTGCCGGTGTATTGGAATATCCCCCTAGTGACGTTGTCATTGGACGGGGCACTGGTGTCGACGAACGGACTAAAAACCATATAATAGCGACCGGGGTTTGGTTTGCAGTGACCAAAACATCCATTGTTTGACCGGGAGTTATCATGAGGTACTTAGTATTAAGCGGCTTTAAATAAGCTCCGTCCATTCCAACCACGGTAATATTGTGCTCGGCTATGCCGAAAAACATCTCTTCATTCAACCCGGAATGGATGATGCGGAGGAGATATGTTTTTCCTTGCACAACCGTTAAATTGTAAGTTGAATCTGCAAAAGAAAAAAAAAATACCATATTAAATAGTATATATGACGGAAATCCTAAAATTACTCATCCTATATGAAAATCATCATTAATTAATTTTAAGGCATCATCATTTTGCATAGATCTCATTTCATTTAGTATAGAGTGGTAAGGTTTTATTTCATTACCTATGAATAAGACCTTTTCTTTTTTTATATTAATAGCATATATCAGGCTCACGTATTTAATAGAATTGGTACCATTTGAGCATGAATAACTATCTCCTGGTTGACCGTTGATGGTATAGGCCACAGACAAGTCTGGATCACCTCCGGTTGCGAGAGCCTCATCAATTATGTCCTTCGTATCTCTTGCATACCATTCAGCTGCATGCCAAATTGTAGTTTTGTTAAGAAAAAACAATACTAACTATTATTTGTGCATGTAGGAGTGAAAAATTATTTTTGACATTTAAGTTAGTTGAAAGGAGCATACATATCACGATTGTGTGTTGTTCGTCAAACTTGTAAGGGTAGTTGGTGCCGTTGACAGGCAAAATGATTATAGGGCCGTGTATAGTGGCACGTGTCCAGTCACTATGAGCGTGCCACCATAGCGTGCCCTCTTCTTCAGTGAGTATGATTTTTTGAAGGAAACTTGAGTTTGTAGGGATCGGGCATTGTGTGATGTACTCTGGGCCGTCGGACCAGGGATATCTTATTTGTCTCACTCCGTGCCTGCATGTGTGTATAATATTAGGAGGGAGAGAAGAAAAGGGGGGTGTAGAGGATGGATGTGGAATGGTTTTATTTTTACCAATGAATAGTGACTCCATAAGGTCCTGTGTTGGTGACATTAACGTAGATGGTGTCGCCTTTGTGAGCATGAATCTCTGGCCCAGGAAACAGACCATTCACAGTCAATACGGTCTGAGTTGTCCCACATAACATCTTAATAGGTGTCTCCTTCACCTGCAACAAATAAAAAAATCATCCCATAAAATTTGGACCGTTAAACATCTCGAATAATCTCTCTTATTAAATTGATGCTGAACCGCTTTCTTGCGTCATTGTCTACAAATGACATTAACTTATTCAAAGGCCTGCATCTGCACTTTCTTCTGGCATAAAGACTCCAAATGGGGTGGGTAACCACCACCCAAAGAAATAATTAAACAAATCATACAACTGTAGATTTTGCGGAATTGCTACTAAAGTATCAAGAAGCTCAAATTTTCAGAAAAAGTCATGTAGATTTGCATTTGATGAAGGCTGTAATGCTCGGCCTCAAGCATAGTCTGAGATTTAGCTAGCTGAAGATTTATATGTGTAAATAACAATACCTATAAATCACGAGGTCGGGGTCAGCTGCAATACTTCTAAAAGAGCCTAAAACTTGTAATGAATGTGCCGGTAGTCACTAAATGTTCTATAAGGCCCAGAAAAGGACAAACCTAAAGTGCTTAAGAAGGGGATGTTCCTACTCACCACGAAATCATAGTAGAGGACTTCGCCTTGAGCCATGCAAAAGAGCAGGGTCATGGTGACCACAAACCCTAGAAATGTTCCCATCTCTCTCTCTCTCTCTCTCAACAAGAGAAAAATGAACTTGTAACAATCACTTGATCCAGAACAAAGAAGGAGACTTGTGTTGTACTCTGTCTCTTTCTTCGTGTGACCTTCACCTTCCATCGAAGGGGGCTACTTATAGGAGAATTCTTTCAATGTTTCTGTGATCTCTGTCTAGACTCTACACGCTCCCTGTCTGCCCCACATGAAAACGAATTTCGTCGTATTGTCCACAAAAACGCGTGCTCATTTTCTCCGTGTTCCCATAGGCGTTAACGTTTTCTTGGAGGATTGCTCGTCGGAAAAGTTACCCGATCGCAGCCATATATTCTTTCTTTTTCCAGGTGGGCACCAAGTCCACTAATCCCACGTTACCCCCGAAATCCATGGTAAACAAATTCACTGGAAGTCGAGAGATATTCGGAAGTGAAAACTGAATTTAGAAAGAAAGCACAAGAGGAAAATGTTTTTTTTTTTTTTTTCTTTCTAATGGTTTATCAATTGCAAAATAGAAGAGAATAACTGTACAGAATTTTAGTTAATGTTCTAGGTGCTCTAGTCGAAAGGAGGCAAGTTGTGCCTTGAGTTGAATGAATGATCATCGGATTTCACGCGAATTATCTTATTGGCGTCGCCCGTAATGCGGCGTAAACAATTAATGCATGCTAATTTTTTCTCTATTTAGTCAGCTCCGGCAATCAAAGAAGGAAACTTTATAGCTTTTTAATAGGTTTACTTTTGACGTGTAAACAAAAATTTTAGAAGTCAGATCATTCCTCAAAATCTGTGACCGCCTTTTAAGAAACTCCTCTGGTATGACCATCTTTCAAAGCGCACAATTTTTTTTTTCCACAAAGATTGTGTAGATTATTGAAGTAAAAATAAAGCACAAAAATTAGCATCCTCCCGTATATAAAAATCTCAAAACGAAAATTAGAAAATCGATTTCTTCAAAAGAAGAAGATAATGCAAAATGCAAAAGATAGGAATGAAAAACCCAATTTGGGTATTTTATATGTTACTTTTCCAATATGAAATGATGGCTTAAAGTCATGGACTCATGGCTACTTCCACATATTTTTCCGTGAGGTCTATAAAGTAGGATATAACCTAAGATCAACCTGTCTCAGTTACTATGCAAAAAAAGAGCGTGTATGAAATATAAGTGAAATTGTCCAATCAGTTATAAACTTGTTATTTAGATGCTACTTCAACTTTAAACTTTTTAATTTTTTTAATTTACTTTTAAATTTTTGCGTGAAATTCCAATGTAGTTCTTTTAGACAATTTTTACTAGAGATCGCTAACATGGTAATATGTCATGTAGAATGGTCGGTGATGATTGGATTGCTACATCAGCGAGTTCCAATAAAAATTAATCAAAAGGACTACATTGAAATTTTGCGTAGATGTTTAATAGTAAGTTGGCAAAATTATGAAGATTTTAGATTGAATTGCCACTTGTGCAATAGGTTTAAGATTGATTAGGTTTAAAACTGATTGAGCAATTTTTTTGCAGGAAAAAAGTCACCAAAAACCTCAAACTTGACTCAATATGACAAATTTACCTCAAATTTTTTCGTGACATAAAAAATCCCAAATTTTGTCAACTGTGATGCATTTATCTCAAACCTTTTTTTGTAATAGAAAAAATCTTAAATTTATACCCGCGTGACACAATTACCCCAAACTATAGGGCATTTTCATGTTTTACTTTTTGCTTTTCTTTTTTCTTTTTCTTTATTTTCTTTTTTCTTCTCCTCTCTTCCCTTTGCCGGCCTTGGTGGAGGGAAGTTGGACTCAAGCGATAGCCACCCTCGCCGGCATCGAGCGAGAGTCGCCCTCACTTAGGCGAGCAAGGGTGGCCCTCCCTTGGGTCAGGTGAGGATAGCCCTAACTAGATCCGGCAAGGGCAACCCTCGCCCTATGCAGGCAAGGGCAACCCTTGTCAATGTCAGCGAGGAAGATGTCGGCAAGGCATTCCTCACTAGATCCAGCCTAGGTGAGGGCTACCATTGTCTGGGTTGGGGGAGGGTTGCCCTCGCCGAATCTAGCGAGGGTTGTCCTCGCTTGACGTCGACGAGGGCGGCCCTTGCCTGAATCCGGTTTGCGGAGGAAGGAGAGAAGAAAAAAAAAAAAAAAAAATAAAAGAAAAAGGAAAAAGAGAAAAAAGGAAAAAAAAAAAAAAATTAAAGATGAAAATGCAGTTCAATTTTAAAGTTGGGGTAAATATATCACAATTGATAAAAATTGGAGTTCTTTGTGTTACAAAAAAGAGAAGTATGAGATAAATTTGTCGCATGGGGTAAAATTTGGGATTTTGGGTGGCTTTTTCTCTTTTTTTCACAAAATACTTTTTTTTTTTAATCTCACTCTTGGCGTAAAAGCAAGGGAATTCGGATCGAGATCAAAGACTGAGGAAAAGCCCATTTAAAATATGTCCGGTATGAGTCTCGTGGTAAACTTTCTTTACAAAAAAGTAAGGAAGTGGACCCCAAGACAGGCAGTGGATCTTCTACAGCAAGGGATGAACCCCCTCGGGACATTTTTCAACAAAACATGCCAAAAACATGGAGAGCATTGTTGATTAACGACATGAACGTCGTTGCCCACTTGTAGTATCCGATGCATTTTTTGAACGGTCGCAAAAAGTAATGCGTTTTTATGGCGATTGGGTGGTAATTTCCGACTAAAATGCTCGGATACAAACTGTTCCTGATATGTGAATTTTCGGTATGAATCTTGGTGCATGAACGAATTGTGAAGAGTCCTAAAGGAAAGTAATCCGAGAAAGGAAGGCCATAAAGGGACAGATACCGACTGACTCTGAAAATTGCATGACCTAACATCAAAGACGAAAGGAAACGAATCGCATGATTGATGCTTCAACAGGGACCACTAAATTCAAAATTCAATGTATAGAACTTCAAATTTTGACGCAACACAAAGGGTTGCTTCTTTTGCCTTTCAAAAATGAAAACAAAAATATTTTTTCCCATTGAGAGGATGGTTCTTAGAGACCGGTCATCACGGCCTCTCCACTCCCGATTGCCCGACATCATATATTGCATATATTCTCTTTTTCTCTCCCAATCTTGACTATGACACATGACTATCAATTTAGGAGGACAGGAACGTCTTGCTTTACATATTAAATTTTCTCTCTCGTTGGAGATCTACTTCTAAACAACACAGGAAGAACGAAACCGAATGAATACGTCGGAGACGTGTGGACACTTTCCCTAAACTGATGCTGTTCCCACGGTGTCCCTTCTCAACCGGAGAAAATCCCTACCCTACGGAAGTTCTCTAGTGTAATTTGACACCATCTCAGTGGCCTGTAATCCACTCCTTAAGCAATCGTTTTTCCAATCAATCGCCATGTTCCCTAAGCCACCCAAGTCATCATTTCACACTTCAAGTGCCATGATTAGAACTTCATATTTTCCTCGGGTACATACGATGTTCTAGAGTGTACAAATGGGAAACGATGGTGTAGCTATTCATTTGTCAACGCGCTACCACAAAGAATTCGAATGTTGCGTAAGACCAGTGGAACTTATCATCATGGCAAAAAAGAAAAAGAAAATACCGGAACTTATTATCAGTGTATGTAATTATAAAAAAATCTTTATTAGACTGGAGTTTACTTCCAATACTCAAATAGCAGCCCACTCCATTGGCTCGATTAAGATAGAATTTTTCACGCAAATGCCACGAGTTTCTATGTCATTTGCGAGGAATTATATTTTTGTCTTAGTTGCAATCTCGCATTTTGTGAGGCTCACCGTCCTCAATTACTTTACCGACACCACTATCAAATGACGATAAGAATTCGAAGACAAAAATAAAGTTGAGAAGATTGAAATCGGGGTTACGTTGTCATATCAGTCAATCTTGTTTTGGTAGAATTATCTTGCCTAACCGCCAATTAAATCATTAAAGCAGGTCATGTGGGGGCAATAGAAGATAAGCGCCACATGGCCAACCTGTTGATCATTATAATCGTGTACTAGATTAACTTGTCGCATGCATGGCAGTGACCTTGTTCTTTAACTTATTACAATTTTCCGGGGCCCGACCACATGTTAGGGTATTGGACAACGTGGTCGGGCCCCGGAATAAATCAGATCATGCTGGTGAAAGAGGTGCCGATGATTTTCAGTTCTAGTTTTTATTATCGTTTAATTTTTTTTTTAAATGTATTGGTGACTTAGTGGAAGAGAATATGACTTTGACAAGAAACGGTGCGTGAAAGAACTAAATCCTAGAAGGGCAGATCAAATGTAGAAGCAAAAGCCTTCCGGTTCAGGAAATGGAGGAACTCGGTGGTGAGCCGGCTCTCTAGTTACAACTAGGGTTTTGCTCAAATTGAGCTGTAGAGATCAAATATTCCCACTCTTGAGACTCTAACATTGTGAAATATTGTATGACTTCTATATTGACAATATAGACTGACTCCATCACTACCATTGATTATGTAGGCTCCACAATTGATGGTTGAGATGATGTTGGTCTACATGATTTGTAAAAATGTGCATGAAATGACTTCTCTAGCATTATCACTAATGATGATGCTGACGTAATACTCAAATAAGCATTAAACATTGATGTTTATCATCAGATCAAATGGTTATCCAATGTCTAGAAGTTGCTCATCTTTGAACTGCTAACACGTTCGGAACGTGCATCAACTAGCTTTATTCCACCCGTATAGATCAAAGCAAAAGTTATACAAATAACTAAGTAAAAAAAGGATTAAATAATTTGTGAAAAATCTCCTTTTTCTACCCAGAAGAATCTCATCGCTATCAGCGGGTGATGGACCATCTTTTGCTTCCCTCCAAATCACTAAGTGCAGATATCACGACAAATGCTTAGCAGCCTCTACTTTATTATGTGCGCATGTGATATATATGTAGCACGATTATTAATTCAGAAAAGCCATGAGGTGAATTATTGATTTCTTGTCTGCCCTAAGGGATTGCACTTGGAAAAACAAAAACAAAAATATCTTGCGTGGGGCTCTAGGAAGAATAAAATGCACATGCTGATTGCTAAGGGTGGGGTAGTTACTGATCTTATGTTTTTGCATGTTTGCAGCATTAAGATGTTAATACATGGGGGTAGTGCAAGATGAAGGTTTGGGTGTGCCCAAGAAGAGTGACAAAAGAAAAGTTTGAGGATATGAAATAATGGATTGACAAAAGAAGTGTGATCTTATATGAAATTATAAATCAAGTAAGTGCAAATGGAATAAATAATATACTTGCTCAAAAAGCATGAGACGTCTATCCAATTGGGGAAAATGAAGAACGGAGAATCATAAATTAATTGCTCAAGCCCGTTTGAATGATGCCGAAATCAATAATACTACCAGCGTGTCGATTTGGATGAAGATGAATATCCTAACAATAAGACATTTATGAGTACGGGTGCATCTGATTTATAACCAAGGCACAATCCATTGCAGACTCTATGTGAGACTTATGTGGTTGAGAAGCCACGGTGCGCATTCCGAGACATGCTTTATCGGCTTGTCTATTTGGGCGATGCGCATTAGTTAAGGACATATCAATTGGACCATACGACATGGATAAGTGGAGATAGGATAGCACGAGAAATTGAACCGGTGGAAAACAAGACGAAGAGCTTACCTTCTGGTGCCATAAGATGCAAAATGGTGGATGGAGATGCGCCTACCCGAGACCTCATATAAACGAGGGTGCGAGGTGACTGAGAAGCCTGATGTGCCAGATAGAAGCAGGAGAAGAAGAGTTGAAGAAGATCTGCACTTCACTGCATTTAATCACACTAAGAAAACAAAGTAGTACATGTACATCCCTTTGGAACATCGTACTAGAAAGTACACTGTACTCTTTCCTCACCTTCAAGATGTGTCCTCAAGATCTTTTTGTTTAGTACACTGATCATGGTTAGCTTAATGGTCAACATACCTCAAATTTAGGGCTTGTCTTCTAGGTTGACTTTAAGAATAATCCTCCGTGGGTTGTTTCCTTTTTAGCAATTTCTCTTTTTGTTATATGTTGTTAAAGATGAAACTATTCTGCCATGGAAAATAAGACATTTTCCTCCTTGAGGAGCGGTTTGTTTATAAGACGTCTGATTTGTAGTGCATTTGCTGAGATGTTAAAAGTACTCATATTTCCTACATGGATTTTTGTTGTTCCTGCAAAAAATATATATACAGATTTCTTTCGGTGCGGGTATATTTCAATCAGTATTGGTAAATGTCAACAAACAGTTGATTAAAAAAATGATAGCTGACTCCTTTTTTTTTTTTGGGTAACTCGTCATCAACTTATCCATAGATTTATGAAAATTACTACCATTTTCCATGTCATTTTCAAATTACCGATTTATGAACTAACTTATCAAATTTTATTTGTATAACTACTTCAGAATTGCGATGTTTACTCAGCAACGATTAAATAAATGGTTGGATGGAACTACTTCAGAATATATATATATGGGTAAGATAACGTGGATTTTTTTAGTAAAAGGCAAATATCTCAATTAATTAAGTCAGATTATACTATACTAAATACCTGTCATGGATATATACGTGGACGATGACAAATTAAATAGAATAAGGTCCCTTTTTTTCTAATTGATGGCGTGCGTTGCATTTATAAAGTTAGGAAACTAATTTATTATTTCCGGAAGCGGCATACAGTACTAGGGATTCCTCTTGTTTCTTTGTAAAAATTGATGCGGTCCCAATTAATTGGGTGTGTCCACGTTGCATGGTACTACAGCTGATACTTTTAGATATATTTTTAAATAATGCACGTAGTATAAACTAATAAAAATTCAGTAGCAATTATTTATCAATTCTCATGATATAACATTATATTGAATTGATGGCATAAGAAGGACAGTCTGGGGCAGGAAAATGGTGCGAGTTTCATTGAATATTGCAGAGTGATATTTAACTGAGAGCAGACAAGTCATTGTAATTAATAAATCAGTTCGAAGTTTGAACAAGGAGTATGGTTGGTGAGAATTTGACTTTCATATTTTTGGCATTGCAAATGTTTATAATTTGTATCCTTTATAGGCCACAATAGCCGTGGTTATGAGGCTAAACAAAAAAATTACGTCTATTTCACAGAAAATGAATGATTTCAAAATTATTTCTCTAAAAATAATCACTTTTTTCAGTTACAAAAATAAGTGATTGAATTTTTTTTTTCATTTTCCACGGAAATATTTAGACATGATTGAAATATTTTAATTGACTAATTATTTCAAGAGATATAATTATAGAAAAATATTTTTCCAATCATTTATTTCTACAAAATAAGTTGAGCAAAGGTCCATAAAAATTCTCTAAACAATATACACAAGACGGGTAGAAAATCTTGATAACCATATTAAATTGCACAGATCTGAAATAAACTATATTTCTGATTAATTGCAAGAGATAGTTTCGAATAATTCAAGATCAGAAGAATATAATAAGCATGATTGTATTTGATCGGGGTCCACCTAATGATCTGGGAGCGTTGATATATATGTACTTGCTAAGAAAGGTGAAACAATTATATGATAAGCATGGGCTTGGGCTTGTATGGTCTTCTCATGTGTAGATATGGATGAAAGCCCATCAATGTTTCTACATATTTGAGTTTGATGGACAGATCTTCACGTTCGAACCTTAGTTTGCTTCATATTTTATTATTTCTATTCCTTGTATTACTAGATAATTACGTGACTATAGCTCCTTTTGATGTTTGCATAAAAGTATAATATGATTACGAACAAATCTAGATAGACTTTTCTAACTGCGCACTCGTGTGACTAATCATATCGTGTTTATTTTAAAACTAAGGCAGGCGAGCAAGGAGAAGCAAAGAAGCTTGTAATTGTGGACTATTTAGATGCAATATGGCTCTTGGAAACTCAGTTTGTTATGTATGATGGTTAGCTGATTTATCACTGAAAATAATGTGAGTCAAAACTTAGATATGTAAATCCAACTCATCCTAATCAGATGATGCGGAGTGTGATCACCCTCATACAACAAGAGACAATGCTTAACCTCCCTGCTTTGTGAATAACCTAATGATAATTAACTTACTATTGAAAAATGCAAAAATGAAAAGCACATTTAGAACGAATTTGCACGAAATTAAATGTTGAAATGCACATGTGAATCATGTCAAAAAGACTTTCACATCAAAGGATTGAAATAGTGTGGAGTAATTAATAAATCCTAACTGATCCGTAACTTATTAGCTTAAGTTTCCCAATGAAAGTAGGTCCAACTAAATATGTTGATTGGTTTAGACTTAGATTCTTTCTTGACAATCTTTCCATTTGAAGATATCGATTGTGTTTTGTGCACTCTCTAAATTATTTCCATGGCAAAATAATTTCACACATAGAATATATATGAAAAAGAAATAACTAAAATTGAAACAACAAGCAGCTTAAAGTTAACCTAGAAGACAAACCTAAATTTGGGGTCCGTTGACTGTTAAGCTAACTATGATAGATGAATTAAATTAAATATCTCGAGGACACAATTTGAAGGTGAGGGGAAGTACACAGTACTTTCTAGTACCATTTTCCCAAAGGCATGTACATGTACTGCTTAGTTTTCCAGTGTGATTAAATGCAATGAAGTCTGAAGATCTTCTCACTCTTCTGCTCTTGCTTTTATCATGATACATCGTGGTTCTCAATATCCTTTGACTCTGACTTATATGAGTTCCCAAGTTGACACATATCCATCGACCGGCAAGTAAGCTTTTTTGTCTTGATTTCGACAAGTTCAATTTGTTGTGCAACTTCATCTCACTTAATTCATCTTGTATAGTGTATCCAATACATCCCTAGTTGAAGCGTCCACACACATAATCCATATGCACAGTTAATGCCACTTGACCATTGTCCACATAGACAAAGTCATTATTGCAAGCACCGGGTTGTGCACTGGGGCTTCTCTACTTGTTATATCACATGACTCTTACATAGGGTCTGCACTGGAATAGGGCAATCAAGTTTCCTTCTGCTTGTGAACTCCTACTCTTTATGAACTCTAATCTTGTGCAACAACGACAGAGGAACATTTTACTTGTACGGGTTTACTTACGTTAAGTAGGATTTCTTACCATTAGATGATGAGAATGTTGAGGAATAGTCAAGACAACATATGCGAATATGAAATGTTGCATAATTGTTCATAGTTTAAGGGTGAAATTGTCCAATCAATCCTAAACCTATCATACATATGCCTATTCAATACTAAATTTTTTAATATTGAGGGATGAATTGTCTAATTAGTCAATTTTCACTATGAATTGCTAAAGTGGCAATCTATTTATTGTCGGCTGTCTGACGCAGCATACTACCATGTTAGCGATTTTTAACAAAATTGGCCAAAATGATTACATTAAAATTTAGTGTAAAAATTTAGGACTAAATTGACATCGATACATAATAGGTTTATAATTGATTGAATAATTTTCCCTACCTTGAAACTTTGTGTAATTCATTTTCTACCAATCTTAATGCATATCAGTTTGTTGAACTCATCTTTTTATGGTTTGGTTATGCGAACACTCCTCCTTGTACTAGAGTTCTCGGTTCCAACTAAATATTCCCCGCCAAACAAAATCTAACCATTTCAGTTCTTCTACCATTAGGATGTCTATCTTCATCCAAAGCAACAGACTGGTAGTATCATCTAATTCAACATCGTTCAAGATGCTTAACCAACTATTTCAACATCACCCCAAGTGGGTCAGCCTCTAATGCGTTTGGAGTGATCGCACTTATTTCAATTTGGTGGGACACCGCCAAAAGCACCATGATGAACTCCACCATGCCAATCCATTTATTCTACGTCATCAACCTTTCTTCTTTCTTTCTTCTTTGGCACACCAAGCATTCTTCTTACTCCTCTACTAAGTTTATACATTTTCAATGCTGAAAACATGAGTAAACATGAGATGGGAAAATTACCAAGAAAAAAATCTTAAATCTATTGCAAGGGTAAATTTGCTCATAAACTTTTCAATTATATTAATTTAATCCTAAACATATTGACGATTTTTCAATGTAGTGATTCTAATCAATTTTGGCTAGAAATTGCTGATGTTGATATCAATCATTCAATATGGCACGACCAGCATTGACATGAATTATCTTTTTTTGCAAATTTTTAGATTTTTTTTTTGAAATTTTCATTTTTCATTTTTTTTTATCGTGATGACACTTGCTAGCCATGATGAAAAATAAGAAAAGAAAAAAAAAAAAAAAAAAATAAAAATTAGTAGAGGCTAATAAACATTTTGCCATGATTGGTCCAATAAATAATTTCGAACCTAGAATCGAGGAGATCCTTTTAGGTAGAAAAAGGAGATTTGTTTACCAATTAATTACTCCTTTCTACTTAATTATTTGGCGTAACTTTTGTTTCCATCTATCTGGTCGAAATCAACTGAGAATGGGTTAGAATGAGCCTTCATCTAGCGTGCTAGAGCTAGGCTCCTCTTTGCTCAATCTCTAAGCAAAGCCAATTCATGCACGTTTCGCCTGTGTATCAGCTGGTCAAAAGTGAGCAACTTATAGAAATTAGGATTATCATCAATCGATGTGACGAAAAACTACAATACTTGACCTTCTGCACTAACCTTTTCTGCTGATTCTTTGATGCATATCTGTAACATGAGACCAGCAAAACTATTTGTCCATGAAAAAGGTGATTTTAACTGATTCCCAAGTTATTTATTGCAGGTGGAAAAGCTTTCTCTTTTTAATTTAATAGAAAATATCACATCCTTTTGAATTGCCTATTGGAATCGTGCTAATGCTTTCTGCTGCCGCCTTGAAGGGATTGATCTAATAAAGGCTTAAAGCTTATCTAGTTGCCTATAAAGATCACTTTTCTTATTAATATGTTACACGTCATCATTAGTGATAATACTCGAGAAGTCATTCCATGCATATTTTTATAGATGATGTGGACTGATATCATCCCAATTGTTGATTGTCGAGCCCAAATAATTAATGATAGAGATGAGCTTGATTTACATGATCCTGAGCACCGACTGCTAGGAGACGATACCGTAGTGGTGACTCAAGCCCGTTCACTGCCTAGTTCGTTCATTTCCTGAACCATAAGGCTGCCGTTTCCACATTTGATCTAGCCGTCTAAAATCCGGTTCATGCACGCAACTGTTTCTTGTCAAAGTCATATTCTTTTTAATTAATTCATAGTTAAGAAAGGAATTTTAATTTTTCTTCTTCGATGTTTCGCCTCAGTAGACTAATTCCCGGAATCCTTGTAGTGGATCTTTTTACTTTTGGGCAAATATAACTTTGGATTGAATCATTGGTTTCCCCTTGACGAGGATGATCTCATTCATGTCGTCAGGTTCTAGATTGTTTACCCTAAAACGTGTCACTATAGCGAATAAAATTATCATATGAAACAGAATATGGTCAAATGTACCTAGTCGGCCCACGGAATATTGTAATAAATCTAAAGAGCAGGTTCGCTGCCTTGCATGCAACAAGTTAATTTAGTCCATGATTGTAGTGATTAACAGGTTGGCCATGTTACGCTTGTCTTCTATAGCCCCCCACATGACCTACTTTAATGATTTAATTGGCGATTACACAAGAAAATTCCACTAGCACAAGCTTGATCAATATGACAAGGCAAGCTCGTTTCCATTCTTACAAACTAACTTTGTTTTTGCTTTCGCATTCTTATTATCATGTGATGGACGGTGAACACAAGGGAACATCTCAATTGAAAAATGATTGCTTAATAAATAAACTACTTGCCAATGAAATGGTATCGAAACCGTAGGAAACTTACATAAGATAGGTGTCTAGCAACAATTTGAGGAAAGTGTCTATATGCCTCGAACATATACATTTCTTTTTCATTCTTCCAATGTTTGTCCATTCCTCGCCAAAAGCAGATCTCTCACGAGGGAGATATCTTAAGATGCAACGTAAGACATCCCCATTCTACCAAGTTGATAATTCATTTGATTGATCATTGATGTTGTGCAATTAGGACTGTGTAAAAGTTTCCATGCGAGGTGGAGAGGCTCTTATGGCCGGTCTTGACTTTTCTATTTATGGATGTAACTTCTTCTCAAGGAAGGAAAAAAAAAAACTTGTTTGCAGCTTTTTAAAAGTGAAAAATAAATTATTTTTCATGTCAAAACGTGTAATTTTATTGAAATTTCAGAAAATCATGAAAAGTATATATAAAAAGCACTAGACAGCTGGATCGCCATATTCGTGTCACAAGATTATCAACAAAAAAGTAAAATGTAAATTGTCTATCAAGACATGCCCTTAAGATTTGCAGTGGTGACATCTCAACGTCCATTTATTGAAGCATTATTTGCATGATCACACAATTTTTGTTTTCTTTCGTCTTTATCGGCAAATCGGCCGCCCGAATTAAGTCACGCGTTAATGAGCAATTTTCAGAATCAGTCATTGTCTGTCCCTTCATGCCTTGAGCTTTTAGTGTTACTTTTTTTTGGGACTCTTTAAAATAAATATTGAACAACATTTAACAAAGATTTACATTTCGGAAACAATTTGTAGCCTAGCATTTTCTCATATGTACAAAAGTGCGTGTTAGGCATACCATGGAGATAATATTTTCTCTGCATAAGGGGAAAATTACAAGAAGAGAGGAAGTAGGAGATCAAACTCTTTTCCCTGAGGCATTAGTTGATGATTTTATTGAGCAAATACCACGCAGCAAGTTTCAAGGTGAAGGGTCTCGTGAAAATGGATTACTCTCGCAACTTGACCTTCTGTCATGAAGCTCATAGGCTGCAAGTCTCACTCATGAAGATTACCCTTGTCCTTGCTCCTTCAGCTTTGCTCGTGAAGATTTCCCTTCATTTGGAGAAAAGAAACCAAGAAAAGAAGAAGACGATGAACAGTAGCACGAAAAAGGAAAAAATAAGGATAAATTGAGAAAAAGTAAAGAAAAGAAAATTAAAGAAAATGATGTGCTGTAGATTGGGTTGTATGTGTTAGATCGTCAATCATATCACGTAGGAAGGTTGGCAATAATGAAATCATCATGTTAGCAATTCGGCGACAATTGACCAGAAAAATTATATAGGAATTTTGATCATAAATTGAGGACTATATAGGTAAAATTAAAATATTTAAAATTAAATTGACAATCATATAACATGTTCAGGATTGATTGAGTAATTTTTCTTAAGATTTTGTGTAACTCTTTTATGAGATTAGGAGATTATTTTATGACAAATTGTGAGGGCTAAATATGGTGTGCATTATTAAGTATAATCATTAGCTGGAAAACATTGAAAGTTACTCAATTGTGATTATAACTTTTGTTTTATACTTGATTTAGAGTGGAATGTTGTGCCGCTCTCTCATGAAGTGAATCACATCAAGTCTAACCTTGTAAATTTAATGTCTTATTAATTAATTTATTTATTATTCGATCACTTCGTCAATAACAATAAGGTCAACTTTTTAGGCAAGTCGTGTTGAAAAATGCTTTGAGTGAATTTTCCCTTGCTTTAAAACGTCCACGGCTTGTCGGGGGGTGCATTAATTGCGGTAAAGAGAGCTGACCAGATGTCTTTGGTCCAATTACGTGGATCCTGGCTGTAATCCAGTCAAAGTAATTCAACAAGGGTGGGAGTAGGGCTTGTGCAACTTGCCGAACGAATCTTAGACAAACCCACTAATACCCTGGTCACCTCATGATTGAAACAGCGTGCTTATCAATCAAATCTAGGGAAAACCCAAAAAGTATGCAGCACCTCCAGAGAAAATTTGGGAGAACCAGCCATCACCATAAGTCGTTATTGGACATTGGGCAAATAACATGAACCGCACCCAAATTTGGCACGTTCTTCTTCTTTTCAAGAAAACGATGTGCACCATGAAATTCCGGAAAAATAAAACATGCATATTGGAGCCTAAAAAAGCATAGAAAATCTAAGGGTGCCATAATGTAAATTGGGGAAAATGAAAAAGAGACCGTGAAGTATAAAGTGAGGAGAAAATTGAAGATGATTTTTTTCAAAATTCCTTTCTGACTTTTTTTTTTTTGTGGGTACAGGAGAATGGTGATTTTTGTGTTTTATTTTTACCTCAATAATCTAGGCATCCTTTGGCCAAAAGAAAAAAAAAATTGCTTACCAAGATTAGGGTTTCTGAAAAGGCAATAATGCATTTTAAGGAATAATTCGATTTGCAAAATTTTTATCCACACGTCATAGGGAAGTCACCTCTTAAAAAATTTAAAAGTTTTCTTTTTTGTATGCTGAAGTCGACTAAACAAATGCTCTCAAATGATTCTCTGAACAAGAGAAAACGTCACATGTAAAGATGCCTGCATCGCATAACAGGCAAGCGCAGTAAGGCACAACTTGCCTTCTTCGTTAGAGCACCTAGAACATCACCTAGAACATCAACAAGAATTTCATACGAGTTATTTTTTTTTTAATATTTGATAAACCATTTAAAAATATTTTTTTTCTCTTATCCTTTCATTTTTCCTTGCTGAATATCCTTTAAAATTATTAAAAACATCAAATAGATGGGTCAGATTGGGTTGAAAAGGATTTGATCCAAAAAAACTCTTTTAACCCATTTTGACCTATTTCCATACAATATAAATTTAGTAACAATACCCAACCCAACTTGTATTTCAAAAATACTTCAATATTAACCAATTTTTTTTTTTTAAAAAACTTATTTTTAAATTGAGGTAAAAGTGCAAAGAGAGCAAGTGCGAGATCGAGAGAGAATGAAGAGTGAGCATAGTTGTCTATCTAGCTTAAGTAAGTTATACATCCATTTATGACTTGATGAATACCCCTATTATGTTTAAATCCATTTATAGCTCATTTACTTAATTTAAATAACTCATATCACAACTTGGCTCATAATATATAGGTTAAGAAATGGGTTTATAATCCATTTTGCTTTGTCTACCAATCATGTAGATCCTGGCAATGATAGAGGTGCAGGGCTTGTGCAACTTATCTAACAAATCATAAATGACCGGACTTTCCCTAGTCAAATTCATGATTCACACCGCGTCTCATTAATCAAATCATGTAGCCAGCTTCTCGAACATGTTTTAATAGGGGCTTTTGTACTAGTCTCTGATCTAGTTCCGCTTTTGTATGCTTTACATGTCGAGAGCAAGATCAGAAGAGAGATTTCGTGCACGCTTCTCTTTCGCCAAGGAATTGAGACAAGCTCGGTCTGGGTAAAACCCCCACTACATAGATCTCTTCGAAAACGGGTAGAAGCAGTCATGACTATAAGCTCCTATTCCACATTGGAAAAATAAAACAAACTCGCTTTTACATTCCTATGTTTTGCAATTTGCATCATTTTCTTCTCTTACGAGCAATCCTCCACGAAAACGTTGACGCCTACTGGTCTCGAGAAGATAACAAAACAGGAATCGGTGATGAATCTTGAAGCAGTTGATGAGCGCGTAAAGAAATATTTTTTTTAAATTCTCTCCCTTTCTTGCCGGTATGACTAAGTAAGTCGAGAGAAATTTATCAGCTCTTCCCTTGGCGGTGCTCTTTAACCAATCTTCTCCTTCGTGGAAACACGGAAAAATGAGCACGTGCCTTCGAAAGACAAATGCTCATCTTTTCTTCCTTGAAGTTTCATCTGTTTTGAGGTCAAAGGGCTCGTTTCTGTGGGCACTACGGCGGCTCACGTTAGTGAGACAGCGACTGCTAAACACTGAAAGGAATTTCCTATAAATTGCCCCTTTCCATGGAAGGGGAAGGTCACAAGTAGAAAGAGAACATATCAAGTGATTGGTACAAGTTCTCCGAGAGAGAGAGAGAGAGAGAGAGAGAGAGAGAGAGAGAGAGAGAGAGGATGGGGACATTTCTAGGGTATGCGTTCACCTTGACCCTGCTCTTTTGCATAGCTCAAGGCAAAGTCCTCTACTATGATTTCGTGGTAAGTAGGAACATCCCATCCTTAAGCACTTTAGGCATGTCAATTTCAGGCCATATAGAACATTTAGTGACTATTGGCGCATTCGTTACGAGTTTTAGACTCCTTTAGGAGCATTACATTCGACCATAATCTCATAATTCGTAAATGTTATCATATTAGAAAATTCAATGTAAGAATCAACTTATTTTCAATTTCTTGACAGTTTAGTAGTATCCTCTGCAATTTCTACAGTCGTATGATTTATTAACTTATTCTTTTTGGATATGGTTTTCAACCCCATTTGGAGTCTTTCACTCCAGAAGAAACTTCAGCTAGGGGCTTTGAATTAAATAATGTTACTGGTAATTAAAGATGCGCCATTCTTGCATCAATTTAATAAGAGAGATTGTGTCAGATGTATGACGGCCCAAGTTTCATAGGATGATTTTTTATCTGTGGTAGGTGAAGGAGACACCCATTGACATGTTGTGTGAGACGAATCAGACCGTATTGACCGTGAATGGTTTGTTTCCGGGGCCGGAGATCCGTGCTCACAAGGGTGATACCATCTACGTCAATGTTACCAACATAGGACCTTATGGAGTCACTATTCATTGGTAAAAATAAAACCACCCTTCCTCCACCCTTAACCCCCCTCCTCTCTCTCCTTCCTAATATTGTCCACACATGCAGGCATGGAGTGAGACAAATAAGGTATCCCTGGTCTGACGGCCCGGAGAACATCACACAATGTCCAATCCCTACAAACTCAAGCTTCCTTCAAAAAGTCATTCTCACCGAAGAAGAAGGCACGCTATGGTGGCATGCTCATAGTGACTGGACACGTGCAACTGTACATGGCCCTATAATCATTTTGCCTGTTGGCGACACCAACTACCCTTACAAGTTTGATGAACAACACACAATTGTGATTGGTAATTTAATTTCAACTAACTTAAATGAAAAAAATAAGTTTTTCACTTACACCCAAATAACATTTTGTTTGTTTTTCTTAACAAAACTATAATTTGGCATGTAGCTGAGTGGTATGCGAGAGATACGAAGGCCATAATTGATGAGGCTCTTGCTACCGGAGGCGATCCAGACTTATCTGTGGCCTATACCATCAATGGTCAACCTGGAGACACTTATCCATGCTCTAATGGTACTAATTCTAGTGTGTATATATGAGTGTGATATATACTATTTTTAAAAAAGAATTTTTTTTTTCTTGTTTGTTAATAAGGTGTTTTCCTTTTCTTTTGCAGGTTTGATGTACAATATAACAGTCATGCAAGGAAAAACGTATCTCTTTCGAATCATCCACTCCGGGATGAACGAAGAGATGTTCTTCGGCATAGCCAAGCACAATCTCACCGTAGTCGGAATGGATGGAGCTTATTTGAAGCCACTTAAGACCAATTACCTCATGATAACTCCTGGTCAAACAATGGACGTTTTGGTCACCGCGAACCAAAGACCTGGTCGCTACTACATGCTATTTAGTCCATTCGTGGACACCAATGCCCCGTCCAATGAAAATGTCACGAGGGGGATATTCCAATACAACGGCAGTTATAACCACTCAGAGACTCCTACGTTACCTGAGCTTCCGGGTTTTACCAACAAGAGCGACGCCGGAAATTTCACTATCCAGTTGAGGAGTTTGAATAGCAAAGAACATCGGTCCACGGTTCCGACCAAAATCACTAGGAACATTACGATCACGGTGTCCGTGAATCAACAGCCATGTCCTACTAATAAAACATGTCTTGGTCCACAGGGCTCTATGCATTCAGCAAGCTTGAACAACATAAGTTTTTCGGCTCCGTCAATTAGCATTCTGCAAGCATACTACAAGTAAGTAAATCGCTAGACCTACCAACTTTGATCCTATTTGTTTGGATTGAATATTTTTAAAACCAATCTAGTTGATTCTAGTTGAAATGTTTTCCAAACCGAACCAATTTAATTGGTTGAAACCTTCATTTTCTTGGAGCGAAGGTGTAATTCAATATCCAAATGTGTCTATAACGTTATGTTTGCGTGGTGTGTGAAGCAATATGAATGGAGTGTACAACAAAACTTTTCCGGATAAACCACCTTTTGTGTTCGACTACACCGGAAACATTTCGGCCCTAGGGGAAGCTGCCTTTGTGAGCACCGAAGTGTTGATGATTAAGTATAACGAGGAGGTCGAAATAAGATTCCAAGGGACCAACTTCGGAGCAGCGGAGAATCACCCCATGCATTTGCATGGCTATAGCTTTTATGTCGTCGGAATGGGCGATGGAAATTTCAGCGACTCCTATGTGTCGCAGTATAATACAGTGGATCCGCCCTATATTAACACTGTCGGACTCCCCAAAAACGGGTGGACAGCAATCAGATTCAAAGCCAATAATCCAGGTACCATGACTCATCGGCAGAAACCAATAGAAAAATATTGTTCTTATCCATTTTGCCATTAGTTGTGCATGACTTTAGTCATGTATATGAATGCATAATTGACAGATTATTCTTTCATGTATGCTTGTAGGAGTGTGGTTCATGCATTGTCACTTAGAACGCCATTCGAGCTGGGGAATGGACACCGTCCTCATCGTCGGAGAGGGGCCAAACAAGGATCAGAAGATGCTTCCGCCTCCCCAACACATGCCTCCTTGTTCTGGGCTTTAATCATGACGCCGTTTGCTTTGAGCTCATATGTATACTAGTATTGAAGATTCGCAATTTTGGATCATTCTAATAAGTTTCAACTGTAATCTTCATTCAGAATAATGTAATTTTCTTTTGATAAGTGATTTGAAATGTATTTGCACGATGAGTCGAGGAACTCGATGGATCGTACTTACAAAGATATGCTTTAAATGAGATTTTTATTCTGGTGTTAAAGATGGATACTAGGTATTGTATTAGTTTATGAGATTGGCAAAATTTTGTTTTCTTAGCTCCCATGTCGTTCAGCTAACGGAGGATTGAAGAAATCATATCGTACACTCTATGCTGAGAAAGAAAGCTAGTAAAAGTTGCGATGCCTCTTTCACAACGCAACGAGTTGATAAGTTGAACATGTCAGATGTCTTAGGATAATCGTTATCTTTAATCAGCTCTTTGTTTTCAATTTGATTGTGATGTTAGGCTTATAGATGTAATCCGGAGAAAGAATTAATCATCAAGATTGTGTAATTTTTGGTCTTTTGTTTGGGACCTTATGTCTAATGAAGGTCTCGTAATTCCTCGAAGTTTAGATTGACCTTGTCAGCCGGAATTTGTCGCACAAATCTTTTACTAACTGTTGGTTAGAATCTTCCGCATCTGCATAAGTTTCTACACAAGTGTATTTGCAAACATTTTGTGAAAAAGTTTTAGGTTTCTTAAAACAATCTATTCACCCTCATTTCAATTGTTGTGATAGCCTCTTCAATTGGCATCGGAGCAAGTTGCTCAAGAGCAATATTTTTGCGAAGCACATTCCATTATTCAACCTCCTAAGTTTGAAGGAGCTAATTATAGTTATTGGAAATGCATGATGAAAATGTTTATTCCATCCACAGCCTATGCGTTATGGATTGTGATCGAAAGAGGTTCATACATTCCAACAAAGAGGGTAAGCTGCTGATTCGATACTCGCAGCTAATTCTACACAGATTGCGAAAGAAACGAGAGAGCTTAGTCTAAAATCAAAAGTCGTACATATGTGTATTGTGCTTGAACGCCTATTGACTTTAATATAATTTATTCTTTTAGGCCGGCAGAGGAAATTTGGGATATCTCTATGAAGGCACCGATGCTTAAACAGACCAAGATGAACATATTGCTTGGAGATCATGAGACATTCAAAATGGAGAGTTCCATGAACACACAAAGGAAATATTCGTGCTCTACAAGTACATCATGGGTGGACTTGCCATGCATGGCAAGATCTACAAAAATGAGAATCATACAAGCAAGATATTTCGAGCATTACCAATAGAATGGACTTACGTGAAAATATCAATTCCTGAAGCTCAAATACTTCAATTCTTGGATTCGGATGAACTTATTGGAGCTCTCTTAACTTATGAAATCAAATTCAATGAAGATCCTAAAATATTCGAAGCTCAAAAGTCTATTGCGTTTGAAATTAACTATCAATATATAGATAATGAAGAATCGTCGTCTCACCATGATGTGGACGATGACGTAGCATTGTTTTACTTATCTTAGCAACTTCATCCATCAACATCAACAAATCATCAAGTGGATCCCATAAAAAAAATGATTTGAGTGGATTAGTGAACTTGGCTTTTAATATTCATTATGATAACAAATTACTCAAAATAATCTCTTGCAATTAATAAAAACTATAGTTTATTTCTGAGATTTCCGACTCTTTTTATCTAAATTGTTTAGAGAAACTTTAGGGAACATTAGCAACGTGTTGAAAAACTTTTGTTTAGGATCTTTGACAGTGACATATTTTATAACTTATAGCAACCGATTTATTTCTTAAAAGGACTTGTCTACTATCATTTCATTATCACTCTGCAATACTCAATGAAATTTCGTGCCTTATATTCCTGTCCAAGACTGTCCTTCTTATGCAATCAATTGGACATATCTTAGATCATATCCACACATATAAACGTCTAAATGAACAAAATTACGACAACTGACAACTAATTACGGCAATTACTTATTTAGTCATACCACGTGCATTTTTTTTTTTTTGAGAAATATCTGTCTAAAATATAAGCTGCAGTACTGTGCAATGTGAACACACCAAACTTTGTTGGACTGCATCGAGTTTGCCGAAGAAACAAGAGGAATCCTTAGGAATATATGCTGCTTCCCAAATTAATCCTATTGGCTACCGGCGGCTGTTTCGACGTCCGGAAACTAGTCCTTGATGTTGAGCAGCCCTCATAGATGTTCCAGCGCTCCTTCACGACGGATCACAATTGCCGCGCCGTCACCCTCCACGGTTCCTTCACCCAGACCCACTTCACCTCACCGAGTCATGCTCACTTTTCGTGGCAAAGCGGAGTTACCACTATTCTCTTTGTTCCTTCATCAAAAGAATTTTGGCTGGCATTCACATTAGCGTCGGCCGGCCAAAATAGGCTGGATGGACTGAATTAGCATAATTACAAAAGGTTTATGACTTAATCGATAAAAAAAAGTTTAAGACTGAATTTAAAAATATTGCAATAGGTTAAAGAACTGTTTTGGTTTTCACTTTGAGAATTGATTGAGACAGTATGATTTGTTCCAGCTGGCCATATTCTGTTAGATGCAATTGCGTGGTGTGAGGAAGTGATTGCTTGAATGGAGTTCCTGCTTGAGTATTAGACAATTAGATTTCATGTAGTTGGGGGCAACTTGACAAATACGCTCGACTTTTCATGAAATTTCTTAATACGTGAACTTTTTTTTTTTTTTTTTTGGGATATTCAAGTTCTCCTACCACGCCATTTGATATCAAGTTATGCTTAAATCATTATCTTTCTAGTTAAGTCTTGATATGTTGAATTTCGCAGTGTGCATAATTAGGATTGATTCATCTTTATCGTTGCCAAGCTTTAGTTTAACTGTGATTCCCTTATTTTATTTTCCTTGCATTAGTCTATATATATTACGGCTTGGGACCTTTAATCCCTCAGGTTGGACCCTAATATTTTCTCGTGTGATTTGCTATGATTGATTTGATTAGTTAAACCCTGATGGCCTTGAAATAGCATATTATCAATGATTTGGTTAATTCTAATCTTAATGTGCATTTCAATGCATCATGATAGTATCAATCATCATTGGTCATCACTGTCTCACGCATATTTAAAGCTTAGCGCAAATAATTTTTGGTCTTTTAATTAGGGCAGATGCATGTTAGTTTGAGAATGCATATAGTTTTAAAATAATACATATATTTCATAAATTTGTTCAAATAAATTAAGTGTTATCTTGGTTTCATTTAGATAACATGTAAACCTAAAATTAATTAGGCTTATGTTATATAATGCATGCCATTTAGATATAAGTTTAAATAATCGTATCATGTCGGCCTTGTCACTCTGTCGCTGTCATACATCACTTGTTACTTTCCTTCTGTTGGAGAAGGTTGTGATTTTATTCTAGACTCCAATTCTAATTGATTCAGTTGGAGATATTTGAAGATAAAGTAGGAAATTGTAATCGTGTATGTTCTTTCCTCGATTCTCTTTTTGTACTATATATATGTATACATGTACAAGGATGATACGATGAGATAGAATTACAATTTTTCCTCCAAAATACATCTTCAGTTTCTATCATGGTATCGGAGCAGACGTTCTGACCTAGCTTCTGCAAATTCTTGTGAATTGCCCTCAGTAGTTTTTCAATTCGTTGTTGCAAATATCATCTTGCAAAACAAGTTGGCACGCTAAGTAGGAATTCAATTTCTGATAGCATATCCAAAAGTCAAGCACCAGCAAAGATTGAGAAAAGACCCTGCCTATAATGGAGGACTCATCTAACAACTTGCCACAAAATCAAACCCTAGAGCAGATTGACCCACCGCAAGATGAACACGCTCCTAATCAGCACCCGTTGGTTCCAACTTCGATCCAACAATCTGGCCCAACTCAGTGGCCACTAGTGCAATGGATTCGTGTCCAAAGCCCATGGACCATTGGACATAATCAGCAATGGGCACAACATGGCCCATCAGGAGAAAATTTCAGCACCGGATCCCAGCCCAATGGATCGGGATGGCTCCCCTCGGGGCACCAACCTGAAACAAGTCTGGCGGGTCAAGGGGGGAATCCCTACTCGGGACTGCATACTTGTCACACCCCGATCCTCCGAGCGTGTGCCCATCCCTCGGTGGTCGATAAATATGCAACGTCCCAGGACGCGTCGCCGACCCATTCATTTTATGATGCATGCGGAAGCGAAACAATACCCCCGACAATAAATGTGACATCCAGAATTTTCAGTCTTAATTTCAATTGAATTAATCAAGCCATTTCTAGGCAATTGGAGCCGGGGATTAAAATGGAATACAAAATTGAGATGCGAGACGAGCTATTGGATGAGGAGAATATTCAATTGAAGCATTGAATAAATTAATGGAGGTCAATTTGATTCAATTCAAGAGGAATTAGGGCTCAATTGGAATGGAAACTTGGCAAAATTCGTATGCCCATGGACCCAATATCTTAAATTACCCAAAGTCTTCTAGAATGGGCAATTTTGGCAAGGAAAATGGTTGGTGGAGGACAGCCCATGGTGGCTCACGTGAGGGTGACATAAGAGAGAGAGAGTGAGAGAGAGAAAAGAAAGGAAAATTGAATTTCTCTTCCTCCCCTCTCTCCTTCGTCGACCAAGCTCCTCCCTCATCTTCTTCCTTTTCTTCAAACCTCCATGGGAGCGGAAGACCAGAGAAGCAGAAGCCGCTGTCGTCGTGCGCCCGCGGCCACGCCGGAACTGCCGTGTCGCCGCCGTCGCTGCTTCGCCCCACCCGTGCGCCCCTCGCCCATCTCCGCCGCATCCTCTCTCTTCCGTCCCTCTCGTTCGAACGCAACACGCGAGCGAAACGGCGGCTTGCCGTTGCAACCGGGCCGCCACGGAGTACAGGCCGTCGCCGTCGTAGCCACGCCGGGCCGTCGTCTGCTCCGCCCGCGCGCTCCGCCGCCTCGCGATCGCGTCCTCGCCGCCCAGCCGAACTACCACCTCTGTCCAGCCCCTGTTTCGCCCCTGTTCAGTCCCATTTGGCCACCTACGGCCGCCGGCCGACCACCTCCGGCCACCATCTACCCCGCCGGAGCTCCGCCTCGCCCTCAGCCACCCTTGGCCGCCTCAATCGGCCCCGGAACGACCCCAACCAGCAGTGCACAGAGAGTGCAGAAAATGGGTATCGCAGAGGGTTTTGGCCCGTTTTGGGCCGTTTCCCGGCCCCGAACCCGAGGCCCGCTTTGGGAAGAATCGTTCCTCGCGTCGCCGCCGTCGGATTGATCCGATTTGCGCGCGATTTGGTGAGTAATCTCACTAATCTTGGATTAGTTGGCTAATTATGCTTTAGGTTGATTTAGTTTTAATTAATTATGTTTAGGTTGTTAGATTAGAAGTAATTAGCAATTATTAGTCAATTGTGATGCGATTTAGATAAATTGATTGTGCAATTAACAAGTAGACGTGGTCTACTATTTATTGGGAGTGTCTCGGGAATTTTCGGACCCCTAATTGGGCTTCAATTTGATGATTCGGGCCTAAGTGGCATTTTTGGCTTTTAAATATTAATTTTCGGAATTAAATTAAATAATTATTTATTTTACGAAAATTCAAGGGAGATGGTCTGGAACCGGAATATTATGTGGATGACTGTGGTGAAGTCCGTTTATTTAATCGGACTTTATTTTAAGCTAAATTGAATTTTTAATATTAATCAATTTTCAAAATTAATTAAATAATTATTTATTTCCTGAAAATTCAATTGGGATGGCCTGTGACCGGAAAATTATGCTGATGACCGTGGTGAAGTCCATTTATTTAATTGGACCTTATTTTGAGCTAAACGGAATTTTTAATATTAAATAATAATTTTCGAAATTAATTAATTAATTATTTATTTTTCGGAAATTAAGTTTGAGATGGTCGACGACCGAAATTTCGTGCCGATTGTCATGGCGCAATTCATTTATTTAATCGAGTTGTAGTTTGTGTTGAATTGAATTATTTATGAAATTGAGAATTATCCTTTAATGGAATAATCTTTGATTATTGATTGGAAAATAACCGGTGTCGGTTGACAGCACCAAAAGTGTTTTGGTGGGCTGTAGAGAATGGTGGGATTTATGAAAAAGGAAATTATAATATTTTGGCTAAGGCCGACCGTGTCCCACACACACGGCTATTTTATCGAAAAGGATATCAAATGGAATGGATTGAATGGTTGGATAGTATACTATATCATCCTACGGGCTCGATATGTCGGCTTAGCGAGAGCAAAGATATCGGTGTACTATATCAGCCTACGGGCGATATGTCGCTTAGTGCGAGCGACACTTTATCGCTTAATGGGAGCATCGGGAGTATACTATATCATCCTACGGGCTCTGATATGTCAGCTTAGTGAGAGCAGTATACTGGTGTACTATATCAGCCTACGGGCTCTGATATGTCAACTTAGTGCGAGCAGTACACTTTATCAGCTTAGTGGGAGCATCGGGGGTATACTATATCGGCCTTCGGGCGATATGTCAGCTTAGCGAGAGCGATACCTACGGTATACTATATCGCCTACGGGCGATATGTCGGCTTAGCGAGAGCGATATACCTTAACCCTATCGGCTTAGTGCGAGCTATACTATCTATATATCGCTTAGAGTGAGCAGTCCTGGACTATGGTCGGACTTATAGATAGTATTGAATGTGCCGACCAAGCATGGGTCGTGATGACGTGTAATCGACTAGGTCGATTGATCATTGATTGATCTGATGTTGTGAATTGACCGATTGATTGGAAATGACCATGAGATGGTCTGATTGACTTGTAATCGACTAGGTCGATTGATCGATGATTCGATCTGAGTGTGACTTGATGTGATTCATTGCCTGGGTTGGATGTTGTGAATTGATTGACTGATGGGAATGACCGTGAGTGGTCTTGTTGGCTTGTGATCGACTAGGATGGTTTGATCGATGCTTCGATCCGTGATATGATTGCTTGAGTGCCTATTATGAATTGTACTAACTTGCGGTGAGATATGAGGCCAAGGTACGTCTTCGACCTATGCGTGTTTAGGCAGCCTTTAGTATAATGGTTTACTAATCGGGCTTAGTGGGGTAGAACTCGCGAGACGTAGTCTCATCCCGCTTTGGGGAAAAACATTTCGGGACCCCGATGAGGAGCTAATGAGGAGGAGTCGAGAAGGAGAACTCGGAGGTGAAACTTGAGGAGAATGATTTTTGGAAGAAGAAGATAATCCCGAGAGAGGCCTTGAGTATGGCTTGGATGGGTTGAGAGTTTATCTTCTTTTGAGATCTTCTTTTTGATATGAATAGTTATGAAGTGGTTTGTGTTTTGTATAAAAGTTTGGTTATAAGTTTCAATATGAAAAATATGGCCCTGCTTTTCTATCCCATTGTTTTATTGTCGGGGATTTATAATCGCTTCCGCATGTGCAACAAAATTGAAAGGGTCGGCGATATATTGTCCTGGGATATCGCATTTTAAAATCGACCAAATGAGGAGGATGTGTGCGTGCCCGAGGATCGGGGCGTGACAATAAAAGCTTGGGATAGAAAAACAGGCAACAAATCACAACCACAACGAGCCTTTTATAAACACATAGGTTTATATATACAACACTAGCTGTCTACAAAAAGACCGGCTCAACAAAAAGGGGAATTGTCCTAGGACTAACTAGTCGGACATGTCCACCTATCCTTTAGTCTCCACCTCCCCAAGCTCCGGGGCTTTGAGTCCTCCACAACCACCATCTAAGGACTTGAAAATGTTGAGCCCCCATGACGGGTGTGACAATGTCTCAATAAGTTCATCCTCTAAACTCAAACTAGGAAAGAAAATACGCCTAGAGGCAATCTATGCACACAAGGTAGGACTTACCTTGCCTTAGTCCTTCTTGCAAGTTAGTATTATTCAGATTTAATCATTACTAGCACAAGCATGCACTACCAACACACATCGACCCATCCAATCAATCAACCCAATCAATCAATCAATCAATTAATCAATCAATCAAGCTGAGATACACTAATGCTCACACAAGCTAACTTCTAACAATGCTCACACAAGTTGACTTCTATCTAAGCTCACACAAGCTGACAATTCGTTGCTCACCCAAGCTGATGTCTATTAATGCTCACACAAGCTGACAATTCAACAATACTCACACAAGCTGCTATAATACTTAAAAACCACATTCGGTGTCACAACCCGACACTTGGTATTTTCGAGTTAAATACCAAAACTTCACCAACATCACTCAATTTCACAATTTAACAATCAATTTGTACAAACTAACCACACTGCTGCGATCGGTGCAAAATTCTAATGATCGGCCATTTCGGCATAATTTTCAAATATATTAAATAATTAATTAAATTCCGAAAATTAAATAATTAAATAAGATATTATATTAATATTATATATATATTCATAAATTCGAAACAATTAATTAATTTAAAATAATTAATTAAGACTAACAAGATTACACTAATCTAATAATTTAATTAGCCCTAATTAATCTAGCAACTAAACTAATCATTCATCTAATCTAATCAACATTTAAATAATCTAATATAACCACCTAATCCTACTTAGACTAATCTAAACACCCCTTAAGCATCATTAACTCCATAAGTGGAGATTAGTGAGGAAACTCATCGGTTTTGCGTTCTGGTGAGTTCACGGCGACAGTGACGCGGAGGTGGTGACAATCCTCCTAGCGGTGACACCAATGGAGGCTAGGAAGGGCTTGGAAACATGCCTTGAAGACCTTGCGGCTTGCTAGTTTTTGCTTTTGTTCTTAGCTGAATCGGGAAAGGAAACCAACGGCTTCAACGGCGAGGAAGGGTTGATCGGAGCACCGGCAAGTGGATGGTCGACAACCAATGGAACTTAGGGGTCAAGGGGGGCTTGCTAATGGTTGGAATGGGCGGAGGAAGGGTTGAAATGGGAGAAAAATCGCAGCAAAGGAGAAATAGTGCAGGCGGGTGGGCTCCCAAGCGGTCCGATGACCGATTTCTTCTTGCCGGCGTGCAAGTCGGTCGGCGACTCCGTTCGGTGCAAGGCTGGGCTCCTTCGTACAGTTTGGATGTGCTAAAGACAATGGTGGGTGGCACAAAGGCTAGTTCGTACAAGAAGACAAATTTTAACTCAAATCTTTGGCAAAAGGTTAGCTATAGTAGAAATTGGTAGAAGGTGAAAACAGAGGAGGAAAAAGGTCCGGTGGGTGTGCGATGGTGGAGGGGAAGGGGATATGGTTTTCTCTGGTTCTTTGAAGCTCAAGATGGACAACAACAATGGAGAAAGGTGGGGGATAGAGGAAGAAGAAGGTTGCTGAAGAGAGGGGTCCCCAAGGTGGCCTTCAAGCTTCCAACACTTGTCTATTTCACTCATTACATGCCCCCACCAGCCATCAGCCCTATCCTCTGCCATATGACAGCCCACAAGCTTTCTTAGCAAGCCATTGAAGAGGTCCAAATGTTCCTCCCCCCATGGCATACGAATTTGTGGCATTTGTTCATCAAATACATTCAATTCCCCTTCAATTCTTCTCTAATTGGACTCAATTTGATGTCCTTAAATCCAACCAAGGTGCCATCATCCCAATTAACATTTTTTCTCACCATATAGTCCAACTTGACTCCCAAAAACGTGATAAAAAATGGGCCTACGAATTTCCCGATCAAAAAGGGCCTTACTTTGCTTTTCCGCCAAAAATCTCGGTTTGTAGAAAAATATTCTGAAGATGAGTCGACGTTTCTAAAATGAATTGTGACATGACAAAACTTTCAATTTCTGAAATCGAGTTTAAATTCATGATTAATTTCAATATGACGCGATTTTAGCGCATCCTAATCTACCGGGTAGTTTTTAGGAATTTTCTTTGCAATTAACCTGTGGTTAATTATTTTCAAGCCACGACATAATTCTTTGACCCATTGGTGACTCTCAATTGTTGTGAAAATCTCGAGATTTCAAATACTGACACATGGTATCCAAAACGACAGAAAAATCAGTTTAGTGCCAATTGACGAGAATATTGAAATAAGGTGGAATCACACACACTCTAATCACATATCTCAATTGAATCGACCTATCAATGATCTCTAATCGATTCTAACAATGTCGTAATGATTCTTGCATACTATCATGGTCAAGCAGCCGATTCATGGTCGAATTCTCAAGTCTATTGCGTTTAGATTTCTTAACGACTTCACATGATAGACTAATTATTTCGTGAGTGATCAGCTCGAAGAAAAGAACCATAGGCGCGTTGAGGAAAAAGCCCGACTTATTTAATTGAAAACATAATCATAAATTTTGGATGTCACAACCCGAAGATCCACTCTATATTTTTCTCGGTCTCTATCATCTTATAGCTTATTGATCTCGACAACTGGGGGCGGATTTCAGGTGATTCCGACCAATGGCTATTGTCAAGAATCGGCTTAAGCCATGACCGAGTTGAAGCAAGGGAACCTCTTGATTAATGCTTGCTTCAATCGGCTCTTGGCTTTGTGGAATGAGCTTTAGGTGGCCGAGGAGGAGCTCGAGAGGCTCGAAACCACACTTGCACAATATAGACAAATTAGAGAAAGAGAGAAAGTTACCCGGTTTCTTTTGATCTTGAACGAAAGTTTTTCGTCCTTCTGATCCCATATTTTAGCAATGGATCCGGTCCCCTCCCTCGGGTGTATCTACCAACTAGCGGTTCAAGAGGAAAATCAAAGGCTCGTGAAGGTAAAGTATGTGAAGATAGGGGAGGCCGTGACACTCGTTGTTCAAGCAGGGCCATCACAATGAGCATTTGGTGCTCCCAAGCCACCATCGCGAATGTCAAGTAGTCTCAAGTAACAACAAGGAAGCATAAGTGGGCACTGGGAGGAAGAAGAGAACTACCCTAGGATGAACGGTGGAGATCATAAGATGGGATTAGATGGTTCACATTACAAATCTGAATCTAACACTTCAATTTAACCATTCGCGTGGCTGAATCGAATGCCCACCATTCAGCCACGTCAGCCCTCAATTTTAAGCAATCCTATGGTCCACGAGATGCCACATCATAAAAAAGAAATGGACAAATTCCAAAATTAAAGGTAAATATTGTGATTATTGTAAAAGGCCACATCGCACTATAGATACTTGTTGGAAATTGCATGGGAAACCGACTGATAAAGAGGAGAGAAATGGATTATTTTGCTTATCAGGTAATGACTCAAGGAAATGAGAGGGCAAGTCAGACAAT
Source organism: Eucalyptus sideroxylon x Eucalyptus melliodora (assembly GCA_016097485.1). Lineage (NCBI taxonomy): Eukaryota > Viridiplantae > Streptophyta > Magnoliopsida > Myrtales > Myrtaceae > Eucalyptus > Eucalyptus sideroxylon x Eucalyptus melliodora. The sequence continues at coordinate 73,487,167 of CM027828.1, read as the reverse complement.
TTCTGATGATCAATATCGGAACATCATGAGGACCTTGCATCAATTGAAGACTACAGACAAAATTGCGGGTTTCTCAGGTATTCTATTTCCAAAAATAGTGACATTTCAGTTGATTCATGGATAATTGATTCTAGCGCCAGTGATCATATAATATGTGATGTGAGATTATTTTCTCACAATGAAAAATCCACCATTATGTGTCTGTTAGACTCCCTAATGGTACCACTACTCATGTTACCAAATTTTGTACCATCCATCTTAGTGAGCACATCATCCTTAAGAATGTCTTATACATTCCTAAATTTGAATTCAATCTTATATCGGTGTCCAAAATCTGTGAAGACAACCATTGCCATGTTGAATTCAATTCCCAAAATTGTTTATTTCAGGATCTTTTGACTGGCAAAATGATTGGCTTGGGTAGTGTTGCACAAGGAATTTATTTTTGGATTAGTTTCCAAGGGATTTTGATTTTTTTTTTTTTTGGTAAAGTAGGATTTTGATTTTTCATTACTACATAAAAGCAATTCTTGTAATGTAGCAACTAGCAATAAAAATTTTCTTTATCATCAACGCTTGGGTCATAGTGCTCGTTTTCCTTATCCAAATTGCTCAATTTGTCCATTGGCAAAACAATCTCGATCTCCTTTTCCCAAAAGCACGTCTCGAGCTACTAGTGCTTTCTCTCTAATTCATGTCGACATATGGGGCCCTTATCATACCCCCATCATGATGGCTCTCGATTTTTCCTGACTATTGTTGATGACTACACTCGCACCACTTGGGTCTTTTTTATGCAATCCAAGAGCCAAACATTCTCAAATCTGGCGAATTTTCTTTCTTTGATTAAAAATCAGTTTGATGCTTCTATTCAAAAAATTCACATAGACAATGGACAAGAGTTTTTTACCACAAAATGTACCTCTTTCTTTGCATCCCATGGAATACTTCATGAAACTTCATGCATATATACTCTTCAACAAAATGGTGTTGTAGAACGTAAATATCGTCATCTTTTAGAAGTAGCCAGAGCCCTTAAATACCAAGCATCCATTCTTGAATCTTATTGGGGAGATTGTGTGGTTACAATGGCTTATTTGATTAATCACATGCCAACTAGAGTTCTTGAAGGGCGATCTCCATTTGAAATGCTCTTTGGGAAGTCACCGGAAATAGAACACCCGAGAGTTTTTGGTTGTCTATGGTATGCCACGATTGCGGGACCTTGGGACAAAATGGATCCTTGTGCTCTTCGATGTGTCTTCATGGGATATCCTCTTTTATAGAAGGATATAGGGTTATGGAAATATCCACCGATCGATTTCTTGTTAGCTAAGATGTTGTTTTCCATGAGGATATATTTCCATTTCAGGAATTAGCATATAATACTCAGACATTTATAGGGATGCCAAATCATTGTCAGCTCTTGTCAGAAGAAAATTTATCTATGAAGACTCAATACTTGTTCGTTCCAACAAAAAACATTGTAATAGCTCCAGAATACTTGAATTCAACAATCGAGTCACCAGTGACATATCATGAAGAAGATGAGTCATCACCATAGCAACATACTGAAGTAACTTCATTTGAACAACAAATTGTAGAGCCACCACGACGATCAAGGCGTCATACTCATCCACCTACGTGGACCAAGGACTACATATGCTCTACTTTGTATTCCCAAGGTACACATTATCCTATATCTTCTTATGTGTCTTTTAATCGATTATCTCAAGAACAAGTGTGTTGCATTAGTCGCATATCCGAGGAATGTGAAACTTCCTCCTATGAAGAAGCAGCATGTGATCCAAGAAGGCAGCAACTTATGGAGTTTGAGTTGAATGCACTTGTGGATAATAATAGCTGGGATGTAGTCTCATTGCCTTCACATAGAAAACCGATTAGCTGCAAATGGGTATATAAAATAAAATATAAGGCAAATGGCTATGTTGAACATTACAAAGCTCGATTGGTTGCCAAAGGATTCACTCAATGGGAGGGTTTTAATTATCATGAAACCTTTTCTCCTGTTGCCAAGGAGGTCACAGTTCGTTCTTTCCTATCCGTTGCTACACTCTGTAACTGGGAATTACGTTATATAGATGTTCATAATGCTTTTCTTCATGGTGATCTCAACGAAGAAATTTACATGGAGCTTCCACAGGGACTTCGCAGATAGGGGAAGTCTTGGGTATGTCTATGTAAGTCCCTATATAAACTCAAGCAAGCTTCTTGGCAGTGGTATGTGAAGTTTACTAATGCACTCACTAGTGCAGGATTTTAGCACTCTAAACATGATTATGCATTGTTCACATGGACTAAAGGCACCTCATCAATTTATTTGTTGATATATGTCAATGATATACTCATTAGGAAATGATGACTCTGCCATTAGAAAATTTAAAGAATATCTGCATCTTAATTTCCATATCAAAGACTTGGGGCCTCCCAAATATTTTCTTAGTATTGAAATAGCTAGATCTGATAAAGGGATATGTCTCAGTCAGCGAAAATTTGTCTTGGAGATTATATTAGAAACAGGGTTATTAGGATGCAAGCCAGCTATTATCCCCATTGACCGAATGTCAAGCTTACGACATTTGAATATAATAAGGCTACCTCATCATTTGATAAAGACCCGTTGCTTCAAGATCCATCAGGTTATCAATGGCTCATTGGAAAATTGATCTACCTTACTATGACTAGATCTAATATATGTTATGTAGTGTAAATGTTTTGTCAATTAATGAATAATCCGAAACAATCTCACATGAATGCAACACTAAAAGTTGTAAAATACTTGAAGGGTTGCCCAGGACTTAGAATTATTGTTCTCTCGAGATTGCGACATGAAGATGAAGGCTTATTGTGATACTAATGATGCAACTTATCCAATGACTAGAAGATTTTGTCATAGACTTCTGCATCAAATTAGGGAGATCCTTGATTTCATGGAAAACTAAAAAGCAATCAACTGTGCCTTTGTCATAAGTTTAATTAGAATATCAGGCTATGGCAAAAACAGTTTGCAAAATAATTTGGATACAAGGCCTACTTTTGGATCTTGGGGTAGAAATTGATGGAGCAACTAAATTATTTTGTGATAATAATGCTACACTTAAATTAGTGGCAAATCCCATCTTTTATGAAAGGACAAAACATATAGAATTTGATTGTCACTTCACTTGAGAAAAAATTTGAGAAGGAATTATCACAACTCGAGGAATTGGGACAATGGAATGGCTTGCCGATTTTTTCACTAAGCCTTTGTGTCAAAGATAGCATACTTATCTACTAAGCAAGCTAGGTGCCTTTGACTTATATAAGCTGCTAGCTTGAGGGAGAGTGTTGGAGAAGGTTGCGATTTTATTCTAGACTCCGATTCTAATTGATTCAGTCAAAGATATTCGGAGATAAAGTATGAAATTGTAATCATGTATATTTTTTCCTCGATTCTCTTTTTGTACTATATATGTGTGTACATGTACAAGTACAAGATGATACGATGAGATAGAACTACAATTTTTCCTCCAAAATACATCTTCATCTTCAGTTTCCATCACCTTCGCCCAACTCACATCTCTCTCTCTCTCTCTCTCCTCTCTCTCTCTCTCTCTCTCGCACGCGCGCGCCTTTGCCCTCCACCGCAAGCCCTCGGTGCTTCAAGATCCAAGTGCAAGCCATTGCGGTTGCTCAGATTGAGGCTGTATGAGGTGTTCAACCTTAGATTGACCTAGAATTGAGGTTGCAGTGGTCTTGGCGACAACTTACGTCATCATGCGAGATTTTGATTTAAGGGATTGCTAACAAAAAAAAAAATGATAACTCCATAGAAAAATTCATATATGATAAAAACCAATTCAACATTGGTAAGTAATTCAAATAAGACTTGATTATTTAAAAGTAGTTGGGAGTTTATCCTTCTCTAGGTTGGTACCTAATTATTATCGATTAATAAGTTTGAAATGTTTTTTTTTTATACCCAGGTGAAATGTTCATAAGCTATCCAAATAAAATTTGATAAGTTAGTACAAAAGTTGGGAATTTTCAATTTACAAAAAAGAAAAATTGGTAATTTCAAAAGTCTAAGTAAGTTACTAGCAAGTTACTTGGAAAAAAGTCAAAAAGAAAAAAAAAGAGTCATATATTAATTTAGTAACCAAAAAATCTTTAACGTTTATAAGACTTATTGAAATTTACTAGCACAGATAAAATTCATATTCCTTTGTTATGGAATAATAAAATTCTGCACATAAAATAAATAGTTCCTTTCTCTTCCCGTTGGTGTCTTGTTTCCATGGCAAAAATATTTTCGCCTATAGAATATATATAAAAAAGAAATGGCTAAAAATAGAAACGACCATCGGAGGATATTTCCCAAAGTCAGCGTAGAAGACAACTCCTAAGTTTGGGGTTTGCCCTCCATTCTCACCTAAACTCCTAGAAATTAATAAGTATGATATATGACAAGAACTAATAGATCTTGACGCCTCATAGTGACGGCGAGGGATAGTACACTGTACTATGTAGTACATCTTATGCTCCTAAAGGTTTGTACATGTACTGCTTAGTTCTCTGAGTTGGTGATTAAATGCAAAAAACTCTAGATCTTCTTCGCTCCCTTCTTCCATCGAATGCCGTGGGCAAACTCTTTCATCGATGGATGATCTTTTGCTCCCAAAAGTCAAAAGTCAGGAAAGCCAAGAGATGAATGAACTCTTGCAGCGTGGCTTAACTGGCTTTCTATCACAACACATCATGCTTCTCAATAACCTCCCATTCCCATTTATGGGAGTTCCCGAATAGACACATATCGATCGATCGCACCGTGGGTTATGGAACCAGGAGGTAAGCATTTTGTCTTGTTTTCCACTAGTTCAATCTCTTGTGCTACTCCATCTCACTCATTCAGATCTAGTGTAGCCGATACATCCCTAGCTAAAGCACGCGCGCGCACAAAATCCATGAGCCATTATTGCATGTATTGGATCGTGTACTATGGCTTCTCACTCATTGTATCGTGGAAGTCTTACATAGAATCCCTACGAGAATAGTGAAATCGAGCTTCGTTCCGCCTGTAAATTACCCTTTATGGGCTCTACTATTGTGCAGTAGATATAGAGGACTATTTTACAGTTTTGGGCTTATTTACCTAAAGCGGGCTTCTTGGATATCTAGTCCAACAGGTAAGTTTACGTATTACCTACGTCTCTAGGTTTCTTTCTGATGTAGTTCTTTCAATAATAATTTCGAAGTAGCCGTTTCAATCCTAAATCTTTGTGTAAAATTTCAATGTAATTCTTTTGATCCATTTTCATTAGTAATTATTGAAGTAGCAATTAAGTTATTATCAATTGTCTTATGTGGCACATTATCACGTTAGCGATTTTCGATAAAAATTGATTGAAATGATGATATTAGAATTTTACACAAAGATTTAAGATTTAATTAACAAAATTGAAAAATTTATAACTAAATTAGATTAATTAGATAATTTCTCTATATCTTATGCGTTTGGAGTGATTGCACTTATTTGATTCATAATTACATTAAATTCAATACTTATCATAATTACATTAAATTCAACACTCGTCATGCTGCTATGCTCTCTATGTTTTTGTTAGGCACGCCACTCTCTCCAATCTTTAAAATTTGACCGGTTCCTGATCGTAGGATCACTCGCTCCAGTCCCCAATTCTCAATTTTGGGAATCGATTCTCTTGGTCTGATTTCAGTCTCATTTTAAAATCGAATCGAATCAAGAAGCCCTTGATTATCGTATCTCATCAACCTTTCGTTTGTCCTGTTTTGCTCTTTGGCGCACCCAACTTTCTTCTTGCTTTAAGCACTACGGAACTTCCGTAAACAATGATTCTGCTGCTTTTAACATGTGCTTTCATTTCCTCTTTCCAAGAGCCCTGCGAAAGTCTTTTCTTCACGTGCTGTCCCTTCTGTCAGAAAAGAACTGAATCATTCAAAGCCCTTGACGCGTCTGAATTAATAGTTGTGTTACACGTACACCACGTGCCCGTATAATAAAGTAGAGGATGCTAAACATTTTGCCATGATTTATGCGCTGAATAAATTCGACGAGGACAAAGGTGGTCCATGACCAGCTGAGATCGAGGAGATCCATGTGGGCAGAAAAAAGAGATATTTTACACATTAATTAAACCCTTTTTAATCAATTATTTTTACGACTTTTGTTTACATCTATGTGATTGGAATCAACATAGAATGGTTGCAGCGAGCATGCATACATCTAGAGTGCTAGAGCTAGTTTCCTCTTAATCAATCTCTAAGCAAGCTAATTGATGCACGTTTGATCCATGTGTTAGCAGGTAAAAAACAAGCTAATTCTAGAAATAGGATCATAATTTGACCTGATCAAGAGCAACAATATTTTAAATGCTTATCTTGCGATAGTGAGTCATCACATATATGTTTATGTAGATCACACAAACTAATACCATTTCAACCAATCAATTGTGAATACTGCGTAATCAATGGTAGAGATGGATTTAATCTACACGATCATTGGCTTTGCTTTCACCATCATGATCTCATTCATGTTGTCTAGTTCTGCATTATTTACCCTAGAAACGTGCCCACATAGCAAACATAATTATTACATGAAACACAACATGATCAACTGTACCAAGTCGTCCCACGGAACGTTATAATAAACTAAAGAGCAAGGTTGCATCCAGGCAGGTCGCATGTTAATTTAAATCATAGTGATTATCAGGTTAGCCTTGTTATGCTTATCTTCTAATTGCCCCACATGACCTTGTTCTGTGATTTAATCAGTGATAACACAAGATAATTCCACGAGAACAAGCTTGATGATGCGACAACAGAAGCTCATTTTCAATCTTCCCAACTAACTTTGTTTTTATCTTCGCATTGTTATTATCATGCGATAGTACGATCACCAGTGTCCTTCCTATACTCAGAAAACAACCCACTCTGTTGGGGTTCCGCTAAAAGTTGAAAATTTCACGCCAAAGGTAGAACACTCGTGAGTAATTATTATTATTTATTTATATTCGTGAGGAATTATATCCTCGCAACTTAATTAGAATCTCACATTTTGTGAGGCCCATGGTTTTTATTACATTACGACACTACTAATTCTTTGAATAATCTTTCATCCAAATTCCCAAGTTATAATAAAAACGATTTATATAATTGCCATGGTAAACTCCAGTTTATATCATAAAGATATCCTATTATTATATGCTTTGCTATTAAGCTCCGGTTGTTTTTTCTTTTTCTTTTTTGCCATGATCATAAGTTCCATTAGTCTCACGGCACTTTTGATCATTTTCGTAGCGCGTTGATTAATTAAAAGGTGCACCATTGTTACTTATTTCTGCTCTGGTACGTTGTTTGTATCCAAGGAAAATACGAAGCTCCAAACATGGCGCTCATGTTGTGAGAAACGTGTTTTTTGGTTTCTTGTACGAACATGAAATCACGCCTTGTGTATTGCAGGGAATTATGCAAATTAAAAAGTGATTGCTTAAGGAGTGACTTACATGACCATGGAATGGTGTCGAAATACGCGAGGAAACTTCCTTAGGAGCAGGATCTTGTCCGGTTATGGGGGCAACCTCATGGGATCAATATCAATTTAAGGAAAGTGTCTACACGCCTCAAACGTATACACTAGGTACTGTTCTTCGTCGATTCACCAGTCGAAGTAGAACTCTGATGAGGGAGATATTCTCAAATGCAACATAAGACGTTCCCGCCCTCCCAAAATACCCAATATTTAGTATTTTATGATTCATACGGATAAATTGTTGATGTTGGGGCAATCGGGAGTGCATGTATGTTTCTATTAGCAAAGTGTAGAGGCTGTGACGACTGGTGTACTCTCAAGAAATAATTTTTTTTTTTTTTTGTTTATGTGTTGAATTCTATCCAACTTTCAAAAAATCATGAAAACATTATATGTGAGTTTACATGTCAAATTTGTATATTGTGAGAGTATTAGATATTTTGGAATAAGATAAAGTCTAAGATGTCCATCGCAAATTTAGATTATGCAAAAAGAAACAGGTAAAAACTAGAGAATTTTCAATTGATTGGGGGTATTAGGAGATTTTTAGCTGGAAATTGGGGGATACATATTTGGATTCCGCTAATTGTGCACAAATTACACTTGATCAGGGCCCTTGCATGGGCCAAAGGATTGGAAATAATTAGTTCATGAGATCTAGAGCGTGTTTAATGAATCTTTAATTAGCTAGAGATCATAAAAGAAGCGGAAAAAATATAAATAAAAATATTTAGACACGCCCTTTAAGATTTACAGATGTGGCATTTCGAGGTTCATGTTGAAGTATTAATCATGTGGACCACACAATTTTCATTTCCTTTCATCTTTATTGGTCAATCGGCCGTCCAAAGGAGCTCATGCTACTATGAGCAATTTTCAGAATCAATTGGTATCTGTCCCTTCATGGCTTGAGTTTATGGGTTTACTTTCTTTGGGACTCTTTACATTTCAGAAACAGTTTGTACCATACCATTTTATCATATGCACAAAAGCATATGCTAGGCATTTATGGATGATTCCGTTGGGAATCTGTACCGCGCAATCACCAAGTCTCAACGTGAAGGGTTTTCATAAAAAAAAAAAAAAAAAATGCATTAATATCGCAACGGTGATTGAGGGTTTTTAAAAAAATATATATATATTAATGTCCCGCTGGCATTGTTTATGAAATTAGCTTAAATTACTCGGAAAACGGTCTTTCACGTCTATAGAGCAATGATAAACAACAAAACCCTCAATCTCGTGGACCGTGTTTTTGTTGAAAAATGCTGTGAGTGAATCATCCCTTGCGAAAGTTGACCGCAGGCATCTCGTCTAACCATGGTAAAGAAAGATCCTGGCTCATCTAGTCAAATAATGATTCGAACCGCCTGCTTATCTATCAAATAATGCACTCACCTGCTCGAACATGTTTTTCTCGAGCTATTGTAGTTGTCTCTTATCTGGATCCACTATTTGTGCTTATATGTCAAGAGTAAGATCGGAAAAAGAGATTTCATACTCGCTTCTGTTTCACAGAGTAATTGAGACAGCTTGTTCTTAGGTAAAACCCCTCAGTATAGACCTCGTAGAAATTTGGTAGAGGTAGCCATGACTATAAGCCATTATTTCACATTGGAAAAATAAACCAAATATGCTTTCACATTCCTATTTTTTTGCAATTTGCATCGTCTTCTTCTTTTGGAGAAAATAATTTACTCCATGAAATTCTAGAAAATGCTTTACTTCGATAACTTACACATTCTTTGGGAAAAAAATGCATTTGCAGGCATTATAAGATGGTTGTGTTTGAAAGAATTTCTCAAATGACAATCAAACATTTTAAAGAATGATTTGAATTGTCAAATTTTTGTTCGCACATTCCACAGGAAAGTCACAAGTTGAAAAGCCGGAAAGTTTCAAAGTTGACTAAATAGGTGCTCTGGAAACATCATGGGAAGTGTCTGTAGTGCATTATAGGTGGCGCTGATGAGATAGTTCGCATGAACTTCGGTGATTATTCATTCAACTTAAAGTTACATTTATTTCACAAAAAATAAATTATATAGAAAAGTATTTTCAAAGAATAATCACTTATATCCATTGATATAATTAATCGGTGAAAAATATTATTATTATTATTTTTTTATTTTTATTTTTTTGATGACCTAGGAACCTCCACACGGCCGGCGGTTGGAAAGTAAACCCGAGGGTACACGTGCTAGCCACCACACACGTGCACCGGATAAGTCACTTTGCGACGCTCGGGATTCGAACGCTAGCCCCTTGTGCAGAAGGGAGCGCCTTACACCGTAAATGCCACCCAAGCGGGTGGTGAATATTCTCATTATTAATAACAATTTATACGTAAAAATGTTGGTCAATGATAGGAATATTTTTTGTGTCCATTCATTTAATTTTATAACTGATTCAAGTGTTATTCATATCATTAATTTTTTGTAAAACTAACCAAACCTAAGGCAAAACTTGCCTTTATGACTAGGGCACCTAGAACATTAGCTGGACTTGCTGTACGAGTTATTCTTTTTCCCTTTCTTCGGTCGGCAAACTATTAAAAAAAAGAAGCAATTTTCTCTCACTCTTTCCTTTTTGTGAAAAAATAAAATTTTGTCCGTCGCATATCTATCGACTTCTAGCGGCTCTGTTCACCCCTGAAACAGGGGCCTGGTCGGCTTGTGTGCAGGAACATGACACATGGGATGTGAAACTTCATTCACGAGCACTCCTCCCAGAAAAACGTGGACGCGTCCTGTCTCCAGAAAAGAACAAAATAAGAATCGGTAACGAATCTTGAAGCAGAGCGCGTAAGATATCGTTTGCCTTTAGGTTCTCTCTCTTTCTGGCCGGCGCGACTAAACAAGTTGAGAGTAGTTATCCAGCCCGTTCCTTTGCGGTGCTCTTCAACCAATCTTCTTTATCTTCCTCGTGGAAACACGGGAAAAACGAGCACGAGCCTTTGAATGACAAATGCTCATATTTTATGTAATTTCCATTCGCCGTAATGCAATGGGACACATGTTTCTGTGGGACCTACAGCGACTTCGTTTGCATGTGGGGGCAGACACAGACCGTATAGTCAGAGATCACCAAGCATTGAAAGATGTTTCCTTTAAATAAAGCCCCCGTCAATGGAAGGTGAAGGTCACAAGAACAAAGAAACAGAGCACAAGCCAAGTCTCCTCTTTACTTCTGGATCGAGTGATTAGTACAAGTTCCATTTTGTATCAGGGAGAGAGAGGGACGATGGGAACATTTCTAGGGTTCGCGGTCACTGCGACCCTACTCTTCTGCATGGCTCAAGGCGAAGTCCTCTTCTATGATTTTGTGGTGAGTAGGAGCATCCCCTTGGTGAACATTTAGTGATTACTCAAAGCATTTGATTGTTAACCAGTTTTAGCCTCTTTCAGAGGCATTATAGTTTACCACGATCCCATCAGGTGTATTCAACACAAGAATCTCCTTATTTACAATGATCTTTGCATCTAAATCTCTCAGCTAATTAAATCTTGGAGTATGCTCGAGGCCGAGCACTACAGCATTCAAATACCAAACTAGATGCAATTTTTTTTTTAAGATTTCGACTTCTTGAGAGTTTAGTAGTAATCTGGTAATATCTACGGTTGTATGATTTATGCATTTTACTCTTTTGGGAGGTGGTTTCCAACCTCGTCTGGAGTCTTGATCCATAAGAAAGTTCAGCTACAGGCCTTGCGTCAATTTAATAGGGCAAATTATTTTATGGGTATAATGGTTCAAGATTCATATGATGATTTTTGTTGCAGGTAAATGAGACACCTATTGAGATGCTATGTGAGACAAATCGGAGTGTAATAACCGTGAACGGTCTATTTCCTGGGCCGGAGATCCGTGCTCACAAGGGCGACACTATTTATGTTAATGTCACCAACTTAGGACCTTATGGAATCACTATTCACTGGTAATAATACAACCATCTCTTTCTCTCTCTCTCTCTCTCCCCCCCTCTCTCCCCCTCTCCCTCTTAATACTATACACACGTGCAGGCATGGAGTGAGACAAATACGGTATCCTTGGTCTGATGGCCCGGAATATATCACGCAATGCCCCATCCCTACGAACTCAAGCTTCCTTCAGAAAATCAAACTCACCGAGGAAGAGGGCACGCTGTGGTGGCATGCCCATAGCGACTGGTCACGTGCCACAATACATGGTCCTATAATCATTTTGCCAGTCAATGACACCAACTACCCTTATGAATTTGACGACCAGCACACAATCGTGATCTGTATGCTTCTTTCAACTAACTTAACTCTCAAGAATAAGTTTTTCACTCAATCAAACACATATGCATAGAAATAACAGTTTGCATTGTTTTTCTTAAACAAAATTATTTTTTGGCATGCAGCTGAATGGTATGCAAGAGATACGAAGGACATAATCGATGAGGCTCTTGCATCTGGAGGTGATCCAGACTTGTCCGTGGCCTATACCATCAATGGTCAACCGGGAGATAGTTATTCATGCTCTAATGGTACTAATTCTAGTGTGTGTGTCTATGTCTATATATATACATATATTTATATATGAGTGTGATATATGCTAAAAATATAAAAGAAAAGGTCTTATTCAAAGGTAATGAAATAAAACCTTACTACTCTATAATTAATGAAATGAGATCTTTGCGAAATTTTATGCCTTAAAATTAATTAATGATGATTGAGATATAGTATGAGTAGTTTTAGAATCTCTGTAAGTACTATTTAATATGGTGTGTTTTGTTTTTATTTTTCTTTCATAGGTTCGGCGTACAATATAACAGTTGTGCAAGGAAAAACGTATCTCCTCCGGATCATCCACTCTGGGTTGAATGAAGAGATGTTCTTTGGCATAGCCGAGCACAATCTCACTGTGGTCGGAATGGATGGAGCTTATTTAAAGCCGCTTAATACTGAGTACCTCATGATAACTCCTGGTCAAACGATGGATGTTTTGGTCACTGCAAACCAAACCCTCGGTCGTTACTATATGGTTTTCAGTCCGTTCGTGGACACAAATGCCCCGTCCAACGAAAATGTTACGAGAGGAATATTCCAATACAATGGCACTTATAACCACTTAGAGACTCCCGTGTTACCTGAACTTCCAGGTTTTACCAATAAGAGTGACGCCGGAAACTTTACTATTCAGTTGAAGAGTTTGAATAGCGAAGAACATCCATCCACGGTTCCAGCCAACATCACAAGAAACATTACGATCACAGTGTCCGTGAATCAGCAGCCTTGTCCTGCTAATCAAACGTGTACCGGTCCAGACGGCTCTATGCATTCGGCAAGCTTGAACAACATAAGTTTTTCGGCTCCCTCGATTAGCATTCTCCAAGCATACTACAAGTACGTAAATCGTTTGACTTACAAAATTTGATCCTATTTGTTCGGATTGAATATCGTTTTCAAACCGATAGAGTTGATTCGGGCTGAAACATTCTTCCAATCGAACTGATTTAACTAGCTAAAACCTCCGTTGTCCTAAAGCGAAGGCATAATTCAACATTTAAATGTGTCTAATAACATTATATTTGTCTGGTGTGTGCAGCAATCTTCTAGGAGTCTACAACGAAACTTTTCCGGATGAACCACCTTTCGTGTTTGACTACACCGGGAATGTATCGGCCTTAGGGGAAGCTGCCAATGTGAGTACTAAAGTGTTGATGATTAACTATAACGAGGAGGTCGAAATAAGATTCCAAGGGACTAATTTGGGAGCAGCAGAGAATCACCCAATGCATTTACACGGCTATAGCTTTTATGTTGTTGGGATGGGCGATGGAAATTTCAGCGACTCCTATGTATCGGATTATAATCTAGAAGATCCGCCCTATGTTAACACTGTCGGACTCCCCAAAAATGGGTGGACATCGATCAGATTCAAAGCCGATAATCCAGGTACTATATTTCGTCAGTAGAAACGCATGGAAACATATCATTTTTGTCTGCAAATGAATAGGATCTATTATCATGTATCTACCATTTTGGCATTAGTTTTGCATGAATTCAGTCTTGTATATGAACGCATAATTGACTGTTTATTCTTTTACGGGTGGCTACAGGAGTGTGGTTCATGCATTGTCATTTAGAACGCCATTCGAGTTGGGGAATGGACACGGTCCTCATCGTTGGAGACGGGAAGCTAAAGCATCAGAAGGTGTATCCGCCGCCCAGTTACATGCCTCCTTGTACCGTGTCTTAATCTAGATGTTGTTTGCTTTGAGTTCATTGCTAGTGCAAAGGGCTATAGACATCCCAATGGGAATAAATCATCTGTATTTTGTACCGAATTATGCACTTTTGCATCATTCTAAAAAGTTTCAATTGTAAGAGATGTTTGGAATCCAAGAAGTTATTTGATTCAAAATATTGTATTTTCATTTGATAAAATGATTCGAAATGTATTTTGTACATTTCCAACCTTGACTCCAAATTTAATTGATTGGGCCGAAACTCTCAATGATGTTGACTAAAAGAATCATGTACCATCCAATCTAAATAAGTTCGTCAAACATAAAGTGGCATAATTATATCACTTTAACATGTAAGAGAACATAAGTGACAACTATTGTCATAGCAAAAAATGCTTGCCAACTTGCAGTTTTGACAAGGAAAAAGTGAATACCAGTGGAGCCGATTAATGGCTGGATTAGTTATCCATTAAATTACCTCATTTTACCAACCAAGGATGATAATAAATTTTAGCTAGTCAGGATTATCTATTTTGTGAATTAATTACTGCAATTTTTCAAGATATCTATCTATTTGATATTATTACCATGGTGCTTTCTTACTCATGCAATTAAACATCAGGAGTTTGTTAACATATAAACATTGACTAAATATTTGAGATTAATTTGCATAGAAAATTATGGACAAATTTGCCCCCAACAAAAATGATTTTCGCATGACGTAGGTATTAATATTATTTGCATCTATTAAGTTTTGTTTTCTATTTTTCTTACCTTATTTTTTGATAATAATAATAATAAAAAGAAAAATAACCCGCAGGGGCTGGGCGTGCCCCTTGTTCTTTCTCCTTCCTTCCCTTCTCTGCAACTCACGCGCGCAGAGGTCGTCGACGGGCGTGCGGAGGACAATCGATGGCAGAGAGAGGGGAGTAGGCCAGCAATGGATGGGACACGCCTTCAATGCTGAGATGAGATGCCAGTTCGGCCAAGGGGGAGGCTGGTCGGCACGCCAAGGACCGGCGCCCAAAGCCTCGGTCATTTAGGTCGTATAAGTTCTGACCCCGACTATGTCATATGCTTTCTAGCTGTTAAGCCCCGGTTTGTCCCATGCCATTTGTCCCGGTCTTCGATTGAGGTCCCGTTTCAGCTGCTGCTCGTTGCCCAGGAGGTCCCACGCCATGTGCTCGATGAAACGCCTAAGCTAGATGCGCGTTCGTGTCCTTCGTCTAAGGCCGAGACTTGCTGTGTTCCGTTCGTGCCTGTACTGAGATCGGGTCTCGCTTGTCCATTGTCTGTTGATTTCGGCATGAGTTCGATAGTTTGTTAAGCCTGACATTTGCAGAGGGCTCTTCACGAAGAAGACCGCTCGAAGAAAAAAAAAATAGAAATAAGGAAAAGACAAAAGAAAAGAGAAAGGGAAAAAGTCAAAAATGGGAGTAAGAAGGAAAAGACAAAAGATGAAGTGCACCTACTACTTTTAAGTGAAGTGGGAGGCTGGTGATGTTGAACGATAGTTTGCTCAGGAGAAATAGAATTTGACTAACTCATATTTAAATTTATAGGCTTTCGCCTTTTTCTGCTCTCATACCAAGATGAAAATAGAGATGTAGAAAATATAGAGGATAGAGAAGATATAAGAATTGTATATTTTAATTTTTGAATTATGTATTACAATCAGTGATGACTCATATATACATATACTTAGAAAGAATCTTAGGAGATATATATTGACAATAGAATTAGTAACCACTGGTGAAAATATTTGAATCAATCTCAAATGTTTTGATTGTGCACTAGTTCTTGTGTGAGATGGAGATAACATTATCAATCTCAAATTGCCTATGATGTGGATATTTTGATTGTGCTCCGATTCTAATGTGAGTTGAAGATAAGTTTAATTTCAATGCGAGCTAGAATAGCTGGCAGTGAATTAGGTCAACACAAGACTATAATGAAAAAGTGGCTGAGCTAAACTCCTAATAATTTCCATAGTCACTATAAGTGGAGTATTTAACTGTAGAAAATACTTGATGGAATCAGAATCACCTATAAATGTAGAGTGAGGCCGCTTTTATAAGAATTATTGGTGATAATTTTTAGAGCACTTATGAATGAACTATGCATGCGCATGGCCTACTAGCACAAAATCATGTTGAACGATAATATTAGTGGGAGTGTAATGTGATTTGAGAAAATTATAATTCATAAAACGAAATTCTTAGTTCATAGAAATTTCAAACTTGACCAATGATTTCATGAATTATATATCATTTTTTCTTGGTCCGATTTATAACCTAACAATTACTAGTTCCAATGCATTACACTCTAACAACCCATCATTATTCTATTTTTTTCTTTTCAAAACTTTTGAAAAATTTGAGGGGTTGTTAGATATTTCAATAGTGTAGAAATATTTAAAGCAAGAGCTTCTATAGAAGTTACCAAAAAAACATTATTTTTGTAATATTTTTTATCATCATTAATTTGTAATGGTTTTTGTCCGTCCCTGATCTATAGTGGCATTGTAATGGTTTTGTAACGTTTGATTTATTTTTTCATAAATCCTCCATTATTTTATCACGACTTATGACAGTCATCATTGTTATAATTACCAATTGATTTATAGCAGTTTCTTAATGGCTTTCTCTTTCATTTAATATAAAATGAGAATTCAAACCACAATTTTAAAAAAGATACATAGAATCAAAAAGAGAATTTTCCTTCCCTTCTCATATCTTTAATTTCTTTGCTCGATGATACATATAACATTGTTTCTATTTCTTTTATTATTTTGAATGGAAGAAAGAAGAAGGTTTGTTATATTTTGAGAGGATAGTCCTTGAGTCTATTGCATTTTGTTTCATACTTCGAATGATGGAATTTTTCTTAAGCTTGCATGTGTAAGACATTTTATCTTATTTTTTCCATCATTTTCAACAAATTTCCAACAAATCTTATATTTCATATTATCTAAAATTTATCCAACACTTCATGCATCAACGTAAACAAATCATTAGGGGATCTTTAGTAAGGTGTTGAAAAACTTGTGTTTAAAATTTATGACAGTGACATATAGTATAACCTACACAGTCAATAGCAACGATTTATCATATAAAAGGGCTCGTCTACTATTATTTTAGTATCATTCTGCAATAATAAATGAAATTCGTGCGCTATTTTCCTGCCCGAGACTGTCCTCCTCATGCAATCAATTGGACACATCTTTGATCATATCCCACGCATTTAAACGTCTGAATGTACACAAATCATGACAAATGACAACTAATCAAGTGGCAATTACTTATTTCTTTATACCACGTGCAATTTTTTTCTTTGAGAAATATATCTCTAAATATATGCTGCGGCATTGTGCAATGTGAACACACATCGGGTTTGCCAAGGAAACAAGAGGCATCCCTCGAAATGTGTGCCGCTTCCGGAAATAATAAAATAGTTTCCTTGGTAAGAGGTCGAGCAAAAAATAAAATCAGGGTTTAGGGTTTAATGTTTTTTTTTTTAGTCAATACAAAAGGACCTTAGTCTATTTAAAATTCATACTCTCGATATTGCCACATTTTAATTTGTCAATGCCTAAACATTTGTCAGTGTAAATTGTCATTATCAGAGACCAAGTCCGATCTACAATTCCGACTTGATTAATATATAAACTTATATTTAAGAGTAGGACATTTACCGATCATATGTTTTTGCATGTTTGCAGCGCTAAGATGTTAATACACGGTAGTAGAGCAAGATGAAGATTTGGGTGTGCCCATGAAGAGTGAAAAAAGAAAAGTTTGAGGATATGAAAAAATGAATTGACAAAAGAAGTGTAATCTTATATGAAATTATAAATCAAGTAAGTGCACATGGAATAAGTAACATTTTTGCTCAAAATGCACAAGACAGTCGATCTAATTGAGGACAATGAAGAATGGAGAACGATAAATTAATTGCTTAAGTGTTTTTGAATGATGCCGAAATCAATAATACTGCCAGCATGTTGATTTGGATGAAGATGAATATCCTAACAATAAGACATTTATGAATGCGGGTGCATCGGAATTATATCCAAGGCACAATCCATTACAGACTCTATGTAGGACTTATGTGGTTGAGAAGCCACAGTGCGCATTATTGACTTGTCTATCTAGGCGATAGGCAATTTGGATAAGCTGCACATATGGGTTCTACATGTGCACGCATTAGTTAATGTCCTGTCAATTGGACCACACAACATGGATAAGTGGAGATAGGACAGCATGGGAAATTGAAACGATGGAAAACAAGACGAAGAGCTTACCTTCTGGTGCCATAAGATGCAAAATCGGGGATGGAGATGTGCCTACCCGAGACCTCATATAAACGAGAGTGCGAGGCGACTGAGAAGCTTGACGTGCCACGGGAGAAGCAGGTGAAGAAGAGTTAGAAGAAGATCTGCACTTCAGTGCATTTAATTACCCTAAGAAAAGAAAGTGGTACATGTACATCCCTTTGGGAACATCGTACTAGAAAGTACACTGTACTTTTCCTCACCATCAAGATGGGTCCTCTAAGATCTTTTTGTTTACTACACTGATCATGGTTAGCTTAATGGTCAACATATCTCAAATTTAGGGTTTCTCTTCTAGGTTGACTTTAAGAATAATCCTCCGTCGGTTGTTTCCTTTTTAGTAATTTCTCTTTTTGTTATATGTTCTTGAATGCCATGGAAAATAAGACATTTTCCTCCTTGAGGAGCGGTTTGTTTATAAGACGTCTGATTTGTAGTGCATTTGCTGAGATATTAAAAACTAATATTTCCTACATGGATTTGTGTTGTTCCTGCGAAAAAAAAAAAAAAAGATTTCTTTTTGGTGCTGGTATATTTCAATTAGTATTGGTAAATGTCAACAAACTGTTAATTAAAAAAATGATAGCTGACTCTTTTTTTTTTTCCAAGTAACTCGTCATTAACTTGTCCATAGATTTATGAAAATTACCACCATTTTCTATGTCATTTTCAAATGATCGATTTATGAACTAACTTATCAAATTTTATTCGTATAACTTACTAACGCTTTAAATTTATTAGTTTTAACATTAAATTACTAATGTTGGAATTCATTAACTGCATAATGGTTTATGAGTTTATTTAAATGCCACGCAGAAGGTAAGTTTAGATTATGCAAACCTATGAGTCCAATTTTGTTATATTTGGAAAATTGCATAAAGGTGTAGAACCAAACTAGATTCTGCAAAACGGTCCAAATGTGTGAAAAGGCACTTCCAAACTCATGAGCTAATTCACTCAAGAGATTGGTGAAATGGTATGATCATGATTGACAATCCAAATTAAAGTAGGGTTGCGTTTTCCAAGGAATTTTGTTGAGACTTTCAAAAAGGATGAGACAAATATCACAGCTACAAGGTTCAACAGCAACATTCAAATTTGGAGCTCTATAAAAAAGAGAGAATTGGCCTCAAGATAAATAGTTGACGAGCAAAAAAAAAAAAAAAAGAGAATTTGAGTACTTTTAAGAGGTTTTATAGTCCGTCTCTTTTATAAGCTTGTAATTTCCATTCAATTGTTGCTCCTATGATTAGTAATAATGGGAAACCCACTTTTTAAAGACACAAAAGATGTTGTACATAAAAAGGCCTTTGTCTAGGTGAATGAGAAATTGTGCAATGGACTTTTGATAAACACTTAAAAGTGTCGTTTATGGTTCGGGGTGAGAATTTACTATCTTTTGTGCTAGGAAGTGAGAACAACTATTCCAGACTCCAATAGTTACTTAATCTATAGTGAGGTTGCTCTAAAAGGACATGTATTTTGTGATAGCAAGTTCTATACTTGTAACAAGGTGGTATTTATATGCCTGGCGTACTACTTGAATTCAGCCTATTTTGGCTATTAGAGTCAGAACAGAGGAGCATGCACGTTCAAGCCAAACCTTTATAAATCTTGCTTGCAATTTCTTGTTCCCAAAAATACGTCAGTTTTTGTTATTTTTATTGCTAGTTCACTTTGTGTGTAGAAGTAGAACTTGAGGTTGGTTCCACCAAATTAGTTTGCATGCGCATAAAATAAAATAAAAAAGGAGATTTTGACAAAGAAATAGGAATTGGATAATTATATTTGGAAACAAATTTTAAAAAGTTGATTTAACTTAGAATCTATAGGAAATTTGCAGAATAACATAATATTGTTGGTCTTTTAAATTGATCACTTGGGCAATGGTCCAACAAAATCTCATAGATATAATTTATAATTATATTTCTTATAGTTAACAATTAGTAAAGTGTAATCTTTATTGAGATTTTGAATCAAATTAGATTTATTTCTACCTTGATCTCTGTTAGCTCTAATTCCACTGACGTTAGCAAACATTGTCTAATTTTTATACCCATATATCTGTTTATTAAAACACCCATATCTAATTTATTGTTTATGTTTTATGGCCCAAAACAAAATTGCGATGTTTAGTCAGCAACGATTAAATAAATGGTTGGATGGAACTACTATAAAATATATATATTTTTTTCGTGGCTAAGATGACGTGGATTTTTTTAGTAAAAGTCGAATATCTCAATTGATTAAGTCAGATTATAATATACTAAATACCTGTCACAGATATATACGTGGACGATGACAAATTAAATAGAATAAGGTCCCCTTTTTTTAATTGATGACGTGCGTTTCATTTATAAAGTTAGGAAAATAATTTATTAATTCCGGAAGCGGCATTCATTACGAGGGATTCCTCTTGTTTCTTTGTAAAAATTGATGCGGTCCCGATTAATTGCTTCATATTTTATTATTTTTATTCCTCGTATTACTGGATAATTACGTGACTATAGCTTCTTTTGATATTTGCATAAAAGTATAATATGATATGATTACGAACAAATCTAGATAGACTTTTCTAACTGCGCACACAAGTGACTAATCATATCGTGTTTATTTTAAAACTAAGGCAGGCGAGCAAGGAGAAGCAAAGAAGCTTGTAATTGTGGACTATTTAGATGCAATATGGCTCTTGGAAACTCAGTTTGTTATGTATGATGGTTAGCTGATTTATCACTGAAAATAATGTGAGTCAAAATTTAGATATGTAAATCCAACTCATCCCTATCAGATGGTGCAGGGTGGGATCACCCACATACAACAAGAAACAATGCTTAACTTCCCTGCTTTGAACAAGCTAATGATAATTAACTTACTATTGAGAAACGCAAAAAGAAAAATGAAAAGTACATTCATAACGAATTTGCACAAAATTAGATGTTGAAATGTGCATGTGAGTCATGTCAAGAAAACTTTCACATCAAAGGATTGAAATACTGTAGAGTAATTAATAAATTTTAATTAATCCATAATTTATTGGCTTAAGTTTCCCAACAAAAGTAGGTTAGACAAGATATGTTGATTGACTTTGACTTGGATTCTTTCTTGACAATCTTTCCATCTGAAATTATCGGATGTGTTTTGTGCACTCTCTAAATTATTGCCATGGCAAAATAGTTTCTCACATAGAATATATATGAAAAATAAATAACAAAAATTGAAACAAGAAGCGGCTTAAAGTTAACCTAGAAGACAAACCTAAATTTGGGGTCTGTTGAATATTAAGCTAACTATGATAGATGTATTAAATTAAATATCTTGAGGACCCAATTGAAGGAGAGGGGAAGTACACAGTACTTTATAGTACCATTTTCCCAAAGGCATGTAGTACTACTTAGTTTTCCAGTGTGATTAAATGCAATGAAGTCTGAATATCTTCTCACTCTTTTGCTCTTGCTTTTATTGTGACACATCGTGGTTCTCAATATCCTTCAACTCTGACTTATATGAGGTCCCGAGCTGACACATATCCATTGACCAGTAGGTAAGCTTTTTTGTCTTGATTTTGACTAGTTCAATTTTTTGTACGGCTTGATTTCACTTAATTCATCTCGTATAGTATATCCAATATATCCCTAGTTGAAGCATGCACACATAGACAAAGTCATATGCACAGTTAATGCCACTTGACCATTGCCCACATAGACAAAGTCATTGTTGCAAGTACTAGGTTGTGCATTGGGGCTTCTCTACTTGTTATATCACGTGACTCTTACATAGAGTCTGCACTAGAATAGGGCAATCAAGTTTCCTTTTGCTTGTGAACTACTACTCTTTATGAACTCTAATCTTGTGCAATAATGATAGAGGAACATTTTACTTGTACATGTTTACTTATGTGAAGTAGGCTTTCTTATCATTAGATGATGAGAATGTTGAGGAATAGTCAAAGACAACATATGCAAATATGAAGTGTCACATAGTTGTTCATGAGTCTAAGGGTGAAATTGTCCAATCAATCTTAAACCTATCATACATATGTCATTTCAATACTAAATTTTCCAATGTTGCCAATTAAGGGATGAATTGTCTAATCAGTCAATTTTCATTATGAATCACTAAAGTGGCAATCTAGTTATTATTGGTTGTTTGACATGGCATACTACCAAGTTAGTGATTTTCAACAAAATTGGCTGAAATGATTACATTAGAATTTCGTGTAAAATTTTATGACTAAATTGATATCTGTATAATAGGTTTATGATTGATTGAATAATTTTCCCAACCTTTAAACTCCATGTAGTGCATTTTCTACCAATCTTAATGCATATTAGCTTGTTGAACTCATCTTTTTATGGTTTGGTTATGCCAACACTCCTTGTACGAGAGTTCTCGGTTCCAACTAAATATTCCCCGCCAGAAAAAATCTAACTATTTCAATTCTTCTACTATTAGGATGTCTATCTTCATCCAAAGCAATAAACTGGCAGCATCATCTAGTTCAACATCGTTCATGATGCTTAACCAATTTTTCAACATCGCCCCAAGTGGGTCAACCTCTAATGCGTTTGGGGTGATCGCACTTCTTTCCATTTGGTGGGACACGGCCAAAGGCACCATAATAAACTCCATTATGCCAATCCATTTATTCTACGTCATCAACCTTTCTTCTTTCTTTCTTTCTTCTTTAATACACCAAGCATTCTTCTTACTCCTCTACTACGTTTATACATTTTCAATATTGAAAACATGAGTAAACATGAGATGGGAAAATTACCAAGAAAAAAACCTTAAATCTATGGTAAATGCCAATTTGATCATAAAATTTTCAATTATATTAATTTAGTCCTAAACATATTGGTGATTTGTCAGTGTAGTCATTCTAATCAATTTTGGCTGGAAATCATTGATGTGAATATAAATCATTCAATATGGCAAGACTAGTGTTGATATAAACAATTTTTTTTTGCAAATTTTTAGATTTTTTTTTAAAATTTTTTTAAATTTTATTTTTTTATTGTGACGACACTTGCCAACCACAATGAAAAAGAAGAAAAGAAAAAAAAATCAAAGACTAAAAAAAAGAGTAGAGGCTGCTAATTATTTTGCCATGATTCGTCCAATACATAATTTGGAACCCAGAATCGAGGAGATCCTTTTAGGTAGAAAAGAGGAGATTTGTTTACCAATTAATTACTCTTTTCTACTTAATTATATGGCGTAACTTTTGTTTCCATCTATCTGGTCGAAATCAACTGCGAATGGGTTAAAATGAGCCTTCATCTAGCGTGCTAGAGCTAGGCTCCTGTTTGCTAAATCTCTAAGCAAAGCTAATTCATGCACGTTTCACCCGTGTATGAGCTGGTCAAAAGTGAGCAACTTATAGAAATTAGGATTATCATCAATCGATGTGACGAAAAAACGACAATACTTGACCTTCTGCACTAACCTTTTCTACTGATTCTTTGATGCATATCTGTAACATGAGACTAGCAAAACTATTTGTCCATGAAAAAGGTGATTTTTCATGATTCCATAGTTATTTATTGCAGGTGGAAAAGCTTTCTCTTTTTAATTTAATAGAAAATATCACAGCCTTTTGAATTGACTATTGGGATCGTGCTAATGCTTATTCTGCTACCACCTTCAAGGGATTGATCTAATAAAGGCTTAAGGCTTATCTAGTTGCCTATAAAGATCACTTTTCTTATTAATATGTTACATGTCATCATTAGTGATTATACTCGAGAAGTCGTTCCATGCGTATTTTTATAGATGATGTGGACTGATATCATCCCAATTGTTAATTGTTGAGCCCACATAATTAATAATAGAGATGTGCTTAATTTACATGATCTTTGAGCACCGACTGCTAGGAGGCAATACCCTAGTGGTGACTAAAGCGCGTTAACTACCTAGTTCGTCCATTTCCTGAACCGTAAGGCGGCCGTTTCCATTTTTTATCTGGCCGTCTAGAGCCCGGCTCATGCACGCCACTGTTTCTTGTCAAAGCCATATTTTCTTTAATTAATTCATAAAGCTTTCTTTTTTGATTGCTTAAGTCGACTAAAAAAATGCTCTCAAAAGATTCTATAAACAAGAGAAAACGTCACATACAAAGGTATCTGCATCGCATGGCAGGCGAGCACAATAAGGCACAACTTTGCCTTCTTTGCTAGAGCACCTAGAACATAATACGAGTTATTCTTTTTCTTTTTTTATATAATTTGATAAACCATTTAAAAAGAAAATATTTTTCTCTTATCCTTTCATTTTTCTGTGCTGAATATCCCTTAAAATCATTAAACCCATCAAATAGATGGGTCGGATTGGGTTGAAAAAAATTCAACCCAAATAAACCCTTTTAACCCATGTTGACTCATTTCCATATAATGCAAATTTAGTAACAATACCTAACCCAACCTTCATTTCTAAAATACTTCCATTTTAACTAAAATTTAAGAAAACTCATATCCAAACTGAGGTAAAAGTGCAAAGCGAGCAAGCGCAAGATCAAGAAAGAATGAAGAGTGAGCATATTTGTCTATCTAGTTTAAGTAAATTATACATCCATTTATTACTCGATGAATACCCATATTATATTTAAACCCATTTATAGCTCATTTACTTAATTTAAATAACTCATAGAACAACTTGGCTCATATATATATAAGTTAAGAAATGGTTTATAATCCATTTTGCTATATCTATCAATCATGTAGATCCTGGCAATTATAGAGGTGTAGGGCTTGTGCAACTTATCTAGCAAATCATAAACGACCGGACTTTCCCTAGTCAAATTAATGAGTCACACCGCGTCTCATTAATCAAATCATGTAGCCAGCTTCTCCAACATGTTTTAATAGGGGCTTTTGTACTAGTCTCTCATCTAGTTACACTTTTGTATGTTTTACATGTCGAGAGCAAGATCAGAAGAGAGATTTCGTGCACGCTTCTGTTTCGCCAAGGAATTGAGACAAGCTCGGTCTAGGTACAACCCTACTACATAGATCTCTTCGAAAACGGGTAGAAGCAGTCATGACTATAAGCCCCTATTTCACATTGGAAAAATAAAACAAACTCGCTTTTACATTCCTATGTTTTGCAATTTGCATCATTTTCTTCTTTTACGAGCAATCCTCCACGAAAACGTTGACGCCTATTGGTCTCAAGAAGATAACAAAACAGGAATCGGTGATGAATCCTGGAGCAGTTGATGAGCGCGTAAAGAAATATTTTTTAAAATTTTCACCCTTTCTTGCCGGTATGACTAAGTAAGTCGAGAGAAACTTATCAGCTCTTCCCTTGGCGGTGCTCTTTAACCAATCTTCTCCTTCGTGGAAACACGGAAAAATGAGCACGTGCCTTCGAAAGACAAATGCTCATCTTTTCTTCCTTGAAGTTTCATCTGTTGTGAGGTCAAAGGGCACGTTTCTGTGGGCACTACGGCGGCTCACGTTAGTGAGACAGCGACTGCTAAACATTGAAAGAAATTTTCTAAATAGCCCCTTTCCATGGAAGGGGATGGTTACAAGTAGAAAGAGTAGAAATAGAACATATCAAGTGATTGGTACAAGTTCTCCGAGAGAGAGAGAGAGAGAGAGAGAGAGAGAGATGGGGACATTTCTAGGGTATGCGTTCACCTTGACCCGGCTCTTTTGCATAGCTCAAGGCAAAGTCCTCCACTATGATTTCATGGTAAGTAGGAACATCCCATCCTTG
Source organism: Eucalyptus sideroxylon x Eucalyptus melliodora (assembly GCA_016097485.1). Taxonomy (NCBI): domain Eukaryota; kingdom Viridiplantae; phylum Streptophyta; class Magnoliopsida; order Myrtales; family Myrtaceae; genus Eucalyptus; species Eucalyptus sideroxylon x Eucalyptus melliodora. The sequence continues at coordinate 73,461,334 of CM027828.1, read as the reverse complement.
AGCACTTCAAGCGTGTCATTTTCAGGCCATATAGAACATTTTGAGACTATTGGCCGTTATGAGTTTTAGACTCCTTTAGAAGCATTAGATTCAACCATAATCTCATGAATTGTAAATGTTATCATATTACAATATTCAATGTAAGAATCAACTTATATTCAATTTCTTCATAGTTTAGTAGTATCCTGCAAATTTCTACAGTCGTGTGATTTATTAACTTATTCTTTTTGGATATGGTTTCCAACCCCATTTGGAGTCTTTACTATAGAAGAAAAATTTGCTAGGGGCCTTGAATGAATTAATGTTACTGGTAAATAAGGATGCGCCAAAATGATTCTTGCATCAATCTAATAAGAGAGACCGTGTCAAATGTATGATGGCCCAAGTTTTACAGGAAGATTTTTTTATTTGTGCTAGATAAAGGAGACACCCATTGACATGTTGTGTGAGATGAATTAGACCGTATTGACCGTGAATGGTCTATTTCCGGGGCCGGAGATTTGTGCTCACAAGGGCGATACCATCTACGTCAATGTTACCAACATAGGACCTTATGGAGTCACTATTTATTTGTCACGCCCTAAACCCCAAGCACGCAACCTCTTCCTTGGTCGATAGAAAGCGCTAGGACTCGTCGACGACCATTCATTTAAATATTTCATTATGTGCAAGCGGAAAACGAACCATCTCCTTATCAAACAGACAATCAAGCAATCAAACAAGGATAAAGAAATGAACAGCAGGAACAACAATAACTACTCGCCTATATACACATTTTTATATTGGATTAACCAACGAATGATCATTTTCGATTTACAAGCCCAACAAAGGGGCCAATCCATCCTCTAAGCCAGACCAAAAAGAAACTAGGCTAGGCTAATCCAACTATACACAAAAAGAACTCTCGGGTTTAGCACTACTGTCACTCGGATCCAGTGGACTCAGATTCCATCGAGTCATAGTCGGAGGCATACGAGTCGATCACTGGTAAAGTGGTGGTAGGATTCTCCACTACACTATCAAGAGGGTCCAGCTCCATGGAGTCCCAGTCGGCATCCTTAAGGCCCCTACTAAGCGGCCACTCAAAACCTCGTAGAGGACCGATCAGCATATCGCCATCCTGGATGAACCACGCCAGGAACTGATCGGGTATCCATTGCCTCGGTCCCTCATTCACCCAGATGGTGGAGATATACTTTTCATAGAGGTATGCCTGACCCGGGAAGTGATGGTGCGACACGATAGTCTCCCAATCCTTGGGGATCCCGAACCGCACCAGTGGTAGAGCCATTCTAAGGGCCTAAAAGTGGTTATACAATAACCCGTGAAATAAAATCTCAGTAAGTCCTCCCCCTAAGCCCCCATTAGAACACTAACTCCGCTCGAGGTATCTCTTTAGAACTACCCCCACAAACAAAGCAACGACTAACAACCAACAACCAATCAGTTAGTTCGCATGCAACCTTACTCGATATGCCATACCTTGCACGTTACATCTCAACACAATACATGCAATGCACATGGCCATTATATGATGCAGTTCATCAATCACATACGAGTCGCGTCACAAGCGATCTCACCCGGCCATTACCACACCCTGCATATTATCGATTCATGCGTGCTTACAATAAACAATGTGATCAACTTATGCATAACTAGAACCAATGATGCCATGATTCTCATACGCTCTTGCACATTAGTGTGCCACATAACACATAACAATCGATCACACAAGTCCCGATTATAAGGTAAAATTGTTATGACACGTCCCATTCCATGTCACATAATTTTACTCCATAATAAGGCACAACAATCTCAACACCCATGCGTGTTCCAGTTATCACGGCCCACCAGCCACGCCCAACTCCTTAGTCGACGATCATCTGAACTCTCGCTAGGCATCAGATAAAAACTGGGCATGGTTCCGCCTCGTCGGGCACAGTAATGTCTAGAACTCCCGCTTACACAGCATCCCAAAAAGGGGCAGCAATCCGGCCTTTATCGCGACCGGCTTCTGAACTCTTGTCGGGTATCTGATAAATCGAGCATCGTCCCCAAGCTCCTGCTGGGTGATGGTTCAACTTTAGTGATCACACAAGCACACCACGACAGCTCATTTTCATCTTGAACATTAGCCAAATGCATACATGATACGTGCTTGCAGGAACAATCCCTTAAACAAATGCAGTCTCAATCTCATCTCCTAAAATCAATCAATTCCCATGTCTCTCGAACAAAACATATTTCCTTTTTAGAGCTCCACACCATTCATGCAAATGACCATGTGTTTACACTATCAATGCATATCATATGATCAAAACATGTGCAATTAGACCAAATTTCGCTTCTGTATGAATAGTGCCACATGAACAGTGCGTGTGAACAGTACCACATGAATAGTACATCATGAACAGTGAAATTCCAGAATTTCATAACTAATAAATTAAATTCAGAATTCAATAAAACAATAATTAAATTAAGGAAATCAATCAATTAAGGCTAAACCTGCTTAATTAAACACGTAAGCCACAATTAATTAACAAAAAACAAGATTAACCTAAACTAATCTTAACCATCTTTCTAACCACCTATAGTAAGGATAATAAAACTTAATTAAACCTCTTAAACTAGAATTAGCCATAACTAAACCAACCCTAAGCAAGTTTAGGCACTAAACGAAGGATTAGGGGCTAAACTCACTTGTTAAGTGAGCTGGAGACACGGATGCGGCGGCCGCGATGAAGGCGACGCATGGGAACCTCAACCACGACTATCCAAGGTGGTCTCGAGGTCAAAATAGCAGCAACAACCCAGACTCCCTTAGCAACCTAGAAAATTGGACTGCTGGAGGAGGAAATAGAGTTGGTTAGGCTGATCAAAGCTCCGACAAGGGGCTGGCTGGCGACCGTCGGCATCTGAGTGTCAAAGGAGGTTGGCTGGTGGCTGAGCTAGGTAGAGGTTGGGTCAAAATAGGAGGAAGTAGGTTGAAACGGCGAAATAGTGCAGGCGGGTAGGTTGACAAATGGACTGGCGAGCGATTGCTTCTGGCCGATCGACGGGTGAGTTGGCGGTTCCGACTAACGAACGACCACCTCATACGATATGGATTAGGTCTCCTGAGCATGATGGTGGGTGGCATTGGTGGTGATTCACACGAGAATGCAATAATTAACTCTAGTTTTTGGAGGAGGGTCTAAAAGAGAAGAAGAAGGAAGAAAAAAAAAAGGGAGAGAGGGCTACGAATTTGCTTGGGTTGAATGAGGGGAGAGAGAGTGATGGGAGAGCTAGCTATCAAGGCCTCATCAAGGCCATTAATGGCTTGCTTCAACTCCCCATGCACATGACATCATCTTCTCTTTTTTTTTTTTTTTTTTTTTTTTGCCTTATCTACATAGTATTTAGGGGCAAAATGGTTATTTCCACCTTGCACATTTCCCACTTTGCCCTTGGGCTGAAAATGAAGGGCAAGCCTAAAAAACAGGCTAGGAAATGAATAGGAACGGGCTGGAGAATTAGTTGGGCTCAAAATGGCTCAAGGCTAGGCAATGGGCTTGGAAGGTAAAATGGTTGGTTGGGCCCAATGGGCTCACTTGCTTGCCTTGGGCCTACTATGGTGGCTGTCTCACTTTGGGCCTATGGCCCACACTAGCCTTGCCTGACCTACGTCCTCATGGGCTCGTTTCCTTGATTCGTAGATTCTTTTTCCAACCACTCGGCTTAACCGGCGCTATTGACTATCAAAGTAGCATTATCCAAAAGTCCGTCTCGAACATTCCTAAACATTTAAAGTCCATTCTTGGGTTCTCAGGCCATGTCAATTTCGCCAGAATGCCATTTTGGCACAACTCGAACTGATAGGCGGTTTCAGGATTCACGCATAACCGACTCGTACCAAACCACATTCAAGACATCTCGACACATGAACGTCCTTGATTATATGAAATTATGAAGGATAGATTCTTATTTCAAAGTACATGATTACCGAAGATCGACATAGGGTCGTTCACGGGCTCGATAATAGTAAACAAAATCACCCGTCATTCCATTGTATTCTGTTCGCGAATCGACTTCTAGTCATCCTTGAAATCAGCCTGCCTATCTACAGGATCATCCTCATGCAAGTCTCATGGTCAAGTTATTTTCCCAGGTCAAGTTATTTAGTCGCATGAGTTCTGTTCTCATTAATCTTTCCCCTCAAGGTCAGTATCTCGGGAGTGATTAATTCCGAGTGAGATCAACCAATGATGCATTGACGAAATTCGCATTAACGAAATTCACATTTATTCATCTCTTAGAGGACTCAAATTTCAGGATGTCACAATTCTTCGCCCTTACAAAAATTTCGTTCTCGAAATTTGCAATTATAGGTAAATTCTCACAAAGATGGGGGTGCTATCGTTTCATTGCTTCCTCACTTTCCCATGTAGCTTCCCCCTGTCCCTATGAACTTCTTTGCTTTCTTCAGTAATCTAGTTAGAGGCATAGCCATTCCTGAAAATCTTCCTACAAACCGTCTATAAAAACCTGTCAACCCCAAGAAACTTTTGATCTCCGTCATTATCGTCGCTATTGACCAATTGATCATGGCTTCTATCTTGGTTGGGTCCACAGAAATCATGTCCATGTTCTTGCAAGGTCTGAAGCACTGTCCTTAAATGCCTTTCATGCTCCTCTTGACTTCTAGAGTACATCAGGATGTTGTCGCTAAAAACTATCACAGACTCGATCTTCCTTCCTATGAGCAAACGAGATGATTCCTTCGAGAACACGTTAGAAACTTTCATACCACAATGATGCTCTCCATTTTCGGCTCCTCAACTGTTGTATCCACTACAATTGCCTAATAATTTTAGCAACCCACATCCAATAACCAGTTGTCTTAAATGATGACATTAAAATAAATGCGGGTCCTCCTCGATTTTCAATAAACTTGAAACTTTCTCCTACTAACGGGTTAAACGAATTACTACATGACAATGATTCATTACAACAAGGTGTTCCTTGAGTCAACATTTAATGAATATAAGACATCAAAGTTATACTTAAACAAAATAGTCAAGTACAATCATAACCAGTGATTCTTCCTTCTACAACCTCATTAACAAACTGAAGTTCCACCAACTTGACCATATTTCTTACTACACCACTCTAATCAAATCATCCTAGAAACACTGCCCTTCCCATTTGGTGCATAGCTCGGTTCATTATTGTCTCCTTCGTCATCTTAATAGTGCCCCATCTACGGTAGTGGTGCCTGTGCTCCTTTGGACCTGTAAGGATAGTCCTTCACCTGGTGGTTGTGCTGACCACATTTGTAACACGCTCTCATTCCACCAGGACATGGGGTTAGTCCATACTTCCTTTTAAAAATTTGGCACCTACCGTTCGGAATGGATGTTGGCTTTCCAATCTTACCCTTCTTGTTGGGAGGAATAGAATACTTTACTCTAGACATCGGCCTTTTCCCGAACCGATTACCCTTTTGGCTTGACTCGAACTGTGACCTAGATGCAGCGGGTTGTTCATTCAAGTTCCTCTCGATCAGTTATGCTCTCTCATACAGATTGTTGTAATCCTTTAGATTAAACAGCAACTGCGGATTCTTTATCTTTGGTCACAATCCATCTCGAAATCTCCTTGCTCTGTCTACTAGATCCTCAATTAGTCTGAAGGCGTATTGACAGTTCAGCGAACTTCGCCTCATACTAATCTATCGACATTGGACCCTAAAGTAGACGTTGAAATTCTTCAATCGTCTACTCTTTGGTGTAGTCAAAAAGTACTCCCATTGAAGACTTCCATGAAGGCATTCCACTCCGGAACCATACCTTATGGAAACACTCTTCCTCTTGTGGCTTCCCACAAAGTACTTGCATTTCCTTGCAACTAGTAGTTAGCTAGGACTACCTTGTCTTCCTCCGAGCATCTCAGCAATGTGAAGACCTTTTCTAACTCTCCGATCCAAAAGGTTGCAGCCTCGAGATCACCTGCTCCAGCAAACCTTGGTGGTTTTAGCCTCAGAAACTGCTTCACTAACTTGTACCTCGATTGCGCCCCGATCACATTCCTAGGTTGGACTTCAGCAAGTGCGGTTGCGACAACGGCTTGATTTTGTGCTTGCTATTCCATCAGGTTACCCAATGCCTTAAATGCCTAAATGATGTTACACCAGTACCGGGTTGTAGCGGTACTCTCTCTCTCTCTCTCTCTCTCTCTCTCTCGCTTGAGTTGGTGCTCTACCTCGGGTACAAACCCTAGTCAGCGTCCTACCTTGAGAAATGGATGCGACAGTCCTCTTTTGAGGAGTCCTTTGATTTGGATCACTCATTTTATAGGATCTCTATAGAACCTGCCTTCCAATTTCACTCATTTTAAGTAACCCACACAAAACAAACTACCAATCAGCTAATCAATCACAAGCATCTGCATAAGGAAAAAGCATTTCCTACTAACTATCCCAAAATCCATTGCACCTTATCACTCCAAACACTAACCTCGCTTGATACCACTTCGGGTAGGGATGCCGTGCCTTGAACCCCGGGCACACAACTACCCTTTCCTTGGTCGATAGAAAGCGATGTCCTAGGACTTGTCGACGATCATTCATTTTAATATTTCATTATGCACAAGCAAAAAACGAATCATCTCCCCGTCAAATAGATAGTCAAGCAATCAAACAGGGATAAAGAGATGAACAATAGGAACAATGGTAACTACTCGCGTATATACACATTTTTATATTGAATTAACCAACGAAGAATTGTTTCCGATTTACAATCCCAACAAAGGGGCGATCCATCCTCTAAGCTAGGTCAAAAAGAAACTAGGCTAGGCTAATCCAACTATACACAAAAAGAACCCTTAGGTTCGGCATTACTGTCACTCGAATCCAGCAGACTCAGACTTCGTTGAGTCATAGTTGGAGGCGTACGAGTTGGTCATTAGTGAAGCAGCGGCAAGATTATCCACTGCACCGTCAGGAGGGTCCAGCTCCATGGGGTCCTAGTCGACGTTCTTGAGGCCCCTACCGAGCAGCCAGTTAAAACCTCGCAGAGGACCAATTAGCATATCGCCATCCCAGATGAACCATGCTAGGAACCGATAGGGTATCCATTGCCCCAGTCCCTCATCCACCCAAATGGTTGAGAGATATTTTTCGTACAGGTGCACCCGACTCAGGAAGTGATGGTGCGACACGATAGTTTCACAGTCCTTGGGGATCTCAAACCACACCGGTGGTAGTGCCATTCTAAGGGCCTAAAAGTGGTTATACAATAATCAGTGAGATAAAATCTCAGTTAGTCCTTCCCCTAAACCCTTGGTTAAAGGACTAACTTAACTCAGGGTATTTCTTTAGAACCACCACACAAACAAAGCGATGGCTAACAACCAACAACCAATTAATCAGCCCGCATGCAACCTTACCCAGTATGCCATACCCTGCATGTTACATTTTAACAAAATACACACAATGAACATGGCCATTAGATGATGCAATTCATCAATCACATACAAGTTGCGTCACAAGCGATCTCACCTGGCCATTGCCACATCCTGCACATTATCGATTCATGTGTGCGTACCATAAACATGTGATCAACTTATGCATAACCGGAACCAATGATGTTATGATTCTCATACGCTCTTGCACATTAGTGCACCACATAACACATAACAATCAATCACACAGGTCCCGATTATAAGGTAAATTTATGACTCTTATTCCATGCCACATAATTTTACCTCATAATAAGGCATAATGATCTCAACACTCATGAGTGTTCTAGTTATCATGGCCCACTGGCCATGCCCAACTCCCTAGTCGGCAATCATCCGAACTCCCACCAGGCATCCGATAAAAATCAGGTATCGTCTCATCCCGTCGGGCAAGATAACGTCTAGAACTCCCACCTAGACAGCATCTCAAAAAGGGGCAGCAGTTCGGCCTCCACCGTGACCGGCTTCCGAACTCCCGCTTGGCATCTGATAAATCGAGCATCGTCCCCAAACTCCCGCTGGATGACGGTTCGACTTTAGTGACTACCCAAGCACACATGGCCCAAGGAAGCTGGTTTGAGATGATTTGATGCACGCCAAGTGTTTGATGAAATGCACAAACCAAGTTTCGATCTTGAAACGGTCGATTTGAGCTTGGTTCTTGTTATATTAATGTGCTGGGTAGTCCTAAATTAGTGTAAATCGGCATATATCAATTTAAGGAATTAATTTTAAATAAAAATAAAAAAAATAAAAAAATGAAAATTTCAAAAAAATTATAAAAATGATGGATGGCATCGATTAAGGCAAAAATGACACATATGAAATTTTCCTAATTTTGAAAGGTCATTTTCCTAATTTAATGCTATTTTGGTATTTTATAACCATTTTTGTAAATAATCCATTTTGCGTAGATTAAAACTATTTAAAGTAATTTCATGCATATAGAGTAATTTCATGCATATTTGAATTCTCATTTTGCTCATGGGGGTCCTGTCCCGGGGCGTGATAACAAGGCCATGTAATATCATTTGCCCAACTTATATCGGATTTACCTTTACCGCGTTTATTTTTAAGTTATTTTAATTTCTCGGATGTTTACTTACGCGTTGTTTTTCATTAATTTGAGTGTAAATTTCTCTTCTAAATTTTGTTAGGATTAGTCTAGACATTAAAAAAAAAAAATCTACAAAAATATTGCATGGACACTTAGTAGTTTCATAAATATTATAATTGGTAATTAAGATTGTGTGGCCATTTAGATAAACAACATTCCAAGTTAGTGGTACTGCAAGAGCGCTAATAGAAACATTGGCGTAAACAAGTCCCTGTTCCTAGACATCTCTGGTTGCGTAGGAATCGAGACAACACTCCCGTGTCTTGATTGGTTTCTAGCCGACCCCAATAGGCTAGTGGCGACTCCTAGAATTACATAGATTGTTAAGAACTAAAATTCAAAATCCAATGTCGCGCAAGGTGTGGGCTTAGGAGAGCTCGCACCTAATTTAGGGCCATTGGTCCGCCTTTTTAGGCAAAAACCCCTAAACCTTCTTCTTTTCCCTCGGATGGAAAAAAAAGAGGTTGTGACAGCTTGGCGACTCCGCTGGAGACTTAGTTGCAAACCTTAGAGGATTTAGGCCGTAATAACTTGGTTGGTTGTGCACTAAAATGGTCTTCATTTGATAGTGCGTGTCAAAGTTGCGTGGAAAACAAGGTTAGTCAGCTAATAATGTGTCAAATGTTTTTGTAGGTTTGGAGTAATAAGGGGTGGAGTGTTTGTTAACCTATCTCTTTTGTAGGGAGGCGTAGGAATGTATGCCTATATGGATGAAATTGAAGTGTTGTTTGGATATCATTCGATGTGTGTGCCTTTATACTTATCTTAGCACTACACATTTACACACACAACCCGCGATCTAAAACCCCGATCGCATTAGGAAGCCCATAGAAGGTGCAAAAGATGGAACCCGTGCGAGGAATGACCCAAGGTTATCCACTTTTGGTCCCACTCATTTTGATTAATGATAAAGAGAACTATCCGACATAAGTGCAGAGTGGGGAAAACTCTTTTGATCTAATCAAAATGGGGACCTTAAGCCTTTAGAATTCCACCTTTATGCATCAAACCTCACAAGTTTACATCCACGTGTCTATGTGATTTTTTTTTTTTAAAGGGTTCTCTTCACCCGCTGTAAGTATGATTTCTACATCTACTTGCTCACTTCGGATTGAAATTTTTATTTATTGGAGATTCGTGGAAATCAATGGAATGCCCTTGAAAAATAGGCTTGGCACTCACTCTTGATAAACAAACATTTCAAATGTATCTGATTTGGCCTAGATTAGAACATATTTTTTTGTTTAAATTTTCAATTACAAACTCAAAGTCACATTTTGTATAGAAATTCTTTCAAGTCAAGATTACATTTTGGGGCATAGAGTTAAAATCAAAATTTCAATAAAATTCTTTCTTGGTCTCATTTCGAAAATAAAAATTCAAATCACATTTTGTGTATTGATTTCTCAAAATAAAAATCACCTCACCTTTGCATGAGTGAAATTACAAATTAATCTTTCAAAATCAATGCCCCATTTGTGTATGAAACTTTTCGAACAGAGTGGGCATTCAATTGATAGCTGCGGATCGATCTTTTAATGAAATCTCCTCTTACTAATAAAATCTTGATGAAATACCAAATTCTCGTAAGTGGATACTACGGAGAAGGTATCATCGCCTTGATTTCATTGTAAGAGGCGGCTTTATTGAAATATCAATTTTTCATTCATGTACTGACATAATCTTCCTTTCGCAAGTCATGCGTGACAACCATTCCTTGAACTCCTCTTGCTTGACCATGCCAAATGTGGACTTTAAAGCTAGGATGAGAATTGTGCTTATTATGCTCCTCTACAAAAGAGCTTCTTGTACTTTATCCTTGTCATTATTCCTAGTAGGAACCATGTTTTGTGTTTTGGGTTTTGATTGTGGACCCAATCAAATGCTCTTGTAAATCATACAACTCACATTTTTTAATAATGAAGTTAGAGTTCATAAAAGTTATATTCTTTAAAACACTTGAAGTGTTTCAAATGGACCTTATGGGTTGAGTTTTATGCCTTAGCTTCAAAATGTTTGAAAATGAGTTTCAAGAAGAACCTGCACAATATTTTATCTCTTCATTTAATTGCTTTCGCAGGTTAATCCACAAGATGATGCTTTGAGAGGGTAAGGTTGTAATCGTTCCAATAGAGATTTCTTGAGCAACAACTAACTCAGTCATCCATTTTTTGTTAAACAGGCAAAATAACGGTTTTGTTCAAGATTGACAAAAGCGCGGGCCTTTCCCTGACAAAGCAAGTCATGAGATGCACCATGAACTATTTGAATAATTTCACAGCATATCAAGTCAACCATTGTGATTAAGTGTGAAAAGAATCATCAAAGCCTTGAAGATCACAAATCTAATGGCCTAATAGAGCTCTGCATCCTGAACAACCTCATATTAATTTGACATTCTTCTTGGAAGAAGAAATCTGTAGACTTTCTTTCGCATCAAACTACTCCATTGGTTGCAAACATGAAAAGCAACTGCAATCCCTACACTTCCAATGGTGTCTTGGCATCCAATCCTATATGAAGATAATTATTGGTGGTCTGCAAGACAACACTTCAAGATGTAGATGTACACAAACAAGAATCGGTCATCAAATGTTGCCTTCAAATAAAAGGTGGTAATCGATTTATTTTAGGAATGATTTGTCCTTGCACTTTGTGTAGATTTTAGTGAGGCAAATTACTAGCAAGCAACAAGATTACACAAGGAGGACAACCTGGTCCGGAATCACACGATCTCTAAAAGAAAAGGGCATGTTCGTTCTAAAAGTCAAAACAACTCATTCATAAACTGACATAGCCACCCATGCTTACAGATTGTGAAGTAGGAAATGCATTGACGCAGCAAAAATGGCGAAAAAATCACCTAGCCTAAAAGGGGTACCCATAAAAAATGCCCTCACATGTTGAAACAAGGAGCACCCATCTCCTTTCATCTTTGACGCCCACTTAGAATGAGTAGATTTGATAACATCTTTGAAAGGAAGATCTTCAAGGAAATGTTAACACCCGAGGAGCAAAGGCACATGAAGAGGAAACACAAGACATTTAAAGTCAGATGTAGAAGAAGGGTAATTCGGTATCGTTTCCAAAATGCCTCATCTAAACTTCATTTTTGACGTAGTTCCTTTGTTTAACAGGAAGCGTTGGCATTCGAGGAACAAAATCGAGAAATTGATTTAAGCATAATCTATATTGACCAAGTAAGCATGTGGAGTTAACACATGACAAAGTCACCTAAGTTGGCTTAAAATATGTGTCGTTCTAGAGCCGGTTCAATTAAATAAAAAAAGAAGCGCCCCATAGACACTACTAGCGGTTCGGCTTGGTGGTATGGGAAAGAATGAACGGTCCGAGAGGTATGGGGTTCGATCCCTAGAAACGGCAACAAGGTTGCCATGTAAAAAATAAATAAATAAAACTTTTGCATCTCTTATTTTTGCAAAAAAGAGGAAAATGCTTGAACTAATGAGACCAAAGACCTAAGATTCTCTTCAAGCCTTAAAACAGTACATTCATTCCGCTATTTGCCGCCAAATGGTGAAACTGACCAAGGGTAATGTTGTATCATTTCCATTTTTACGATCCCTGAGGATTCATGTACTAACACATTCCCTTTTGTTCTTCGTAGGGTCGCCTGACTACTAAGGCACAAGTAAGTACCCTTCTTCTCAAAATCAAATGGAAAACAAATGGAGAATTTCCATCACAAAAAAAGAACATCTAGTGTTTTTCTAGAAACAAGCACAAAAAATGGAAATTGAAAAAAAAAAAGTTTTCCACAAAGTTTGCAAAAATCTTCTTTATCTTTAAATTGTCCATCCACTCAATGGATCACTCATTTTGAATCAAAATTCTCTATGGAGGTTAATCCACCCAGATGATCTCAACAAAAATGAAAGGCGATGTTACTTATGCCAAGCGAGAAACACTTAGGATGACGAAAGGCAACCCATTTCCAAACATGTCCTTTAAACACTCTGGGATTCGAGTGAAAAAGAAAACCTGTGTCGTTTAAGGTCAATGAATTCCTTTGCAAGCAGTACATAGATCAAGATGATAAGAGGCATTTTTTTTTTCCTTTATCATACACACTACAGGTGACAATAGTTAGCCCATTTGAGCCTTTTAATGTGAAGAATTTTCTACAAAATACCCCTGTCAAGAACCACCCCACGATGGGGCAATTACGGATGTTTGGGTTAACATTATTTGGAGAGGGAAGATGAGAAAGGTTTCTTTACTCTCACTTGCATAAATATTTTTTGTGGTAAATTTAGGTGAATTCTTATGGAAGCTCGAAGCATCCCAAGGTGAAGAAGAACATTCTTTTCTCTACCCAAACACCGATACCCTTTGCTTAAACCATATTGAGCCTAACTATTCATTTCTAAAACCCAAGTGGTGATTATCTCCCCACATTTGGGCAGGGCACATGATTTACCAATGCAATTGGTGTTTATATGAGAATATGAAAAGCATCTTGAAAGTCCCAAGAGCTCAAAAATTTCGAAAGAACAAAAGTCAAGTGAAAATTAAGGGACATGAAAAAGCAGTGTGCTTGATAAAAGCAAGGCCAATGCCCACAAAAAAAAGGGGGGGGGGGAGAGAGTGGAAGAAAAAAAAATTGTATCAAGAGGAATATCTTTGTGAAAGCAAAAATGGCAAAAAAAAAAAATGCCTGCATTGAAAAGAAAATCATTGCAAATGCAAAAGCCATTATGTTAAGATGATTAGTCAAAGGACTTTCGAGACAATTTGAATTCTAAACATTGAGTGCTTTTAAAAAAAAAATGGATGATATGATAATGATGCCATGATAATCACCAACTCCCAAATCCCCCTTTGACAAAAAGTTCTACACCTTTTGAGCTAAGCCTTTTGAACCTTTCCCCTAATCTTAAACATTTTCTAATCACTTATCTTAGGGATAATAAACTTGGAAATAAGGACTTCATAAAGAAGATGCCGCTTGAAGAAGTGAGAGTAAGGTTGTCTTATCTCATCTTAAGGTTTCTTGACTTGTAAACCCGACGAAGATGTCGATCAGTGATTAATTCATTTCATAGCCAATGATGCTTATCCATTGCTAAAACCATGACCAAACCTACACTACGGTCCTTCTAAAAGACCTCTTTGATTGGTCAATGTGTACTTATTGCGAATGATTCAAAGCCTTGCACAGTGGAAGAGTGAGGTTGAGTGATCAGTTTATTTCCCACATGAACGGATGGGATCAAACAGACATTTTCTTAAGGATATGCGAGAAGCCTTTTCTGACTAGGGATCCTTGCTTGGCATACTTAAAAACCTTTCTCATAAGTCAGGGTCATTTCAACAAGGACTTTTCTCCCAAGAGAATTTGACGATTAATGATATCATCCGAGCGTGATGACAGTTTTGCGGGTTTGTCAAGTTGTTGGAATTAGTTTGATTTGTTTATGCAATCATTTCCTTCTCATTACCGATACACTTTTGATATTGTTTCTAATGACATATGTTGAAATTGACCTCATCTAGTATGCTTTCGCTACTAGAATACTTGTTATAATGAGTACTATTTGATGTGTAGTATCCATTTCATAATATTCTCGAATGATAGGTTCCTTTGGTGAAACCATAAAATTTCACACGGTTCATGGGTTAGCCTTAAACCATGCATTTTCAAAAGATTCTTGGTTATCCTTCAACCTTGCAATTTCACACGGTTCATGGGTTAGCCTTAAACCATGCATTTTCAAAAGGTTCTTGGTTATCCTTAAACCTTGCAATTTCAAAGGGTTCATGGGTTAGCCTTAAACCATGCACCTTCAGGAGTTCTTGGTTACCATTAAACCATGCAATTTCAAAGGGTTCATGGGTTAGCCTTAAACCATGCAATTTCGAAGGGTTCTTGGTTATCCTTAAACCTTGCAATTTCAAAGGGTTCATGGGTTAGCTTTAAACCATGCATTTTCAAAGGGTTCTTGGTTATCCTTAAACCATGCATTTTCAAAAGGTTCTTGGTTATCCTTAAACCTTGCAATTTCAAAGAGTTTTTGGTTACCCTTAAACCATGCAATTTCAAAGGGTTCATGGGTTAGCCTTAAACCATGCATTTTCAAAGGGTTCTTGATTATTCTTAAATCTTGTAATTTCAAATGGTTCATGGGTTAGCCTTAAACCATGCATTTTCAAAGGGTTCTTGGTTATCCTTAAACCTTGCAATTTCAAAGGGTTCATGGGTTAGCCTTAAACCATGCATTTTCAAAGGGTTTTTGGTTATCGTTAAACCTTGTAATTTCAAAGAGTTTTTGGTTACCCTTAAACCATGTAATTTCAAATGATTCATGGGTTAGCATTAAATCATGCATTTCCAACAGGTTCTTGGTCATCCTTAAACCATGCAATTCCAAAGGATTCATGGGTTAGCCTTAAACCATACATTTTCAAGAGGTTCATGGTCATCCTAAAACCATACAATTTACACGATTAGTGGGACTGCCTTAAATCACACGGTTAGTGGATCTGCCTTAAACCACAATATTAGTGGGACTGCCTTAAATCACAAGGTTCGTGGGACTGCCTTAAATCACACGGTTTGTAGGACTGCCTTAAACCATACGGTTAGTGGAATTGTCTTAAACCACAAGGTTCGTTGGACTACCTTAAACCACACGGTTAATTGGACTGCCTTAAACCATAAGGTTAGTTGAACTGCCCTAAACCACATGGTTAGTAGGACTGTCTTAAACCACAAGGTTCGTGGGACTGCCTCAAACCATAGGGTTAGTGAGATTGCCTTAAATCACAAGGTTCATAGGACTGCCTTAAACCACAAGGTTTGCGGGTATATCCTTAAACCACACTTTCCAAAGTATTTATAAGTACATCCCTAAACCACGCTCTTTACATTAAGCTCACTTGCATTCTCATTTTACTATTAAAAAAAACAAAAAACAAAAGACAAAAAAAAAAAAAAAAAAAAAGACAAAAAATTAGGTGCCACCATATCTTTGAAAGAAACCTTTTTGAGCTTCCTCTCAAAGAGTGGTAGCTGTTGACACCTAAAATTTTGCCCAAAAATATTTCATGTCAAATTCCTGCATATAAATTATCTAGGTGTTTAATATAGTGTTTTAAATGAAATATGTTTTTCCTATAAAAAAATAATTAAAAAAAAAAGAAGAAATTGAAAAAAAAAAGAGCAATTTGGGGCCAATGACCTAAATGTGACTAACCAAGGTCAGATTGGAATTCAAATGGCAAGTTAGGGCCAAAATGCAATTTCCAAAAGTTGAGGGACCAATTCGCAAAATTTGCAAAATTTGTGCCCGAGCCCTTAAATCATCATCTTGGTAACCAATTAAGTTGAAATTGAATTTGGGTCAAATCGAATCAATCAAATCGAGCCAAAAAGACTACATTTGTATTGAATTTGATATTTTCGGATAAGAAAATGACCAACTTTGAGGGACTTTTTTTGCAAAATTGGGTGGGCACAATTGCGAAATCTGGTCAAGATCTTAAACTATTATACATGAACTTGCTAATTGATCAAAAACCGCAGCCAAAGTGATGGATTAAAGCATCAAAACCAGCTGCCAAATCTCAGTCCACGATTAAGTCTTGATTCGGAGTTGCTAAGTAGTCATATTGGTGGCCCCACCATATCCCACTCAGCCGCCCATTTAGGTTGATCTTTGCACGTGATGGAACACCATATATAGTAGTACAAGTGGAAGAAAATTCGCTGGGATTAAGCTGCTGAAAGCATGGGAAAGTCGTAGCAAAGTCCGCACACTTAATAGCTGCAGAAGTTAAAAAATTGGCTAAGTCAGAAGAGTAGGTGAACCAGCTCAGTTGGCAGACTTGGTAGGTAGACAAAAGATCACTGAAGCAAGATCTTTTCGGGCATGAGAGAGAGTAGACGAGAGGGAGAGGAGAGAGCTCAGAATCGATCCCTAAAGAAGCCCTGAGAAGCAACTCCAGAAAAGAGAAACCAAGAAATTCTAGACCGACCTGGAGAGAGAAAAGTGAGATTTTCACACACCTGCGGCCAAAATTATCTAAAACCTTCAACTAGAGAGTGAAACTTCTTTCAAAGAGCTTTCCAACCATAGGTCGCACGTCCCAAATGGAGATCAGGAAGGCCTCCTAAAGCCCCCCAAAACAGTGCCCTCTTGGCGGGCCAAGAAAGTCCAAAAAATTTTCTGAAGTATTGAGACTGGTTGGTCACGAGTGAGGGAAAGCCAGTGTTTTTTGAAAACTTTGAGAGATAAATGAGGAAAATATTGACTTTTACCCAAAACTAAAATACATATAGTTTGGCATGGTATCATTTTTTCCAACAAAATACGTCTTGAAGTCTAATGTTAAAGGTCAATGAAAACCTTCGTTGTTAGTTTTTTTTTTTTTTTTTTTGCAGATCTCATTTCCAGTTGAAGAAGCCAACTTCCACAGGCCCTCGAGGATAATTTGTCGGTTTCATCGGCCAAGAACCACTTGAAAATGAAACTAGGAAGCAAGGTAAGTATCTTAGATGTACTTATTTTCGAGTTTGAGCATGTTTTGATCATGAAAATCAAGAGGAAAACTAGCCCGGAAAACTGATTTCTAATGCTGAAATTTTTCTTAAGTGTTTGAAATCTCTTCAAGAGTTTTGCATGTATGCTTCTTGGAGAGGTCGTTTTGATGTTGTTCGGTAGGTCATTCTCTATGATAATTCTTGCATTTGAAAGCTCATGTTACCTACTTTCACTTGGATTAAATAGTGTTTCCCTTAGATCTCGTATGTGATGAGTGTTGGGGCTTGAATATGGGCATTAAACCTGTTTGCTTGACTTGGGTTCAAACCAGATTTGCGAAATCAGATCAAACTTGCATATTCGATGACGATTCCAGCTTGGTCTTCGTATGTTTTAAGCTGTGATTTCTATCTAATCTTACTCCTTGCATGTGGTAGTTTAACATTGATGTTTTAATTCCACATAACATTGCTCATGCGTTGAGATTGAAGGCCGCCAACATGGCCCAAGGAAGCTGGTTTGAGATGATTTGATGCACGCCAAGTGTTTGACGAAATGCACAAACCAAGTTTCGATCTTGAAACGGTCGATTTGAGCTTGGTTCTTGTTATATTAATGTGCTGGGCAGTCCTAAATTAGTGTAAATCGGCATATATCGATTTAAGGAATTAATTTTAAATAAAAAAAATTATAAAAATGGTGGATGACATTAGATTAAGGCAAAAATGACATATATGAAATTTTCCTAATTTTAAAATGTCATTTTCCTAATTTAATGCTATTTTGGTATTTTATAACCATTTTTGTAAATAATTCATTTTGCGTAGATTAAAACTATTTAAAGTAATTTCATGCATATAGAGTAATTTCATGCATATTTGAATTCTCATTTTGCTCATGGGGTCATGTCCCTGGATGTGATAACAATGCCATGTAATATTACTTGTTTGACTTGTATCGGGTTTACCTTTTCCTCGTTTATTTTCAAGTCATTTCAATTTCTCGGATGTTTACTTACGTGCTGTTTTTTATTAATTTGAGTGTAAATTTCTCTTCTAAATTATGTTAGGATTAATCTAGACATTAAAAAAAAAAACTACAAAAACATTTGCATGGACACTTAGTGGTTTCATAAAGATTATAATTGGTAATTAAGATTGTGTGACCATTTAGATAAACAAAATTCTAAGTTAGTGGTACCGCAATGGTGCTAATAGAAACATTGGTGTAAACAAGTCCCCGTTCCTAAAAAATTTCTGGTTGCGTAGGACTTGAGACAACACTCCCATGTCTTGATTGGTTTCTAGCCGACTTTAATAAGCTTGTGGCGACTCCTAGAATTACATAGATTGTTAAGAACTAAAATTCAAAATCCAATGTCGCGTGAAGTATGGGCTTGGGAGAGCTTGCGCCTAATTTAGGGCCATTGGTTCGCCTTTTTAGGCAAATACCCTTAAACCTTATTCTTTTCCCTTGAACGGAAAAAAGGAGGTTGTGATAATGATCCAAGGTTGTCCCAAGGTAAAAAAAGAAGCAGCAACCTAGACTCCCTCTGCAACCTGAAAAACTAGACTGCTGGAGGAGGGAAGGGAGTTGCCGGGTTGATTGGATCTTTAGCGAGGGGCTAGGCGGTGACCGGCGGCACATGGGGGTCAAGGGGGGCTAGTTGGTGGCTGGGCTAGGTGGAGGTTGGGTCGAAATAGGGAAAACGGGCTGAAATGACGAAATAGTGTAGATGGATTGGCAAGTGGTTGCCTTTGGTCCGGTTAGCGGGTCAACTGGCGACTCTGACGGCGAAACGGCCGCCTCAGGTTGTATGGACTAGGTCTCCTGAGCATGGTGGTTGGTGGCATGAGCGGTGATTCGCACGGGAAGTCAACAATTTACTCTGATTTTTGGAGGAAGGTTTGCAGGAGAAAAAGAATGAAGAAGAAGAAACAAAGGAGAGAGGGCTGTGAATTTGCTTGGGCTGAAGGAGGGGAGAGAGAGTGATGGGAGAGCTAGCTAGCAAGGCCTCATTAAGGCTATTGATGGCTTGCTTCAACTCCTCATGCACATGACATCATATTCTCTCTCTTTTTTTTGCCTTATCCACATAGTATTTAGGGGCAAAATGGTCATTTCCGTCTTGCACATTTCTCACTTTGCCCTTGGGCTGAAAATGAAGGGTGGGCCTAAGACACATGCTAGGAGATGAATAGGAATGGGCTTAGAAATTAGTTGGGCTTGAAATGGCTTAAGGCTAGGCAATGGGCTTGGAAGGTAAAATGGTTGGTTGGGCACAATGGGCTCACTTGCTTGCCTTGGGCCTAGCATGATGGTTGTCCCAACTTAGGCCTAAGGCCCACACTAGCCTCGCCCGGCCTACATCCTCATGGGCTCGTTTCCTCGGTCCGTAGATCCTTTTTCTAACTACTCGGCTTAATAGGCTTTGTCAACTATCGAAGTAGCATCATCCAAAAGTCCTTCCCGGACATTCCCGAAACATTTCTAAGTCCATTCTTGGGTTCTCATGCCATATCAATTTTGCTAGAATGCCATTTTGATACAACTTGGATTGACAAGCGGCTTCAAGGATTCACGCGTAATCGACTCATTCCAAACCACATTTAAGGCATCTCGACATATGGACATCCTTGACTATATGAAATTGCAAAGGATATATCTTATTTCAAAGTGCACGATTACCGAGGACTGACATAGGGTCATTTGCAAGTTCGATAATAGTAAACGGAATCACCTGTCATTCCATTATATTCTGTCTCCAAATTGACTTCTAGTTGTCCTTGAAATCGGCTTGCCTATCTACATGATTTTCCTCACACAAGTCTCACGATCAAGTCGTTTTCTTAGGTCAGTTCTTTAGTCGTACGAGTTATGTCCTCATTAGCCTTTCCCCTCAAGGTCAGTATCTCATGAGTGATCAATTTTGAGTGAGATTAACCAACAATGCATTAACGAAATTCACATTCATTCATCCCTCAAAGGGCTTGAATTTTAGGATGTCACGTCATTAGAAAAAATAAAACCACCCTTCCTCCACCCTTGATCCCCCCTCCTCTCTTGCCTTCCTAATATTGTCCACATGTGTAGGCATGGAGTGAGACAAATAAGGTATCCTTGGTCTGATGGCACGGAGAACGTCACACAATGCCCAATCCCTACAAACTCAAGCTTCCTTCAGAAAGTCATTCTCACCGAAGAAGAAGGCATGCTATGGTGGCATGCTCACACCGACTGGACATGTGCAATTGTACACAACCCTATAATCATTTTTCCTATTAGAAACACCAACTACTCTTACAAGTTTGATGAACAGCACACGATTGTGATCAATATTTTAATTTCAACTAACTTAAATGACAAAAATAAAATTTTCACTTACACACGCACAACTAATAGTTTGTTTTGTTTTTCTTAACAAAACTATAATTTGGTTTCGTGACCTACCCCTCGAGGGAAGGGAGCAGGTTTAGAGGTATTGCCTAAAGGATGGATCTGAGGTCCGTGATTAGGCGCAAGCTCTCCCAAGCCCATACCTCGCGTGACATTGGGGTATTTTCAAGAATTTTACAAAAAGGAGTTATCACTAGCCTAATGGGGTCGGCTAGAAACCAAATAAGATATGGGAGTGTATCTCACTTCTTACGCAACTAGAAAATTTAAGGTCAAGAACTTGGTTACACTAATTAATCAATTAGTGCATTTTTTATACCTAGTCTTGTTCATTTTAAAAGAAAAGATTTTTGTCAGGCAATTTGGATTGATTTTATACCTATCTATTAACATGTGAGGTGATCATGCATGTACACAATCATTAAAATAACAATCATAGTTACCAAAATCCTAATTGTAGTAAAATTGAGCATGTGCACTTAAACATAATTAAATATGTAAATTAAACACGAGATATAATCAATATATGATCAAATAAATGCCTAATTATACTAAGAAGGCAAGACATAGCAATTCCTAACTAAACCTTGCATTTTTTGGATTTTCGAAATTTTTTTAATTAATTTTTAATATCTATATAATAATTTTTTAAAAAAAGAAGGTCGAATTTTTAAATATTTTCTGAGATTTTAAATTTTCGGAAAATTTTCTAAATTTTTATTATTTTTCAATTTTTTTAATTTTATAATATTTGAGGGAGCGGTTCGGACCGAATGAACCCGATCTGACCTGGCTCAAACCCAGATTTGACCTAGTCGGATAAAACACATTTTTAAAAAAATTAATTTTTTTTAGATTTTTTAGATTTTTAAATTAATAATTTTCTTTCTTTTTCTCTCTTTTTGTCTTTTCCCACCTTTGTCTTTTTCGGCTGCTTTGTCTTCTCCTCACGCCTTTGCACCTCTTTTCCTCCTTTTTATTTTTTTATTATTTTTTTTTTTATATTTTTCTTTTGCTGCACTTTTTTTCTTACTTTTCCTTTTGTTTTTCTCCTCCCCTTTGGTCTATCCCTCTACACGTTCTATTCTTCAGGCGTCATCTTCTTCCATGACGCCTTCCTTCTCTGCAACTTCATCTTATTCTTTTTCTTCTTTGTTTTTTTTTTTTTTTAATCCACATAACCAGACACTAAACCATCCATCGCTCCGGCCAATAGCACCCAACCTCGGAGACCACAACAACCATGCCGAAACTAACATTTTCGATCCCATTTTTTCGCCAAACAAAAAGGGTACACTAAAATGGGAAGAAGTGCCAACTAGGACGGCCTTAAATCACAGGACCCGCCAGAGGGGGAAGGTAGTTCCGCTGGAGGTCCTTCCCACAATAGCTCAAAAAGATGGTAGACATGCCATGGAATCACAATAAAATATACCAAGAAAAAGTGACAACAGACATAGTTCAACAATACAAAGGCAAACAATCATCAAATTGGATTATTGAACATCAAGGACTTCGGCCATTCGCTCGCCTGCCACATCGATCCTCCTTTCTATTTTGTTTTGTAGGTTGTGTGTGGATGAGGAAGACAGCTAGGTGTGGGCTGGGCTGAAGGGAGAAGGTTGAGCCGGGCCCAGTGCGAGGGAGAGAAGAAACGAAAAAGGCTAGGTCACACATGGGGGAAGGAAAAGGGAGAGGCCGGTTGGGCCAAGACCGGATTTGGCCCAACCTAGCCCCCCTCGAGTTCTCTTCTTTTTTTTTCTTTTCTTCTTTCTTTTTTTATTGATTTTTTTATTTTAATTTTTTTGTGATTTTTTTTGATAAATT
Source organism: Eucalyptus sideroxylon x Eucalyptus melliodora (assembly GCA_016097485.1). Taxonomy (NCBI): domain Eukaryota; kingdom Viridiplantae; phylum Streptophyta; class Magnoliopsida; order Myrtales; family Myrtaceae; genus Eucalyptus; species Eucalyptus sideroxylon x Eucalyptus melliodora. The sequence continues at coordinate 73,438,993 of CM027828.1, read as the reverse complement.
TTAAAACTAGTGATGCAAATGCTCCTAATGTCTATATGTCATGCAATTTTAATGATTTTTTTTTGTTAAGGGGTTAGAAATTAATCTCTAATTTTCCAATGCAATTAATAAACACTTAGAGTCCATTCGTTTCGCGGAAAATAAGTCATTTCCGGAAAATGTTTTTGCAGAAGTCATTTTCCAGGAAAATGACAATATTTTCTAATGTTTGACTAAAACCTGAAAATGTTTTGAAAAATATTTTCCAGTGTTCGGTAAGGAAAATATTTTCTAAGACTTCACTATTTAGGCATGTATCACTTATCGACCTATAAATCCATCAAATATAAACTTGCCTTTAAATCTAAGCAAACTTGCTTAATATCTTTGTTCCCTCATTGTTACAAAACTCTCATCTACTCTAAAAAAATGTTCGTATGGATTTTTAAAAAGAAGCAAAAGAGAAAAGAAGCAAAGCATGTACAGCCTTAATGAGAATCTTCTAGTGTGGCCTATTCTCCCTCGTGTCTTTTTTTTTTTTTTTTTTTGTGACACAGGAACCCTGTACAGCCGGCGAGTAAACTTGGAGGGACATGTAAGCGAGAGGACCCACCACCCCCGACGTCTCACTTAACACCCCAAGTGACTGTGAGGAGATTTGAACTCATCCCCTTCATGAGAGGAAGAGAGGCCAAACCATTGTGGCCACCAAGGCGGTGGTTCTCCCTTGTGTCTTTTGTGTTCTAATAAAAAAAAAAAAAAAAAAAGAAGCAAAGCATATAGAGCCATTTACTTGAGTAATGTACAACTGCAGGGTAGACTAAATAAGGAAAATGATAAGCAAAAGTGCATAGCACGAGCTCAAGATCAACGAGCTCGAGGTTTGCCTAGCAACGGCCAACGATTAGCCAAGAAAGAAGAATATGGGAAACAAAGAAAAGAAAAAGACAAAAAAAGACAAAAATAAAAGACATAGAAAATAAAAAGAAAATTTTAAATAATTCGAATAAGAAAAGAAAAGAAGAAGAAGAAAGGGGGGAGGAAGTGAGGATTTGTAGAGGTGTGAAATAAGAGAGATTAAGTGTGGAAAGTATTTTTCCCTAATTTAGAAGATTTTTTTCCTTTCATGCAAAACATTTTCCCCACAGAATTCATTTTTTGTGAAATAAATGTCGGAAAATCCGAAAAATGTTTTTCCGAAAATTATTTTCTGCAAAACGAACGAAGCCTTAAACAAATTCTCAAATTTAGGTGTCAACAGCTGCTCCTCTTTGAATAAGAGTTCGAAGAGAGATTCCTTTCAAAGACGAGAGACACCTAAGTTTTGTCCATGGATGATGATGATCAGGGGTTGCCGATGAGAAAAGGGGATGAAGGGATGACCTTACTTTGTAAGAAAATAGCCTTCAACTGAGATGGAAAAGTCTTATTATGTGGTAACTAGTTTCATTTAGAAGGGAGGTCTCACCGTGTAAAAATAGTTTTTGACCGGAAAAAGGGTCTCATTGTGTACAAACAGGTTTTGATTGGATGTGATAGTCTCATTGTGTAGAAACGAGTTTTGATTAGGTATGATAGTCTCACCGTGTATAAACGGGTTTGGAAAAATGTCTCCCCATGTATAAACGGGTTTCGACCGGGCATGATAGTCTCATCGTGTACAAACAGGTTTCGACTAGATATGATAATCTTACCGTGTAAAAACGGGTTTCGATTGCATATGATAGTCTCACCGTATATAAACGGGTTTCGATTGGGAAAAATGTCTCATCATGCAGAAACGGGTTTCGACCGGGTATGATAGTCTTATCGTGTACAAACGGGTTTCGATTGGGAAAAAGGTCTCATCATGTACAAACGAGTTTTCACCGGGTATGATAGTTTCATTGTGTACAAATGGGTTTTAATCGGGTATGATAGTCTCACCGTGTATAGATGGGTTTCGACTGGGAGAAATGTCTCACCGTGTACAAACGGGTTTCGACCAAGTATGATAGTCTCACTGTGTATAAATGGGTTTCGACTAGGTATGATAATCTCACCATGCACAAACGGGTTTCAATTGGGAGAAATGTCTCACCATGTACAAATGGGTTTCGATAGAGTATGATAGTCTTACCGTGTACAAATGATTTAACTAGGAAAAGGTCTTATTGTGTACAAACGGGTTTCGATCAGATGATAGTTTCACCATGTACAAATGGGTTTCGACCGAATGATAGTCTCACAGTGTACAAACGAGTTTCCACTGGAAGAAATGTCTCATCGTGTACAAACGGGTTTTAACTGGATGATAGTCTCACTGTATACAAACAAGTATCAACTGGGCGAAAGGTCTCACCATGTACAAACAAATTTCAACTGGGAAAAATGTTTTACTATGTAAAAATGGGTTTCGACCAAATGCGGACAAGTGTAGTTTACGGATGAACCCACAAGCCGTGTGGTTTAGGAAAAACCATCAATCCCGTGGTTTAATGATAGACCCACTAAGTTTATGGTTTAAGGATGACCCATGAACCATGTGGTTTAGAAAAAGCCACAAACCCCATGGTTTAAGGATAAACTCACCAACCTTGGAAATGACATGGTTTAAGGCTAACCATGACCCTTTGGTCTTTAGGGAAGCACCCACTAACCCCTTAAAAACTGCATGGCTTCACTGAGGAATTTTGTCAAACTCAACTTGAGCAAATGTTATTAGAGATGTCATCAAGAGACATATTGGCAATATTGCAGCATTAACTGAACAAACTAATTAAGCTAAGTCTAATTACCTTAAGAAACATTCAATGTCAATTATCATCATGTGGCGCAAAACTATCATCTTGCTCGGGAATATATATCATTAATCATTAAATTCTCTAGGAGTTAAGTTCTTATCAGAATAGCTACGGTTCGTGAAAAAAGATCATTAAACATGCCAAACTAGAGCTTCTTAGTCAGAAAGGGTTTTTGATACACTCTTAATAAAATGGTTGCTTGATCCCATCTATTTGCGTGGGAAGTAACTGATTGCTAAGGGTATCTCACATAACCCATGTCAAAGGCTTTTAGAAATATTCGCGATAAGCACAATCTGATCGATCAAAAGGGTCTTTTGAAAGGAACGTAATATAGGCTCGATTAGGGCTTACATGAATGAATTATTGCTTTGAGGCTAATAAAAGGAACATTTGTTGCTATCTTCATCGGGTTTACAAGTCGAGAACTTAGAAATAAGACAAGATAGAATTATTTTCACTCCTTCAAGTAGTAGTTTCTTTGTGGCATTCTCATTTTCACTCAAACCATCCCAATCATAAGAGACTTTGGAAGAAGGTTGTAGTGTTGGCTTGGGAGAAGCTTGAAAGGCTTAAAATTTTCAAGAGGGTTTTTAAGAGTTGGTGATCATCATGGCATCGTGACCAAGTCATTTGATCTTTCGAAATCATTTGGCTTTTGAAATATAGCGCATCTCAAAAGTTCATTCACTCATCATTTCTACATAGAAGCTTTGCTCATTTTTCTAATTTCCTTTATACTTGTGATGATTTTTACGCAAGCACTTGGACTTTGATAATTTCTCTTTCACATAGGATGCAGCCTTTTGGCTTTTTTTTTTTTTTTATGAACATTAGCCTTACTTTTAACAGGCACACTGCTTCTCATGCCCCCTAATTTTGTTGAGCTTTTGCTCTTTGAACCTTTAGAGCTCTTATGCTTTTCACGTTTCCTCATAAATGTCAATTGTATGTGGTCAATCCTCAGGCCTTGCCCCAGTGCAGGGAGATTATCACCGCTCGGGGTTTAGAAATGAACAATCAAGCCCAAATTGGCTAAACCGATGGGTATTAATGTTTGGGTAAAGAAGCAAATGCTCTTCTTTACCTTAGGATGAGTTAAGCTCTATGAAAATTCCTTTGAAGCTATCACAAGAAGATTGATGCAAGTGGAAGTAATAAAATCTTTCTCAATCTTTCGCTCTACAACACAATCATAACCTCCTATGCTACCCCAATGTAGAGTCGTTCTCGACAGGTGTATTTTGAAGGCTCATCTTTATCTAGCCTAAAAGGCTAGCAAGAGATTAGTATGGTGCTTGGGATTGATGAAAGAAATGCCTTTATCATTTCGATCTTTGCGCTCAATGTGACTAAATCCTTCGTCCTAAGAGAAGGTCGTTTTCCACTCAACGGTCTAAAATATCGAGGGCATTGGTCTAAAGCAATGTTGTAACACCAATGCCCTCAATATTTTAGACCGTGTTTTGTTGAAAAGTGCTATGATCGAATCACCCGTGTTGTAGGAGATCCACGGCCTGTCCAGGGGGGTGTTCCATTTCATTTTTTGTAAAGAAAGTTGACCACTTGCATCTCATCCAATCATCTATATCCTAGATATTATAAAGGTGCAAGGCTTGTGCAACTTGCAAAATAAAAACAAATGATTAAGTAATAGTTTTTAATATATGGTGAGAATAACAGTCTATTCTAGATCACAAAAAATTAAATAATAAATAATTATATATTGTTGTAAAATCCACTCTTTTAAGATTTTGTGACTCATAACAAATCATTATACTTATAGTAATTCGTAGACTGTTATACTAACAAAATCCCAAAATAAATCATGGGAAAAGGATTAAATGGCTGCATTGTTACTCCGCCAAGAGTAACGGCAGCTTTGACCCATTATCCCAAGGAAATTGTTAGGTTTTGTCTGTTTTATTGAGAAATCAAAATCCAAATCCCATACCCTAGGATTCCATTATTATTATTATTATTATTATTATTATTATTATTATTATTATTATTATTATTATTATTATTATTATTATTATTATTATTATTATTATTATTATTATTATTATTATTATTATTATTATTATTATTATTATTATTATTATTATTATTATTATTATTATTATTATTATTATTATTATTATTATTATTATTATTATTATTATTATTATTATTATTATTATTATTATTATTATTATTATTATTATTATTATTATTATTATTATTATTATTATTATTATTATTATTATTATTAGTTGAGAATTAACTTTGCTTTTCAACTTCGCTACGTGAACTTGAAGTTGTCTCATATGGAACAGATTTTATATCGATATTTTTAAAATCAAACAAAATTGTTCATTTCCCTCTTTCATAAAATGCTCGCAATTTTGTTCTGATTAAGCTAAATTATTAATTAATAAATGTTCAGTAGCCTATTGATTTTGAAGTGATACTAAAGGCTCAAAATGCACCATTAATTGAAGCACTTATGGCAACTTTAGGCTCAACTCTATGAAATTTTATGTAGTATTCTAATAAATCATATGGATGGTGTGGTTAGAGACATTTTTGATATAGAATATTATCTCAAACATATCATGAATGGCAGATTTGTATTATTTAATGAGATACGATATAGGGATTGGGACACATTATTTGCTAGATAATCAATGTGTTATGCTCTAGTTGTTCTTTCTAATGTGATTGATTATAATAGGCGTGCTTCCAACATGATTAATTTTTTTGTGAAATTTTTTCTTTGGGGGGGGGGGGTGTCCATTTCATTATTTGTAAAGAAAGTTGACCACTTGCATCTCGTCCAATCATCTATATCCTAGATATCTATATCCTACATATTATGAAGGTGCATGGCTTGTGCAACTTGCAAAATAAAAACAAATGATTAGGTAATAGTTTTTAATCTATGGAGAGAATAACAATCTGATTAAGCTAAATTATTAATTAATAAATGTTCAGTAGCCTATTGCTTTTGAAGTGATACTAAAGGCTCAAAATGCACCATTAGTTTGAAGCACTTATGGCATTGTTAGGTTATCATTTTCGTTAGAACTTGAAGCACTTATGGCAACTTTAGGCTCAACTCTACGAAATTTTATGTAGTATTCTAATAAATCATGTGGATTGTGTGGTTAGAGACATTTTTGATATAGAATATTATCTCAAACATATCACGAATGGTAGATATGTATTATTTAATGAGATATGATATAGGGATTGGGACGCATTATTTGCTAGATAATCAATGTGTTATTCTCTAATTGTTCTTTCTAATGTGATTGATTATAGTAGGCGTGCTTCCAACGGGACTAATTTTTTGTGAAATTTTTTCTTTGGGTGGGGAAGTACTTTTATAAAAGCAATATTTCTAGTAGGTCCCTAAATCATAAACACACCGACTAAAACTCTAGTCAAATTAATGATTCACACCACATGTCTTTAATTAAATCATATACAGTCAGCTTCTCTAACATATATTAATAGGGGCTTTTGTAATGTCTCTGATCTGGATCCACTTTGGATGCTTGTATATCAAGAACAAGATCAATAGAGAGATTTCGTACAAGTTTCTGTTTCGAGAAGGAATTGAGACACCTGGGTCTAGGTCAACCCCTATCATATAGATCTCATAGAAAATTGGTAGATATCTTCAGGAGAATGGTAATATTTGTGCTTTATTTTTACTTCAATAATCAACAAATTCTTTGGCAAAAGAGAAAATAAGTATTTACACGCTTTAAAAGAAGTAGCTCATGCTACTATGAGCAATTTTCAGAATCAATCGGTATCTGTCCCTTCATGGCTTGAGTTTCTCGGTTTACTTTCTTCGGGACTCTTTAGAATTGATATATCCAATATTTATACCAAAAATTAACATTTCGGAAACAGTTTGTACCATAGCATTTTATCTTATGTACAAAAGCATATGTTAGGCATTTATGGATGATTCCATCGGGAATCTGTACCGCGCAATCACCAAGTCTCAAAGTGAAGGGTTTTCTTAAAAATATGCATTAATATCGCGATGGTGGTTAAGGGTTTTTTCAAATATTAATGTCTCGTTGGCAATGTTTATGAAATTAACTTAAATTACTCGAAAAACGGTCTTTCACATCTATGAAGCAATGATAAACAACAAAACCCTCAATCTCGTGGACCATGTTTTTGTTGAAAAATGCTGTGAGTGAATCATCATCCTTTGCCGATCCACAGCCTGCAAAGAAAGTTGACCGCAGACATCTCGTCTAACCATGTAAAAGAAAGATCCTGGCTCATCTAGTCAAACAATGATTCGAACCGCGTGCTTATCGATCATATAATGCACTCACCTACTCAAACATGTTTTTCTCGAGCTATTGTAGTTGTTGAGAGTGCTAGTATGCACACCTAGAGGGGGGTGAATAGGTGTTTAAGATAAATCTTGGCAAATATATGCGGAATAAAATAAACTTCAAGTAAAATAAAGGAGTTAGGGAAGAGAATAAGAACACAAAATTTATAGTGGTTCGGCTTAATCCAAGCCTACATCCACTCTCCCACGCTAACAGCCTTCTTGGCTGGATTCCACTATGCAATCAACAAAATATTACAACTTTGAGTGCAAACACTTAGTAGATCACACTATCTCACTAAGTCACTCCTTTGGTATTTCTCTCACGATCACAAATGTTTAAGCTCTCAAGAGACAAGTATATGATCGAAGGTCGCTCGAACTTTGGAATTATAAATTCTATGCTCCGTCTCTTACTTGCTCATCGGTCCATGATCTCCTTAAATACTCCTCCACTTCCAAAGTACCCGTTGGACAGTATCCCCGAGAATCGTCTTCCAATATACCCATTGGACAGCTCTGTATCTAGAAGATTTGGTAGCCGTTGAGTGGCAAATGTAAAATCCCAAATTGATTCCGATCGCCCATACAAACAAAATCTTGGTTTCCATAAGTAAAGCTTCTTCGTATAGAAAGTTCTTGTCTTCAAGATCCAATCGTCAATCAAATAGATTGAATCAATCAAATCAATCTTGATGTGGAATCCAAACTAGATCACTAGCCGTTATATGATTGGGCTTGAGTTACGTTCTGTCGAATCTGGATGTAAAGTCTGAGAGCAATAGACTTTACAATCTGAGTCTGAGTGTGATAGACTTTGCAATCTGAGTCTGAACATATTCTGCTTTTGAACAGATTTAGCTTTAAGGTCTGTACCCAATTCAGCTTCAGCATAGAGTCTGTCTTCTGGTTCTTCATTCACGTTCAGTCTGGAATTTGTCAGAATGAGCAAACTTCTGATGTAGAACAGACTTTGACACTAAAGTCTGGCAGTCTTCAGACTTTGACACAGAAGTCTAGAAATCTTCATAATATACTTTGGACATATGTTACGTTCAGTCTTCTGGTCGTCTTCACACTTTGACAATATCATTTATATGTTCTATCATCTGCATGATCTATTGCTTAACCATTAAACATGTTAGTAGCCTTTGATTTATTTTGTCATATTCAAAACATCATAAGGGATTTCCCTAATAGTTGTCTCTTATCTGGATCCACTATGTGTGCTTATGTGTGCTTATGTACAAAAGCATATGTTGCCGAAAACAACTGATTCATTTAACCATTATAGTCCCTAGAAAACTTAATGATTTACAAGTTTGTACACTGGCAACTTCCAACTGACCCTCTCAAAATCCTCAAGGATCAGGGTCACCCTAAACTTTGCTAATGGCAAGGCCATCCAAAAGGTACCACACCTCACACTCAGCATATCTCCATGCTACGGCCTTGAAAAAGGTTAGTCCACGACAGAGTGAGATAAAAAAATCTCATTGAGTCAAAACCCTAAACCCTGATTAAGACAAAAATTCACTCAGAGACATCATAAACATGCACCATATAGGACTTAGCTCGCCTCAGCACTTCCCTACACATTAGTACACCACATATACATTTATGAACGCAGCAAGTATAAATCAATAATTGGAACACCTCATTTTCATATATCAATCAATCACATGGGTCTCAATTATAAGGCCAAACTGTTATGACACGTCTTATTTCGTGCCACACAATTTTGTCCCATAATCAGATACGTTTTTCTCAATCACTTAGGCGTGTCCCTGTTATTTGCAACCTCATGGCCATGGCCAACTCAACAGTCGGCGGTCATCTGGCATAACCAGGTGTCATCCCGCTTCGTCAGGCACGACAACGTCTACATCTAGAAGGCATTCCCGAAGGAGCATTGGCCCAGCCTCCACTATGACGGGCATCCGTTACCAATGGCATCTAAACTTAATTAGGCATCGTCCCGCGTGAACGCATCAAGACTAGTTTTGATAACACACATATCCATGCTTGGCCAAGAATATCGTGCTTTGCACTCAAATACTTCCATTTCAAATAATGGACTTGGCCAATTTTCTTCATATTAAAAATACCAAGTAAAATGATTGTGTGTGGTCACACCTTTTAATTGAATCTTAAAACGTGATATTCAACCATTTCAAAATTCCACGATTTTATATAGTGCATAAAACATTTTCGGCATTAAAAACGAACACCCGAGATTTTTTCCCTATTTAAATACCATAAATCAATTTTTGTAATAATAATTGCCAATCACCATGAAACACTTAATTTCACATAGTCAATTTCACATATAAATTCAACCACGACAATCAGCGTAAAATTTTAATAAACGGCTATCCCGTTACAATTTGTGTTAATTATAATTAATTAAATAAAGTGCGTTGAATTAAATTGAACCACTTAATTAACTTAACCATGCAGGCACATCATCAACCAAGCCAACTCTTAGAGTGCGCATGACAAAATTTATGGAATAGAAATTGATTTATGGTCAAAAATTGATTTTTCAATTTCTATTTCAAAAATTGATTTTTCAATTTCTATTTCAGAAATTGAGAAGTTAAAAATTTTAGCTTCTTATTTATTCTTCAAATCTATTTTGGAATAGAAATCTATGCCAGAAATAGAAAAATCAAATTGTGTTACCAAACGAATTTTTGTTCCAAACCTGTTCCGGGGAACAGAAACGGAAAAATAGAGAAGTAGAAATTTGATCATGCGCACCCTTAGTTTCCATCATATAGCCAAAACACAAAAAATCCCTTTTTAAAATTCACTCGGCAACCTTTTTCTTTTTTGGTAGGAATAAGTTGTGCGTTGGGAATAACCAAAATGTACAAAAGATTAGGGCACCAAAACTTACACTCAAGATGAGTTAAATCATTATGAGTGGAAGGATGCCAAAATGTAAAAGAGCTAAGTAGCTAGGAAGCTACACGCCTAGAAAAGACTAAATAGCACTAACTCAGCATGAACAACCATCAAATAGATACAACCAAAACACAACCACCCGGGCAGGAGAGATGACACCTCCCGCAGCAGGCCGCAACAGCCTTGGACTGAGAGGTACAAAATCGAGAGCCACGGGCACCAAGTGAGCCTCAGATAGGTGGATCAAGATCTCCAAAAGAGAAGATAATTGGGTCAAAGAGATGGTTCTTCATGGTCGGGATGGTAAGAGGCTCATTTCTAAAAAGTGTGTTGTTCATGTTTTTCCAAATAATATGACAAAGCACCCCAAAAGAAAAGCGGGCAATGCACTTATAAAAATCCTTGCCCTAAAGCAAGGTAGTGGCCAAGTGAAAATTCTCACCCCAAGACTTGTTACGCCATGGAAGATTGCATTTGGCCGCCTAAAAGAAAGCGATGCCGGCTATGACATGACACCCAAAAAACATATGATCAATAGAATCAGGCATATCATTGCAAAAAGGACAAGAGCCACTATATATTCTACCATAAGACTGAAGGAGAGCTTGGGTAGGAAGTCTGCACTTTGCCATAAGCCAAAGGTTACCCTAATACTGAGGCATAACGGCATTGTTCCAGACGAATGCATGCCAAAGGAATCGGGGCTTCTTCCGTCCGATGGCCTCCCAAGCCGTCTCAACCGTAAAATGGCCCGATGAGTGCTCCCTTCAACAAAAACAATCCGGATCCTGAGAAAAGGTTGGAAGGGGGTACTCCCACGATTCTAACGCCGTTTAAATGGCCTAGCCATCATCAGAGAAAAGGTATGCCATTGTAGCCCGCCTAGAAAGGCCGGATTTATAGATGATCGAACCCAAAAAGATTAAGTTCAAAGGACCTCTAGGGTGCCAATTATCAAACCAAAGTGACACTAAGAGGCCATCCCCTATTCTCCAAAAGAAGGCGTGTTGGATCTTGTTGTGACCTAAATTTTGGGTGCATCACCTAAAACTAAGTTAATGAACTACTAAGTCTTTAAACTTAGCCCGGGCTCTCCCTAAGCCCATACCAATTCGCAACTTAATGTTTAAATATTTAACATACAAAAGATTATTAAATAGGAGTTGCTACTAATTGGTTTATGGTAGGTCGATTAGACACATAAGTAAAACAATTTGAGGATTATTTTATTCATTTAGACTAGAGACTAAGAGTACGAGGATTTGGTTACACTTGATTTCTCTAATACCGTTTTGGTACCATTTCTTTTTAATTTTCAAAAATATTTTTGCAGGCAGCTTAGATTTATTTTAACTTAAATTTCTATCATGCAAATAGGTGATCACACGGATACTCAATCATTATTAAACATTCGATAAATAAATTGCATCAAAAGAATTAAACATACAAAGCAAACAATTATTTTTTGGATTTTCTTGAAAATTAGAATTCTTTTAAAAAAATGCATTTTTTTAAAAACTAAATGACTTAATCTTGTTAATATGCAAATTCTAATTAAATGGGCCTATCATGCAAACTAGTTATTATGCACCTCATGACCTAATTTCACTAATGAACAAATTATGGTTAAATGATCCTATTATGCGAACTAGTTAACATGCACCTAGTATATATATATATATTGAAATTCAGAATTAATAGAAACCCTAATTAAACTATCTACAAAGGGATAAGTATCTAATTTACTCTAGGGATTAATTTGACTTAAACCCTATCCTATCTTAGAATTTTTTTTTAAAAATGAAATAATTAAAATGTGCGAAGATTATCTAAACAATTAATTTAGGTTCAACCCTAACCTATTTCTAAAAATGCAACCCTAAAAATGTAATCTTAAGAAAATTCCAATTTACTAACCTACATGCCTGATTTACTAAACCCATTTGCTCATGCATAATTTTAATTTTTTTATTTTTTGATTTTTTTTTTTTTTAAAAGATAAGTAATTATTAAATAAATATTAAATCTAAGCCATCAACAAAATAAATGATTAAAATAATCAAAAAATAACATGTTGTCTCACAGGTTAAATTAACGATTATCATAACCTTAATTATAAAGAGATCAAAATAATTAAAAATCTGATTCGAAGTCTTACGGATCAAATTAATAATTATAATGATTTAACAATTAAAATTCTACCAAAAGCCCAAAAATTAATATAATTAACAAATAATCCAGTGTCTCTTGGATTAAATTAATAATTACATTAATTCCGGACAAAATCCTAGCGAATAATGCCTAAAAAATGCACAAATATTAACATTGACAAACCATATTCTAACTTAAACAATAATAAAAAAATTTAAAATGAATAAATAAATGAAAATAAAATAAAAAAAATGAACTACCTAGGGGAGGACAACAATGTCGATAGAGGATCGGCACAAATGAAGGAGACGGCTGGCGTCGGAACTCCACGTGAAGATCAGGGCGAGGTCCGGCAAAGGTAGACCTGCAACAAAATAGGGGATCACTCTGAGCAATAGGTGGCTTCGTGGGTTGCTGGCGTGGTGGCTACCGACATGAGAAAACAAGCATCAGTTGAGGGCATCGCACGGTGAGGCGGAGCAAGGGTGTCAGAGCTTCTCGTGCTGCATATCAGCGACAATAGAGGTGGAACAAAGGTGTGGGGGCTCTTGTGCTATGGGCTGAGAGACAGTAGTGCGGGAGTAGCAACAGCGATCATCAGGGAAGCTCGGAGCCGGCGCGGTGCAGGCATTGGACAGATTTGGCTTTGGTTCGATTTCGGCAGAGCTTTGATAGGGGAAAGCAATGGACCGGCAGCGGGAGCAAACGTCGGGTCGTTGCGGGCCGATCGTGGGGGTCGCAGTGGTACTCATGGGTGGCGAGTAGTGGCACCGGGGACACGGAGGTCACTGAGGCACGACATTAGGTTATGATGGTGTTGCTAGAGGTCACTAAGGCAATGGCGAGTGGGGGGCTCGGTTGGTAGTGCAGCAATGGTAGAGACGCGGTAGTGGAAGCATGCGGCGCTCGGACAGTCACAAGTCATTGGTGCGGGGCATCATGTGAAGGTTTGCTACGGAGGGAGTAATGGCAAAGCAGCGGTGGTGTGGGCGCGGTGGCACGAGTGTGAACGTGTTGGTGTGCCGGATCGGGGCGCCAACAGCAGGCGCTGATCTCTTCCTTCTTCTTCAGTTTTTGCTAACTTTCTCTCTTTCCCTCACACATCTCACTCACCTGTCTCTCTCTCTCTGCTGTTGTGCTCTGCGGCACTTTTCAGCAAAAGAAAAAGTGTTCCCTTTGTTGACCTCAAAACCAGCAAAGGAAAACCTACGAAAACTTCTCTCACAAAAACATTATTTCCTTTTTGTGAACGTTTCAAAAAAACCAGTCAAAAGCCTCCCCCCTCCACCAAAGCCTCGCTTTCTCTATTTATATAGGAAAAACTCAAGTTTGTTTTTTGCAAGTGGAGATTTTCACTCAACCACTTAACAAAGAAATGGCTCCAAAATCACACAACAACTATTTTTTTGAATTTTGAAATGAGGATATATTTTCAACATCTAAGATTTTCAAAACCAAATGTTTTATTTTATTTATTATTTTCTAAAATATTAGGTATCAACAACTGCCTCTATTTGAAGGGAAGCTTATAAAGGTTTCCTTCAAAGATAAACGACGCCTAAATTTTAACCAATTTGGTCGTTTAACAAAATAACCCCCACAAATTGCCGTGTCCTCTTCCTTCATCTGGGATTTCATCATCTGAGAAAGCAATCTAGTCGTTTAACAAAATAGCCCCCACAAATTCCTCCAACTTCTCAGGTTCAATGGACTCGGGACATGTACTTCGTTAAGGACTTTCATCAAGGACTTCTAATGTTTCTCTGATGTCAAAAGCAACTCTAATATGGAGACTTGTGCTGGCATTTTACAAAGTTGGTCCACTATGTTATACTCGCTTGCCTTAATTACAGCTAAGAATTCTTTAGCTTTCTCATCAATGACTGTCTTGACAAGTTGTGAGTTGGCCTGAGCATAAGCGCATCCCGATCAAGTGACCACATCTATCTCTGCATCATAACACCATGGCACCGCAATAATCAATTCCTCATCATCTAATGGTGGCACATCGCTAATGATTAATCCCTCTTCATCCGACGCATCTTCCAATAGTGGCATGTCAAAAGCTAGGATTGGAGTGATAATTGAAACTATGCTGGTATGATCCGCGTAAACAATCATCCCCTTCTTTGACATTGTCTTAACTCTTTGCATCTTCTAAAACATGGTGGGCTCTTCTATATCTGAATAATATCCAGCTCGAACTAAACCATTATAAACATCGTCTACATGTACCTTCAAGTTCTTCTTTCTACCAGCATCAAAACTAAAAATGGCATTCACAACTTTTGGGTGGTCAGGGAGTGGGTTATTCTGGATGTTTGGCTGTGTATCACAAAATGAGACCACCTTGGCATCCAAGAGATTTTGGATTTTGTGTCATAGCATATAGCAATCATCAACAGAATGCCCTACTTCCCCCATATGGTAAGCACATGTCTTGGATAGATCATAGATGGGGAAACGCTCAGGATTAGATCACTTAGGTTTCTTAGCGAGTAATCCTTTCTTTTGAAGGGTCGGCAAGATCTTGGACAAGGGCTTGGGAAGTGGCGTAAGTTGATACTTGGAAGAGTTTTTCTACTAGCTAAAGAATGGTCGTACTCCTCCCTATTGGGTGTTCGGGGTAGGGTGAGGTGGTTGAACATAAGTTGCATTAACCACCGCTACAGGTTCCTTATCCTTGTTGGTCAAGATTCTCCTATACGAGCTAGTTTGATCAAACGCCCATCCATCACGCAATGCTACTTCAATTCGCTCGCCGACAGGGATTAGCTGATTGAATGACTCAGCAGTCGAACCCAGCATTCGATTTCGATATTCAAGCGATAGTGTCTTCATGAACAAATCCATTAGCTCCATTTCTGTCGGTTCTGGAGTAACTTGAGCAGTTACAGTCCTCCATCTCGTGACATATGCCTTGAAAGATTCCATCCTCTTCTTCTCAGTGCGAAGTAAATCTTCTCGAGATGGAGCGACATCAATATTATTTTATATTACTTGAAGAAGACATCAGTCAAATCCTCTCAAGTCTCTAGGAGATTAATCTTCTTCATAATGTACCATTGCAGTGCCGGTCCCGTCAGGCTTGCTTGAAATTGTTGGATCATCAAGGGTATGTTATCAACATATTGGGTCATCATGACTACATAAGTCTGTAGATGGATCTTCGGGCAAGAGGTGCCATCATACTTTTCAAAGTCTGGCATTTTGAACTTCTTTGGCATCTTGATTTTTGCATAATGGGATAGATCAATTGGGACTTGGCTAAATGAACCCTGCAGCTACTTAAGTTTCTCATCGATTTTTATCAAGCGTTTTTCTTGCTCAGTTTTTAATATAGCCGAAGGTATCACTTGTACCTCATCATCAACAACAATTTGAGGCGCGCCAGTAATTTTAACCCTAAAGGGATCATCCGAGGTAGATGGCCCAAGTGCGGATGTATTCTTGCCTTTATATCTTGGATCAGCCATGGGAGTATGTTGTGGTAACACCACTTTAACTTGCGGAGTTGGTAGAGCAGTGTTTGCTTGGAGAGAGTCGATTTTCTTAGAGAGTTACTCAAGAACATTTAGGACTTGTTTCATCTCCGATTCGAGGGCAGCAACGCGAGCTTGTTCAACAACACGCATTTTTTTGGTGTTATCAACTATTGTTGCTCTAAAACGGGTACGAATTGGCGATATTGGGTTAGCTGTGTTGTCACCTAGGGGATTAAAAGAGATAATGTAAGAACTAATGACAAGATATGAAAATGAACCATGGCAATGGTCTAATCACCCGATTTATTTATTTTAAACATTGAATCAAACTTCCTAACAATGAACTAAGAATTGAAATTCAAGTCCCTAAACATTGAACTAAAAACTGAAAATATTGAATTGAAATCAAGGTCCCTAAACATTGAACTAAAAAAGAAAACAACTTATTTTATATGCTTTCGGGAACCCAATGTCTTGCGAAGCTTCTTATTTTTAGCTTCAATCATTTCCACTTTCCATTTAAGATGGTCAATTTGTGCTTGCTGAGTAGGCTTCTTAGTCATATCAGGGACCACTGGACATAAGGCAACAGGAATCCAGTGTTGTTGGATGTAGAATGCCGATGCATGGTGGATCTCCTCCTTGCCTTTCAATCTCTTGAGCACTAAAATCTTCTATAGATGGCATTTGTTCCATGTAGCAATGATCGTTTGGACCTCATTGAAGTAACATAGTTCGTACGAACAAAACGAACTTGGAATAATTCCATCTTGAGGGGTGGAGGAACTTCTTAAAGAGCTCTGTATTGACAGGCCACCCTATATGGGTAATAAGAAGTAGCACCAAAAGGGCCCAGCAATGAAATTGGCCCCTCATACTTGTGAGAGAAACGATCCTCCTCAACATGGAGCCATTTAGTATGCCATAAGAATGCCTTGGGATCAGGATTTTTCAAAAAAGTAATCCAATGGGCTTACTGTTTATTTGGGGAAAAATGTTCCAGAACCGCAAATTTTTGTATGGGGTGTCTTAAATCATCAATCTTAAATTGCTTCATAAGGTGCCAAAACTTCTTATATGTGAGAAAAATCATACTTGTAAAAGTTCAAGAAGGACACGTATGGTTTTTTCTTCATTCTGTTTGAAACAGTTTAATGACAAAAATGTTTCAGCTAAAACCATGTTGACATAATTTAATCAGTCACAAACATGATTAACCACCCATGAAATTGAAGGATTAATGGCATTTCTTCGATAAGGAAACACGATTTGCCCGAAAAATGCTAACATGAAGATCCTAGCTTTTGAAATCATTGATCGATTTGCAAAACATTCTTTAAAAATTAAAATGGGCATGCAAAACAATTGGCTTTGACAACTTTCTTTACTCTTTTGGCTTTGATTTCTAAGAACTGTGTTAATTCAGAAATAGAATCTATACAAATAGGTGGTCTAACAAGTTCCTTTTCCAAGAGCATTCCAATGGCAACACTATATTTTTCAAGCGTTGGAGTCAATTCATACTCGTCAAATATGAAGGTGGAAGTTTGTGGACACCAGAAATGAGGGAGTGCCTGTATCACACTAGAGTGGACGTTGATCTCTAACAGTGGGAGAAGTCGAGTGATCCTGGCTTTCACATATCTCTGGCCATCTTGATCTAATTGATCCAACCACCTCTTGAGCTCTTTTTTGGGAGTGGAAATGAATTGTATGTCGGTTTACCTCATCGCATATAAAACAAGATTGACAATGAAACCTATTGTCATTGACCGACAAAAATTGCAATAAAGTAAGTAAATTGTGAAAAATTTAGACAACTTACTTTCACCAGAAATGGATGACAATCACATAGACACATGTATGAAATGTGAGGCTCGACTTCTAAATAGATGGCTTAACAAGGTGGAGATAAGAGGATGATCTAACCATTGCAGTCTTGCATTAACGTGTCAAGTCCTCTTAACCCTAGCTTAGTCGAATGTAATGCTCAATAATCACGCAGTCTCACGGATATGGACAAACACATTTGACACCATGAAAAACTTTCAGGGAAGAGAAGGTCAACCTCTACATATCAGTCTCGCTTTGGAGAAAGTATCATTCTTAACACCATCCTAGAAATCCTATTGGCAACCCAAGTCCGACCACATGTTGTTTGTGCAATAATGTAGTGCTAAAAGCATTAAAACGTGTATAATAATTTAAATGCAAACAACACTTCTATAGTTTAAATTCAAACATTCATCCCTAACTTCAACTTGCAAGACAAGGGTTAGTAATCACTACTCTCATTATACCTCACATCTTATAAAAACATTTAACATCTTAAAAGTTAGGGATGTACCTGAGATCCTCACTGCCAAACAAAAATATTTTAAAAAAAAAAGAAAAATTGGCCTAAGTCCACTAAGTGTTTTAACACAAGTTCCCCAGTTGAGTCGCCAAGCTGTCGCAACCTAAATTTTGGGTGCATCCCCTAAAACTAGGTTAATGGACTACTAAGTCTTTAAACTCAGCTCGGGCTCTCTCCAAGCCCATACCAATTTGCGACTTAAGGTTCAAATATTTAACATGCAAAAAATTATTAACTATGAGTCACCACTAATCAATTTATGGTAGGCCGATTAGACACCTAAGTAATATAATGAGAGGATTATTTTACTCCTACAAACTAGAGACTAAGGATACGGGGACTTGGTTACACTAGATTTCTCTAATACCCTTTTGGTACCATTTCTTTTTAATTTTCAATAATATTTTTGTAGGCAACTTAGATTTATTTTAACTTAAATTTCTATCATGCAAATGGATGATCACAGGGGTACTCAATCATTATTAAACATTCGATAAAATAAATTGCATCCAAAGAATTAAATATACAAAGCAAACAATTATTTTTTTTTTGGATTTTCTTGAAAATTAGAATTCTTTTTTAAAATGCATTGTTTTAACTAAATGACTTAATCTTATTAATATGCAAATTCTAATTAAATGGACCTATCATGCACACTAGTTATTATGCAACTTCTGACCTAATTTCATTAATGAACAAATTCTGATTAAATGATTCTATTATGTGAACTAGTTAACATGCACCTAGTATATACATTAATAAAAACCCTAATTAAACTATTTACTCTAGGGATTAATTTGACTTAAACCCAATCCTATCTTAGAAAAATATTTTTTTGAAAAATAATTAAAATGTGCAAACATTATCTAAAAAATAATTTAGGTCCAACCCTAACCTATTTCTAAAAAAGCAACCCTAAAAATGTAATCCTAAGAAAATTCTAATTTACAAAACCTACATGTCTGATTTACTAAACCTATATGCTCATGCATAATTTTCATATTTTGATTTTTTGATTTTTTGATTTTTTTAGTTTTTTTAAAGATAATTAATTATTAAATAAATATTAAATCTAAGTCATCGAAAAAATAAATGATTAAATAATCAAAAAAATAACATGTTGTCTCACAAGTCAACTTAACGATTATCATATCCCTAATTATAAAGAGATCAAAATAATTAAAAATTTGATCCGAAATCTTACGGATCAAGTTAATAATTATAATGATTTAACAATTAAAATTCTACCAAAAGCCCAAAAATTAATATAATTAAAAAATATCCAATGTCTCTTAGACTAAATTAATAATTTCATTAATTCCGAACAAAATCCTAGCGGATAATGTCTACAAAATGCACAAATATTAACATTGACAAATCATATTCTAACTTAAACAATAATAACAAAATTCAAAATGAATAAATAAATGACAATAAAATAAAATAAAAATGAACTACCTAGGGGAGGACAACGGTGTCGATAGAGGACCGGCACGAATGAAGGAGACGGCTAGTGTTGGAACTTCGGCGAGATCAAGTGAGGTCTAGCGAAGGTAGACCTACAACAAAACAAGGGATTGCTCCGAGCAATAGGTGGCTTTGTGGGTTGCTGGCGTGGCGGCTATCGACGTGAGAAAATGAGCATCGGTCGAGGGCGTCGCACGATGAGGTGGAGTAGGGGTGTTAGAGCTTTTGGTGCTTCAAATCAGCAATGACAAAGGCGGAACAAGGGTGTCAGGGCTTTTGTGCTACGGGCTAAGAGACAGCAACGCGGAGAAGTAGTAGTGGTCGTCAGGGAAGCTCGGAGCCGGCGCAGTGCATGCGTTGGACAGATCTTGCTCGGGTCCGGTTTCATCAAAGTTTCGGTAGAGCTTTGGCAAGGGGAAGTAGTAGACCGGCAGTAGGAGCAAATGCCGGGTCATCGCGGGGGTCGCAACGGTACTCATGGGTGGCAAGCAGTGGCGCCGAAGACACGGAGGTCACTGAGGCACGGCGTTAGGCTCCAGTGGTGCTACTAGGCGGAATGGCGAGGCAACAGCAAGTCGTTGCTAATGCAGTGGGCGGAGCAGCGAGGCAGACTCAACGACGGGTTGCAATGGTGGCTAGGCGAATGGGGGTCGTTGTGGCATAGTAGGTGGGTCGCGGCATTGCAAGCAACCTAACACGGGCGGTGACGGGCAATGGCGTCGTGGCGAAGCAACTAAACAGCAGGGCAAAGTCGTAATGGGCTTTGGCTCCGGGCGAGATGAAATACAACAAGAGCGGCTCAGGCATCAACTCGCACGAGTGGAGGGCTCGGTTGGTAAGGCAGCAATGGCAGAGACGCGACGGTGGAAGCGTGCGAGCGCTCAGACAGTCGCAAGTTATCGATGCAGGGCATCGAGTGAAGGTCTGTTGTGGAGGGAGCAACGACGAAGCCGCGGTGGTATGGGTGCGGCAGCGCGAGTGCGGGCGCGGTGGTGCACCGAATCGGGGTGCCAACAACAGGCGCCAATCTCTTCCTTCTTCTTCAATATTTGCTGACTTTCTCTCTCTTTCCCTCACACATCTCTCTCACTTCTCTCTCTCTCTCTCTCTCTCTCTCTCTCTTGCTATGCTCTGCTACACTTTTCAGCAGAAGAAAATGTGTTCCCTTTGTTGACCTCAAAACCAGCAAAGGAAAACCTACGAAAACTTCTCTCACAGAAACTTCATAACTAGTCAAACGCCTCCCCCTTCCATCGAAGCCTCGCTTTCTCTATTTATATAGGAAAAAATCGAGTTTGTTTTTTGCAGGTGGAGATTTTTATTCAATCACTTAACAAAGAAATGGCTCCAAAATCACACAACTACTTTTTTGAATTTTGAAATGAGGATATATTTTCAACAACAAAGATTTTCAAAACCAAATGTTTTATTTTATTCATTATTTTCTAAAATATTAGGTGTCAACAAATCTCCGTCCTAAGTTGTAAGATCTTCTTCCAGGCCCAAAAACAGTAGGTTGGCTTTTTAACGACTTAGAAACTACTCCTTTTTAAAAAAGTCGAGTGGACCCACTTGCACCACAGCGACTCCTTATCTTAAAACAAAAGCTAGATATATTTCAGTATGGCATCCTTGTTACAATCGCAAAGCCTTCGAATACCAAGATCTCCCTCCACCTTCGGGAGGCAAACATCATCCCAAGAAATCTTGGCCTCCCCTCTGCCCAATTCGAGACCTTTCCAAAGGAATTGTTTGAGTATACGCTCAATCTAGTCCAACATAGTTATAGGAAGAATGAAAGCACTCGCCTAATAAGCTTGAATAGTATGAAGGACTAACCTAATCAATTGAAGCCGACCAGCAATCAATAAAAAATGATGTGCCAAAGATTGCACCCTCACAATAATGCAACTAACAAGAGCACAACAATTCGTCTTTCGAAGCCTCGACGTAATAATTGGAACCCCCATATAGCATACTGGTAAGTTCCCTTCATGGAAGCCAAGGTAAAGAAGGATTTGGTTCCTTAAGGTAGGTAGGCCCCCAGCCAAGAAAACCTCACTTTTGTTTGAGTTCGGGTGTAACCCACTCCAATCCGAGAATGTTTGGAGGCCTTCTTTGAGGAGAGTCACCGAAGGCAAGTCGGCTTCATAGAATAGAAAGACCTCATCGACAAAGAAAAGGTGCGAGAGGTTGGTAGCCCTACATCTCTAAAAGAATATAAAGTCCGCCTTTAAGGAGCACTTAGTAAGGATCCCTAAATAGGAAGATATAGGATCACCTTGCCTAAGGCCACGACCACTAGCAAAGAACCCATGTAATTCCCCATTCAATGCAATGGAAAACTTAGGAGTCCAAACACAGGTCATGATAAGTTGAACCAAATGTTCGGGAAACCTAAACGCAATGGGAACACTCTGAAGAAAGTCTCAATTGACTATGTCATAGGCTTTTCTGAAGTCCACATTAATTGCACACTTAGGTGAATAAGGCTTAAGATGGAAACTAAAATAAAGTTCCTGAGCCAAAAGAATATTATCCTTGATCCGCCAACCTTTAACAAATGCACTTTGAAAAGGGCTCACCAAATCCTTCAACATTGCAGCAACCCTATTAGCTAGAATCTTAGTAATACACTTGTAGATAGTATTGCAACATGCAATAGGCATGTAATCATCGACAATAGTCGCACTGGGAACTTTCGGCACCAAAACCAATATGGTATTGTTAATCTCCCTTAAAAGCCTTCCCAAGGTGAAGGAGTCTCTCATGATAGCCATGACGAAAAGTCGAACCATCCCCGGTTTTCCTTAAAGAATTCAACTGTGAAGCCATCTAGCCCAGGGGCCTTACCCTTGGCTAAAGAAAATAGAGTGTCCCGAACCTCTAGGTTAGAGATGGGCCTTGCAAGAGACATAATTTGGTCATTGGACAATGAACACCGGATGACATCCTGGATCTCCCGAACCAAAGGCCTTCCTTGAACATCCTGTGGCATGAGAAGATTATGGAAATAATCAACAAAATGCTGCTGGACCAGCTACAGATCAGTGATTTGGTTACCCTATGTATCTATGATCAAGATGATTATGTTTCTCAACTATCTCTTGTTGACAAAGTGGTGGAAGAACTTCATATTGCGATCCCCCTCTTTAAGCCACTTGA
The DNA here is from genome assembly GCA_016097485.1 of Eucalyptus sideroxylon x Eucalyptus melliodora. Classification (NCBI taxonomy): domain Eukaryota; kingdom Viridiplantae; phylum Streptophyta; class Magnoliopsida; order Myrtales; family Myrtaceae; genus Eucalyptus; species Eucalyptus sideroxylon x Eucalyptus melliodora. The sequence continues at coordinate 73,416,349 of CM027828.1, read as the reverse complement.
CTCTCACCTTTTGCCTATAAAAAGACTCCTCCTTGAGCGGAGGTCCAAGAAGGTGGGCGCCGATTCTTCTCCAACTCTGCAAGTTCAGCCCTAGAGGGGTCCTGCTGAAGGCCAATCTAAGTGATCTTTAAAGCCTCCCTCACTTCTAACGTCCTGGCGGAGATGTTGGGGAAATACTCTCTATTTAGCTACTTGAGGTGACTTTTAAGGGACTTAAGCTTGTAAACAAGCCTATACATGGGCACGCCCTCCCCCGGATCCTCCCATACTTGCTTCATGATTGTCTCAAAGTCTGGGTGCTTCATCCAAAAAAAAAAAAAAAAAAAAAAAAAACTTGAAGGGTTTCCTCCGAAGCACTGGATTCACCACCTTGACCACCATAGGTGAATGATTAGAGATCCTTGGTGCTAGGAAAGACGCTTCCAAATAGGAAAAAACTTGGGTCCAGTTGGTATTCACAAGGACTCTATCTATCTTTCTTGCCTTGCGAGAAGATCCAGAAGATGTAGTCTAGGTGTACTAAAAGCCAATATACCTTAGGTCATCTAGCTCAGACTAATCTAAGCAATGGCACCCCCCCCTTTTTCAAACTTTCCGAAATAAATTCACACAAGGTCCCGTATTTGATATTAACCACCCAAACTTTGCACACATCTCGTATAAAACCTCCTCGTTTTATTGAGCACATAAAACTTGGCGTCCAAACCCAACACCATATTTCTTTTTAATTTCTTTTCCAACCACCCTCTTTTGAAAACAAACCTTAGTAACCCCCACTCTTTTTTTGTTCAAAACGTTTAGAAATAAATTCATAGGTGCTCACATACTCAAAATTAATCCATCAAACTTTACACGCACCTAATTTAAAACCTCGTTGTCTTATTGAGCAAATAATTTTTGGTGTCCAACCCGACACCTAATTGTTTTTCTAATTAAAAGCTCATAAGGTCACCTTTTTCAATAACAATAAACCATCACCATAACACAACCACTTACATATCATCAAGCATAAGTTCTAAGCATGTCACAAGTCAACCACATTACCAAATATACATTATCCAGCAAGCACTACACCAAGAATAACCACAAAATCACAACCGGCCCTAACCGATAGAAACTGAGCCACTCGCGCGTCTTCAAGTTTAAATCCAGAAGTAAATTGCTCAAATTGTTACAAAAACTGTGTCAATATACATAAATTCTATTTTTCAAAACCAGCTTGGTTTGAGGCCCAAAACTTGTTCGTTTGATCTAAAATTTGAATATGTTAAACTAAAAGATGTAAGGAAAAAATTTTTTGTGATAGAACTTTTTCGAAAATTGAACCCTAAGAGTTGATAAAAATCTTTTGAACACCAAAAGGTCACAAGTTCCAATACAAACTAAGATTTTGTTTTGTAGATAACAAGATTGAAACCTTATTCTTTTAAATCCCTAAAATCATTAGTAAAATATATGTCATAGCTGAAGATGTTTAGAGAATTTTTCAAGAAAAAAGTAATTTCAAAATTGCAGCACATTTTGCCCCCCAAAAATAGCAAACGGCGAGGGTCTAATGACCAGATTCCAGGGAAATCCACTAAATTAGACTAAACCACCCTCATTAGTGCTAATCTAACCAATTAGATTAACACTAATAAATCTTAAGAATAATCTAACCAAACTAGATTAACATTAATCCAACTTAAGACAAATCTAACTTAATACTAATCTAATCAAGCTAATTAACACTAATCTAACATCTAAGCATAATTAACAATCTAATCAAGAATTAGGGAATTAACTCACTGGGATTTGACAGCAAGCTCTAACGGCAAAGGAAAATAGCCCACAAGCTCACAGCTTGTGGCTGGTTCGGTTTTGTAGAGAAGTTGGTCGCGAGGGCTAATGGTGTGGACGGTGAGGTCGGGATGGCGACTAGAGGTGGTTGTGGTGGTGTAGAAGTGGAGAGACGGTGGTTGTTCTGGTGGGTTGGGCAGTAGCAACAAAAATAAAAGGAAAGAAGGGGTTGTTGGAGTTGGATGGTGGAAGAGAAATGAAGAAGAAGAAGTAGAAGGAAAAGAAAGGGAGCTCGTCTGTTGCTGCAAGGGGCTCACACACGGCTAAAGGAGGGAAATGGGAGAGGAAAGAGAGGGACAGAAAGATAAACCAAATAAGTCAAAGCATTGGCCAATGAAAAACCTTGCAAAATATCAAAATGATGATGAAAATGCTGCAAAGTCTTCAGCCAATAAGTCTCGTTGCAAGCCAATGGGAAATTAGCTCAATTTCTTCACAAATAAGCCATTTTGGACAGCAAAATGGCTCACTCTTCATCCCATCCGAATTTCCAATGCTTTTCCATTTTGTCCGAAATTGATTTTCCGCAAAAATTTCGGACACGACGAAATTCCTCTTAAAAATGAATCGTAACACGCTCGAACATCCGATTCCCAAAATCGAATTCGATTCGTGGTTAAAATCGATCAAATGCGATTTTAGTACAACCTAACTTATCGGATAGCTTTTAAGGATTTTAGCGTGTTTGACCCGTGGTCGATAATTTTTATCCACATTTGTGCATCTTCGACTCATCGACGACATTCGGTTGTCATAAAAATCACAAAGTTTCAATTATGAGTACCAAGTATAAAATCGAAAAAAAAAAAAAAAACCGGATTAGTACCATTCAATGCGAATTTCGTAATCATATGGAATCACCTACAGTTCAATTACATGATTTCGTCGAATCGACTTATATCCTAACACAAATCAATTATAACGGTGTCATATTGACCATTTATAATTATCACGGTCGAACGATCAATTTCCGATCGAATTCTTTAGTCTGTCACATTTATATCGTTTAATGGCTTCACCTAATAGATTAGTTAACTTGTGAGTGACCAGCTCAAAGTAAAATGACCATAGGTGTGTTGACGAAATATCTATTTCATATATTCAAGACGAGGTCAAAATTCAGGATGTCACAATGTTTTCATCTAAATGTTGTTTGCTTTGAGTTCATTGCTAGTGCAAAAGGCTATAGACATCCCAATGGGAATAAATCATCTATATTTTGTACCGAATTATGCACTTTTGCTTCATCCTAAAAAGTTTCAATTGTAACAGAAGTTATTTGATTCAAAATATTGTATTTTCGTATGATAAAATGATTCGAAATGTATTTTGCACTTTTCCAACCTTGACTCCAAATTTAATCTATTGGGGTGAAATTCTCAACGATATTGACTAAAAGTATGATTTACTATCCAATCTTTATAACTTCGTCAAACATAAAGTGGCATAATTATATCACTTTAACATGTAAGAGAACATAAGTAAGAACCATCGTCATAGCCAAAAATGCTTGCCAACTTGCAGTTTTGAGATGGAAAAAGTGAATACCAGTGGAGCCGATTAATGGCTGGATCGATTGTCCATTAAATTACCTTGTATTGCCGACCAAGGATGATAATTAATTTTAGCTAGTCGGGATTATCTATTTTGTGAATTAATTACTGCAATTTTTCAAGATATCTATCAATTTGATATTATTACCATGGTGCTTTCTCACTTGTGCAATTAAACATTAGGAGTTTATTAACACCTAAACTTTGACTAAATATTTAAAAATTTGCAAAGAAAATTATGGACGAATTTACCCCTAACAAAAAGGATTTTTGCATGACATAGGTAATAATATTATTTACATCTATTAAGTTTTGTTTTCTATTTTTCTTACCTTACTTTCTGATAATTTAAAAAAAAAATAATAATAGCCCACAGGGCCCCTTATTCTTTCTCCTTCCTTCCCTTCTCTGCAACTCACGCGTGCAGAGGTTGTCGACACGCGCGCAGAAGATGATTGACGGCAGAGAGAGGGGAGTAGGCCAGCAACGGATGGGACACACTTTCAATGCTGAGATGAGACGCCAGTTCGGCCAAGGGGAGGCTGGTCGGCACGCCTCAGCGCCCGAAGCCTCCATCGTTCAGGTCATATAAGTTCCGACCCCAACTATGTCATATGCTTTCTAGCTGTTAAGCCCCGGTTTATCCCATGCCGTTTGTCCCGGTCTTCAATTGAGGTCCCGTTTCAGCTGCTGCTCGTTGCCCAGGAGGTCTCACGCCATGTGCTCGATGAAACGCCTAAGCTAGATGCGCGTTCGTGTCCTTCGTCTAAGGCCAAGACTTGCTGTGTTTCGTTCGTGCCTGTTCTGAGGTCGGGTCTCGTTTGTCCATTGTCTGTTGATTTCGGCATGAGTTCGATAGTTTGTTAAGCCTGACATTTGCAAAGGGGCCTTCAAGAAGAAGACCGCACGAAGAAAAAAAAAGACAAAAGATAAAGTGCACCTACTGCTTTTAAGTGAAGTGGGAGGCTGGCGTTGTTGAACGATAGTTTGTTCAGGAGAGAATTTGACTAACTCATATTTGGAATGATAGGCTTTCGCCTTTTTCTGCTCTGATACCAAGATAAAAATAGAGATGTAGAAAATAGAGAATAAAGAAGATATAAGAATTGTATATTTTAATTTTTGAATTATGTATTACAATAAATGATGACTCCTATATACATATACTTAAAAAGAATATTAAGAGATACACATTGACAATAGAATTAGTAACCACCGGTGAAAATATTTGAATCAATCTCAAATATTTTGATTGTGCTTTAGTTCTTGTGTGAGATGGAGATAACAGTATCAATCTCAAATTGCCTGTCATGTGGATATTTTAATTGTGCTCCGATTCTAGTGCGAGTTGAAGATAAGTTTAATTTCGATGGGAGCTAGAATAACTTGTAGTGAATTAGGTCAACACAAGACTATAATGAAAAAGTGGTTGAGCTAACTCTTAATAATTTCCATACTCATTATAAGTGGAGTATTTAACTATAGAAAACACTTGATGCAATCAGAATCACTTATATAAATGTAGAGTGAGGCCGCTTTTATAAGAATTATTGGCGATAATCTTTTAGAGCACTTATGAATGAACTAAGCACGCGCATGGCCTACTAGCACAAAATCACATTGAACGATAATATTTGTCGGAGTGTAATGTAATTAGAGAAAATTATAATTCATAAAACGAAATTCTTAGTTCATAGACGTTTCAAATTTTACCAATGATTTCATAAATTATATATAATTTTTTCTTGGTCCGATTTATAACCTAACAATTACTAGTTTTGATGCATTACACTTTAACAACCCATCATTATTCTGCTTTTTTCTTTTCAAAAATTTTGAAAAATTTGAGAGGTTGTTAGATATTTCAATAGTGTAGAAATATTTAAAAGCAAGAGCTTTTATAGAAGTTACAAAAAAAAATTGTAATATTTTTTATTGTCATTAATTTGTAATGGTTTTTGTCCGTCACTGATCTATAGTGGCCTTGTAATGGTTTTGTAACGTTTGATTTATTTTTTTCATAAATCTTTCATTATTTTATCATGACTTACAATAATCATAATATAATTACCAATTGATTTATATTGGTTTTTTAATGGCTTTCTCTTTCATTTAATATAATATGAGACTTCAAACCACAATTTTAAAAAAGGAGACATAGAATCAAAAAGAGAATTTTCCTTCCCTTCTCATATCTTTAATTTCTTGCTCGGTGATACATATAACATTGTTTCTATTTCTTTTATTATTTTGAATGGAAGAAAGAAGAAGGTTTGTTATATTTTGAGAGGGTAGTCCTCAAGTCTATTGCATTGGGTTTCATACTTCAAATGATGGAATTTTCCTTAAGCTTGCACGCGTAAGACATTTTATATTATTTTTTCCATCCTTTTCAACAAATTTCCAACAAATCTTATATTTCATATTATCTAAAATTTATCCAACACTTGATGCATCAACGTAAACAAATCATTAGGGGATCTTTAATAACGTGTTGAAAAACTTGTGTTTAAAATTTATGACAGTGACATATAGTATAACCTACACAGCCAATAGCAACCGAATTATCATATAAAAGGGCTCGTCTACTATTATTTTAGTATCACTCTGCAATAATAAATGAAATTCGTGCGCTATTTTCCTGCCCGACACTGTCCTTCTCATGCAATCAATTGGACATATCTTTGATCATATCCACGCATTTAAACGTCTGAATGTACACAAATCATGACAAATGACAACTAATCAACTGGCAATTAATTACTTATTTCTTTATACCACGTGCAATTTTTTTCTTTGATAAATATATGTCTAAAATATATGCTGCGGCATTGTGCAATGTGAACACACCAAACTATGTTGGACTGCATCCGGTTTGCCAAGGAAACAAGAGGCATCCCTCGAAATGTGTGCCGCTTAACAAAATAGTTTCCTTGTTAAGAGGTCGAGCAAAAAACAAAATCAGGGTTTAGGGTTTAATGTTTTTTTGGATCAATACAAAAGGACCTTAGTCTATTTAAATTCATACTCTCCATATTACCACAATTTAATTTGTCAATGCACATTTTAATTTGTCAATGCCCAGACATTTGTCATATTTAAGTAAATTGTCATATGTTTCTTGTTCCATCGTATTGACAATCAATTTTGAACATAGACCAAGTCAGATCTACAATTCCAACTTGATTAATATATAAACTTATATTTAAGAGTAGGACAGTTACTGATCGTATGTTTTTGCGTGTTTGCAATGTTAAGATGTTAATACATGGTAGCAGAGCAAGATGAAGATTTGGGTGTGCCCAAGAAGAGTGAAAAAAGAAAAGTTTGAAAATATGAAAAATTGGATTGACAAAAGAAGTGTAATCTTATATGAATTTATAAATCGAGTAAGTGCACATGGAATAAATAACATATTCACTCAAAATGCACGAGATGTTGATCTAATGGGGAAAATGAAGAATGGAGAACGATAAATTAATTGCTTAAGCCCTTTTGAATGATGCCGAAATCGATAATACTACTAGTGTGTCGATTTGGATGAAGATGAATATCCTAACAATAAGATATTTATGAATGCAGGTGCATCGGATTTATATCCAAGGCACAATCCATTGCAGACTCTATGTGAGACTTATGTGGTTGAGAAGTTACGGTGCGCATTATTGGCTTGCCTATCTGGGCGATGAGCAAGTTGGATAAACAGCACATATGGGTTCTCTATGTGTGCACATCAGTTAATGACATATCAATTGTACCACATGACATGGATAAGTGGAGATAGGATAGCACGAGAAATTGAACCAGTGGAAAACAAGACGAAGAGCTTACCTTCTGGTGCCATAAGATGCAAAATGGTGGATGGAGATGTGCCTACCTGAGACCTCATATGAACGAGAGTGCGAGGCGACTGAGTAGCCTAACGTGCCATGATAGAAGCAGGAGAAGAAGAGTTGAAGAAGATCTGCACTTCATTGCATTTAATTACACTAAGAAAACAAAGTAGTACATGTACATCCCTTTGGGAAAATCGTACTAGAAAGTACTTTTTTTCCTCACCTTCAAGATGGGTCCCCAAGATCTTTTTGTTTAGTACACTGATCATGGTTAGCTTAATGGTCAACATACCTCAAATTTAGGGTTTCTCTTCTAGGTTGACTTTAAGAATAATCCTCCGCTGATTGTTTCCTTCTTAGCAATTTCTCTTTTTGTTATATGTTCTTGAAGATGAAACTATTCAGCCATGGAAAATAAGACATTTTCCTCCTTGAGGAGCAGTTTGTTTATAAGACGTCTGATTTGTAGTGCATTTGCTGAGATATTAAAAGTATTCATATTTCCGACATGGATTTTTGTTGTTCCTGCGAAAAAAAAAATAAAGATTTCTTTTGGTGTTGGTATATTTCAATCAGTATTGGTAAATGTCAACAAACTATTGATTAAAAAATGATAGCTGACTCTTTTTTTCGAGGTAAATCGTCATCAACTTATCCATAGATTTATGAAAATTACCACCATTTTCTATCTCATTTTCAAATTATCAAATTTTATTTGTATAACTTACTAACGCTTTAAATTTATCAGTTTTAACATTAAATTACTAATGTTGGAATTCATTAATTATATAATGGTTTATGAGTTTATTAAAATGCCATGCAGAAGGTAGGTTTAGATTCTACAAACCTATGAGTCCAATTTTGTTATTTTTGGAAAATTGCATAAGGATGTAGAACCAAACTAGATTATGCAAAATAGTCCAAATGTGTGAAAAAGAAATTTCCAAACTCATGAGCTAATTCACTCAAGAGATTGGTGAAATGGTATGAGCATGATTGACAATCCGAATTAAAGCAGGGTTGTGTTTTCCAAGGAATTTTTTAAAGACACAAGAGAAGTTGTACATAAAAAGGTCTTTGTCTAGGTGAATAAGAAACCTGTGCAATGGACTTTTGGTAAACACTTAAAAGTGTCGTTTATGGTTCGGGGTGAGAATTTACTATCTTTTGTACTAGGTAGTGAGAACAACTATTCAAGACTCCAATAGTTACTTAATCTATAGTGAGGTTGCTCTAAAAGGACAGGTTTTTTGTGATAGCAAGTTCTATACTTGTAACAAGATGGTATTTATACGCTTGGCATACTACTTGAATTCAACCTATTTTGGCTACTAGAGTCGGAATAGAGGAGCATGCACATTGAAGCCGAACCTTTATAAATCTTGCTTGCAATTTCTTTTTCCCAAAAATACGTCAGTGTCGCGACTTAAATTTCAGGTGCACCCCTTAGGATTAGGCTAATGGACTGTCAAATCTAAATTTAGCCGGGCTCTATGATAGGATAAAATAATTGGAGAATTATTTTGCTTTTACGAACCAGAGATTTTGGGTACGATGATTTGGTTACACTAAACTTCTCTAATGCCCTTTTGGTACCATTTTTTTTTAATGTCTTTGCATGCAGTTTTAGATTAAATTTAAACTAAATTACTATCATGCAATATAATGATCACACGAGTGCTCAATCATTATTAAACACTCAATGAATCAAACAAATCGCATCAAATTAAATGCACCAAGCAAACAATTTTTTTTATAGTTTTTTTTAATCTCGAAATTAAAACATGCACTTTAACTACATGACCTAGTTTTGCTAATAGGTTATTTCTAATTAAATGAACCTAACGTGCAAACTAATTGACATGCACCTAATATTTTTCTATTTTTTATTAAAATTCGTAATAAAAAACTAATTAAACTATCTAAAAAGGAATAATTTTCTAATATGTTTTAGGGGTTAATTTGACTTGAACCCTATCCTATCTTAGAAAATTATTTTTTTAAAAGAAAAATGAGATTATCAAAATGTGCAAACATTATTTAAAAGTCTATCTATATAAAAAAAAATAATCATAATCTATTCCAAAAATTATCTAAAAGTGCAATCCTAAAAAAAATGCAATCCTAATTTATGAAACTAACATATCGATTTGATTTGTTTGATTTTTAGGTTTTTTAGTGTTTTTCCAAAACAAACAATTATCATATAAACTTTACCAAAAAAAAAAAACAATTATCATATAAACATTATATATAAACTTAAATAATCAAGGTATTCATGAAATGAAGGATTAAAATAATCGAAAAAATAATCGTGGTCTCACTGATAAAATTAACGATTATTTTATATGAGAAAGTTCAAAATAATTAAAATTTGGATTCGAAGTCTTATTGATCAAATTAATATAATTATAATGATTTAATAACCAAAACAGCATCAAAATGCGTAAAAAATTAATATAATTAAAGAAATTATCTAACTTCTTACGATCAAATTAATAATTACAATAATTTAGGTAAAACCCTGATAATTTACAAAATTAATAATTACAATAATTTAGGTAAAACGCTTGCAGATAATGCTTAATGCTTACAATATTCATAAAATGAACATTGACCCAATGTTCCAACTTAAACAATAATAACGAAACCTGATTTTTTAAAAAAGAAAATAAAAATAAACTACCTAAGACAGGGAGGACAGCAGCGTCGCCGGGGGTAGGCGCGGAGACGCGGTGGTTGGTGAGCAGACCAACAGCGGCGATGGGCGAGTGGGCGCGGCGGCGGCGTCGGTGCTGCTGGGCGGAGGCTGGCAGGCGCGGCAAACGAACAGCAGACCGCTGGTAACGGGCAGCTGCGGGTGTCGAGAGCCAGGGGGCAGCGGCGGCAAGCAGTGGCGTCGCCGGGAGCTCGACTGCTAGCGCCGTTGGTGCTCGGGCAGAGGTAGCGACGGGTGCTGGTGCAGGGTCAACGGCGGAGCTCGGGCGCGAGCGTCGCTGAGGGCAGGCGGACGGAGATGCAGACGCGGGTGAGGCGCGGAGGCGGCGTCAGTGCTGCTGGGTCGCGGGCAGAGCAGAGGCGGAGGCGCGGAGGCGCGGGGACCAGCGTTTGGAACAGTGTTTCTTCCTTTCTGTTTTTTTCTTTTTTCTTCCGCTTTTTTATTTTCTTCCTCAAGTCCCACTCACTCTGCTGCTGCTGACTTCTTTTCTTTCTTTTCTTTTCTTCGGCGGCTTGCTGACTTCTTCTTCTTTTCTCTGCAGCCTGTCAGAGAAGAAGAAAAGTTCTCTTCTTTTTTATTCTGCACTTTCTCTCACACGGTTCTCTTTTCACGCCTTCTTTCTTTCGAATTTTTCCCGTCTTTTTTCAATTCTCGCCCCGCTTCACGAAATTCTCTCTCGAATTTTTCTGCTCAAACTTTTTTTGTCCCCCTCTGGTCGCCAAAAATTGTGACTCTCTTTTATAGTGATTCCAAACGGCCGCTTTCCATGACAACTTTCAATTTCCATCTTCTATTACATTAATTCATGACTACAAATTAGAGCGCGATTTCGCAATCAGTTCGATTTTGCTTCGATTCATTTTATTTCATCGGAATTCTTGCTCTTTATTTACATAATTCCCTAAATCTTTATCCTCAACCGGGAACTATTTCCGCATTTACCAAGATTTTGAAATTTCCAACTTTCATTCATAATCAATCAGATTGATTTTCTCTTCTTCTTTTTTTCCTTTTATTTGTTCTGATGGGATTTTTTTTTTTATTTCCTTAGAGTTGCCAAAATTAGGTGTCAAAGGTCAGTTTTTGCTATTTTTATTGCTAGTTCACTTTGTGTGTAGAAGCAGAACTTGAGGTTGGTTCCACCAAATTAGTTTGTGTGTGCATAAAATAAAATAAAAAAGGAGATTTTGACAAAGAAATAGGAATTGGATGATTATATTCGGAATTTTTTTTTGAAAAGTTGATTTAACTTATTATCTATAGGAAATTTGTGGAATAACATAATATTGTTGGCCTTTTAAACTTATCACTTTGGCAATGGTCCAACAAAATCTCATAGATATAATTTATAATTATATTTCTTATTATTAACAATTAGTAAAGTGTAATGTTTATTGAGATTTTGAATCAAATTAGATTTATTTCTCCCTTGATCTCTGTTTAGCTCTAATTCCACTGACGTCGGCAAACATTGTCTAATTTTTATGCCCATATATCTGTTTATGAAAACACCCATATCTAATTTCTTGTTTATGTTTTGGCCCAAAACAAAATTGCGATGTTTAGTCAGCAACGATTAAATAAATGGTTGGATGGAACTACTACAGAATATATATATATATTGTGCTTAAGATGACGTGGATTTTTTTTTTTTAGTAAAAGGCTAATATCTCAATTAATAAAGTCAGATTATACTATACTCAATACCTGTCACGGATATATACGTGGACGATGACAAATTAAATAGAATAAGGTCCCTTTTGTTTTTTAATTGATGACGTGCGTTGCATTTATAAAGTTAGGAAACTAATTTATTATTTCCGGAAGCGGCATACATTATGAGGGATTCCTCTGTTTTCTTTGTAAAAATTGATGCGGTCCCGATTAATTGGGTGTGTCCACGTTGCATGGTACTACAGCTGATACTTTTAGATATATTTTTAAATAATGCACGTGCTATAAACTAATAAAAATTCAGTTGCAATTATTTATCAATTCTCATGATATAACATTATATCGAATTGACGGCATAAGAAGGACAGTCTGGGGCAGGAAAATGGCGCGACTTTCATTGAATATTGCAGAGTAATATTTAAGTGAGAGCAAACAAGTCCTCATAATTAATAAATTGGTTCGAAGTTTGAACAAGGAATTTGGTGAGAATTCGACTTTCATATTTTTGGCATCGCCATTGTTTATAATTTGTATCCTCCATACGCCACAATAGCTGTGGTTATGAGGCTTAACAAAAAATTACGTCTATTTCACAGAAAATGAATGATTTCAAAATTATTTAGATGCAATATGGCTCTTGGAAACTCAGTTTGTTATGTATGATGATTAGCTGATTTATCACTGAAAATAATGTGAGTCAAAATTTAGATATGTAAATCCAACTCATCCCTATCAGATGGTGGAGGGTGTGATCACCCACATACACCAAGAAACAATGCTTAACTTCCCTGCTTTGAACAAGGTAATGATGATTAACTTACTATTGAGAAATGCAAAAAGAAAAATGAAAAGCACATTCAAAACGAATTTGCACGAAATTAAATGTTGAAATGCGCATGTGAATCATGTCAAGAAGACTTTCACATCAAATGATTGAAATAGTGTAGAGTAATTAATAAATCTTAATTGACCCATAATTTATTGGCTTAAGTTTCCCAACGAAAGTAGGTCCGACTAAATATGTCAATAGACTTAGACTTGGATTCTTTCTTGACAATCTTTACATTTGAAATTATCGGATGTGTTTTGTGCACTCTCTAAATTATTGCCATGGCAAAATAGTTTCTCGCGTAGAATATATATGAAAGAGAAATAACAAAAATTGAAACAACAAGCGGCTTAAAGTTAACCTAGAAAACAAACCTAAATTTGGGGTCCGTTGAGTATTAAGCTAACAATGATAGATGAATTAAATTAAATATCTTGAGGACCCAATTTGAAGGTGAGGGGAAGTACACAGTACTTTCTAGTACCATTTTCCCAAAGGCATGTACTTGTATTGCTTAGTTTTCCAGTGTGATTAAATGTAATGAAGTCTGAAGATCTTCTCACTCTTCTGCTCTTGCTTTTATTGTGACACATCGTGGTTCTCAATATCCTTCGACTCTGACTTATATGAGATCCCGAGTTGACACATCCATTGACTAGCAGGTAAGCTTTTTTGTCTTGAGTTCGACCAATACAATTTCTTGTGCGGGTTCATTTCACTTAATTCATCTCGTATAGTGTATCCAATATATCCCTAGTTGAAGCGTGCACACATAGACAAAGTCATATGCATAGTTAATGCCACTTGACCATTGCCCACCTAGACAAAGTCATTGTTGCAAGTACTAGGTTGTGCACTGGGGCTTCTCTACTTGTTCTATCACGTGACTCTTACATATAGTCTGCACTGGAATAGAGCAATCAAGTTTCCTTTTGCTTGTGAATTACTACTCTTTATGAACTCTAATCTTGTGCAATAACGACAGAGGAACATTTTACTTGTACGGGTTTACTTACATGAAGTAGGCTTTCTTATCATTAGATGACGAGAATGTTGAGGAATAGTCAAAGACAACATATGCAAATATGAAGTGTTGCATAGTTGTTCATGAGTTTAAGGGTAAAATTGTCCAATTAATCTTAAACCTATCATATATATGTCATTTCAACACTAAATTTTTCAATGTTGCCAATTAAGGGATGAATTGTCTAATTAGTCAATTTTCATTATGAATCATTAAAGTGGCAATCTAGTTATTATCGGCTGTTTGACACGGGATACTACCATGTTAGTGATTTTTAACAAAATTGGCTCAAATGATTACATTAGAATTTCGTGTAAAAATTTATTACTAAATTGGTATATGTATAATAGGTTTAGGATTGATTGAATAATTTTCCTTGCCTTTAAACGTCGTGTAGTTCATTTTCTACCAATCTTAATGCATATCAACTTGTTGAACTCATCTCTTTATGGTTTGGTTATGCCAACACTCCTCCTTGTACGAGAGTTCTCGGCTCCGACTAAATATTCCCCGCCAGACAAAACCTAATTGTTTCAATTCTTCTACTATTAGGATGTCTATCTTCATCCAAAGCAAAAGACTGGCAGCATCATCTAGTTCAACATCGTTCAAGATGCTTAACCAATTTTTTCAACATCGCCCCAAGTGGGTCAACCTCTAATGCGTTTGGAGTGATCACACTTATTTCCATTCGGTGGGACACGGCCAAAGGCACCATAATAAACTCCACCATGCCAATCCATTTATTCTACGTCATCAACCTTTCTTCTTTCTTTCTTTATTCTTTAATACACCAAGCATTCTTCTTACTCCTCTACTACGTTTATACATTTTCAATATTGAAAACATGAGTAAACATGCGATGGGAAAATTACCAAGAAAAAAACCTTAAATCTATTGCAAAGGCCAATTTGATCGTAAAATTTTCAATTATATTAATTTAGTCCTAAACATATTGGTGATTTGTTAGTGCAGTCATTCTAATCAATTTTGGCTAGAAATCACTGATGTGGATATCAATCATTCAATATGGCAACAACCAGTGTTGACATAAATAACTTTTTTTTGCATATTTTTAGATTTTTTTAATTTTAATTTTTAATTTTTTTAAATTTTTTTTATTGTGACGACACTCGCCAGTCACAATGAAAAAGAAGAAAAGAAAAGAAAATCAAAAACTAAAAAAAAAAAAAAAAAGAGAGTAGAGGTTGCTAATTATTTTGCCATGATTCGTCCAATAAATAATTTGGAACCCAGAATCGAGGAGATCCTTTTAGGTAGAAAAAGGAGATTTGTTTACCAATTAATTACTCTTTTCTACTTAATTATATGGCTTAACTTTTGTTTCCATCTATCTGGTCCAAATCAACTGTGAATGGGTTAAAATGAGCCTTCATCTAGCGTGCTAGAGCTAGGCTCCTGTTTATGGGTTAGAATGAGCCTTCATCTAGCGTGCTAGAGCTAGGCTCCTGTTTGCTCAATCTCTAAGCAAAGCTAATTCATGCACGTTTCACCCGTGTATGAGCTGGTCAAAAGTGAGCAACTTATAGAAATTAAGATTATCATCAATCGATGTGACGAAAAATGACAATACTTGACCTTCTGCACTAACCTTTTCTACTGATTCTTTCATGCATATCTGTAACATGAGACTAGCAAAACTATTTGTCCATGAAAAAGGTGATTTTTCATGATTCCGTTGTTATTTATTACAGGTGGAAAAGCTTTCTCTTTTTAATTTAATAGAAAATATCACAGCCTTTTGAATTGCCTATTGGGATCGTGTTAATGCTTATTCTGCTACCACCTTGAAGGGATTGATCTAATAAAGGCTTAAGGTTTATCTAGTTGCCTATAAAGATCACTTTTCTTATTAATTTGTTACACATCATCATTAGTGATAATACTTGAGAAGTCGTTCCATGCATATTTTTTATAGATGATGTGGATTGATATCATCCCAAATGTTAATTGTCGAGCTCACATAATTAATAATAGAGATGAGCTTAATTTACATGATCTTTGAGCACCGACTGCTAGGAGGCAATACCCTAGTGGTGAATCAAGCCCGAAATAAATAGTCATTGGGAAATGTTGTTGTTATCCATGATAATTTATGTTTAAATATTTTTGTGAATAATTATAATATTTTCTTATATTCATTCATTTTTGTAAGTGATATAAATAATCATTTTTTAGGAAATTATTTTTCAGATCACTCCTTCTCCTCAAAAGTTACATAGCTTAATAAGTAATGAATAAGTAACAATTCATTTGATTGATTGTTGATGTTGTGCAATTAGGAGTTTATAAAATTTTCCCTTAGTGAGGTGGAGAGGCTCTGATGACTGGTCTTGACTTTTCTATTTATGGATGTAACTTCTTCTCAAGGAAGGAAAAAAAAAAACTTGTTTGCAATTTTTTAAAAGTGAAAACTAAATTATATTTCATGTCAAAACTTGTAATTTTAATTTTATTGAAATTTGAGAAAATCATGAAAAGTATATATGTAAAACTCTAGATAGCTAGATCTCCACCGTCGTGTCATAAGATTATCAACAAAAAAGTAAAATGTAAAATGTCTATCTCGACATGCCCTTAAGATTTGCAGAGGTGACATCTCAACGTCCATTGTCGAAGCATTAATTGCATGATCACTCGATTTTTGTTTCCTTTCGTCTTTATTGGCAAATCGGCCGCCCGAATTAAGTCATGCTTTAATGAGCAATTTTCAGAATCAGTCGTTGTCTGTCCCTTCATGGCTTGAGCTTTTAGTGTTACTTTTTAGGGGACTTGAAAATAATTATTGGGCAACACTTAACAAAGATTTACATTTCGGAAACAGTTTGGAGCCTAGCATTTTCTCATATGTACAAAAGTGCATGTTAGGCATATCGTGGAGATAGTATTTTCTCTGCATATAGGGAAAATTACAAGAAGAGAGAAAGTAGGAGATTGAATTCTTTTCCTTGAGGCATTAGTTGATGATTCTATAGAGCAAATACCACGTAGCAAGTTTCAAAGTGAAGGGTCTCATATAAATGTATTACTCTCGTGACTTGACCTTCTGTCATGAAGCTCATAGGCTGCAAGTCTCGCTCATGAAGATTACCCTTGTCCTTACTCCTTCAGCTTTGCTTGTGAAGATTTCCTTTGAGAAAAGAAACCGAAAAAAGAAGAAGATGATGAACAGTAGCACGAAAAAGAAAAAATAAGGATAAATTGAGAAAAAGTAATTTTTTTTTTAAAGAAAATGATGTGCTATCGATTGAGTTGTACGTGTTAGATTGCCAATCATATCACATAGGAAAGTTGACAATAATTCATGTTAGCAATTTGGCGACGATTTCATTATTGTCAACGATTGGCTAGAAGAATTATATAGGAATTTCGATCACAAATTGAGGATTGTATTGATAAAATTGAAATATTTAAAATTAAATTAACAATCATATAACATGTAGATTAGGAGATTATTTTATGAAAAATTGTGAGGGTAAATATGGTGTGCATTAGTGAGTATAATCATTAGCTGGAAAACATTGAAAGTCACTCAATTGTGATTATAATTTTTGTTTTATACTTGATTTACAGTGGAATGTTGTGCCGCTCTCTGATGAAGTAAATCACATCAAATCTAACCTCGTAAATTTAATGTCCCATTAATTTATTTATTTTATTATTCGAACACTTCGTTAATAACAGCATGGTCAACTTTTTAGGCAAGTCGTGTTGAAGCTTTGAGTGAATTTTCACTTGCTTTAGAACGTCCACGGCTTGTCGGAGGGTCCATTAATTGCGGTAAAGAGAGCTGACCAGATGTCTTTGGTCCAATTACGTAGATCCTGGCTGCAATCCAGTCCAAGTAATTCAACAAGGGTGAGAGTAGGGCTTGTGCAACTTGCCAAACGAATCTTAGACAAACCCACTAATACCCTATTACCTCATGATTGAAACAACGTGCTTATCAATCAAATCTAGGGAAAATCCAAAAATATGCAGCACCTCCAGAGAAAATTTGGGAGAAACAGCCATCACTATAAGTCGTTATTGGACATTGGGCAAATAACATGAACTGTCGGAAAAAGAAAACATGCACGTTGGAGCCTAAAAAAGCATAGAAAATCTAAGGGTGCCATAATGTAATTTGGGGTAAAGGAAAAAGAGACCGTCAGGTATATGACAGAAAGCATAATGGAGATTTGGGAAAAATGCTTTCACTGTATTGATTGTATACATTTACATTGGTAAATTTATAATGTAAGAGACAAAAGAATAAAATAGGAAAAAATAATAAATGAATCACTATTTTCGTATTTTCCTATTTACCAAACTAATCCACGATTGACTGAATCACTATTGATAGAATCGGGATCTTCAAGATATATTTCTAACACTCCCCCTCAAGCTGGTGGCCTATAAATGTCAAGGATACCTAGCTTGCTCAATAGATACCTATGCTATTTCTGACATAATGCTTTAGTGAAAATGTCCGCATGTTACTCCGTTGTTCCGATTCCTTTTTTCACGAGAACTCCATCTTTGATTTTATCCCGAGTGAAATGACAATCCACTTCTATGTGTTTTGTTCTCTCATGAAAAACTAGATTTGCTGCTAATTTAAGTGCAACATCATTATCACAAAACAATTCACTTGGTCCACTGATTTGTACTCCAAGGTCCAAGAGTAGTTCTCGTATCCAAACTATTTCACAGGTAGCCTTTGCCATGGCCCGATACTTTGATTCTGCAAATGACAGTGATATAGTTGATTGTTTCTTCTTCTTCCAAGAGATTAATTACTTTCCCAGCTTTATGCAGAAATTAGTGATGGATCTTCTGGTCATTGGGCAAGTGGCATAATCTATCACAAAAAGTTGTCATTTTCATATTGCAGTCCCGAGATAGAAGTATACCAAGGCCTGAACATCCCTTCAAATACTTCACAACCTTCAACGCAGCATTCATATATGATTGCTTTGGCATATGCATGAACTGGCTGAGTACTTGTACTGCATAAGATATGTCAGGTCTTGTCATTGTAAGATATATCAACTTTCCGACAAGTCGCTGATATTCGAAAGGATCTTTGAGCACTGAGTCCTTGATGGTTGAAGGGGAATTAAGGTCATACTCATGTGTTGTCAGTTTGACATTCTGCTCAACTAGGATGGCTGCTGGTTTACAACCTGATAACCCTGCTTCAGAAATAATCTCCAAGATGAACTTCCTTTGACTGAGGCAAATTCCTTCATTGGATCGAGCAATCTCAATACCAAGAAAATACTTCGGTGGTCCCAAGTCTTTGATATGAAAAGTGGAGTGCAAATACTTTTTGAACTTCGCAACATCAGATTCATTATTTCCCATGACAAGTATGTCATCGACATATATCAACAAATAAATTGATGAATCTTTTGTAGTACGTGTAAACAAGGCATAATCATACTTAGAATGCTCAAAACCTGCATTGGTTAGTATAGCAGTGAATTTTGCATACCATTGTCTAGATGCCTGTTTTAATCTATATAAGGATTTGCGAATACGACATACCCAAGACTCCCCCTATCTGCGTAATCCTTGAGGAATATCCATGTAGATTTCTTCATCTAGATCACCATGGAGAAAAGCATTATGCACATCCATCTGATGGAGGGACCAATTTCGTATGGCTACAATGGACAAGAAGGAACATACAGTGACTTCTTTAGCTACTGGAGAAAACGTCTCATGGTAGTCAAAGCCTTCTTTTTGAGTGAATCCCTTTGCGACTAATCGAGCTTTATAGCACTCAATAGAACCATATGCCTTGAATTTGATTTTATAAACCCATTTGCAACCAATTGGTTTTCGGCGTGGGGGCAAAGGAACGATATCCCAAGTGTCATTCTCCATTAGAGCGATAAGTTCAGATTCCATCGCATGTCGCCATCTAGGGTCTCGTGCTACCTCAGCAAATGAGGATGGTTCATGTTCTTCTGATATACGACTGATACAACATGTGTCCTTACGATAACTGATTAAATGACACATATGAGGTAATGGGATATTGTGTACCTGAAGAACTTGTGGCATAACATATGTAATCTTGGGTCCATGTAGGTGGACGAGTGTGCCGTCCAGAACGTCGGGGTCGCTCGATGATATGTGATGGAGGATCTGATGACTCAGAAATAACTGGTGAATCAACTGTTGTTGAAAGAGACCGAGGAATGTCTTCAGATAAACTAGGCGATGTCGTTTCTTGACCTGTGGATTCCATCATAACAGACAGAGGTGGTCTTGGTGTGATAAGGAACCCTGGTGTCGAAGATAAAGATTCATCGAACAAAAAACATATGTCATGTCCTGACGATAAAAAAGGCTGTGGTGAAGAGACCATTTCTTCAAACGGAAATACATCTTCGTGGAATACAACATCCCTGCTAATGAAGAAATTTCCAGTAGAGATTTCCATAACTCGATATCCTTTGTGAAAAGGAGGATATCCCATGAAAACGCACTGAGTGGCCCGAGGGCCCATTTTATCTTGGGGACCTACATTTGTTGCATAACATAAACAACCAAATACTTTAAGGTGATTATTATTAGGCTATTTGTTGTAAAGCATCTCAAAAGGGGTCCTACCATTAAGAATCCGAGTTGGCATGCGATTAATCAAGTAGGCTGCTGTGACCACACAATCTCCCCAAAAATCTTTTGGAATAGAAGCTTGGTATTTTAGGGCACGGGCTACCTCTAACAGGTGCCTATGTTTGCGCTCAATGACCCCATTTTGTTGTGGAGTGTAAGTGCAGGAGCTTTCATGGAGTATGCCATAAGAAGATAATAATGTGTTGCAATCAGAAGTGAAAAATTCATGCTCATTATCTGTATGAATTCATTGTACATATCTACCGAACTGATTCCTAATTATGGAAAGGAAATTTGACAAATTACCAAAAGTCTGGCTTTTCGATTGCGTAAGATACACCCAACTGGCATGAGTATAATCATCAACAATTGTAAGGAAGAATTGAGATCCGTCATGGTGAGGGGTATGATAAGGTCCCAAGATGTCCATATGAAGCAATGAAAAATGATTTGTTGCACGAGATGTACTTTTTGGAAAAGATGCTCGGGATTGTTTAGCTAAAGGACATATTGGACATTTTGAATGAGGAAAAAATGCACTGTAACCCAATCGTTGATGAGAAATGAGATTTTTATTTTTACTATTATAAGAAACATGCTTATTCAATAATTCTAAATCTCCTAGGGAATTATTCCAGAAATAGAGTCCCTGTGCCATACTACCAAGCCCATCACTCTGCCAGTCGAATGGTCTTGAAAGAGACAATTGTCTAAATTGAATATGGCATGGCAAGAGTTATCCTCACATACTCTTGAGATAGATAGAAGATTGAATTCAAACTCTGGAATATATAGAACATTTCTGAGGATTAAATTTTGACCAAGATGTATAGTGTTGATTTTGGTAACATTTGTGATGTTCCCATTTGGAAGACGCATCGTGACAGGGAATTCTGGCATTTTATATATGTGGGAAAAAGGATTTTTGTTGCATATTATGTGGTCACTAGTACCTGAATCGATTATCCATACATCAACTGAAAATGAATTCTTATTATAAAGGAAGGTACCTAAGAATCCTGCACCCTTGTCGTTAGTCTTGAATTGATCTAGCATTTGTACAATAATCTAATATTGTTCTTGGGTGATTGTTTGATGAGGTGTCCACCGGCCCTTTGTGTAAAAACCTATGAAACTATGGATTCTCTTTTTTTGTCCTTGTCATTAGGTCTTCCATGCAGCTTCCAACGCGTTTCAACAATATGGTGTGGACGTTTACAGTAGTCGCAATATTTATTATTAAAACGGGAATTTTCTCCATTGACCTTTCTTGCTGACGTGGCATTCCGCAGCCCATAGGATCTATCATAAAAAGGGG
The DNA here is from genome assembly GCA_016097485.1 of Eucalyptus sideroxylon x Eucalyptus melliodora. Taxonomy (NCBI): domain Eukaryota; kingdom Viridiplantae; phylum Streptophyta; class Magnoliopsida; order Myrtales; family Myrtaceae; genus Eucalyptus; species Eucalyptus sideroxylon x Eucalyptus melliodora. Next base: position 73,394,924 of record CM027828.1, on the reverse strand, counting down.
CTGACATGGCACAATCCCAAATGTCCATTTTTGTTGAAGCCATGGATAAATGGTGGCCGTCTGATTTAGCGCGTCGATCTCGTTCGTCCATTCCAGCGCCAAGATCCCAGCTGTCAGATCCAGCGTATTTATCTAAGCCGTCCATCTTAGATCGAGGATCCAAGCCGTCCATTCCCCCCTTTTGATCCAAACCGTCCATTCATAAGTTCTTAGGGTTTCCCCCATTTCTCCTTGCTGCAGCCACGATTCTCTACCTCTCTAGATCCATAGGGTTTCCCAGGTTTTCGCCGGAGGTCTTCTCGCTGGAGGATAGGAAGGTAAGACTCATACCCTCACCTACCCGAGCGTGCTCGACAACAGCTACTCTATGGTGCCCTTCTTGGACGGCCAACTGATAGATGCGGCTGAGCGGTGGTGGAGGGTCCATCACGAGGATCTGCGACCAGAAGGCTGAGAACGACTTGTTGAGAATCAGTAAGAACCGTGTGGCTTTTTTTCTTTCTCGGATTTCTTTGTATTGTTTTAGCGTCGCCTCGGGTCCTTGTAGATGTTCCTCGGCTGACTCAAGTTCATTCCATAGGGAGGAAAGCCAATTAAAGCAAGCGGTAACCGAGAGGTTCCCTTGCTTCAATTTGGTCAATGCTTGGGTAATACTGAAGAGCCATGCTCGATCGAGCTGGCCATACATCTCTTTGATGTTGTCCCAGATTTGCTTGGAGTCCTCAGTAGGCAGCAATCCAACAATAACATCGAGGGCGAGTGTGTTGCCGATTTAGGTGCAAACCAACTGGTTGCACTTTCGCCAGTGATGCTGGAGGCGCTCGTTAGTCGGGAATGGAACAGCTCCATCAATGTAGCCATCTTTGTCTTTTCTTACAAGAGCCCGCCGGAGATCCCGAGCCCATGAGGAATAGTTTTCGGGTCTGCTGAGTTGGAGGCTAATGAGGCGTAGTTCAGGGCCGTCCACTAGTGATGTGTAAAGGGGGTCGCCAGATTCAAGTCGGCCGCTACTGACAACCGAAAAGACCATCGGCATATACCTGGGTGGAAGTGCCGGGTAGGGATTCGTCCCTTGACTCGGCATAGGTCCAGGTCCCTGACTTGGCACATATCTGAAACTTTGGCCCGAATTTGTCTGGGCTAATTCTTCAGTTGGGCTAGTTATGGATGGTGTAGGTCCAGAAGGATACTGGGTCCACATCTGTCCTAGCCCAATAGCCCATTGATACCAATTGACCGGAGGAAACGTTGGGGGACACTGAGTTGGGCCGGAAGTTTGACCCAATGCTTGAATGAATCTTGCGAGATTGTGGGTTTCTTCTGGTTGTTGAACAAAAGACCGCTCCTCGCCAGAAAGGATAGCCGGATCTAATGGGGTGGGTGTCTCCTCTGTTGAGGAGCTTTCAATGTTCTTGTTCTTTGTCATGGTATCAAGAAAAAGTAGAATTCCTAACTAGTTTGCTGGTTTGTTTCGCAGGATAGAGATGCGCAACAATAGCCCAGAAAATGGAGGCAACTCTAAAAGTGCGGAAGCTAGGCCAGGAAAAGCTGCTCTGATACCATAACAGAAAGCATAATGGAGATCTGGGAAAAATGCTTTCACTGTATTGATTGTATACATTTACATTGGTAAATTTATAATGTAAGAGACAAAAGAATAAAACAGGAAAAAATAATAAATGAATCACTATTTTCCTATTTTCCTATTTACCAAACTAATCCATGATTGACTGAATCACTATTGACTGAATCGGGATCTTCAAAATATATTTCCAACAGTATAAAGTGATTTTTTTTCAAAATTCCTTCCTAACTTTTTTTTTTTTTTTTGGTATAGGAGAACGGTGATTTTTGTGTTTTATTTTTACCTCAATAATCTAGGCATCCTTTGGCCAAAAGAAAAAAGAAAATTGCTTACCAAGATTAGGGTTTCTGAAAAAGGCAGTAATGCATTTTAAGGAATAATTCGATTTGCAAAATTTTTATTCACACATGTCATAGAGAAGTCACATCTTAAATTTTTTTTAAAGTTTTCTTTTTTGATTGTTGAAGTCGACTAAACAAATGCTCTCAAAAGATTCTCTGAACAAGAGAAAACGTCACATGCAAAGGTGTCTGCATTGCATGGCAGGGCGAGCGCAATAAGACACAAATTTGCCTTTTTCGCTAGAGCACCTAGAGCATAATACGAGTTATTCTTTTTCTTTTTTATATTTGATAAACCATTTAAAAATAAAATGTTTTTCTCTTATCCTTTCATTTTTTTTTTTGTGCTGAATATCCGTTAAAATCATTAAACCCATCAAATAGATGGGTTGGATTGGGTTGAAAAAGATTCAACCCAAATAAACCCTTTTAACCCATTTTGACTCATTTCCATATAATACAAATTTAGTAACAATACCTAACACAACCTTTATTTCTAAAATACTTCCATTTTAACTAAATTTTAAGAAAACTCATCCAAACTGAGGTAAAAGTGCAAAGCGAGCAAGCGCGAGATCAAGAGAGAATGAAGAATGAGCATATATGTCTATCTAGTTTAAGTAAATTATACATCCATTTATGACTCGATGAATACCCATATTATATTTAAACCCATTTATAGCTCATTTACTTAATTTAAATAACTCATATAACAACTCATTTCACATATATATAAGTTAAGAAATGGGTTTATAATCCATTTTGCTATATCTATCAATCATGTAGATCCTGGCAATTATAGAGGTGTAGGGCTTGTGCAACTTATCTAGCAAATCATAAACGACTCGACTTTCCCTAGTCAAATTAATGATTCACACCGCGTCTCATTAATCAAATCATGTAGCCAGCTTCTCGAACATGTTTTAATAGGGGCTTTTGTACTAGTCTCTGATCTAGTACCACTTTTGTTTGTTTTACATGTCGAGAGCAAGATCAGAAGAGAGATTTCGTGCACGCTTCTGTTTCGCCAAGGAATTGAGACAAGCTCGGTCTAGGTACAACCCTACTACATAGATCTCTTCGAAAACGGGTAGAAGCAGTCATGACTATAAGCCCCTATTTCACATTGGAAAAATAAAACAAACTCGCTTTTACATAACTATGTTTTGCAATTTGCATCATTTTCTTCTTTTACGAGACGAAAACGTTGACGCCTATTGGTCTCGAGAAGATAACAAAACAGGAATCGGGGATGAATCTTGGAGCAGTTGATGAGCGCGTAAAAAAATATTTTTTTAAATTCTTACCCTTTCTTGCCGGTATGACTAAAGTAAGTCGAGAGAAACTTATCAGCTCTTCCCTTGGCGGTGCTCTTTAACCAATCTTCTTTTTTCGTGGAAACACGGAAAAATGAGCACCGTCCCTTCGAAAGACAAATGCTCATCTTTTCTTCCTTGAAGTTTCATCTGTTGTGAGGTCAAAGGGCACGTTTCTGTGGGCACTACGGCGGCTCACGTTAATGAGACAGCGACTGCTAAACATTGAAAGAAATTTCCTATAAATAGCCCCTTTCCATGGAAGGGGAAGGTCACAAGGTAGAAAGAGTAGAAAGAGAACATATCAAGTGATTGGTACAAGTTCTCCGAGAGAGAGAGAGAGAGAGAGAGAGAGAGAGAGAGAGAGAGGATGGGGACATTTCTAGGGTATGCGTTCACCTTGATCCTGCTCTTTTGCATAGCTCAAGGCAAAGTCCTCCACTATGACTTCGTGGTAAGTAGGAACATCCCGTCCTTGAGCACTTCAAGCGTGTCATTTTCAGGCCATATCGAACATTTAGAGACTATTCGCCCATTCGTTATGAGTTTTAGACTCCTTTAGAAACATTAGATTCAACCATAATCTCATGAATCGTAAATGTTATCATATTACAATATTCAATGTAAGAATCAACTTATATTCAATTTCTTTACAGTTTAGTAGTATCCCGCAAATTTCTACAGTCGTGTGATTTATTAACTTATTCTTTTTGGATATGGTTTCCAACCCCATTTGGAGTCTTTACTCCGGAAGAAAATTCAGCTAGGGGCTTTGAATGAATTACTGTTACTGGTGAATAAGGATGCGCCAAAATGATTCTTGCATCAATTTAATAAGAGAGACCGTGTCAAATGTATGACGGCCCAAGTTTTACAGGATGATTTTTTTATTTGTGGTAGGTAAAGGAGACACCCATTGACATGTTGTGTGAGACGAATCGGACTGTATTGACCATGAATGGTCTATTTCCGGGGCCGGAGATCCGTGCCCACAAGGGCGATACCATCTACGTCAATGTTACCAACATAGGACCTTATGGAGTCACTATTCATTGGTAAAAATAAAACCGCCCTTCCTCCACCCTTGATCCCCACTCCTCTCTCGCCTTCCTAATATTGTCCACATGTGCAGGCATGGAGTGAGACAAATAAGGTATCCCTGGTCTGATGGCCCGGAGAATGTCACACAATGCCCTATCCCTACGAACTCAAGCTTCCTTCAAAAAGTCATTCTCACCGAAGAAGAAGGCACGCTATGGTGGCACGCACACAGCGATTGGACACGTGCAACTGTACACGGCCCTATAATCATTTTGCCTGTTGACAACACGAACTACCCTTACAAGTTTGACAAACAACACACAATTGTGATCGGTATTCTAATTTCAACTAACTTAAATGACAGAAATAATTTTTTCACTTACACACGCACAAATAACAGTTTGTTTTGTTTTTCTTAACAAAGCTATAATTTGGCACGCAGCTGAATGGTATGCGAGAGATACGAAGGCCATAATTGATGAGGCTCTTGCTACTGGGGGCGATCCAGACTTGTCTGTGGCCTATACCATCAATGGTCAACCAGGAGACACTTATCCATGCTCTAATGGTACTACTTCTATTGTGTATATATGAGTGATATATGCTATTTTTCAAAAAGAAAAGCTTTTCCTTTTTTCCTCGGTTTGTTAATAAGGTGTTTTCCTTTTCTTTTGCAGGTTTAATGTACAATATAACAGTTGTGCAAGGAAAAACGTATCTATTTCGGATCATCCACTCAGGGATGAACGAAGAGATGTTCTTCGGCATAGCCAAGCACAATCTCACCGTAGTCGGAATGGATGGAGCTTATTTGAAGCCACTTCAGACCAATTACCTCATGATAACTCCTGGTCAAACAATGGATGTTTTGGTCATCGCAAACCAAAGCCCCGATCGCTACTACATGGTATTCAGTCCGTTTGTGGACACCGATGCCTCGACCAACGACAACGTCACAAGGGGGATATTCCAATACACTGGTAGTTATAACCACTCGAAGACTCCCGCATTACCTGAGCTTCCGGGTTTTACCAACAAGAGCGATGCTGGAAACTTCACTATCCAATTGAGGAGTTTGAACAGCAAAGAACATCCAACCACGGTTCCGACCAATATCACTAGGAACATTACGATCACAGTGTCTGTGAATCAACAGTCATGTCCTGCTAATAAAACATGTCTTGGTCCAGAGGGCTCTATGCATTCGGCGAGCTTGAACAACATAAGTTTTTGGACTCCATCAATTAGCATTCTCCAAGCATACTACAAGTAAGTAAATCGCTAGACCTACCAACTTTGATCCTATTTGTTTGGATTGAATATTTTTCCTAAACCAATAGAGGTGATTCAGGTTGAAATGTTTTCCCAACCGAACCAATTTAACTGGTTGAAACCTTCATTTTCTTGAAGCGAAGGCGTAATTCAACATCCAAATGTGTCTATAACATTATGTTCGTGTGGTGTGTGCAGCAATATAAGTGGAGTCTACAACAATACTTTTCCGGATAAACCACCTTTTGTGTTCGACTACACCGGAAACGTCTTGACCTTAGGGGAAGCTGCGTTTGTGAGCACCGAAGTGTTGATGATCAAGTATAATGAGGAGGTCGAAATAAGATTCGAAGGGACCAACTTCGGAGCAGCGGAGAATCACCCCATGCATTTGCACGGCTATAGCTTTTATGTCGTCGGAATGGGCGATGGAAATTTCAGTGACTCCTATGTATCGCAGTATAATACAGTGGATCCACCCTATATTAACACCATTGGACTCCCCAAAAATGGCTGGACAGCGATCAGATTCAGAGCCAATAATCCAGGTATTATGATTTCATAAGGAGAAAAGCATCGAAAAATATATTTCTTATCCATTTGGCCATTAGTTTTGCATGAATTTAGTCATGTAGATGAATGCATAATTGACAGATTATTCTTTCATTTGTGCTTGTAGGAGTGTGGTTCATGCACTGTCACTTAGAACGCCATGCAAGCTGGGGAATGGACACGGTCCTCATCGTTGGAGAGGGGCCAAACAAGGACCAGAAGATGCTTCCGCCGCCCCAACACATGCCTCCTTGTTCTGGGCTTTAATCATGACGCCGTTTGCTTTGAGTTCATAAGTATACTACTATTGAAGATTCGCAATTTTAGATCATTCCAATAAGTTTCAATTGTAATCCTCAGTCAGAATAATGTAATTTTCTTTTGATAAATGATTCGAAATGTATTGCACGGTGAGTCGAGGAACTTGGTGGATCGTACATACAAAGATATGCTTTAAATGAGATTTTTATTCTGGTGTTAAAGATAGGTACCGGGAATTGTATTAGTTTATGAGATTGGCAGAATAGTGTTTTTCTTAGCTCCCTTGTGGTTCAGCTGACGGAGGAATGAAGAAACCATTTCGTACACTATGCTGAGAAAGAAAGCTAGTAAAAGTTGCGATGCCTCTTTCGCAACGCAACGAGTTGATGAGTTCAACATGTCGTATGTCCTAGGATAATCATTATCTTTAATCAGCTCTTTGTTTTCAATTTGATTGTGATGTTAGGCTGATAGATGTAATTCGGATAAAGAATTAATCATCAAGATTGTGTGACTTTAGTCTTTTGTTTGGGACCTTATGTCTAATGAAGGTCTCATAGTTCCTCGAAGTTTAGATTGACCTTTTCAGCTGGAATTTGTCGCACATATCTTTTACTAACTGTTGGTTAAAATCTTCCACATCTGCGTAAGTTTCTACACAAGTGTGTTTGCAAGCATTTCATGAAAAAGTTTTAGGTTTCTTAAAGCAACCTATTCACCTTCGTTTTGATCGTTGTGATAGCCTCTTTAATTGGCATTGGAGAAAGTTGCTCAAGAGCAAAAAAATCTTTTATGGCAACTTTACAGGAGCTTATTTTTGCGAAGAACATTCTAATATTCAACCACATAGGTTTGAAGGAGCTAATTATACTTATTCGAAATGCATGATGAAAAAGCTTATTCGATCCATGGACTATGCATTGTGATCGAAAGAGGTTCATATATTCCAACAAAGAGGTTAGGCTGCTGATTCTTTATGCGCAGCTAATTCCACACAGATTGCGGAAGAACGAGATAGTCTAAAATCAAAGTCGTACATATTTGTGTTGTGCTTTAACGCCCATTGAGTTTAACATAATTTCTTCTTTTTGGTCGGCAGAGGAAATCTGGGATTTGCCCTATGAAGGCACCGATACTTAAAAGAGACCGAGATGAACATATTGCTTGGAGATCACGAGATATTCAGAATGGAGAGTCCCATGAACACACAAAGGAAATATTCGTGCACTACAAGTACATCATGGGTAGACTTGCCACGCATGGCATGATCTACAAAAAAGAGAATCATACAAGCAAGATATTTCGAGCATTACCAACAGAATGGACTGACGTGCAAATATCAATTCCTTAAGCTCAAATACTTCAATTCTTTGATTCGGATGAACTTATTGCAGCTCTCATAACTTATGAAATCAAATTCAACGAAGATCCTAAAATATTCGAAGGTAAAAAATCTATGGCGTTTGAAATTATCAATATACAGATAGTGAAGAATCGTTGTCTCACCATCATGTGGACAATGATGTAGCATTCTTTCACTTATCTTAGCAACTTCATACATTGACATCAACAAATCATCAAGTGGATCCCATAAAAAAAATTATTGAGTGAATTAGTGAACTTGGCTTTTAATATTCATTATGATAATAGATAACTCAAAATAATCTCTTGCAATTAATAAGAACTATAGTTTATTTCTGAGATTTCCGACCCTTCTTATCTAAGTTGTTCAGAGAAACTTTACGGAATTTTAGCAACGTGTTGAAAAACTTTTGTTTAGGATTTATAAAAGTGACATATTGTATAACGTATAGCAACCGATTTATTTCTTGAAAGGACTCGTCTACTATCGTTTCATTATTACCCTCCAATACTCAATGAAATTTCGTGCACTATTTTCCTGCCCGAGACTGTCCTTCTCATGCAATCAATTGGACATATCTTAGATAATATCCACACATATAAACGTCTGAATGAACATAAATTACGACAACTGAAAACTAATTACGGGCAATTGCTTATTTTTGTTCATACCACGTGCATTTTTATTTTTTATTTTTAAGAAATATATGTCTAAACTGTAAGCTGCAGTACTGTGCAGAGTGAACACACCAAACCATCTTGGACTTCATCGAGTTTGCCATAGAAACAAGAGGAGTCCTTCGGAATATATGCTGCTTCCCAAAATAATCCTATTGGCTACCGACGGCAATTTCGACGTCCGGAAACTAGTCCTTGATGTTGGGCAGCCCTCACAGACGTTCCACCTCTCCTTCACGATGGATTGCGATCGTCGCACCGTCACCCTCCACGGCTCCTTCACCCAGACCCTCTTCACCTTATCGAGTCATCTCGGTTTTCATGGCAAAGCTGAGTTACCGCGATTCTCTCGGATCCTTAAAAAAATATATATTCAATTAAAATTGGTCGGATGAACTGAATTGGTACGATTGCAAAAGGTTTATGATTGAATTGGCTAGAAAAAAAGGTTTATGATTAAATTGGATAAAAAATGTAATAGGTTTAGGATTGTTTTGGTAATTTTTCATTATTAGACTTAGTATGATTTGTTCCAGCTGGCCATATTCTGTTGGATGCAACTGCGTGATGTGAGGAAGTGATTGCTTGAATGGAGTTTCTGCTTGAGTACTAGACAATTAGATTTCATTTAGTTGGCTGCAACTTGACATATACGCTCGACTTTTCAAAATTTATTAACACGTGAACTTTTTATTTTTTTTGGGGGGGGGGGGGGGGGGGGGGTTAGGGGGATAGTCAAGTCCTCCTACTACTCCATTTGATATCAAGTTATGCTTAAATATTTATCTTTTTAGTTAAGTCTTGATATATCGAATTTCATAGTGTGCATATTTATGATTGAATAATCTTTATCATTGACATGCTTTAGTTTGACTTTGATTCATTCGCGACCTCTTTTTTCAGCGTCTGATTATGGGCACCTGTGGAGGCTAATGGCTTGGCTAGATCTACTAGGCTTAGCCCAGGCTCTCCCAAGTCCACCAATTCACATATTAATGGTTTGATTTTTTAACCTATGAGTTAATTTTAAAAAGGAGTTGCCATTAATCAATTTGGGATGGATCGATTAGAAATCCAAGCGAATTATTGAGAGAAATATTCGCTCCTAAGCAACTAAAGAAATTAGGACCAGCAACTTGATTACACTAGCCAATCACTAATGCCATCTGGTACCTAATCTTATTTAAACCCTAAGGTTTTTTGGATTTTCCATGCATTTATGGAGGAAAAACATATTTTTTGGACATCAAAAACATTTTTTGGATTTTTGATCTCTTTTTTTGAAAATATAAATCATTTTTTTGGCTTTTTCTAATTTTTTAGAAAATTGTGAGATGTTTTTGGATTTTTATTTATTTATGAAAAATAAATTATTTTTTTATTTTTATTATTAAAATATTATTATTTATTATTATAATAATATAATATTATAGATAAAAAATGACTTGGGTCGCTAGCGGTTAGCCCGGATGGGCCTAAAACATGGGCCCAGACCGAGCCTCACTCCTTTTTTTTTTTTTTTATAAAACAAAATGCTTAGCCCATAGGCCCACGTTGTAAACTAGCCTATACCTGGCTCTAGCTTTTCCGGCCTGAATCGTCCAAAATCCTACTCGGTTTGCGATTCACATCTGACCTAGTTCGAGGACTAAACCCTACTCAATTAGGGTGAGAATGATAACACTTCTTGACTGGGGAAAAGTTTTTCTTTCAGAAATAATTCTTTTCTATTTCAATTCCAAGGAATAATTTTTTAGTAAAAGAACCCATTTGGTAACTACACAAAATTTCTACTCTTGGAATAGAAAAAGAATAGAAATGCATTTTAAAATGCAATGGTTTCTTTTTTGTATTTATTAATTCTTTATTCTTACTCATAGATTGCCGATCACCAACCGCCGCCTACTACTACAGCACTTCCGTTGGCCGCTAATCGTCACCATTGACTGCTGTCAGACGGCCGTGAGAGTGGGTGACCGATGGGTTGTGTGGCAACGGTTGGCAGTGACGATCGGCGGCTGGCGATCGTGCTACGGCGGCTGGCGATCGTGCTACGGCGGCAGGCAGTGGCGACGGCCAGCAGTGCGTAGTGGCTCTGGGCGGTTGAAGGTGGCCACGGCAAGAGAGAGAAATAAAAGAAAAATAAAAATGAAAATTAGCTTATTTCTAGATATTGTTCCCGGAAACAAGAAGCAACGTTTTTTTGCTTCTTGTTTATGCTCCAAATCTATTTCCGAGCTAACTTTCTATTCCCGGGAATAGAAAAACAACTTGGTGTTACAAACGGGTTTCTGTTCTTTTTTTGTATCGGGGAACAAAAGGACAGAAATTTTGAGGCAAAGAAATGTTGTCATGCAGCACCTTAGGTTGCGCATGACAATGCTTCTTGGCTGGGGAAGAATTTTTTCTTTTCAGAAATAGTTCTTTTCTATTTCTATTCAGAGGAACAATTTCTAAGTAAAAGAACTCGTTTGGTAACTACACAAAATTTCTATTCTTGAAATAAATAAATAAAATAGAAATACTTGGTAACGCAATGGTTTCTTTTTTGTATTTATTCATTTTTTATTCTTGTTCACGGATTGCCAACCACTAATTGCCAGCCACCGGCGGTCGTCAGCGGCCGATGGGCTGTGCAACGGCAGTCAACGGTGACGGTCGGCAGCCGATGGGCTGTGCGGTGGCGGTCGGTGGTGATGGTCGGTGGTCGGCGGTCGGCGGTCGTGCAGTGGTGGCCAAGGTTGGCAACCGGCAAGTGGCGACGAGTGGCGGTGAGCAACGGCGGCGGCGGGCAGCAACGGTAGTGGCCAGTGGGCGGCGGTGGCTTCGAGCGATTAGAGGTGGCCACAATAAGAAAAATGAATAAAATAAAAAAGAAATTTAGCTTATTTTTAGAAATTGTTCCCGGGAACAAGAAGCAACGTTTTTTTGCTTCTCGTTTCTGCTCCAAATCTATTCCTGGGCTAATTTTTTGTTCCAGGGAATATAAAAACAATTTAGCGTTATCAAACGGATTTATGTTCTTTTTTTGTTCCAGGGAATAAAAGAACAGAAATTCTGAAGAACGGAAACATTGTCATGCGGTGCCTTAGTGACCACACCTAACCCAATTACAGCCGTGACCCGTTTTGTAGCAAAACCCTACCCGAACGACGACCCATGCCCAACCCGATTCGCGACCCGGCATCTCCTTCATAGACCCGGCACCATTGTACCCTTGTTTTCGTTGATCTGTAGCAAAGGCGATCGAGCTCGTCTTGGTCTGAGCTTGGGCCTCTGCTAGCACCGCCTCAGCCTCTGCCTATCTAGCTTACATCGCCAATCACATTGCTCTTCATCGCCGGTAATTGCAGATCCAACTACAATCACTGTACTTACTTGGGACTTTCTTTGAATGCCTGGAGGGCACCAGTGGGGAGGGGGGAAGCCAAGCGATAGATGGTCGAGGTCATGGCAAGACTCAGGGGTAGACATCAAGCAGAGGTTCTAGTAGCTGGACGACGGACGATTGGGGGTCAGAACTCGCATGAGGTTGATGGCCGCGAGTCCCGGCCCGACAACTTAAAATGCCAAAAAACGAAACAAACCCTAGTTCACCACAAAAAGGGCCACAGAGGTAGGCAGCTGGTCACAAAGCAAGCGCGGCCATCGATGGCGTTGGTGGCCCTTCTTCCCCCAACCCAGCAGATCTAGGTTTCTCTTCCCCTCACTCGCGATCTTTCAAGTTGTAGATCCTCTCTCTCTCTCTCTCTCTCTTGGGCTCGCTCGCCGCCGGCCTCTCCTGACGTCTCTCGGGGGTGGTCGTTTGAGCTCGCGACCCCTCTCTCTCTCTCTCGCTTACTCTTCGAGCCTCCCCTGAAGTCTCTCTGGGGAAGTTCTCCAAGCTCGCTCGTTCACCATCGACGGAGATCGCAACTCGCCTATTTATAGGTGAGGAGGGTCTAGTCGACGGAGAGCCTTAGCCACCAATCCTCAGCTTGCCGACCGGACTCTCTCGACCGGACTAGTGTCCCATCCCTACTTCTCGATCGGGGCGCGCTTGGCATTGAAGGCGAGCATTGATGGCACTTGAGAAACATCTCCTCCGGCTGACATCGGCCTACTCCCCCTCGGCCGTAGGTCCTGTGTGCTGGTTGTAGAGGCTAAGGAAGAAGACAAGAAAAAAAGGGCCAGGCCATGAATAAAAGGAGTGGGCCCCCGGGCCCGTGTCGGGGTGGGGGGAGAGGAGGAAGGAAAGGGGGCTGGGCACTAGCGGCTAATGCTTCTGTTTTATAATAATAATAATAATAATAATAATAATAATAATAATAATAATAATAATAATAATAATAATAATAATAATAATAATAATAATAATAATAATATCATTATTATTATTATTATTATTATTATTATTATTATTATTATTATTATTATTATTATTATTATTATTATCCCAAAAAAAAGAGAGAATGAAGATTAATGGACGCAAATAAAAACTAAGCCCTGATTTATGCGAAAATCATTTTTGTTAGGGCTGAATCGGTTCCTACTTTTCTTATGCAATTTAATTTAAAGTACTAGTCAAAATTTAGGTGTCAACAGATTCCCTTATTTTATTCCTTGCATTAGTTTATACATATTAGAGTTTCAAACCTTTAATCCCTCAAGTTGGACCCTAATATTTTCTCGTGTAATTTGCTATGATTGATTTGGTTAGTTAAACCTTGATGGCCTTGAAAAAGCATATTATCAATGACATGGTTAATTCTAATCTTAATGTGTATTTCAATGCATCATGATAGTATCAATCATCATTGGTCATCACTGTCTCATGCATTTTTAGAGCTTAGCGCAAATAATTTTTGGTCTTTTAATTAGGGCATATGCATGTTAGTTTTAGAATGCATATAGTTTTAGAATAATACATATCTTTCATAAATTTGTTCAAAAAAAAATGTTATCTTGGTTTCATTTGGATAACATGTAAACCTAAAATTAATTAGGCTTATGTTATATAACGCATGCCATTTACCTATAAGTTTAAATAATTGTATCATGTCGGCCTTCTCACTCTGCCACTATCATACATCACTCGTTAGTTGCCTTCGCCCAACTCACATTTATGCCTCTCTCTCTCGCGCGCATGCGGACGCGCCTTTGCCCTTCACCACAAGCCCTCGGTGTTGCAAGATCCAAGTGCAAGCCATTGTGATTGCTCAGATTGAGGCTATATGAGGTGTTCAACCTTAGATCGACCTAGAAATGAGGTTGTAGAGGTCTTGGCGACAACTTACGTCATCAAGCTAGATTTCAATTTAAAGGATTGCTAACAAAAAAATAAAAATGATAACTCCATAGAAAAATTCATATGTTATACAAACCAATTCAACATTGGTAAGTAATTCAAATAAGACTGATAACTTAAAAGTAGTTAGGAGTTTATCCTATTTTAGGTTGGTACCCAATTATTATCAATTAATAAGTTTGAAAAGTTCGTAAGCTATCCATATAAAATTTGATAAGTTAGTACAAAAGTTGGTAATTTTCAAATTACAAAAAAAAAAATGGTAATTTCAAAAGTCTAAGTTACTAGCAAGTTACTTGGAAATAAGTCAAAAAAAATCATATATCAATTTATTAACCAATAAATCTTTAATGTTTATTGGGACTTATTAAAATTTACAAGCATGGATAAAAATTCGTAGTCCTTTGTTATGGAATAATAAAATTCTTCACATAAAATAAATAGTTTCCTTTCTCTTTTATGTGATGTCTTGTTTCCATGGCAAAAATATTTTCATGTACAGAATATATATAAAAAAGAAACTGCTAAAAATAGAAACGACCATCGGAGGATAATTCCCAAAGTCAGCCCAGAGGACAACTCCTAAGTTTGGGGTTTACCCTCCATTCTCACCTAAACTCCTAGAAATTAATTAGTATGATATATGACATGAATGAATAGATCTTGACGCCTCTTAGTGACGGCGAGGGATAATACACTGTACTATGTAGTACATCTTATGCTCCTAAAGGTTTGTACATGTACTGCTTAGTTCTCTAAGTTGGTGATTAAATGCAATGAAGTCTAGATCTTCTTCTCGCTCCCTTCTTCCATCGAATGCCGCGGGCAAACTCTTTCATCGACGGATGATCTTTTGCTCCCAAGAGTCAAAAGTCAGGAAAACCAAGAGATGAATCAACTCTTGCAGTGTGGCTTAACTGGCTTTCTATCACAACACATCATGCTTCTCAATAACCTCCCATTCCCATTTATAGGAGTTCCCGAATAGACACATATTGATCGATTGCACCGTGGGTTATGGAATCAGGAGGTAAGCATTTTGTCTTGTTTTCCACTAGTTCAATCTCTTGTGATACTCCATCAGGAGGTAAGCATTTTGTCTTCGTTCCACCTGTAAATTGCCCTTTATGAGCTCTACTATTGTGCAATAGATATAGATGACTATTTTACAGTTTCGGGCTTATTTACCTAAAGCAGGCTTCTTGGATATCTAGTCCAACAGGTAAGTTTACGTAAGACCTACGGCTCTATGTTTCTTTCTGATGTAGTTCTTTCAATAATAATTCCAAAGTCGCCATTTCAATCCTAAGTCTTTGTGCAAAATTTAAATGTAGTTCTTTTGATCCATTTTCACTGGTAATTACTAACGTAGCAATTTAGTTATTATTGATTGTCTTATGTGGCACATTGTCACGTCAGCGATTTTTGGTAAAAATTGATCGAAATGATGATATTAGAATTTTACACAAAGATTTAAGATTTAATTAAAAAAATTGAAAAATTTATGACTAAATTACTTCTCGTACAATATATTTAGATTGATTAGATAATTTCTCTATATCTTATGTGTTTGGAGTGATTGCACTTATTCAATTCATAATTACATATAAAATTCAATGCTAAAAACACCATGGACTTCACTATGCCAATCCTCCATTATTGCTAGGGGTGAGCAACAAGGACCGCCCGAACTGGTTCCATGCATTCAGTAGGTGAATCCAGTGCCGAGAAAATCTCTTTACATCATGACCAACCCAGAAATACTAAAAGCATCTATTTCTCTTGCTTCCTCCCCATCTTCCTCAACCCATTCAGATTTTCGCGTTTCAAATGCTTCTAAGATGGATTATCTTTATGAAGTCTCTCTTAGTAAGGAAACTAAACTCTCTAAAACCCAACTTCCCCTCATGAATCCTTATTCTGCTTTTGCCAAACCCACCTCATCATTTTCTCCTATTCGCTCCATCTAATAACTCATCCGCCAAACCCCAAAGGAAGTAAAGGAGTACGTCCAGTCCTCCAAATTCGACCAACATCCCATTCCTGCCATTGAAAAGGAGTATTTCATTACTCTTCAAATTATTCTGGAATTTCCTAGACAATGGACTCAACATGGACATTCTCATGTCTATTATGGAGCTGTTTGTCTTGCTCTTACTTTTCATGGTTGAAAGGGTTTGCCAATCATGGCAAGAACAACATTATTGGATACTAGGTTCCTAGAATACCAGCATACTTGCATTGGTAATGTCCAAACCACTCTAAATGCTAGAACAATCTTTGTGATCTTATATCCAAATTTCAATATTGCTCTTTTAGACCCCCAGCTACTTTCTTTTCTAAAAGTCTAGGTTCAGCTCATTGGAGCTCCTCAAACTGTTTATTCTATTGCAGAAACACTGCACTACCATATGGTTTATCGAGTGTAGAACCATGCTCTTGACTTTAATTTCCACAATGAAAATGAAGATGCTCTATTCATCTCCATGCAGAATGATCAAGCATCCTGCATTCATTTTCCCAGACAAATCCCAAAAGAAAAGTTGGCCAAGCTTCTTCCAGAAACTTGGATCACCAACTATGAGAAGCTACATCAGAATAACAAGCCCTTCTAGTCTTCGAACTCTAAATTTGTCAGAAAGAAATATGGCACTGTTTCCATCAAATTTGACAAGGAAAAGGAAAAAAGTCCTTCTATCTTCCAGACTCTCTTCACGATTGAACCATGTGTTTTAGAGTCAATTTCTAAACCAGATCCCAAAAGACTTGTTTAGTATTTTCAAAGTAATGGAAACCCTATCCATTACTATAAGGACTAGTGCGGTCACTACTTTTGGGATCCTCTTTGTCAATGCTCCTATTATACAAATTCTCCTGATGAAGTAGACCCAATTGCAAGACCCTGATGGAAGCACAAGAAGTCAAAAGATACTATGTACTAAAGGTACTTGAATGAAGACTTCTCCGTTGATATTCTTGGTGAGTGTGATAAATTCTAATTTATGGTCTCTTATGCTCCAACTCCGCCACCAAAGTTCATTGCTTCGCCCTCAAGTTCATTGGATCCACCACCACCATGTCCTTCTCAGAAAAAAAAAACCAGCTATTTTCCCATTTTATAAGCGAATCCTAAAGTGGGCAAAAAAACATTCCTACCCACTTGAGGCTTCACTCGAAACACCACCTAGTTCCTCTATCACCATATTTTCAGAGGCGGATTTTCCTCCTCTTGTTCGAGAAAGTTTGAAACTCTCCTTCCCCACTCTAGAAGAATTTATCGATCCACAAGGCAGATATCAACATGTTCCTAACATACCTGCCCCCACTGATGTGGATGAACATGAAAGATAGAAAAGAACTCCTATTGTTGAAGCTGTCTTGAATTGGCAATTAGAGACTCTTTTAGCACACAACAATGTGTTCAAAGCAACTGATTCCAAAATCGTGAATGTGCAACAAGATCTTCAAAGATATAATGAAACCACCAAGAAGATGCTTTCGGACTTATAAAAAAGGCTTCATGCCTTGGAATTAGGACAACATTTCGGGTATCACCATCTCGAAAGTCCCAAGGCAGAAATAGAAAGCTTAAAAGGAAAATCCAACTCCTTGAAGATGGAAGATTCAATCCTTTTAATCCATTCCCGACTACATTGTGGACGGAGCATTCACCTCCTCCACCAACTCAGAATACGTCTATCTTTATTGCTATCAGAGAAGCCCCACCCAAAGATAAGACCGATGTAGTGGAAATGCGAAAACGTCTCAAGGAACTAGATGGAATAAGGAAAGATAAGGGAAAAGAGAAGATGCCTGAAGAGTCCTCGCTTGTTATAAAGGAAAAGCCAAACTAAATGATGCTGTTGAATCCATTAGAATCATTTTTGAGAGATTTGGGCAATTAGGAGAAACAGCCTAATCCTGCCACTGATCCTGTCATCCCTAAAGATCATATTCTATTTCCTTCAGAACTAGCTTTCCCATCAGAACTGGTTTTTCAAATGGATACTAAGTTAGATTCGTCGGTATCATTTTCGTCCTCTTCATCCTTCTCAGTCCCTACCATTGATTCATTTCCTATCACACCTGTAACTTCATCAATATTCATGGCCGATCATCGGGACCAGGATATGGAATCAAACCCTTTCAGAACCAGAGGTTAATCAGCCAAACAATCATTCACAGCATATGTCTACTTCGTCTAAATAGTTATTTACTATTGATGATATTCCTTATTCCAAATGGCTAGAAAGATTTGAGAAATTTCATATTTGGTTGAATGCCCAAGCTCTCACCAATTAGGACAAGTATGATGTCTTTTTTCGTTTTGTCACAAGGTTTACAAGTAGTCTTAAACATTGGTGGCAAATCTGTGACAGAATAAGACCAGGTTCAATTCTTACTTTCACCCTACTTTGGTCATGCCATTACCCTTCTATATCATTTCTTCATTGTGACATCCCAAATTTTCACTTATGCTTTCAATTAAATTAATCGGTCATTTTATTGACGCACTTATAGGGCTGTTCTCAAAGCTGATCACTCTCAAGACAACTAGACTATCTGGGGAAGCCATTAAGGAATTTCCATGCAATAGACTTAAGAATTTGACTAGGAATTGGCTATTCGACTGTGCTCATCTTTCGAGGCCATTACAGTACAGTTAAAAATCAATCATAGATTAGAGATAGGTTGGTTTGACTGAAATGTGTGGCTAAACGTGAGCGACTCCACTAATTTGAAAAATTCTCGTCGGCTGACACTAGACTGATTTTTCTATCGTTTTGGTACCCTATGTCCGTATTTAAATCCTCGAGATTTTCACGACAATCGAGAGTCGCCACTATGTTGAGTGGGATCATTGTGACTCGAAGAAAATTGACCACGGATCATTTGTACTAAAAATTGCTAAAAGTTACCAGGTAGCCTAGGTCACGCTAAAAATGCGCCAGATTGAAATTAACCATGAATTTGAGTCCGATTTTAGAAATTGAAAGTTCTATTATGTTACAATTAATTCTAGGAATGTCGACTCAGTCTCAGAAGATTTTTTTGCAAACCGAGACTTTGTGGAAAAAAGCCGTCATAAGGCCATTTTTATCCATAAAAAGTTAGTGACCATTTTTTATCGCAAATTTAGGATGTAAGAGGGATTAGTTTGTGAGCAAAAATACCAATTGGATCAATAAGGTATCGGTTGATTTTATTGAGACTGAATTGTGTTGAATTAAGCAAGAATAAGTGTCCAATTGAAAGAAAACCAAGTGAAATTCGTATGCCCCAATCCATGACCTTTGGACCACTTCAATTGAGCTTCTAAAAGGACTATGGTGGCTGATTTTGGGCAAAGGGATGTGTGACATCCTGAAATTTGACCCCGTTTTGATAAAGTGAAATGTGCATATCGTCGGCGCGCCTATGGTCCTTTTTCTCTGAGCTGATCACTCACGAGTTAGCTAACCTATTTGGTGAAGCCGTTAAGGGATATAACCGCGGTAAAATCCCTAAAAGCTACCTAATTGGTTAGATTGGACTAAAATCGTGTCCGATCGATTTTAATCATGAAATTTAATTCGGTTTTGGGAATCAAATATTTGGGCGTGTCACAATTCATTTTTAAGATCCTGTCTCATCGTCTGTCAAATTATTGACGAGTCCGAAATTTCGATAAAGAAATTATCGGAGGAAAAATCGAAGGCCGAAAGAAAATAAAAAGGGAATGAGAAAAGGAAAATAATAGAAATAAGAAAATTGGGTTTTCTTATTAAAGTGTTATTTTCTTTCCCTTTTTCTTCTCTCTCTCTCTCTCTCTCTCTCGTCCGATTTCCCCCTCCCCCACCGAAAACTCTTGCCAAATTCAAATTGGCTTTCTCTTCTCCCTTTTGACCAGTCAAACTCCCAAAACCCTTATCTTCTCTCTCTCTTCTCTTTCTTATCTCTTTTTCTCTCTCACTCTCGACGCTCTCTCTCTCCCTCACCGTTCGAGCAGAAGCGGAACACCGAAGACCAGAGCAGCTCGCCGAACTACCGTCTACTCCACCGCCCGCCGCTGTCCCGCCGTTCACGCATGCACCGCCCCACCAATCTGCCGTATGTCCCTTCCCCCACGCCCCTCAGGCGTCGCCGTCCTCCTTTTCTTCCTCTCTACTCATGCGAAGCCAGCGGACAGAAGCAGCAACTTGCCGAGGACCGTCACCGCCCACCGCTCGCCGCACGTTCGTCGCACTGCCGCCCGCGCCGCGCTCGCCGCCGTCCTGCCGTCCGCGCACGCCCAAGCCGCGCGAACCAGCCGTTGTTCGCCCCTGTTCCGCACCGACCAGCCACCGTCCGGCCACCTCCGGCCACCGCCTAGCCCCGCGGACCTCCCCCGCGACCCCCTCACCCTCTGCCGGCCTCCCCTCGCCGCCCTAGCCGCCGGAGCAGCCCCGATCAGCTCCATTCAGCAAACCCACAAAGTGGGTTTCCAAAACTTCGGGCCCGCTTTTGGACCGTTTCCCGGCCCCGAACCCGAGCCGTGCATTGGGAACAATCGTTCCTCGCGTCGCCGCCATTGGATTGATCTAATTTGCGCGCGATTTAGTGAGTAATCTCACTAATCCAGGATTAGTGGCTAATTATGCTCAAGGTTGGTTTAGATTTAATTAATTATGTTTAGGTTGTTAGATTAGAATAAATTAGCAATTATTAGCCAATTGTGATGCGAATTAGATAAATTGATTGCGCAATTAGCAAGTAGACGTGGTCTACTAATTATTGGAAGTGCCTCGGGATTTTTCCTGACCCCTAGTGGGCTTCAATTTGGCGATTCGGGCTTAAGTGGGATTTTTGGCATTTAAATATTAATTTTCGGAATTAAATTAAATAATTATTTATTTTCCAAAAATTCAAGGGAGATGGTCCGGAACCGGAAAATTATGCTGATGACTGGGGTGAAGTCTGTTTATTTAATCGGGCTTTAATTTGAGCTAAATTGAATTTTAATGTTAATTGTTTAATTTTCGAAATTTATTATTTAATTATTTATTTTTCGGAAATTAAGTTTGAGATGGCCAGTGACCGGAATATTATGCAGATGATCATGGTGCAGTCCGTTTATTTAAATTGGTTTTATTTTGAGCTAAATGGAATTTTTAATAATTATTAATTAATTTTCGAAATTAATTAATTATTTATTTATTTTTCGGAAATTAAGAATTTGATGGCCGACGACCGAAATTTCATGCTGATCATCGTGGCACAGTTCATTTATTTAATTGAGCTTTATTTTGTGCTGAAGTGAATTAATTGTGATTACAAGATTATTTTCCTAGGTTAATTAATTTGGAAAATTAATTGGAAAATAACCGGGTGTCGGTTGATAGCACCAAAAGTGTTTTGGTGGACGCAATTCATGGTGGGATTTGTGGAATCGAAATCATTATAATTTGGCTAAGGTCAATCATGTAGCTACGCACGGTATTTTATCAATGATGATAAAAGATGAGGAGAAATGCTTTGTGATGTGGCTCGGCGATTATTACATCGCTTTGGCATGTAGGATGCCTTAGAGAATGCACATAAATTGTTGAATAGTTGATCATGCCTATGTGGCGATAATTGATCATGCCTGTGTGGCGATAGTTGATCATGTCTGTGTGACAATAGTTGATCATGCCTGTGTGGCGATAGTTGATCTTGCCTGTGTGGCGATAATTGATCATGCCTGTGTGACGATAGTTGATCATGCCTGTGTGGCAATAGTTGATCATGCCTGTGTGGCGATAATTGATCATGCCCGTGTGCCGATAGTTGATCATGCAAGTGTGGAATAGATTGTGCATGCGTGGCTGTATTTCTGTGTATCGAGTATCGTGCCCATGTGGCTGAAGGAAAGTGGAATGTCTACGAGTATGCACATAAAGTGTTTATTGTACATCATCTTGGCGAATAGACACCCAAGAGCATTACTGTAGCTCTGTGACTGAGTGTACTATTAGGGATTATATGGTGTGGAGTGAGATGACCTAGAAATGGTCCAATTGACATGTAATCGATGAGGTCGATTGATCATTGTTTTGATTTGATGTTGTGAATTGATTGACTGAATGGAAATGACCGTGAGTGGTCTTGTTGGCTTGTAATCGACTAGGTCAATTTGATCGATGCTTCGATCGGTGATATGATTGCTTGAGTGTCTATTGTAAATTGTACTGACTTGCAGGTGGGATCTGATGCTAAGGTACGTCTTCTGACCTATGCGTGTTTAGGCAGCTTTTAGTATAATAGTTTACTAATCGGGCTTAGTGGGGTAAAACTCGCTGAGACGTAGTCTCATCCCAGTTTGGGGAAAACATTTCAGGATCCCGATGAGGAGCTGAGGAGGAGGAATTTGTGAATGAGAACTCGCAGGTGAAATTAAGGAAGAGAATGATCTGAGTGAAGAGGAATCATAAGAGGATCATGATGATCTCGAGTATGACTTAGACGAGGATTGAAATTCCATCTCTTTGTGAACCCTTTTGTATATGTGTAGATAGAGTGAGACTCTAAAGTTGGGCATAGTTCATGAAGTGCTTTGTCTAATGCCATGTATAAAGGTTTGGTTGTAAATTTCAATATGAAAAATATAGCCTGCTTTCCTATCCCATTGTTTTATTGTTTGGGGATTTATAATTGCTTCCGCATGTGCTTAATGAATGAAAGGGTTGGCGATATATAGTCCTGGGATATCGCATATTAAAATCGACCAAGAGAAGGATGTGTGCGTGCCCAAGGATCGAGGCGTGACAGGATGCAGCTATGAATGGGAATGGTCAAGAGGACAAGCTAGGAGAAATTAAGGCTTGGTAGGCCCCTTTGTTCCCTCAATCTCTCTCTCTCTCTCTCTCTCTCTCTCTCTCTCTCTCTCTCTCTCTCTCTCTCTCTCTCTCTTTCTCTCTCTCTCTCTCTCATCTGCCATCCACACCTCCATCTCCCTCTTTCCCTTGTTGTTCGAGACTTCTAAAAGCATAAGCTGCCTGTCACAACCACCGTCGAAGCCAGGATCACCGCCGGACCTCACACGCCTACCCATGAAGCTTGTCACCCCGCACACGCCACCGCGCCTCACCGTGGTGTCTTTGCCTTGCCACGCCCAGCTCGCCGTCATCCTTGGCTGTTCGTGCGCAGTCCAACACCATGAGCCGCTGCCAGAGCTTCCTCCGACCACCATGAGTCCCCGCTTGAACCCGATTTAGTCCTCTCAACCTTCCTTAGTTCATTGTCGCCTTAAAGTGAGCTTGTTGCCCTATGTTTCAACCCAAGTCAGAACAAAAAGGAGTGGGTCTCGTTGCTGCTGTCGGGCTCGTTTTGAGGTCGATCCCGACCCCAAAAGTTAGGCGTGCTTTGGAGAAAAGTGAGCCCCGTTGCGTCCTTGATGATTTGAGCCAATCGGATCGCTAAACAAGTGAGTTTAACTCACTAATCCTTGCTTAGTAGATTAATCACGCTTAAGGGTTGATTAGTTTAAGTTAAGCTAGATTAGGTGGATAGTTAGTGTAATTAGCGAGTAAATAGACTTTAGTATTTATTTAACGAGTCTTGGAAATCTTTCGAGCCCGTTCCAGCATATAATTAGGCATTACGAGCCTAAGTATGCATTTATTGCATTTAATAATTAATTTTTGTAATTATTTAATTAATTATTTACTTTTCAAAAATTAGTTCAGGATAGCCGGTGACCAGAATTTTATGTTGGTTATTGTGGTGCAATCTGTTTATTTATTTGTGCTTTAATTTGTACTAATTTTGCCTTATTGTGATTTTAGGATTTTATTCCTAATTTGATTTAATTTCAGTAATTGATTGGAAATTAACCAAGCGTCAGTTTACAACGCCAAAAATATTTTGGTGGACCATATAAAATGATGGGAATTGTGAAAGTGAAATTATGTTATTTTGGCTAAAGCCGACCATGTACCCACACACAGTTATTTTTATCAGGTATGATAAAAATAATAAATTGGCTATATGATTGGAGTGGTATACTATTTTAGCCAGGGGGCATAATTTATCAGCTTTGGATGAACATATATAGTATACCATATTATCAGCTTTGGATGAGCAATTTATTATTAGCTTTGAGCGAGCATATATAGTATACTATGATGACCTGGGGGGCCTAATCTATCAGCTTTGGGCGAGCTATACTATCTATAATTTCAACTTTGGATGAGTAGTTCTAAATAAATAGGACCTTATAGATAGTATTGAATGTACCGACCAAGGGAAGGTCGTGGTGACACGTAATCGATTAGGTCGATTAATCGATGATTCGATCTGATTTGATTGGATGGTATAGTTTGTTAGTATTTATTGATTTAACTGACTTGCAGGAAGAGACTGAGGCCAAGGTAAGTCATTTGACCTATGTTGTGCTTAGGCAGCCCATAGGTCGTATTTTTTTCCTAATCGAGTCTTAGGGGGTAAAACTCGCTGAGACGTAGTCTCACCCTATTATGGGACAACATTTCAAGTTCATAGATGGTAGCACCTCCACCTCCTCTTGAGCATTTTGGTATACCAAAGGAAATCATTGAGATAGGTTATCACATTCCGATACACCATCACCCTGAAGACTTGGAATATGTACTGGTAAAATCCACCGTCTGGGTTGATGTGGGTGAACCCAAAAGGTGCCCCACAAATACCGATCGTGGTATCGCCATTACAATGATAGACGAATGGTGGGTCTTGTGCTGGAATTTGATGTACCTCTATACATTTTAGAGGTTGCTTTCGGGAAAGGGACAGCAGATCCTAAGAGTGGATCAGTGGTGGATGCGAAGGATCCCAAGCTTGGTGATGATCTTAACTCTCCGGAGAACTTAGCAGTGGGCTCCAACTGGAGCATGGAAGAAGGAGGGATCGTCGAGGAAGAAGAGGACCCAAAGGAGGATCCAGAGGAGGATTGAAACCCCACACCTATCTGTAGACTTTGTTTTGTGAACTTGTTTGATTAGGACCTGGCTTGTTAGTTTACCTTGTATATATTTGCATATGGTTTGCAATGTATATAAGTGTATTGGTTTTTCAGGTTTGAGATTTTTAGTCCTACTCTCATATCCCATTATTTTATTGTTTGGGGATTTTATATTCTTCCGCATGCATATTAAAATGAAAGGGTCGGCGATGCATCATGTGACGTCGTTATTTAATCGACCAGTGAGGGATGGGCACGTGCTCAAGGATCGGGGCGTGACATTCATTGGAAAACCTTTTGACCTCCATGAGCTTAAAAGGAGAGAATTCTTCAAAAGAAAATGTTGTTCTCTCTAGAAAAGGCATCTCGATAAGCATTATTGGAAAATGCTTAAGCTCTTCTATGGTATTAGAGTTGATCCAAACTTGAAGCAAGTTTTCTTGACTTCTATCCCCAAAGAATTATCCCAACAGGTTAAGAGATCTTTTCTCAACAGACAAAGGAGAATTGTGGATATTCCGATGGGAGAAATACAACAAAAAGTCCATTTGTGTCTTGATGATTTGTGTTTAAAGTGTCAAATGGTCCAAACTTATCTCACAGACAACAGAGAACTTGATATAGCTTGTTCTCGTTAGAAGCTAAAGATCAAATGTTCCAAGAAAGATTGTAATGGCTCTTATGGAAAATCCTCCAGAAAAAATAAGCACTTTAAGAAGCTTTGGATAAAGAAATACAGACATGGATCTAAGCACATCCGAAGGAAGAAGAAATGACGATACTTATGCAAAAGGAAAGATCGCTCAGGCCACAAGAAATCAACTCGATGCTTCATTTGCAATCAAAATGGACATTTTGCAAAAAATTACCCCCAAGTAAGAAAAGGTCAGAACCATATGATACATCATATAGAGATTGAAACTAGTATTTCTCTTTAAAATGATGATATCGAATCTTTATTTTCTACACAAGAAAAACCGTTTGAACAAACTCTTTGCGTCATTCATTATTATCAAACTCCCAGTGAGACTGATTCGAATTCAAACTCTGAAGACCTTTTTTCACATATCCCTCACTTCTTCAAAACAAAGCACTGATATATTTTCAAGCCAAACCCATTGTCCACATTTTCCTGTGAAAATCTTTACTTCAAAGTTTGTCAAACCTATCACTGTCATTGCTCTCATAGACATTGGTGCAAATTCTTCAATCTTAGACACTAAAGTTCTTCCACTAATGTAAGAACTACCCCAGTAATTATCTAGTTTTTTCCTCACAAAAATATTCGGATTCAGTCTCCCTAACAAAGATTTTATCATTGGTTAGGACATGATAATAAGTTTCATTAGTCTTACGGCAATTTTGAAATTTTTCGTAGCGCCTTAATTAATTAAAAGGTAAACCATTGCTTCTTATAGGTGCTCTGGAACATTGTATTTGTCCGAGGAAAATATCAAGTTGCAATCATGGCGCTTGTGGTGCGAAACGTGTTTTAGAATTTATTGTCCGAGCATGAAATGATGTCTTATGTTGCACAGTGAACATGTCGATTTAGAAATGATTGCTTAAAGAGTGAGTTACATGCCCATGAAATGGTATCGAAAAGCACGAGGAAACTTCCATGGGATAGGGATCTTCTCCGGTTTCAGAGGCAACATCAAGGGAACAGCATCAATTTAAGGAAAGTGTCCACACACCTCAAATTATACGCATTCAGTTTCATTCTTCGTACATTCTTTCGTCACTTCATCGGTAGAAGCAGATCTTCGATGAGGAGATATTTTTAGATGCAATGTAAGACATTTCCGTGCTCCCAATCTGATAATTATGTGTCAAAGTTCATCAATTAGGAAGAAAGAGAGAAAATACTCAATACTCGATATGTCATGATTGATTTGGATGGATTATTTATGTTGTACAATCAATAGTGTACAAATGTTTCTACTAGAGAGGCGTAGAGGCCGTGAGGACCAATCACTAAGAACCATTGACTTTTGAATTTATCGATGATGCATCCTCTCAAGGGAAAAGGAAAAGTTATTTGTTTGTTTATTATAAAAAGCAGAAAAGACCCCTCTTTTCCGTCAAAATTTAGAATTCTATCTAAATTTCAGAAATCATGAAAAGATTATATGCGAATTTACGTGTCAAATTTGTATATTGTGAGAGTTTTAGATGTTTTACGGTATGTCAAAGTGTGTCCATCGCACGATTTAAATTAAGCGATAGACAAAAAGGAGAAATAGAGAATTTTCCTCAATTGATTCGGGTGTTGGAAATTTTCAGCTAGGAACTAAAGGTCTTATGTTTGAATTTCATCAATTGCGTATCCATTACTCTAAATTAAGTTCCCATGAATAAGCCAAAGGTCTAGAATTAATTGGCTCATGAATCACCAGGTTGACTAGGGAGCTCCAGGCTTTATTTAAGAACAAATTGGACATTTCGAGGCCGTATATGAACAAGGTTCACTCTGGTCCATTTTTTCAAAAACCGACCCCACTTCATACATTATTGGAGATTTCCCTTAAAATTTTTATGGATACTAATATTGTGTGACAATGTTTATGACATTAACTTAAATCACTTGAAAAATAATCTTTAACTTATATAAAGCAATGATGTAACACGAATGCCCTCAATATTTTAGACCATGTTTTGTTGAAAAGTGCTATGATCGAATCACCCGTGCTGTAGGAGATCCACGGCCTGTTGGGAGGGGGGGGTCCATCCCGTCCAATCATCTATATCCTAGATATTATAAAGGTGCAGGGCTTGTGCAACTTGCAAAATAAAAACAAATGATTAAGTGATAATTTTTAATTTACGATGAGAATAACAATCTATTCTAGATCACAGAAAATTAAATAAAAAATAATTATATATTATTATAAGATCCACTCTCTTTTAAGATTTTGTGACTCATAACAAATTGTTATACTTATAGTAATCCAGAGATTGTTATAATAGCAAAATCCCAAAATAAATCATGGGAAAAGGATTAGATAGCGGCATTGTTACTCCGCCGAGAGAAACGGCAGCCTTGACGCCAGATTATTTCAAGGAAATTGTTAGGTTTTGTCTGTTTTATTGGGAAATCAAAATCCAAATCCCATCGCCTAGGATTCCACTGATTTATTATTTGAGAATTAACTTTGCTTTTCAACTTTGCTACGTGAACTTGAAGTTGTCTCATATGGAACATATTTTATATCGATATTTTTTAACACTAAACAGAATTGTTCATTTCCCTCTTCCGTAAAATGCTTGCAATTTTGTTCTGATTAAGCTAAATTATTAACTAATAAATGTTCAGTAGCCTATTGCTTTTGAAGTGATACTAAAGGCTCAAAATGCACCGTTAGTTTGAAGCACTTATGGCATTGTTAGGCTAGCATTTTCGTTAGAACTTGAAGCACTTATGGCAACTTTAGGTTCAACTCTATGAAATTTTATGTAGTATTCTAATAAGTCACACGGATTGTGTGGTTAGAGACATTTTTGATATAGAATATTATCTGAAACATATCATGAATGGCAGATTTGTATTATTTAATGAGATATGATATAGGGATTGGGACACATTATTTGCTAGATAGTTAATGTGTTATGCTCTAATTGTTCTTTCTAAGGTGATTGATTATAGTTGACCACTTGCATCTCCTCCAATCATCTATATCCTAGACATTATAAAGGTGCAGGGCTTGTGCAACTTGCAAAATAAAAACAAATGATTAAGTGATAATTTTTAATTTACGGTGAAAATAACAATCTATTCTAGATCACAGAAAATTAAATAATAAATAATTATATATTGTTGTAAAGTCCACTCTTTTAAGATTTTGTGACTCATAACAAATCATTATACTTATAGTAATCCAGAGACTGTTATACTAGCAAAATCTCAAAATAAATCATGGAAAAAGGATTAAATGGCCGCATTGTTACTCCGCCAAGAGTAACGGCAGTCTTGACCCCAGATTATCCCAAGGAAATTGTTAGGTTTTGTCTGTTTTATTGGGAAATCAAAATCCAAATCCCATCGCCTAGGATTCCACTAATTTATTATTTGAGAATTAACTTTGCTTTTCAACTTTGCTACGTGAACTTGAAGTTGTCTCATATGGAACAGATTTCATATCGATATTTTTTAAAACAAAACAGAATTGTTCATTTCGCTCTTCCGTAAAATGCTTGCAATTTTGTTCTGATTAAGCTAAATTAAATAACAAAAGTTCAGTAGCCTATTGCTTTTGAAGTGATACTAAAGGCTCAGAATGCACCGTTAGTTTGAAGTACTTATGGCATTGTTAGGCTAGCATTTTCGTTAGAACTTGATGCATTTATGGCAACTTTAGGTTCAACTCTATGAAATTTTATGTACTCTTCTAATAAATCATATGGATTGTGTGGTTAGAGACATTTTTGATATAGAATATTATCTCGAACATATCATGAATTGCAGATTTGTATTGTTTAATGAGATATGATATAGGGATTGGGACGCATTATTTGCTAGATAGTTAATGTGTTATGCTCTAATTGTTCTTTCTAAGGTGATTGATTATAGTTGACCACTTGCATCTCCTCCAATCATCTATATCCTAGATATTATAAAGGTGCAGGGCTTGTGCAACTTGCAAAATAAAAACAAATGATTAGGTGATAGTTTTTAATCTACAATGAGAATAACAATCTATTCTAGATCACAAAAAAGTTAAATAATAAATAATTATATATTGTTGTAAAATCCACTCTTTTAAGATTTTGTGACTCATAACAAATTGTTATATTTATAGTAATCTAGAGACTATTATACTAGCAAAATCTCAAAATAAATCATGGGAAAAGGATTAGATAGCTGCATTGTTACTCCGCCAAGAGAAACAGCAGCCTTGACCCCCAGATTATTCCAAGGAAATTGTTAGGTTTTGTCTGTTTTATTGGGAAATCAAAATCCAAATCCCGTCGACTAGGATTCCACTAATTTATTATTAGAAAATTAACTTTGCTTTTCAACTTTGCTACGTGAACTTGAAGTTGTCTCATATGGAACAGATTTTATATCGATATTTTTTAAAATTAAACAAAATTGTTCATTTCCCTCTTCCATAAAACGCTTGCAATTTTGTTCTGATTAAGCTAAATTATTAACTAATAAATGTTCAGTAGCCTATTGCTTTTGAAGTGATACTAAAGGCTCAAAATGCACCGTTAGTTTGAAGCACTTATGGCATTGTTAGGCTAGCATTTTCGTTAGAACTTGAAGCACTTATGGCAACTTTAGGTTCAACTCTATGAAATTTTATGTAGTATTCTAATAATTCACACGGATTGTGTGGTTAGAGACATTTTTGATATAGAATATTATCTGAAACATATCATGAATGGCAGATTTGTATTATTTAATGAGATATGATATAGGGATTGGGACACATTATTTGCTAGATAATCAATGTGTTATACTCTAATTGTTCTTTCTAATGTGATTGAGTATAGTAGGCGTGCTTCCAACGGGACTAATTTTTTGTGAAATTTTTTCTTTGGGCGTGCAAGTACTTTTATAAAAGCAATATTTCTAGTAGGTCCCTAAATCATAAACACACAGACTAAAACCCTAGTCAAATTAATGATTCACACCACATGTCATTAATCAAATCATATATAGTCAGCTTCTCTAACATATATTAATAGGGGCTTTAGTAATGTCTCTGATCTGGATCCACTTTGGATGCTTGTATATCAAGAACAAGATCAATAGAGAGATTTCGTACACGTTTCTGTTTCGGGAAGGAATTAAGACACCTAGAAAATTGGTAGATATCTTCAGGAGAATGGTAATATTTGTGCTCTATTTTTACTTCAATAATCAACAAATTCTTTGGCAAAAGAGAAAATAAGTATTTACATGCTTTAAAAGAAGTAGCTCATGCTACTATGAGCAATTTTCAGAATCAATCGGTATCTGTCCCTTCATGGATTGAGTTTCTCGGTTTACTTTCTTCGGGACTCTTTAGAATTGATATTCACCAATATTTATACCAAAAATTTACATTTCAGAAACAGTTTGAATCATAGCATTTTATCATATGTACAAAAGCATATGTTAGGCATTTATGGATGATTCCATTGGGAATCTGTACCGCGCAATCACCAAGCCTCAAAGTGAAGGGTTTTCATTAAAAATGCATTAATATCACGACGGTGGTTAAGGGTTTTTTCAAATATTAATGTCCCGCTGGCAGTGTTTATGAAATTAACTTAAATTACTCGAAAAACGGTCTTTCACGTCTATGAAGCAATGATAAACAACAAAAACCCTCAATCTCATGGACCGTGTTTTTGATGAAAAATGCTGTGAGTGAATCATCCCTTGCCGATCCACGGCCTACAAAGAAAGTTGACCGCAAGCATCTCGTCTTACCATCTAAAGAAATATCCTGGCTCATCTAGTCAAACAATGATTCGAACCGCGTTCTTATCGATCATATAATGCACTCACCTACTCGAACATGTTTTTCTCGAGCTATTGTAGTTGTCTCTTATCTAGATCCACTATGTGTGCTTATATGTCATGAGTCAGATCGGAAAAAAAGATTTCGTACCTGCTTTTGTTTCATGAAGTATTTGAGACAGCTTGGTCTTAGGTAAAACCTCTCAGTATAGACTTCGTAAAAATTAGGTAGAGGTAGCCATGACTATGAGCCATGATTTCACATTGGAAAAATAAACTAAATATGCTTTCACATTCCTATTTTCTGCAATTTGCATCATCTTCTTCTTTTGGAGAAAATAATCTACTCCATGAAATTCTAGAAAATGCTTTACTTCGATACTTTACACATTCTTTGGGAAAAAAAAAATGCATTTGCAGGCATTATAAGATGGTTGTGTTTGAAAGAGTTTCTCAAAAGACAATCAGACATTTTAAGGAATGATTCGAATTGTAAAATTTTTGTTCGCACATTATGCTAGAAAGTCACACGTTTAAAAGCCGGAAAGTTTCGAAGTTGACTGAATAGGCACTTTGGAAACATCATAGGAAGTGTTTGTAGTGCATTATAGGTGGCACCGATGAGATAGTCCACATGAACTTCGGTGATTATGCATTCAACTTAAAGTTAAATTTACTCCACGGAAAATAAATTATTCAAAAATATTTTCAAATAATAATCGATTATATCCATTGATATAATTAATCAACGAAAAAATATTCTTATTATTAATAACAAGTTATACACAAAAATTTTGGTCAATGATAAGAATATTTTTTCGTCCATTCATTTAATTCTGTAAGTGAATCAAGTGTTATTCATATCATTAATTTTTTGTAAAACTAACCGAGCCTAAGGCAAAACTTGCCTTTTTGACTAGGGCACCTAGAACATTAGCTGGACTTTCTGTACGAGTTATTCTTTTTTCTTTTCTCCGGTCGGCAAACTAATAAAAAAAAAAAAAAAAAAAAAAAGCAATTTTCTCTCACTCTTTCATTTTTGGATAAAATACAATTTTCTCTGCGGCATATCTGTCGACTTCTAGCGGCTCTGTTCACCCCTGAAACAGGGGACTGGTCGACTTGTGTCCAGGAACTTGACACATGGGATATGAAACTTCATTCGCGAGCATTCCTCCCAGAAAAAAACGTGGACGCCTCCTGTCTCCAGAAAAGAACAAAATAAGAATCGGTAATGAATCTTGAAGCAGTTGTTGAGCGCGTAAGATATCGTTTGCCTTTAGGTCCT
Organism: Eucalyptus sideroxylon x Eucalyptus melliodora; assembly: GCA_016097485.1. Taxonomy (NCBI): domain Eukaryota; kingdom Viridiplantae; phylum Streptophyta; class Magnoliopsida; order Myrtales; family Myrtaceae; genus Eucalyptus; species Eucalyptus sideroxylon x Eucalyptus melliodora. Next base: position 73,362,548 of record CM027828.1, on the reverse strand, counting down.
CTCTCTTTCTGGCCGGCACGACGAAACAAGTTGAGAGGCGTTATCCAGCCCGTTCCTTTGTGGAGATCCTCAACCAATCTTCTTCTTCGTCCTCGTGGAAACACGGGAAAAACGAGCACGAGCCTTTAAATGACAAATGCTCATATTTTATGTAATTTCCATTTGCACGTGTTTCTGTGACACCTACGGTAGTCACAGTCTCACAGATCACCAAACATTGAAAGACGTTTCCTTTAAATAAAGCCCCCGTCAATTGAAGGTGAAGGTCACAAGAACAAAGATACAGAGCACAAGCCAAGTCTCCTCTTTACTTCTGGATCGAGTGATTAGTACAAGTTCAATTTTGTATCGGGGAGAGAGAGCGACGATGGGAACATTTCTAGGGTTCGCGGTCACTGCGACCCTGCTCTTCTGCATTGCTCAAGGCGAAGTCCTCTTCTATGATTTTGTGGTGAGTAGGAGCATTCCCTTGGTGAACATTTAGTGACTACTCAAAGCGTTTGATCGTTACCAGTTTTAGCCTCTTTCAGAGGCATTATAGTTGACCACCATCCCATCAGTGTATTCAACACAAGAATCTCCTTATTTCAACAATGATCTTTACATCTAAATCTCTCAGCAAGTTAAATCTTGGACTATGCTCGAGGCCGAGCACTACAGCATTCAAATACCAAACTAGATGCAATTTTTCTAAAGATTTTGACTTCTTGAGAGTTTAATGGTAATTTTGCAATATCTACGGTTGTATGATTTATGCATTTTACTCTTTTTGGAGGCGGTTTCCAACCCCGTTTGCAGTCTTGATCCATAAGAAAGTTCAGCTACGGACCTTGCGTCAATTTAATAAGGCAACTTATTTTATGGGTATAATGGTTCAAGATTCACAAGATGATTTTTGTTGTAGGTAAATGAGACACCTATTGAGATGCTATGTGAGACAAATCAGAGTGATCGTGAACGGTCTATTTCCTGGGCCGGAGATCCGTGCTCACAAGGGTGACACTATTTACGTTAATGTCACCAACTTAGGACCTTATGGAATCACTATTCACTGGCAATAATACAACCATCTCTCTCTCTCTCTCTCTCTCTCTCTCTCTCTCTCTCTCTCTCTCTCTCTCTCTCTCTCTCTCTCTCTCTCTCCCCTAATACTATACACGTGTAGGCATGGAGTGAGACAAATACGGTACCCTTGGTCTTATGGCCCGGAATATGTCACGCAATGCCCCATCCCTACGAACTCAAGCTTCCTTCAGAAAATCAAACTCACCGAGGAAGAGGGCACGTTGTGGTGGCACGCCCACAGTGACTGGTCACGTGCCACAATACATGGTCCTATAATTCTAGTGTGTGTGTGTGTGTATATATATATGAGTGTGATATATGCTATAAATACAAAAGAAAAGATCTTATTCAAAAGGTAATGAAATAAAACCTTACTACTCTATAATTAATGAAATGAGATCTTTGCGAAATTATTATGCCTTAATATTAATTAATGATGATTCATATATAGTACAAGTAATTTTAGGATCTCAATAAGTACTATTTAATGCGGCGTGTTTTGTTTTTTATTTTTCTTTCATAGGCTCGGTGTACAATATAACAGTTGTGCAAGGAAAAACGTATCTCCTCCGGATCATCCACTTCGGATTGAATGAAGAGATGTTCTTCGGCATAGCTTAGCACAATCTTACTGTGGTCAGAATGGATGGAGCTTATTTAAAGCTTCTTAATACTGAGTACCTCATGATAACTCCCGGTCAAACGATGGATGTATTGGTCACTGCAAACCAAACCTTCGGTCGTTACTATATGGTTTTCAGTCCGTTCGTGGACACAAATGCCCCGTCCAACAAAAATGTCACAAGAGGAATATTCCAATACAACGGCACTTATAACCACTCGAAGACTCCCATGTTACCTAAACTTCCAAGTTTTACCACTAAGAGTGACGCTGGAAACTTTACTATTCAGTTGAGGAGTTTGAATAGTGAAGAACATCTATCCACAGTTCCAGCCAACATCACAAGAAACATTACGATCACAGTGTCTGTGAATCAGCAACCTTGTCCTGCTAATCAAACATGTACTGGTCCAGACGGCTCTATGCATTCGGCAAGCTTGAACAACATAAGTTTTTCAGCTCCCTCAATTAGCATTCTCCAAGCATACTACAAGTACGTAAATCCTTAGACCTGCAAAATTTGATCCTATTTGTTCGGATTGAATATCTTTCTCAAACCGATAGAGTTGATTCAGGCTGAAACATTCTTCCAATTGAACCAATTTAACTAGCTAAAACCTCTATTGTCTTAGAGCGAAGGCATAATTCAACATCTAAATGTGTCTAATAATATTATATTTGTCTGGTGTGTGCAACACTCTTCTAGGAGTCTACAACGAAACTTTTCCGGATGAACCACCCTTCGTGTTCGACTATACCGGGAATGTATCGGCCTTAGGGGAAGCTGCCAATGTGAGTACCGAAGTGTTGATGATTAACTATAATGAGGAGGTGGAAATAAGATTCCAAGGGACCAATTTGGGAGCAGCAGAGAATCACCCAATGCATTTACACGGCTATAGCTTTTATGTCGTTGGGATGGGCGATGGAAATTTCAGCGACTCCTATGTATCAGATTATAATCTTGTGGATCCGCCCTATGTTAACACCGTCGGACTCCCCAAAAATGGGTGGACATCAATTAGATTTAAAGCCGATAATCCAGGTACTATAATTTCATCGGTAGAAACACATGGAAACATAGCGTTTTAGTTAGCAAATGAATAGCATCTATTATCATGTATCTACCATTTTGGCATTAGTTTTGCATGAATTCAGTCATGTATATAAACGCATAATTGACTGTTTATTCTTTTACGGGTGGCTACAGGAGTGTGGTTCATGCACTGTCATTTAGAAAGCCATGCGAGCTGGGGAATGGACACAGTCCTCATCATCGGAGACGGCAAGGAAAAGCATCAGAAATTGTATCCACCACCCAATTACATGCCTCCTTGTACCGTGTCTGTCACGCCCCGAACCCGAGCATGCGCACTTTCCTCGGCGGTCGATTTAAAATTTGTAACGTCCAAGGATGCGTTGCTGACCCATTAGTTTTTTAAAACAATTAAGCACATGCGGAAACGAATTAAATAAACTCCTAGCCAATAAACACACATAGGGATAGTCAATCAAAACAAAAGTTGCTAAAAACAACTGATTCATTTAACCATTGTTGTCCATAGGAAACTTAATGATTTACAAGTCCGTACACTGGCAACTTCCAACCGACCCTCTCAAAATCCTAAAGGATTAGGGTCACCCTAAACTTCGCTAATGGTAGGGCCATCCAAAAGGTACCATATCAAGCACCCATCACATCTGCACTCAGTAGATCTCCACGCTACAGCCTTGAAAAAGGTTAGCCCACGATAGGGTAAGATAAAATCTTAGTAAGTCAAAACTCTAAACCCTGATTAAGATGAAATTTCACTCAGAGGCATCCTAAACATGCACCATCTTGGACTTACCTCGCCTCAGCACTTCTCTGCACATTAGTATACCACATATACATTTACGAACGCAACAAATGTAAATCAATAACTGGAACACCTCATTTCCATATATCAATCAATCTCATGGGTCTCGATTATAAGGCCAAACCATTATGACACGTCTCATTTCGTGCCACACAATTTTGTCCCATAATCAGACACATCTATCTCAATCACTCAGGTGTGTCCTAGTTATTTGCGACCCCATGACCATAGCCAACTCAACAATCGGTGGTCATCCAGCATAATCTGGTGTCATCCCGCTTCGTCAGACACGACAGCATCTACATCTAGACGGCATTCCTGAAGGATCATCAGCCCGGCCTCCATTATGATGGGCATCCGTTGTGAAGGGCATCTGAACTTAATCAAGCATCATCTCGCATGAATGCATCTAGACGGGTTTTGATAATGACCACACACACATCCATGCTTGGCCAAGAATATCGTGCTTTATACTCAAATACTTTCATTTCAAATAATGGATTTGGCCAATTTTCTTTATATTAAAAATACCTAGTAAAATAATTGTGCATGGTCACACCTTTAAATTGAATCATAAAACATGATATTCAACCATTTCAAAATTCCACGATTCTATATAGTGCATAAAACATTTTTGGCGTCAAAAACCAACACTCAGTATTTTTTTTCTATTTAAATACCATAAATCAAATTTTGTAATAATAATTGCCAATCACCATCAAACACTTAATTTCACATATAAGCAGTCGATTTTACATATAAATTCAACCACAACAATCAGTGTAAAATTTTAATAAACGGCTATCCCGTCACAATTTACACTAATTATAATTAATTAAATAAATTGCATTGAATTAAAATAAACCATTTAATTAACTTAACCATGCAGGCACATCATCAACCAAGCCAACTCTTAAGGTGTGCATAACAAAATTTCTAGAACAAAAATTGATTTCTAGTCAGAAATTGATTTTTCAATCTCTATTTCAGAAATTGAGAAGTTAAAAATTTTAGCTTCTGATTTCTTTTTCAAATCTATTTTTGGAATAGAATCTGTTCCAGAAATAGAAAAATCAAATTGCGTTACCAAACGGATTTCTGTTCCAAACCTGTTTTGGGGAACAGAGAAATAGAGAAGTAGAAATTTTACCATGTGTGTCCTTAGTTTCCATCATGTAGCCAAAACACCAAAAATTCCTCTTTAAAATTCACTTGGCACCCCCTTTTTTTTTTTTTGGTAGAAATAAGTAGTATATTGGGAATGACCAAAATGTACAAAAGATTAGGGCACCAAAACTTACACTCAAGATAAGTTAAATTATTATGAATGGAAGGATGCCGAGATGTAAAAGAGCTAAGCGGCTAGGAAGCTACACGCCTAGAAAAGACTAAATAGCACTAACTCGACATGAACAACAATCAAACAAATACAACCAAAACACAACCACCTGGGCAGGAGAGATGACACCTCCTGCAACAGGCCGCAGTAGCCTTGGACTGAGAGGTACGGAATTGAGAGCCACCAGCACCAAGTGAGCCTCAAATAGGTTGATCAAGATCTCCAAAAGAGGAGATAATTGGGTCAATACCCCAACTGCGCTACAACCTCCTGTTCCATGTAGAATCCTCCACATTCCTAACGATGATAGCCTTGTCCTTAACAACTTTAAAGAGATGGTTCCTCATGACCAAGACGGTAAGAGGCTCATCTCTAAAAAGTATGTTGTTCATGTTTTTCCAAATAATATGACAAAGCGCCCAAAAAGAAAAGCGGGCAATGCACTTATAAAAATCCTTGCCCAAAAGCAAGGTAGTGGCCAAGCGGAAATTCTCACCCCAAGACCTATTACGTCATGGAAGATTGCATTTGGCCACCTAAAAGAAAGCGATGGCGGCTATGACACGACACCCAAAAAACATATGATCAATAGAATCTCGCATATCATTACAAAAAGGACAGGAGTCACTATCTAGTTTACCATAAGATCGAAGGAGAGCTTGGGTAGGAAGTTTGCACTTTGCCATAAGCCAAAGATTAACCTAATACCGAGGCCTGATGGCATTGTTCCAAACGAACGCATGCCATAGGACTCGGGGCTTCTTCCGTCCGATGGCCTCCCAAGACATCGCAACTATAAAACGGCTCGACGAGTGCTCCCTCCAACAAAAGCAATCCGGATCCTGAGACAGGGTTGGAAGGGGGTACTCCCATGATTCTAACATCGTCTAAATGGCCTAGCCATCATCAGAGAAAAGGTTTGCCATTATAGCCTACATATAAGGGTCGGATTTATAGATGATCGAATCCAAAAAGATTAAGTTCAAAGGACCCCTAGGGTGTCAATTATCAAACTAGAGTGACACTAAGAGGCCATCCCCTACTCTCCAAAAGAAGGCATGTTGGATCTCCGTCCTGAGTTGTAAGATCTTCTTCTAGGCCCGAGAACAGTAGGTTGGCTTTTTAACAACCTAGAAATTACTCATTTTAAAAAAGTCAAGCGGACCCACTTGCACCACAACGACTCCTTATCTTAAAACAGAAGCCAGATGTATTTCAGCATGGAAGCTTTGTTACAATCTCAGAGCCTTCGAATACCAAGACCTCCCTCCACCTTCAAGAGGCAAACATCATCCTAGGAAATCTTGGCCCCCCCTCTACCCAATTCAGGACCTTTCTAAAGGAATTGTTTGAGTATACACTCAATATGATCCAACATAGTTGCAGGAAGAATGAAAACACTTGCCCAATAAGCTTGGATAACATGAAGGACTAACCTGATCAATTGAAACCAACTGACAAACGATAAAAGCCGATGTGCTAAAGATTGCACCCTCACAGTAATGCGACTAACAAGAGCACAACAATCCGTCTTCTGAAGCCTTGACATAATAATTGGAACCCCCAAATAACATACCGGTAAGTTCCCTTCATGGAAGCCAAGGTCAAGAAGGATTTGGTTCCTTAAGGTAGGCAGGCCCCCAGCCAAGAAAACCTCACTTTTGTTCGAGTTTGGGTGTAACCCACTCCAATCTGAGAATGTTTGGAGGCCTTCTTTGAGGAGAGTCACCGAAGGCAAGTTGACTTCACAGAATAGAAAGACGTCATCCATAAAGAAAAGGTGTGAGAGGTTGGTAACCTTGCATCTCCAAAAGAATTTAAATTCCGGCTTCAAGGAGCACTTAGTAAGGATCCCGAAGAGTACCTCCATAACCAATGTAAATAAATAGGGAGATATAGGATCACCCTACCTAAGGCCACGACCACTAGCAAAGAACCCATGTAACTCCCCATTCAATACAATGGAAAACTTAGGAGTCCGAACACAGGTCATGATAAGCTTAACCAAATGGTCAAGAAACCTAAATGCAAGGGGAACACTCTGAAGAAAGTCCCAATCAACTATGTCATAGGCTTTCATGAAGCCCACCTTAATTGTACACTTAGGTGAATAGGGCTCAAGATGGAAACTAAAAAAAAGTTCCTGAGCAAAAAGGATATTGTCCCTGATCCGCCAGTCTTTAACAAATGCACTTTGAAAAGGGCTCACCAAATACTTCAACACTGCAACAACCCTAGTAGCTAGAACCTTAGTAATACACTTGTAGATAGTATTGCAACAGACAATAGGCGTGTAATCATTGACAATAGTCGCACTAGGAACTTTCGGCACCAAAACCAATATGGTATTGTTAATCTCCCTTAAGAGCCTTCCCAAGGTGAAGAAGTCTCTCATGGCAACCGTGACCAAAAGTCCAACCGTCCCCCAATTTTCCTTAAAGAATTCAACTGTGAAGCCATCTGGCCCAAGGTCCTTACCCTAGGCTAAAGAAAATAGTGTCCCAAACCTCTAAGTTAGAGACGGGCCTTGCAAGAGAAATAATCTGGTCATCGAACAATGGACACCGGATGACATCTTGGATCTCTCGAACCGAAGGCCTTCCTTGCACATCCTGTGACATGAAAAGATCCTAGAAATAATAAACAAAATGCTACTAGACCAGCTACAGATCAGTGATTTGGTTACCTTGCATATCCATGACTGAGAGGATTATGTTTCTCAACTGTCTCTTATTGGCATAGTGGTGGAAGAACTTTGTATTGTGATCCTCCTCTTTAAGCCACCTGACTCTCACCTTTTGCCTATAAAAAGACTCCTCCTAGAGCAAAGGTCCAAGAAGGCGGGCACTGATTCTTCTCCAACTCAGTAAGTTCAACCTTGGAGGGGTCCTGCTGATGGCCAATCTAAGTGATCTTTAAAGCCTCCCCCGCTTCTGATGTCCTAGCGGAGATGTTGGAGAAATACTCTCTATTTTGCTACTTGAGGTGACTTTTAAAGGACTTAAGCTTGTAAACAAGCCTATACATGGGCACACCCTCCCCCGGATCCTCCCAAACTTGCTTCACGATTGTCTCAAAGTCTGGGTGCTTCATCTAAAAATAAAAAAACTTGAAGGGTTTCCTCCAAAGCACTAGGTTCACCACCTTGACCACCATAGGCGAATGATCAGAGATCCTCGGTGCTAGGAAAGATGCTTCCGAATAGGAAAAAACTTGGCTCCAACTGGTATTCACAATGACTCTATCTATCTTTATTGCCTTGCGAGAAGATCCAGAAGATGTAGTCTAGGTGTACTGAAAGCCAATATACCTAAGGTCATTTAGCTCAGACTAATCTAAGCATTGGTACCCCCTTTTTTTGTTCAAACTTTCCATAATAAATTTGTACGGGGTTCCGTATTTGAAATTAACCTGCCAAACTTTGCACGCATCTCGTATAAAACCTCCTCGTTTTATAGAGCACATAAACCTTGGTGTCCAAACCCAACACCATATTTCTTTTTTAATTTCTTTTCCAACCACCCTCTTTTGAAAACAAACCTTGGTAACCCCCCCTCTTTTTTTGTGCAAAACGTTTAGAAATAAATTCATAGATGCTCACGTACTCAAATTAATCCGTCAAACTTTACACGCACCTAGTTTAAAACCATATTATCTTATTGAGCAAATAATTGTTGACACCTAATTGTTTTTCTAATTAAAAGCTCATAAGGTTACCTTTTTCAATAACAATAAACCATCATCATAACACAACCATTCATATATCATCACGCATAAGTTCTAAGCAAGTCACAAGTCAACCACATCACCAAATATACGTTATCCAACAAGCACTACACCAAGAATAACCACAAAATCACAATTGGCCCTAACCGACAAAAACTGGGCTATTCGTGCGTTTTAAATTTTAAATCCAGAAACCTAACCAAACGAGTTCAGAAAATTCTCAAATTTGAATATGTTATAAAGGACATATAAAAAAACATTTTTCATGAAAATACCTTGACCTAGATCTTTCTATATTAAGAGAAGTAAATCACTCAAACTGTTACAAAAACTATGTCCTAATCTAGAAATTCTGTTTTTCAAAACCAGCTTGGTTCGAGGTCCAAAACTTGTCTGGTTGATATGAAATTTGAATATGTTAACCTAAAAGATATGACGAAAAAATTTTGTGAATGAAATCTTTCAAAAATCGAATCTTAAGAGTTCATAAAAATCTTTTGAACACCAAAGGGTCACAAGTTCCAACACAAACTGAGACTCTGTTTCGCAAATAACGAGGCTGAAACCTTTTTCTTTTAAATCCCTAAAATCATTAGTAAAATATATGTCATAGATAAAGATGTTTAGAGAATTTTTCAAGAAGAAAGTAATTTCAAAATGGTAGCACATTTTTCCCCACAAAAATAGCAAACGGCGAGGGTCTAATGACCAGATCCGAGGGAAATCCACTAAATTGGACTAAACCACTCTCATTAGTGCTAATCTAACCAATTAGATTAACACTAATCCATTTTAAGGATAATCTAACCAAACTAGATTAATATTAATCCAACTTAAGACAAATATAACTTAATACTAACCTAATCAAGCTAATTAACACTAATCTAACCTCTAAGCGTAATTAACAACTTAATTAAGGATTAGAGAATTAACTCATTGGAATTTGACGATGAGCTCTAACAGCAAAGGAAAACAGCCCACAAGCTCACGGCTTGTGGCTGGTTCGGTTCTATAGAGCAGATGGTCAGGGGGCTAATGGCACAGACGGTGAGGTCGGTATGGCGACTGGACGTGGCTACGGTGGGGCAGAACTGGAGAGGCGGTGGTTGTTCTAGTGAGTTGGGCAGTAGCAACAAAAATAAAAGGAAAGAAGGGGCTGCTGGAGTTGGACGGTGGAAGAGAAATGAAGAAGAAGAAGTAGAAGGAAAAGAAAGGGAGCTGGTCTATTGCTGTAGGGGGGCTCACACACGCCTAAAGGAGGGAAATGGGAGAGGAAAGAGAGGGAGAGAAAGAGAAACCATTTAAGTCAAAGCATTGGCCAATGAAAAACCTTGCAAAATATCAAAATGATGATGAAAATGCCCCAAAGTCTTCAACCAATAAGTCTTGTTGCCAACCAATGGGAAATTAGCTCAATTTACTCACAAATAAGCCATTTTGGATAGCAAAATGGCTAACTCTTCATCCCATCCGAATTTACAATGCTTTTCCATTTTGTCCGAAATTGATTTTCCGCAAAAATTTCGGACTCCATAAAATTCCTCCGAAAGATGAGACAGTATTCTAAAAATGAATTGTGACACGCTCGAACGTCCAATTTCCGAAATCGGATTCGATTTTGTGGTTAAAATCAACCAAACATGATTTTAGTACAACCTAACCTATCGGGTAGCTTTTAAGGGTTTTAGCGCGTTTGACCCGTGTTTGATAATTTTCGATCCACATCTGTGCATCTTTGACTCATCGACGACTTTTGGTTGTTGTAAAAATCACAGGGTTTCAATTACGGATACCAAGTATAAAATTGATAAAAAAAAAAAAAAAAACCGGGTTAGTGTCGTTCGATGCGAATTTCATAATCGTGTGGAATCACCCACAATTCAATTACATGATTTCGTCGAATCGACCTATATCCAAACACAAATCAATTATAACGGTGTCGTATTGACCATTGCCGATTATCACGGTTGAACAATCGATTTCCAATCGAATTCTCTAGTCTGTCACATTTATATCCTTTAACGGCTTCACCTAATAGATTAGTTAACTTGTAAGTGACTAGCTCAGAGTAAAATGACCATAAGCGTGTCGACAAAATGTCCATTTTATATATTTGAGACGAGGTCAAAATTCAAGATGTCACAGCGTTTTCATCTGAAAGTTGTTTGCTTTGAGTTCATTGCTAGTGCAAAAGGCTATAGACATCCCAATGGGAATAAATCATCTGTATTTTGTACTCTATTATTCACTTTTGCATCATCCTAAAGAGTTTCAATTGTAACACATGTTTGGAATCCAAGAAGTTATTTGATTCAAAATATTGTATTTTCATTTGATAAAATGATTCAAAATGTATTTTGTACATTTCCAACCTTGACTCCAAATTTAATCGATTGAGGTGAAATTCTCAATGATATTGACTAAAAGTATCATTTACTATTCAATCTTTATAACTTTGTTAAACATAAAGTGGCATAATTATATCACTTTAACATGTAAGAGAACATAAGTAAGAACCATCTTGCAGTTTTGACATGGAAAAAGTGCTTGCCAAAAATGCTTGCCAACTTGCAGTTTTGACATGGAAAAAGTGAATACCAGTGGAGCCAATTAATGGCTGGATTGATTGTCCATTAAATTACCTCGTATTACCGACCACGGATGATAATTAATTTTAGCTAGTCAGGATTATCTATTTTGTGAATTAATTACTGCAATTTTTCAAGATATCTATCTATTTGATATTCTTACCATGGTGCTTTCTCACTTGTGCAATTAAACATTAGGAGTTTGTTAACACCTGAACTTTGACTAAATATTTAAGATTAATTTGCATAGAAAATTATGGACAAATTTGCCCCCAACAAAAATGATTTTCTCATGACGTAGGTATTAATATTATTTGCATTTATTAAGTTTTGTTTCCTATTTTTCTTACCTTATTTTTTTATAATTAAAAAAAAAAAAAAAAAAACCACGGGGGCTGGGCGTGCCCCTTATTCTTTCTCCTTCCTTCCTTCTCTGCAACTCACGTGCGCAAAGGTCATCGACGGGCGCGCAGAGGACGATCGATGGCAGAGAGAGGGGAGTAGGCCAGCAACGGATGGGACACGCCTTCACTGCTGAGATGAGACGCTGGTTTGGCCAAGGGGGAGGCTGGTTGGCATTCCAAGGACCGGCGCTCGAAGCCTCCGTCGTTCAGGTCGTATAAGTTCCAACCCTGGCTATGTCATATGCTTTCTAGCTGTTAAGCCCCGGTTTGTCCCATGCCGTTTGTCCCGGTCTTCGATTGAGGTCCCGTTTCAGCTGTTGCTCCTTGCCCAGGAGGTCCCACACCATGTGCTCGATTAAACGCCTAAGCTAGATGCCCGTTCGTGTCCTTCGTCTAAGGCCGAGACTTGCTGTGTTTCGTTCGTGCCTGTACTGAGGTCGGGTCTCGCTTGTCCGTTGTCTGTTGATTTCGGCATGAGTTCGATAGTTTGTTAAGCCTAACATTTGCAGAGGGGCCTTCAAGAAGAAGACCGCACGAAGAGAAAAAGAGAAGAAATAAGGAAAAGACAAAAGAAAAGAGAAAGGAAAAGTCAAAAATGGGAGTAGGAAAAGACAAAAGATAAAGTGCACCTACCGCTTTTAAGTGAAGTGGCAGGCTGGTGTTGTTGAACGATAGTTTGCTCAGGAGATATAGAATTTGACTAACTCATATTTGAATTGATATGCTTTCGCCTTTTTCTGCTCTCATACCAAGATAAAAATAGAGATGTAGAAAAATAGAGAATAGAGAAGATATAATAATTGTATAATTTAATTTTTGAAATATGTATTACGATCAATGATATATATACTTAGAAGACATACATTATCAATCTCAGATTGCCTATCATGTCGATATTTTGATTGTGCTATGATTCTAGTGTGAGTTGAAGATAAGTTTAAATTTGATGCAAGTTGGAATAGTTGGCAGTGAATTAGGTCAACAGAAGACTATAATAAAAAAAGTGGCTGAGCTAAACTCTTAATAATTTCCATAGTCACTATAAATGGAGTATTTAACTATAGAAAACACTTGATCTAATCAGAATCACCTATATAAGTATAGAGTGAGGCCGCTTTTATAAGAATTATTGGCGATAATCTTTTGGAGCACTTATGAATGAACTAAGTACACGCATGGCCTACTTGCACAAAATCACGTTGAGCTATAATATTTGTGGGAGTTTAATGTGATTAGAGAATATTATAATTCATAAAACGAAATTCTTAGTTCATAGAAGTTTCAAACTTTACCAATGATTTCATGAATTATTGGTCCGATTTATAACCTAACAATTACTAGTTCCGATGCATTACACTCTAATAACCCATCATTATTCTATTTTTTTCTTTTCAAAACTTTTGAAAAATTTGAGGGGTTGTTAGATATTTCAATAGTGTAGAAATATTTAAAAGCAAGGGCTTTTATAGAAGTTACCAAAAAAAAAATTATTTTTGTAATATTTTTTATCATCATTAATTTGTAATGGTTTTTGTCTGTCACTAATCTATAGTGGCATTGTAATGGTTTTGTAACATTTGATTTACTTTTTCATAAATCCTCCATTATTTTATCACGAGGTATAACAGTCATCATTGTTATAATTACTAATTGATTTAAAGCAGTTTCTTAATGACTTTCTCTCTCTTTTAATATAAAATGAGACTTCAAACCACAATTTAAAAAAAGATACATAGAATCAAAAAGAGAATTTTCCTTCCCTTCTCATATCTTTAATTTCATTGCTCGATGATACATATAACATTATTTCTATTTCTTTTATTATTTTGAATGGAAGAAAAAAGAAGGTTTGTTATATTTTGAGAGGATAGTCCTAGAGTCTATTGCATTGGATTTCCTACTTCAAATGATGGAATTTTCCTTAAGCTTGCATGCGTAAGACATTTTATCTTATTTTTTCCATCCTTTTCAACAAATTTCCAACAAATTTCCAAAAAATCTTATATTTCATATTATCTAAAATTTATCCAACACTTCATGCATCAACGTAAACAAATCATTAGGGGATCTTTAGTAACGTGTTGAAAAACTTGTGTTTAAAATTTATGACAGTGACATATAGTATAACCTACACAGCCAATAGCAACCGATTTATCATATAAAAGGGCTCGTCTACTATTATTTTAGTATCACTCTGCAATAATAAATGAAATTCGTGCGCTATTTTCCTGCCCGAGACTGTCCTCATGCAATCAATTGGACATATCTTTGATCATATCCACGCATTTAAACGTCTGAATGTACACAAATCATGACAAATGACAACTAATCAACTGGCAATTACTTATTTATTTATACCACGTGCAACTTTTTTCTTTGAGAAATATATGTCTAAAATATATGCTGCGGCATTGTGCAATGTGAACACACCAAACTATGTTGGACTGCATCGGGTTTGCCAAGGAAACAAGAGGCATCCCTCAAAATGTGTGCCGCTTCCGGAAATAATAAAGTAGTTTCCTTGGTAAGAGGTCGAGCAAAAAAGAAAATCAGGGTTTAGGGTTTAATGTTTTAGGGGCAATACAAAAGGAGCTTAGTCTATTTAAAATTCATACTCTCCATATTGCCAAATTTTAATTTGTCAATGCCCAGACATTTATTAATGTAAATTGTCGTTATCAGAGACCAAGTCAGTGGCACCCCCGAAACGGCCCTCGATCCGTTAGGGTCGTCACATTTTGCTTACCTTTCACTTATTCTAATAACATGCTACTCTGATACCATTGAATTATAGTGGTTCCATAAATCCTAGGGGTTTGTATCATTTAAATCGATCCCAGCGAAGTTCATATAGCGGAAGCAAAATCAAAATCTCCCTACCCCATGCTAAACAGGATAATGCAATGCACACTAACTACACACTTTATATAAGTTAAAGCCGAACACTTTTATTTACATAACTTTGATGGACATCATGAATCGGTACATCAAAAGGCCAAGGCTTTTCTAAGCTCGGCTATAACCAAAAGTACCCGACTCTATAACAGTCATGTACATCGATCCATCATCCAGTGTCAGCTATCCAAAAAGAAGCTTCATCCGCCCTCCATCACGCTCAGTCACACCCAACCTGGTCTATCAGTTGGCGGCGGCGGCAGCATCCCCAACATAACCCCGTCATGGCGGATATGCACGGACAAGAACTCCTGAGTGACAGGGCCGGCGGGTGATCCAACGTCATACAAAATCAGAACCTGCACACGAACAAAAACTAACCCCTGTATCTCAAGGTGATGATGCTCCGTACACTCAACCTCGACATTGGTCGATATGCCATAGAAAGTACCAGGGGTGACTGGCGATAGAGACTAACTCCTAGTCTGAAATGTTAGTCCCCAAAAGAGGTGAGTACAACCACTCAACAGTAAAAGATCCATCAAACTACATAATACAACAAGCAAGACAACCAAGATTTCATGTGAAATGTGCATATCATCCATGCATCATGCATATATCTCCATGAGATCCATTCAATGCCTTAATGACCACATTTTCAATGCCAAATAATACCAACTCAAATTCATAGACAATTCATGCACCTTGCCATATGCACACATGCGCATTATTTATTTCCCATTTTGATATTCAAAAGGATTTCATTTTTCCCGGGGACCAATCTTTACATCCCTCTTGGCTCTCGCACCCAACCTAGCATCGCAAGACCTCTGGCACACACCTCCGAGCATCCGGCACACACCTCTAGGCATCTTGTACCCTAGCTGTCATCACAAGGCTTCCGGCACACACCTCTGAGCATCCGGCACACACCTCCGGGTATCTCAAAACTCCCAAGGACATCCGGCACACACCTCCAGGAATCTCGAAACTCTTGAGGCATCATTGACTCAAGGGTCCGACGGTATCATCAACATCATGATATATTTACATATATGTCTCACTTTGAAAATAACATTTGATGCCATACGATATGCTTAATGTCACAACATCCATTGTATAAATAACAACTCAAGACATTTCAGCTTACAAAGCAATCCATTTATTCTTAAAATAAAACAGTTTCTCAGATAAAACATAATGCACTCCACTAATTAAAATTCTGGAAAAATTAGTAAGCTATCTTAATAAATTCTGAAAAGTCAAGAAAACTTTTTATGAATCGCAACGGTCCATGCATCACAGCCATAAAACTTCAAGCATCACTATTGCACAGTTTTAATAGCAAATTCGGTATAACCCCTAAATGAACTCAGAAAATTCTGAAATTTTAATATGTTATAGATAAAACCTAAAGGTAAACATTTCGTGAAGAACTCAAAGTCAGATTCATTATAGATCGTGATCTATAATCACTATAACTCTCCTAACCCTCGGTAACGATTTCCAGATTTAACACTTTCAAAGAAAAATCGTTTCACCAACCAATACTTGTCCGTTTCTTCTAAAATTTTATTATGTTACTCCTCAAGATTTCATCTACAACTTTCATTAAGGACACGAAATCAGATTCCAACTGGATAATCGCATAAAATTCACGGAGTCGCCAAAAGTCAAGCTGTTTTTCCATGAAACAGTTTGCTAGCTTGAAGAACTACTCCTATACTTTCGAAATTCCAACATCTAGTATCAAGATTCAAACATCTCCAAGATCTACCACATTTCACTAGACTACCACAGCACAGCATAATGTAGATCAATGGACTTAACTTGCCTTAAGTCCAACGCAACCACAGCAAGTAAACAACGACTTGAGGACTTTGAGTGCGGCTCGATCAACGGCGAAGCTAGGCGGCATCAACGGCAACAACTGGTGCATGGCGAAAGATGGTCCTCCTCTTCCCCCTTCACAGCTCACACTCGCGCGCCCTCTCTCCTGCTCGAACTCTCCTCCTCTCTCTCTCGCTCGCTCGCTCGCTCGGTCTCACTCTCTCTCTCGATCAATCCGCCTCCCCCTCTTTCTTTTAATTTCTTAATTAGCTAGTAATCATTAGATTCTGCATGCAAGAGACACTTGGCTCCAAGAGGAAGACAAGTGGCTTCATCAAGAGGACAAATGGAGGAGGTGGCGTGGCCTTCTCCATCCGGTTCTCTCCTCCCTTCGGTTGACGGCCTTGTGGGCCTCTTGGGCCTGCTTTG
This sequence comes from Eucalyptus sideroxylon x Eucalyptus melliodora, assembly GCA_016097485.1. NCBI lineage: Eukaryota > Viridiplantae > Streptophyta > Magnoliopsida > Myrtales > Myrtaceae > Eucalyptus > Eucalyptus sideroxylon x Eucalyptus melliodora. The sequence goes on along the minus strand of CM027828.1, from coordinate 73,345,791 downwards.
GGCCCGAAACTTTGTGGCTAAAGTCCAAATGACCCACAATCTCTTAAAAATAAGCCCACAATTTCTATACAATTATTAAGCACTTGGTTTCCACAAAAATCAATTTGATATCCCTATAGTCAATTTGCTTCATATACAAGGATATAAGCAAAGTTCTCGCGTGCAGTCCAACTCCTCAAAATTTTACTCTTAATTTTCAGCAGGCGTGTCCCTCACGCGTGGCCAAATTCCATCCCTTTGCCACAAAATTAAATTGACCAATGTCCAAATTCCTCTCTTATTCCATGTCTACTTAATTGGTATGGTTGGGATTCTCAGATGCCACAAAGTCAGATCTACAAATTCGATTTGATTAATATATAAACTTATATTTAAGAGTGGGACAGTTACTAATTGTATGTTTTTGCATGTTTGCAGCACTAAGATGTTAATACATGGTAGCGGAGCAAGATGAATATTTGGGTGTGCTCAAGAAGAGTGAAGAGTGAAAAATGAAAAGTTTGAGGATATGAAAAAATGGATTGACAAAAGAAGTCTAATCTTATATGAAATTATTAATCGAGTAATTGCACATGGAATAAATAACATATTTGCTCAAAACACACGAGATGTCAATCTAATCGGGGAAAATGAAGAATGGAAAACGATAAATTAATTGCTTAAGCCCTTTTGAATGATGCCGAAATCGATAATACTACCAGCCTGTCGATTTGGATGAAGACGAATATCCTAACAATAAGACATTTATGAAAGTGGGTGCATTGAATTTATATCCAAGGCACAATCCATTGCAAACTCTATGTGAGACTTATGTGATTAAGAAGCCATGGTGCGTATTATCGGCTTGTCTATCTAGGCGATGAGCAAGTTGGATAAGCTGCACATATGAGTTCTCCATGTGCTCACATCAGTTAATGACATATCAATTGGACCACACGACATGGATAAGTGAAGATAGGATAGCCCGAGAAATTGAACCAGTGGAAAACAAGACGAAGAGCTTACCTTCTGTTGCCATAAGATGCAAAATGGTGGATGGAGATGTGCCTACCCAAGACCTCATATAAACGAGAGTGCGAGGTGACTGAGAAGCCTGATCTACCATGATAGAAGCAGGAGAAGAAGAGTTGAAGAAGACCTGCACTTCATTGCATTTAATCACACTAAGAAAACAAATTAGTACATGTACATCCCTTTGGAAACATCGTACTAGAAAGTACACTGTACTTTTTCCTCATCTTCAAGATGGGTCCTCAAGATCTTTTTGTTTAGTACACTGATCATGGTTAGCTTAATGGTCAACATACCTCAAATTTAGGGTTTGTCTTCTAGGTTGACTTTAAGAACAATCCTCCGCTGGTTGTTTCCTTCTTAGCAATTTCTCCTTTTGTTATATGTTCTTGAAGACGAAACTATTCTGCCATGGAAAATAAGACATTTTCTCCTTGACGAGCGGTTTGTTTATAAGACGTCTGATTGTTGAGCATTTGCTGAGATATTAGAAGTACTCATATTTCCTACATGGACTTTTGTTGTTCCTGCGAAAAAAAAAAAAAAAAAAAAAGATTTCTTTTGGTGCTGGTAGATTTTAATCAGTATTTGTAAATGTCAACAAACTGTTGATTAAAAAAATGATAGCTGACTCTTTTCTTCTTCTTTTTTCCAGGTAACTCGTCATCAACTTATCCATAGATTTATGAAAATTACCACTATTTTCTATGTCATTTTCAAATTACCAATTTATGAATTAACTTATCAAATTTTATTTATATAACTTACTAATGCTTTAAATTGATCAGTTTTAACATTAAATTACTAACGTTGGAATTCATTAATTGTATCATGATTTATGAGTTTATTTAAATGCCATGCAGAAGGTAGGTTTAGATTCTTCAAACCTATGAGTCCAATTTTGTTATATTTGGAAAATTGCATAAGGGTGTAGAACCAAACTAGATTCTACAAAACAGTCCGAATGTGTGAAAAGGCATTTCCAAAGTCATGAGCTAATTCACTCAAGAGATTGGTGAAATGGTATGATCATGATTGACAATCCAAATTAAAGCAAGGTTGCGCTTTCCAAGGAATTTTGTTGAGATTTTCAAAGAGGATGAGACAAATATCATGGCTACAAGGTTCAACAGCAACATTCAAATTTGGAGCTCTATAAAAAGGAGAGAATTGGCCTGAAGATAAATAGTTGAAAAGAGCAAAAGAACAAGAGAATTTGAGTACTTTTAAGAGATTTTTATAGTCCGTCTCTTTTATAAGCTTGTAATTTCCATTCAATTGTTGCTCCTATGATTAGTAAGAATGAGAAACTCATTTTTTAAAGTCACGAGAGAAGTTGTACATAAAAAGGCCTTTGTCTAGGTGAATGAGAAATTGTGCAATGGACTCTTGGTAAACACTTAAAAGTGTGGTTTATGGTTCGAATTTACTGACTTTTGTGCTGGGTAGTGAGAACAACTATTCAAGACTCCAATAGTTACTTAATCTATAGTGAGGTTGCTCTAAAAGGACAGGTTTTTTGTGATAGCAAGTTCTATACTTGTAACAAGGTAGTATTTATAAACTTGGCGTACAACTTGAATTCAGCCTATTTTGGCTATTAGAGTCAGATCAGAGGAGCATGCACATTTAAGCCGAACCTTTATAAATCTTGCTTGCAATTTCCTTTTCCCAAAAATACATCAGTTTTTGCTATTTTTATTGCTAGTTCACTTTGTATGTAGAAGTAGAACTTGAGGTTGGTTCCACCAAATTAGTTTGCGTGCACATAAAATAAAATAAAATAAAAAGGAGATTTTGACAAAGAAATAGGAATTGGATAATTATATTTGGAAACAAATTTTGGAAAGTTGATTTAACTTAGAATCTATAGGAAATTTTGCGGAATAACATAATATTGTTGGCCTTTTAAATTAATCTCATAGATATAATTTATAATTATATTTCTTATTATTAACAATTAGTAAAGTCTAATGTTTATTGAGATTTTGAATCAAATTAGATCTATTTCTACCTTGATCTCTGTTTAGCTCTAATTCCACTGACGTCAGCAAACATTGTCTAATTTGTATGCCCATATATCTGTTTATTAAAACACCTATATCTAATTTATTGTTTATGTTTTATGGCCCAAAACAAAATTGCGATGTTTACTCAGCAACGATTAAATAAATGGTTGGATGGTCTCAATTAATTAAGTCAGATTATACTATACTAAATACCTGTCACGGATATATACGTGGACGATGACTAATTAAATAGAATAAGGTCCCTTTTTTTTTAATTAATGACGTGCGTTGCATGTATAAAGTTAGGAAACTAATTTATTATTTCCGGAAGCGGCATACATTACGAGGGATTCCTCTTGTTTCTTTGTAAAAATTGATGCGGTCCCGATTAATTGGGTGTGTCCACGTTGCATGGTACTACAGCTGATACTTTTAGATATATTTTTAAATAATGCACGTGGTATAAACTAATAAAAATTCAGTAGCAATTATTTATCAATTCTCATGATATAACATTATATCGAATTGATGGGATAAGAAGGATAGTCTGGAGCAGGAAAATGGTGCGAGTTTCATTGAATATTGCCTAGTAATATTTAAGAGAAAGTAGACAAGTCCTCGTAATTAATAAATCAGTTCAAAGTATGAACAAAGAATATGGTTGGTGAGAATTCGACTTTCATATTTTTGGCATCGCAATTGTTTATAATTTGTATCCTCCACAGGCCACAATAGACGTGGTTTTCAGGCTAAACAAAAAATCACGTCTATTTCACAGAAAATAAATGATTACAAAATTATTTCTCTAAAATAATCACTTTTTTCTATTACAAAAATAAATGATTGAAAAATATTTTTATTTTCCACGAAAATATTTAGACATAATTGAAATATTTTAATTGACTAATTATTTCAAGAGATATAGTTATAGAAAAATATTTTTCTAATCATTTACTTTTACAAAATAAGTTGAGGCAAAGGTCCATAAAAATTCTCTAAACAATGTACACAATACGGGTGGAAAATCTTGATAACCATCTTAAATTGCAAAGATCTGAAATAAACTATATTTCTGATTAACGCCCTCGAGGGCAAGACTTTTCGTTCCCAAATCTCGGCATTCCGGTGTGTTTCCTTTCGATTCAAACCATTCGTTCCCGAGGATCTCCACTCGGAGATATCGCAAGGTGGTCGACTGAAGTTCGATTCGTCTCAAACTAGCCATCACGCCGCCATCTTCGAGCCAAGTACGGGTTTATGACTGAAACTCATCCCCATGAACCCTCTTGGCACTACCCTGTTTTGGTAATAGAATAGCCAAGCGTGTTTTCTCTTATTCTTGAGTTTATTGTGTCCAGCTGAGTCAATTTGTTTGATGTTGAGCGCTTCCCTGTGTTCACTCGTGTCTAGGTCCGAGTTCGAGTCCTAAGAAGTGGCCAGCGTCGTTCTCATCACTTCTTGTCCACTACATGCTCAATGAAACGCTTGAACGAAAACTGTGTAAACCTGTCTCTGTGCTATGCATTCTAGCCGACTACCATGTGTTTGTGATAATGCCTAAGCGAAGCTGCGTCCTCGTTCAAAGAGGGTCTTTCAAATCAAAACATAAAATTTTTTAGAAAAGTCATAACTTTTAACTTTAGTTCATTCAGCCCACGTCTGTTTACCTAAGATTCGAGTTTACGGCCATGCATTTTTGCTGTTTGAAAATCGAATGTGTTAGTTTGTAAATCCATGGGCATTCTCCTTTTACTGGAAAAAGTGTGTGCAAATATTCATGAGAGAAGTTAGCATTGAAATGGCCGTGAGTTGTGAGCAATGGGCTTGGTAGGTTTAACGAGATTTAGGTTTTTGGGTTGATTGAGAGAGCTTGGGTTGGTTCAGGCTCAAAGAGATTCTAGGCCTTAGTTTTACACGTAGGTGGGAGCTCTTCGGTGAGAGTCCAGGAGAGAGAGAGAGAGAGAGAGCTTGAGCGAGACCAGAGAGCTTGAGAGAACGGAGGGCGAGCCGGAGGGAGAGAGTGAGACCGAGAGAGCGTTTTGGCATTTCTTGAGATCCGCCCGTTGCTCATCATCCAAACCGGGTAAGCCTTCCGAACCGTGGGTGCCCCGTTTTAGGAGGTGTCGGACCGGAGCTCACGACCGACTAGTTCACGCGAGCTTCGGTCCCGCTGGTCCTTCGTTGATTTTGTTATGCGTTTTGGTATGTTTCGATAGGAACTTAGGGCTATGTTTGAGTCTCGACCGCGTCAGAAATCTCTCGTTCGAGTCGCGCATGCCAACTGTTTGCGGGGATGCTTGAATGAAGTTCGAGCATGTTAGTTGGTCTTGACCGAGCCTTATCATCCTTGAGTTCATACCCATGTTAAATTTGATGTGATCTGTCTCTGAGTTGGTTTGGAATGTTGTTTGTGTGTCGATGATTGTTGCTTGGTCCAAACAATAGCCCTGGGCGAGCTTGGTTCCTCCCTTTAGCTGGTGCATTCTATGCCTTTGATGAAATGTCAAAATGAGATTTGGAAATGGTTTCTGCGAGGTTCGTTGCTGTGATATTGTCTTTGTTGGAGTTTGAGTCCCTTCCATCGCATTGTTTGCTCATGCCGGTGTTAGTACTCAAATCGACGGAGTTCAAAAATCTAATCTTTAGCTGGAAGCATTCCGGCAACGGTGATGATCTCCGGCCAACTAGCAGCCAATGGAAGTTCGGCGGTGGAAGTTCACCGGTTGTTCCGAGCTGTGTTGTTGTTTGGCTGAGTTTCGATGAGGCCATGTTTTGGGGAAGAGAAGACTTCGGGCGTGCAGTGGGGATGCACGAGGGAGAAGAAGACCAAAGGGGAGGAAGAATAATAGGAAAAAAAAAAAAAAAGAAAAAGTAAGAAAGAAAGTGCAGCAAAAAGTTAAAGAAAAAAAAAAGAAATAGGGAAAAAGAGAGCAATCGCAAAGAGAAGTTGGCTTCGGGGATGAGGAGTGCAAAAAGATGGAGGAGCCGAAAAAGACAAAGCAAGGATAAGACAAAAAGAGAAAAAAGGAAAGGAAAAATATATATTTAAAAAAAAAATTTCAGACGTGGGTAGGACCTGGGCTCGGATCGGATCAGCGGGCCGGATTGGGTTTACCGTCCGAACCCATATTTCCTGAATATAATAATATTGTATTAAAAATATATTAAAAATTCAAAAAAATTTCGAAAATTTCGAAAATTTCGAAGAATAATAAAAATTTAAAAAAATTGTAAATTCAAAAAATCAGAAAAATTAAAAATTTCGACCATTTTAAAAAAATCAAAAAATTTTCAAAAAATATTGAAAATTCGATTTTTTTAAAGATAATAATTAAAAAAATTGAAAAAAAATTAGATTTTTTTTTAAAATAATAAAAAAATGTCAGTAAATTCAGAATATCATTTGAAAAATTTTAAAAACGAACTTTCCAAGCTATTTTCTTAAAAAGTGGGAGTTTCTTAACTCTAGAGTGTGCTAAAAAATTGAGTAAGCCCTTAGGGCTCTATCTTAGGGTTTCAATTGTCTTCAAAGACAATTATTCTTGTTCGCATACTTTTGCTATTTTAATCCCTTTAGTCTAGTTAATATTAGCATTTATCTTCTCCTTAATGTTAAATATTTTTTCTCTCATGCAATTTATTTAAACGTTTTCCTTGGTTACTAACTGTTATTTTAATGACCGCATATTTGCATGATCACCTCACATATTAGTGGATTAGTCTAAAATTAATTTGAACTACTTGACAAAATTTCTTTCTAAAATGAATAATATTAAATACCGAAAGGGCACTAATTAGTTAATTAGTATAATCGAGTCCACGACTCTAAGTTCTCTGGTTGCGTAGGAAATGAGGTATACTCTCATGCCTCCCTTGGTTTCTAGCCAAATCCAATAAACTAGTGGCGACTCCGTATTACAAAATTCTTATGAACATTTCAATGGCGCGTAAGGTATGAGCTTAGGAGAGCTCGTGCCTAATCATGAACCGTAGGCCTACCTTTTAAGCAATACCCCTAAACATATTCCCTCTCCCGAGGGATAGGTCGCAACACTATTAAGCTAACTATGATAGATGAATTAAATTAAATATCTTGAGGACCCAATTTGAAGGTGAGGGGAAGTACAAAGTACTTTCTAGTACCATTTTTCCAAAGGCATGTACATGTACTTCTTAGTTTTCCGGTGTGATTAAATGCAATGAAGTCTGAAGATCTTCTCACTCTTCTGCTCTTGCTTTTATCATGACACACCGTGGCTCTCAATATCCTTCGACTCTGACTTATATGAGGTCCATATCCATCGATCAGCGGGTAAGCTTTTTTGTCTTGATTTCGACTAGTTCAATTTCTTGTGCGGCTTCATCTCACTTAATTCATCTCCTATAGTGTATCCAATACATCCCTAGTTGGAGCATGCACACACAAAATCCATATGCACAGTTAATGCCACCTGACCATTGCCCACATAGACAAAATCATTATTGCAAGTACCAGGTTGTGCATTGGGGATTCTCTACTTGTTATATCACGTGACTCTTACATAAAGTCTACACTGGAATAGGGCAATCAAGCTTCATTCTGCTTGTGAATTACTACTCTTTATGAACTCTAATCTTGTGCAACAACGACAGAGGAACATTTTACTTGTACAGGTTTACTTACGTGAAGTAGGCTTTCTTATCATTAGATGACAAGAATGTTGAGGAATAGTCAAGACAACGTATGCGAATATGAAATGTCGCATGGTTGTTCATGAGTTTAAAGGTGAAATTGTCCAATCAATCCTAAACCTATCATATATATGCCAATTCAATACTAAATTTTTCAATATTGCATTTAAGGGATGAATTGTCTAATCAGTCAATTTTTGCTATGAATCACTAAAGTGGCAATTTATTTATTGTTAGCTGTCTGACACAGCATACTACCATGTTAGTGATTTTCAACAAAATTGGCCAAAATTATTACATTAGAATTTTGTGTAAAAGTTTAGGACTAAATTGGCATCCGTATAATAGGTTTATGATTGATTGAATAATTTTCCCTACCTTTAAGCTCTGTGTAGTTCATTTTCTACTAATCTTAATGCATGTCAATTTGTTGAACTCATCTTTTTATGGTTTGGTTATGCCAACACTCCTCCTTGTACGAGAGTTCTAGGTTCCAACTAAATATTCCTCGCCAAACAAAATCTAACTATTTCAGTTCTTCTACTATTAGGATGTCTATCTTCATGCAAAGCAACAGACTGGCAGTATCATCTAATTCAACATCGTTCAAGATGCTTAACCAATTATTTCAACATCGCCCCAAGTGGGTCAACCTCTAATGCGTTCGCAGTGATCGCACTTATTTCCATTCGTGGGAAAAGCACCATAATGAACTCCACCATGCCAATCCATTTATTCTACATCATCAACCTTTCTTCTTTGGCACAGCAAGCATTCTTCTTACTCCTCTGCTAAGTTTATACATTTTCAAATACTGAAAACATGAGTAAACATGAGATGGGAAAATTACCAAGAAAAAATCTTAAATCTATTGCAAGGGCCAATTTGGTCATAAACTTTTCAATTATATTAATTTAATCCTAAATATATTGACGAATTGTCAATGTAGTCATTTTAATCAATTTTGGCTAAAATCAACAATAAGAATGGGTTAGAATAACTTTTTTTTGAAATTTTTTTTTTTTTTATTTTTTTTATTGTGACGACACAATGAAAAAGAAGAAAAGAAAAGAAAATCAAAAAAAAAAAAAAAGTAGAGGCTGCTAAACATCTTGCGTGCTAAATAATTTGGAACCTAGAATCGCTCCTCTTTTCTACTTAATTATTTGCTCAATCTCTAAATCAACTAAGAATGGGTTAGAATGAGCCTTCATCTAGCGTGCTAGAGCTAGGCTCCTCTTTGCTCAATCTCTAAGCAAAGCTAATTCATGCACGTTTCGCCGTGTATCAGCTGGTCAAAAGTGAGCAACTTATAGAAAATTAGGAGTATCATCAATCGATGTGACGAAAACGACAATACTTGACCTTCTGCACTGACTTTTTTTTACTGATTCTTTTATGCATATCTGTAACATGAGACTAGCAAAACTATTTGTCCGTGAAAAAGGTCATTTTTCATGATTCCGTAGTTATTTATTTCAGGTGGAAAAGCTTTCTCTTTTTTTAATTTAATAGAAAATATCACAGCCTTTTGAATTGCCTATTGGGATCGTGCTAATGCTTATTCTGCTACCACCTCGAAGGGATTAATCTAATAAAGGCTTTAAGGCTTATCTAGTTGCCGATAAAGATCACTTTTCTTATTAGTATGTTATACGTCATCATTAGTGATAATACTCGAGAAGTCATTCCATGCATATTTTTATAAATGATGTAGACCAATATCATCTCAATTGTTAATTGTTGAGCCCACATAATTAATAATAGAGATGAGCTTAATTTACATGATCTTTGAGCACCGACTGAAGGGAGGCAATACCCTAGTGGTGACTCAAGTCCGTTAACTACCTAGTATGTCCATTTCCTGAACCGTAAGGCGGCTGTTTCCATTTTTTATCTGGCCGTCTAGAACCCGGTTCATGCACGCCACTGTTTCTTGTCAAAGTCATATTCTCTTTAATTAATTCATAGTTAAGAAAGGAATTTTGATTTCGTCTCAGTAGACTAATTCCCGGCATTCTAGTAGTGGATCTTTTTACCTTTGGGCAAATATAACGTTGGACTGAATCACTGGTTTCCCCCTAACCAGGATGATCTCATTCATATCGTCAGGTTCTAGATTGTTTACCGTAAAACGTGTCATTATAGCAAAGATAATTATCATGTGAAACAGAATATGGTTAAATGTACCTAGTCGGCCCACGGGATATTGTGATAAATCTAAAGAGCAGGGTCGCTGCCATGCATACAACAAGTTAATTTAGTCCATGATTTTAGTGATTAACAGATTGGCCATGTTACGCTCGTCTTCTATAGCCCCCACATGATCTACTTTAATGATTTAATTGGCATTACGCAAGATAATTCCAATAGCACAAGCTTGATCAATAGGACTAGGCCAGCTCGTTTCCAATCTTACAAACTAACTTTGTTTTTGCTTTCGCGTTCTTATTATCATGTGATGGACGGTGAACACAAGGGAACATCTCAATTGAAAAATGATTGCTTGATAAATAAACTACTTGCCAATGAAATGGTATCGAAATTGGCAACAATTTGAGGAAAGTGTCTATATGCCTCGAACATAAACATTTCTTTTTCATTCTTCCAATGTTTGTTTGTTGATTTGTCGCCAAAAGCAGATCTCACACGAGGGAGATATCTTTAGATGCAATGTAAGACATTCTTGTCCTACCAAGTTGATAATTACGTGTCAAAGTTTATTTGTCAAATTTTGTGGGACTACTGCTAACTATTATAAAAGCTTAAGCTGTTAGATAAATATATAGTTTAATATTTAATTACTTTAATACTCCCCCTTATGCTTACTCTGATTTTTTTGCTTAGTACTAAGCATTGACATATTTAATTGAGGAGGCAATGGGGGTTTGAAAAGATTTGAACTCAAGATCTCTAACTTTGATACCATGTAAAATTTTATGGAACCATTGCCAATTATTCTAAAAACTTAAGCTATTAAATGAAGGTATGGTTTAATATTTAATTATATCATCAGTTGGAAAGAAAATGAGAAAAATGCATAATACTTATAGTCAATTTATTTCGTGAAAAAATGAATAAATTGGAAAACATTTCGCTAAAAATGATCTTTTGTTTCACCTGAAATAAATAGTCATTCGAAAATGTTGTTGTTATCCATGACAAATTATGTTTAAATATTTATGTGAATGATTATAATATTTTCTTATATTTATTTATTTTTGTAAGTAATATAAATAATCATTTTTAGGAAATTATTTTTCAGATCACTCATTCTCCTCGAAAGTTACATAGGTTTATAAGTAATGAATAAGTAATAATTCATTTGATTGACCGTTGATGTTGTGCAATTAGAAGTGTATAAAAGTTTCCATTAGAGAGGTGGAGAGGCTGTGGCTGCATTTGGTTCAGCATTTGCAATGGGCTTTGAATCCAATGCAAATGCTGAAAGTCCAAAGCTACTTGGGGAAAATACAGTTGTGTTTGGTAAAATTTTTTTGCAAATGAACTTTGAGTTGAATGTGCGTTTGGTAAAAATAACTTTCACAATGGGCTTTGATGGGTATTATGTTTTCTTTTTTTTTTCTTTTTTTAAATTCAGCTAAACCCTTCGCTAGACCGGCGAAGGGCTGCTCCTTTTTCATTTAAAAAATAAATAAATACAAGGGTAATAACGGAAATATGAAAAATTAATAAGGGTAGTTTAGGAAGAAAAAAATATTTTCAGCATTTCTAATGACTGACTTTCATTTGAAAGCTCCTTGGAATTGGTTGCCAAACACCCTTATTTTGGCTGAAGGGGTTTTGGGGGTTGAATAGGCTTTCTAAATGCCCATCCAAACGCACCATGTGATGACCGATCTTGACTTTTCTATTTATGGATGTAACTTCTTATCAAGAAGAAAATAAAAACTTGTTTGCAGTTTTTTAAAAGTGAAAAATAAATTATTTTTCATGTCAAAACTTGTAAATTTACTGAAATTTGAGAAAATTATGAAAAATATATATGTAAAGCTCTAAATAGCTGGATCTCTACACTCGTGTCACAAGATTATCAACAAAAAAAGTAAAATGTAAAATGTCTATCAAGACATGCCCTTCAGATTTGCAGAGGTGACATCTCAACGTCCATTGTCGAAGCATTAATTGCATGACCACATAATTTTAGTTTCCTTTCGTCTTTATTGGCAAATCGGCCGCCCGAATTAAGTCATGCTTTAATGAGCAATTTTCAGAGGCAGTCGTGGTCTGTCCCTTCATGGCTTGAGCTTTCAGTGTTACTGTTTTTGGGACTTTAAAATAATTATTGGACAACACTTAACAAAGATTTACATTTCGGAAACAATTTGTAGCTTAGCATTTTCTCATATGTACAAAAGTGCATGTTAGGCATATCTTGGAGATAATATTTTCTCTGCATATGGGGAAAATTACAAGAAGGGAGAAAGTAGGAGATCGAATTCTTTTTCTTGAGGCATTAGTTGATGATTCTATTAAGCAAATACCACATAGCAAGTTTCAAAGTGAAGGGTCTCGTAAAAATGTATTACTCTCGCGACTTGACCTTCTGTCATGAAGCTCATAGGCTACAAGTCTCACTCATGAAGATTAGCCTTGTCCTTACTCCTTTAGCTTTGCTTGTGAAGATTTCCCTTCATTTCGAGAAAAGAAACCTAGAAAGGAAGAAGATGAACAGTAGCATGAAAAAGGAAAAATAAGGATAAATTGACAAAAAGTAAGAAAAAAATTAAAGAAAATGATGTTTTAGCAATTGAGTTGTACGTGTTAAATCGCCAATCATATCATGTAGGAAGGTTGGCAATAATGAAATCATCATGTTAGTGATTTGGCAACAATTGACGAGAAGAATTATATAAGAATTTCTATCACAACTGAGGACTATATTAATAAAATTGAAATATTTAAAGTTAAATTGACAATCATATAGCATGTTCAGGACTGATTGGATAATTTTTTTAAGATTGTGTGTAACCCTTTTATGAGATTAAGAGATTATTTTATGACAAATTGTGAGGGCTAAATATGGTGTGCATTATTGAGTATAATCATTAGCTGGAAAACATTGAAAGTCACTCAATTGTGATTATAATTTTTATTTTATACTTGATTTACAGTGGAATGTTGTGCCGCTCTCCCATGAAGATCACATCAAATCTAACCTCGTAAATTTAATGTCTTATTAATTTATTTATTTTATTATTCGATTACTTCGTTAATAACAGCATGGTCAACTTTTTAGGCAAGTCGTATTGAAAAATGCTCTGAGTGAATTTTCCCTTGCTTTAAAACGTCCACGGCTTGTCGGGGGGTCCATTAATTGCGGTAAAGAGAGCCGACCGGATGTCTTTGGTCCAATTACGTAGATCCTGGCTGCAATCCGGTCCAAGTAATTCAAAAGGGTGTGAGTAGGGCTCGTGCAGCTTGCCAAACGAATCTTAGACTAACCCACTAATACCCTAGTCACCTCATGATTGAAACAGCGTGCTTGTCAATCAAATCTAGGGAAAACCCAAAAATATGCAGCACCTCCAGAGAAAATTTGGGAGAAGCAGCCATCACTATAGGTCGTTATTGGACATTGGTCAAATAACATGAACCGCACCCAAATTTGCACATTCTTCTTCTTTCCAAGAAGATGATTTGCACCATGAAATGTCGGAAAAAGAAAACATGCATGTTAAGGGGTGTGCAAAAAAACCGAGACCTGCCCAGACTGTCTAGAACCGGACCGGAACCGTCCAAAACCAAACTAGAATCACCCGAAACCGGTGGTTCTTAAGAGAATTGGTCCGATTCCCGATTCCAATTCATGGAAACCGGTGGATACCGGTCGGGTTCCGATTCTATGGGCAGATCCACCCATCCATTTGAACCAGACTGTTTATATTATAATAATATATTAATTTTTAAATTTAAAAAAAATTCAAAATTAACAAATCTAAAATTTAGGGCTCCAATCACCATATTATCTAAATTCACTACTCTCCTATTCCATCTCGTCTCTCTTAGTTCAAAATCTCCCCAAGCTTAATCTTCCTCTCCAATTCACTTCTGAATCTACTCATCTCCCTTTGAGTCCTAGTCCGAACTCGACGAATAATGAGTTGATTCTCTTTCCCCACCTCGAACTTGAACTCTCTCTCCACGTCGTCATCATCCTTGTTGCCACATCCGCGTTCATTGTCACTATTGTCCTCTTTATTGTTGGGCTCGTCCTGCTTCTACCTCCCCTCTTCCTCCTCCCTCTCCTTAGGCCTCCCCCTCATTGACCTCATTTTCGAGGACAAGGGCGAACTCCAAGTCTAATAATGGCTCATCGTCCTTGTTGTCCTCCTCATTGTTGGTCTTGAGGGAGGAGCAGGAGACGATGGAGGTGGTGGCGAAGATGGTGGTGGTGGTCGGGACGGAAGCAGTGCAAGGGTCACGACTGTTGCTGCCACAACACTAGTACTTGAGAAGAATAAAGCTACAATGGTCGATAGAGCCAGAATAAGTAGATGTGAGAAGGGCGAAAAGGGGAATGCACGGAGGTTGGATCAATTTTATGGATCCACCCGAGAAATGGACCGGACCGGCAGTTCAGTTCTCAGGTGGATCCATGCAACTAGCGGGCAGTTCCCGGTTCCAATTTTTCGGAACCGGTTCTTAGCGAGCGGTTCCCGGTTCTAATTCGAAAATCACCCACCCAGATCATGCATGCCCCTACGTTGGAGCCTAATAGAAAATCTAAGGGTGCCATAATGGAAATTGGGGAAAAGGAAAAAGAGACAGTCAAGTATAAAGTGAGGAGAAAATTGAAGATGATTTTTTTTTTCAAAATTCCTTTCTGACCTTTTTTTTTTTTTTGATATAGGAGAATGGTGATTTTTGTGTTTTATTTTTACCTCTATAATCTAGGCATCCTTTGGCCAAAAGAAAAAAAAAATTGCTTACCAAGATTAGGGTTTTTGAAAAGGCAGTAATGCATTTTAAGGAATAATTCGATTTGCAAAATTTTTATTCACACGTCCTAGGGAAGTCACCTCTTAAAAAAATTAAAAGTTTTCTTTTTTGATTGCTGAAGTTGACTAAACAAATGCTCTCAAAAGATTCTCTGAACAAGATAAAACGTCACATGTAAAGGTGTCTGCATCGCATAGCAGGTGAGCGCAATAAGGCACAACTTGCCTTTTTCGCTAGAGCACCTAGAACATCAACAAGAATTGCATACAAGTTATTCTTTTTCTTTTTTATATTTGATAAACCATTTAAAAAGAAAATGTTTTTTCTCTTATCCTTTCATTTTTCTGTGCTGAATATCCCTTAAAATCATTAAACCCATCAAATAGATGGGTTAGATTGGGTTGAAAAAGATTTGATCCAAATAAACCATTTTAACCCATTTTGACTCATTTCTATATAATACAAATTTAGTAACAATACCTAACCCAACATTTATTTCTAAAATGCTTCAATATTAACCAAATTTTAAGAAAACTCATATCCAAACAGAGGTAAAAGTGCGAAGCAAGTAAGTGTGAGATCAAGAGAGAATGAAGAGTGAGCATAGCTGTCTATCTTTAAGTAAGTTATACATCTATTTATGACTCGATGAATACTCATATTATATTTAAACTCATTTATAACTCATTTACTTAATTTAAATAACTCATATAACAACTCGGCTCATAATATATAGGTTAAGAAATGGATTTATGATCCATTTTGCTATGTCTACCAATCATGTAGATCCTGGCATTTATAGAGGTGTAGGGCTTGTGCAACTTATCTAACAAATCATAAACGACCAGACTTTCCCTAGTAAAATTAGTGATTCACACCGCGTCTCAATAATCAAATCATGTAGCCAGCTTCTTGAACATGTTTTAATAGGGGCTTTTGTACTAGTCTCTGATCTAGTTCCACTTTTGTATGCTTTACATGTCGAGAGCAAGATCAGAAGAGAGATTTCGTGCACGCTTCTGTTTCGCCAAGGAATTAAGACAAGCTCGGCCTGGGTAAAACCCCACTACATAGATCTCTTCGAAAACGGGTAGAAGCAGTAATGACTATAAGCCCCTATTTCACATTGGAAAAATAAAACAAACTCGCTTTTACATTCCTATGTTTTGCAATTTGCATCATTTTCTTCTTTTACAAGCAATCCTCCACGAAAACGTTGACGCCTATTGGTCTCTAGAAGATAACAAAACAGGAATCGTTGATGAATCCTGGAGCAGTTGATGAGCGCGTAAAGAAATATTTTTTTAAAATTTTCTCTCTTTCTTGCCCGTATGACTAAGTAAGTCGAGAGAAATTTATCAGCTCTTCCCTTGGCGGTGCTCTTTAACCAATCTTCTCATTCGTGGAAACACGGAAAAAATGAGCACGTGCCTTCGAAAGACAAATGATCATCTTTTCTTCCTTGAAGTTTCATCTGTTGTGAGGTCGAAGGGCACGTTTCTGTGGGCACTACGGCGGCTCACGCTAGTGAGACAGCGACTGCTAAACATTGAAAGAAATTTCCTATAAATTGCTCCTTTCCATGGAAGGGGAAGGTCACAAGTAGAAAGAGAACATATCAAGTGATTGGTACAAGTTCTCCGAGAGAGAGAGAGAGAGAGAGAGAGAGAGAGAGAGAGGATGGGGACATTTCTAGGGTATGCGTTCACCTTGACCCTGCTCTTTTGCATAGCTCAAGGCAAAGTCCTCCACTATGATTTCGTGGTAAGTAGGAATATCCCGTCCTTGAGCACTTCAAGCGTGTCATTTTCAGGCCATATAGAACATTTAGAGACTATTGGCCCATTCGTTATGAGTTTTAGACTCCTTTAGAAGCATTAGATTCAACCATGATCCCATAAATCGTAAATGTTATCATATTACAATATTCAATGTAAGAATCGACTTATATTCAATTTCTTCACAGTTTAGTAGTATCTCGTAAATTTCTATAGTCGTGTGATTTATTAACGTATTCTTTTCAGATACAGTTTCCAACCCCATTTGGAGTCTTTACTCCGGAAGAAAATTCAGCTAGGGGCTTTGAATGAATTAATGTTACTGTAAAAAATGATGTGCCAAAACGATTCTTGCATCAATTTAATAAGAGAGACTGTGTCAGATGTATGATGGCCCAAGTTTTACAGGATGATTTTTTTATTTGTGATAGGTAAAGGAGACACCCATTGACATGTTGTGTGAGACGAATCGGACTGTATTGACCGTGAATGATCTATTTCCGGGGCCGGAGATTCGTGCTCACAGGGGCGATACCATCTATGTCAATGTTACCAACATAGGACCTTATGGAGTCACTATTCATTGGTATAAATAAAACCACCCTTCCTCCACCCTTGATCCCCTCTCCTCTTTCGCCTTCCTAATACTGTCCACATGTGCAGGCATGGAGTGAGACAAATAAGGTATCCTTGGTCTGATGGCCCGGAGAATGTCACACAATGCCCGATCCCTACGAACTCAAGCTTCCTTCAGAAAGTCATTCTCACCGAAGAAGAAGGCACGCTATGGTGGCATGCTCATAGCGATTGGACACGTGCAACTGTACACGGCCCTATAATCATTTTGCCTGTTGGCAGCACCAACTACCCTTACAAGTTTGACGAACAACACACAATTGTGATCGGTATTCTAATTTCAACTAACTTAAATCACAGAAATAAAAGTTTTACTTACACATGCACAAATAACAGTTTGTTTTATTTTTCTTGACAAAACTATAATTTGGCACGCAGCTGAATGGTATGCGAGAGATACGAAGGCCATAATTGATGAGGCTCTTGCTACTGGGGGCGATCCAGACTTGTCTGTGGCCTATACCATCAATGGTCAACCAGGAGACACTTATCCATGCTCTAATGGTACTAATTCTAGTGTGTATATATGAGTGTGATATATGCTATTTTTCAAAAAGAAAAGCTTTTCCTTTTTTCCTCGGTTTGTTAACACCTTTTCTTTTGCAGGTTTGATGTACAATATAACAGTTTTGCAGGGAAAAACGTATCTCTTTCGGATCATCCACTCAGGGATGAATGAAGAGATGTTCTTCGGCATAGCCAAGCATAATCTCACCGTAGTTGGAATGGATGGAGCTTATTTGAAGCCACTTAAGACCAATTACCTCATGATAACTCCTGGTCAAACAATGGACGTTTTGGTCACTGCGAACCAAAGCCCTGGTCGCTACTACATGGAATTCAGTCCATTTGTGGACACTGATGCCCCAACCAACGACAATGTCACAAGGGGGATATTCCAATACAACGGTAGTTACAACCACTTGGAGACTCCCACGTTACCCAAGCTTCCAGGTTTTACCAACAAGAGCGATGCTGGAAACTTCACTATCCAGTTGAGGAGTTTGAACAGCAAAGAACATCCAGCCACGGTTCCGACCAAAATCACAAGGAACATTACGATCACGGTGTCTGTAAATCAACAGCCATGTGCTACTAATAAAACATGTCTTGGTCCACAAGGTTCTATGCATTCGGCGAGCTTGAATAACATAAGTTTTTGGACTCCATCAATTAGCATTCTCCAAGCATACTACAAGTGAGTAAATTGCTAGACGTACCAACTTTGATCCTATTTGTTCGGATTGAATATTTTTCTTAAACCAATAGAGGTGATTCAGGTTGAAATGTTTTCCAAACCGAACCAATTTAACTGGTTGAAACCTTCATTTTCTTGGAGCGAAGGCGTAATTCAACATCCAATCTGTAACATTATGTTCATGTGGTGTGTGCAGCAACATAAGTGGAGTCTACAACAATACTTTTCCAGATAAACCACCTTTTGTGTTCGACTACACTGGAAACGTCTCGGCCTTAGGGGAAGCTGCCTTTGTGAGCACCGAAGTGTTGATGATCAAGTATAACGAAGAGGTTGAAATAAGATTCCAAGGGACCAACTTCGGAGCAGCAGAGAATCACCCCATGCATTTGCACGGCTATAGCTTTTATGTTGTTGGAATGGGCGATGGAAATTTCAGTGACTCCTATGTATCACAATATAATACAGTGGATCCGCCCTATATTAACACTGTTGGACTCCCCAAAAACGGCTGGACAGCGATCAGATTCAGAGCCAATAATCCAGGTATTAGGATTTCATCAGGAGAAATGCATGGAAAAATATATTTCTTATCCATTTCGCCATTCATGAATTTAGTCAAGTAGATGAATGCATAATTGACAGATTATTCTTTCATTTGTGCTTGTAGGGGTGTGGTTCGTGCACTGTCACTTAGATCGCCACGCAAGCTGGGGAATGGACACGGTCCTCATCGTTGGAGAGGGGCCAAACAAGGACCAGAAGTTGCTTCCGCCGCCCCAACACATGCCTCCTTGTTCTGGGCTATAATCATGACGCCATTTGCTTTGGGTTCATAAGCATATTATTATCGAAGATTCGCAACTTTAGATCATTCTAATAAGTTCAATTGTAATCTTCATTCAGAATAATGTAATTTTCTTTTGATAAGTAATTCGAAATGTATTTGCACGATTAGTCGAGGAACTTGATGGATCGTACATACAAAGATATGCTTTAAATCAGATTTTTATTCTGGTATTAAAGATGGGTACCGGCTATTGTATTAGTTTATGAGATTGGCAAAATAGTGCTTTTCTTAGCTCCCATGTGGTTCAGCTGACGGAGGAATGAAGAAACCATTTCGTACACTCTATGCTGAGAAAGAAAGCTAGTAAAAGTCGCGATGCCTCTTTCGCAACGCAACAAGTTGATGAGTTCAACATGTCGTATGTCCTAGGATAATCATTATCTTTAATCAGCTCTTTGTTTTCAATTTGATTGTGATGTTAGGCTGATAGATGTAATTCGGATAAAGAATAATCATCAAGATTGTGTGACTTGGTCTTTTGTTTGGGACCTTATTCTAATGAAGGTCTCGTAATTCCTCGAAGTTTAGATTGACCGTTTCAGCTGGAATTTGTCGCACAAATCTTTTACTAACTGTTGGTTAAAATCTTCCGCATCTGCGTAAGTTTCTACACAAGTGTATTTGCAAGCATTCCATGAAAATGTTTTAGGTTTCTTAAAACAACCTATTCACCCTCATTTTGATCGTTGTGGTAGCCTCTTTAATTGGCATTGGAGCAAGTTGCTCAAGAGCAAAAAAATCTTTTATGGCAACTTTACAGGAGCTTATTTGCGAAAAACATTCTATTATTCAACTTCCTAGGTTTGAAGGGGCTAATTATACTTATTCGAAAATGCATGATGAAAATGTTTATTCAATCCACGGACTATGCGTTATGGTTTGTGATCGAAAGAGGTTCATATATTCCAACAAAGAGGTTAAGTTGCTGATTCTTTATTCGCGGCTAATTCTACACAGATTTCGGAAGAAACGAGATAGTCTAAAATCAAAAGTCGTACATATTTGTGTTGTGCTTTAACGCCTATTGAGTTTAATATAATTTCTTCTTTTTGGTCGGCAGGAAATTTGGGATTTGCCCAATAAAGGCACCGATACGTAAAAGAGACCGAGATGAACATATTGCTTGGAGATCACGAGACATTCAGAATGGAGAGTCCCATGAACACACAAAGGAAATACTCGTGCACTACAAGTACATCATGGGTAGACTTGCCACGCATGGCATGATCTACGAAAAAGAGAATCATAAAAGCAAGATATTTCGAGCATTACCAACAGAATGGACTTACGTGAAAATATCAATTCCTTAAGCTCAAATACTTCAATTCTTCGATTCGGTTTTCATAACTTATGAAATCAAATTCAACGAAGATCCTAAAATATTCAAGGAAAAAATCTATGGCGTTTGAAACTAACTATCAATATAAAGATAGTGAAGAATCATCGTCTCACCATGATGTGGACGATGATGTAGCATTCTTTCACTTATCTTAGCAACTTCATACATTGACATCAACAAATCATCAAGTGGATCCCATAAAAAAAATAAAAAAAATTATTGATGAATTAGTGAACTTGGCTTTTAATATTCATTATGATAATAAATAACTCAAAATAATCTCTTGCAATTAATAAGAACTATAGTTTATTTCTGAGATTTCCGACCCTTCTTATCTAAATTGTTTAGAGAAACTTTATGGAATTATAGCAACGTGCTGAAAAACTTTTGTTTAGGATTTATGAAAGTGACATATTGTATAACGTATAGCAACCGATTTATTTCTTGAAAGGACTCGTCTACTATCGTTTCATTATCACCCTCCAATACTCAATGAAATTTCGTGCACTATTTTCCTGCCCGAGACTGTCCTTCTCATGCAATCAATTGGACATATCTTAGATAATATCCACACATATAAACGTCTGAATGAACATAAATTACGACAACTGAAAACTAATTACGGGCAATTGCTTATTTGTTCATACCACGTGCATTTTTTATTTTTATTTTCAAGAAATATATGTCTAAACTGTAAGCTGCAGTACTGTGCAGAGCGAACACACCAAACCATCTTGGACTTCATCGAGTTTGCCATAGAAACAAGAGGAGTCCTTCGGAATATATGCTGCTTCCCAAACTAATCCTATTGGCTATCGACGGCAATTTCGACGTCCGGAAACTAGTCCTTGATGTTGGGCAGCCCTCACAGACGTTCCACCGCTCCTTCACGATGGATCGCGATCGTTGCACCGTCACCCTCCATGGTTCCTTCACCCAGACCCTCTTCACCTTTTCCAGTGATCTCAGTTTTCGTGGCAAAGCTGAGTTACCACTATTCTCTTGGCTCCTTCAACAAAAAAATCCAGCCAAAATTGACTGGATGAACTGAATCGATATGATTGCAAAATGTTTAGGATTGAATTGGCTAGAAAAAAAAAAGATTTATGACTAAATTGGAAAAAAATGTAATAAGTTTAGAATTGTTTGGGTAATTTTTCCGTTTAAGAATTGATTTAGACTGAGTATGATTTGTTCCAACTGGCCATATTCTGTTGGATGCAATTGCGTGGTGTGAGGAAGTGATTGCTTGAATGGAGTTTCTGCTTGAGTATTAGACAATTAGATTTCATGTAGTTGGGTGCAACTTGACATATACGCTCGACTTTTCATGAATTTTCTTAAAACGTGAACCTTTTTTTTTTGGGGGGAGGGGGAGGGGGAGAGAGAGAGAGAGAGAGAGAGAGAGAGAGAGAGAGATATTCAAGTTCTCCTACTACGCCATTTGATATCAAGCCATGCTTAAATCTTTATCTTTTTAGGCTCAATTTGTTTCATGGAAAAGGTTTTCCGGGAAAACCTTTTCCGAATTTTTCATCGTTCATTTAATGGAAAATGAATTCTCGGGAGAAAATGTTTTCCATGAAAGGAAAAAAATCTTCTAAATCAAAGGAAAATGTTTTCCACTTTTGAAAAGTGGAAAACATTTTCCTCACTTGATCTCTCTTATCTCACATCTCTACAAATCCTCACTTCCTCCTTCCCTTTCTTCTTTTTCTTTTCTTTTTTTATTCGAATTATTTTTAAATTGTATTTTTCTTTTTTAATTCGAATTATTTTTAATTTCCTTTCATTTTTCATTTTTTTTTTGTTTTCTTTTCTTTGTTTCCCATCTTCTTCTTTCTTGGCTAGTCGTCAGCCGTCACCAAGTGAACCTCAAGCTTGTCGATCTCAAGCTCGCACTCGTCGATCTGGTGAGCCTCGAGCTTGACGCTCGCGTTAGCCAATCTGGTGAGTGGAAAATATTTTCCTTACCGAACATCGGAAAATATTTTTCGAAACATTTTTCAAGTTTTAGCCGAACACCAGAAAATATTGTCATTTTCCTGGAAAATGACTTCTAAGAAAATATTTTCCGGAAATGGCCCATTTTCTGCGAAACGAACGGACCCTTAAGTCTTGATAAGTCGAATTTCGCAGTGTGCATATTTAGGATTGATTAATCTTTATCATGCCATGCTTTAGTTTGACTTTGATTCCCTTATTTTATTTTTCTTGCATTAGTCTATACATATTAGGGCTTCGAACTTTTAATCCCTCAGGTTGGACCCTAATATTTTTTCGTGTGATTTGCTATGATTGATTTGATTAGTTAAACCTTGATGTTCTTGAAATAGCATATTATCAATGACATGATTAATTACAATCTTAATGTGTATTTCAATGCATCATGATAGTATCAATCATCATTGGTCATCACTATCTCACGTATATTTAGAGCTTAGTGCGAATAATTTTTGGCCTTTTAATTAGGGAAGATGCATGTTAGTTTTAGAATGCATATAGTTTTAGAATAATACATATCTTTCATAAATTTGTTCAAACAAAAAAAAAATGTTATCTTGGTTTCATTTGGAACATGTAAACCTAAAATTAATTAGGCTTATGTTATATTACGCATGCCATTTACATATAAGTTTTTTTTTTTTTTTTTGGTCAAAAGAGAACTTTCTATTACTGATTAAGGTAGAGTCTTACATAACAGAGATAGAGAAAGATCTGCACATAAAATATTCCATAGAGGAAACGGGGGTGAAGTCACCCAATTACGAGGGAGATTATGTAGCCGATGATTCCGTGCAAGCCAATCTACTGTGGCATTTGCTTCGTGTGGGCAATGGATCACCATGATATTATTGCTTTGGATTATCGCACTCCTACAACGCTACACAACTACTTTTAGATTCCATGAAGGTCGGCCCGGCCCATTGCCATATCTACCACCACTGAACAGTCGCTTTCTATTTACCACTTCACAGTTTGACTTTCGAAGTCTCTCACGTGTGGCAACTGAAGTTCCTGGGTATATAAGATCCCGTGTAAAATCGCCTCGGCTTCTGCTTCGTTCGACGAAGAAACCCTAGCCGTGGATGCAAAGCCTTCGAGAGCTCTTCCAAATGAATTGCGCACAACTCTAGCCATAGAACACAAAAATTCGCCTGAACACCATGCCGCATCAACGTTTAGCTTCAGATCCTGCCCTTCCGAAGGTCGCCACTGATCAGGTTTGTCTCGTTTAAGTGTTCGTACATTTTGTTTCGATTTGCCTCCACTGAAAGAGATATGTTGTTCCTGTGCCGAAATCAGTAGATCTGCTGGTCTGGGATCTTTCGCTCGAAAAATCCAGTTATTTCTCGCCTTCCAAATGTTCCACAGAAGCATAACAGTGAGCTCTCGAGCAGGTGAGAACTGATCGCTTCTAAAAGCATTGAAGATCCACTGATCTGTTCGTTTAATACTGCTGTTAGGTCTGATCCCTTCAAATCTCGAGTCATCCCATATTTTCTTTGTCCATCTACATAAGAAGAAGAGGTGCTTTGTAGTTTCGATGCTAGAGTGGCAGAACGGGCATAATGGGTCTTGAATAATTTTCCTTTTATACAGGTTCTCCCTCGTAGGAAGAGCATTTTGACAGAGGCTCCAGAGGAAGGAACGAACCTTTGGTGGCGCATCTAGACTCCAGATTTGAGTCCATAAGGTACGTGGTGGCTGAAATGAACAGGAGGGTCAATTCTGATTTGATCTACTTGTTGTTACAATGGCTCTGTTGTATCCACTCTTGACAGAGTATTGCCCTGTTCTGTTGCCTGTTCATATGATCAAATCTGGCTTGGATTGTTGGCTTAGGGGGATGGATTGCTAATATCTCGTTAGCAATAGTTTCTTTGTAGAGCTAATGGATTGTCTGTTGTTTCCATTCTCTAGATTCTACATTTATCAATTCAGACACTAAAATAGGCTCTATTTGGTTTGCTTGACCACCTATAATTCCTTGTGAAAGCCATCTATCTTCTCGAATACGAATAGAGTTCCCATCCCCTACTGACCATTTGATGTTGTTCTTTATTATGTCTCTGCCAAGCATTAAACTTTGCCAGCCCCATGATGGCCGGTGTCCCTTAGCAACTGTCCAGACATCACCATTGGGAAAGTAGATCCCTTTCAGCACTCTGCTCCATAGGGCCAATGGGGAATTAGCTAATCTCCAGGTTTGCTTGCCTAGCATGGCTCTATTAAAGGCTTTGATTCAATGATAAGTGGCAACCACTTCTTTAGTCTGTTTGCTAGGATTTTTTAGATGACTTTATAACTAAAGTTGCACAGACTAATTGGTCTGTATTAACTGATATTTTCAGGGCATTTAACTTTAGGAATCAAAGCAATGTGGGTTTGGTTGAGTCGGGGATCAAGAATGCTCTTCTGAAAGAAATCTTGGACTAGCTGCATCAGGCCAGTGTTTATAATTTTCCATGATTGTTGGTAGAAAATACCATTGAAGCCGTTAGGGCCAGGGGCTTTGAAAGCTCCTAATTGAAAAACAGCTGCTTGAATTTCCTCCAATAAAGGTACTGCCACCAATTCTTCATTTATAGTCTTTGTTATTGGGGATGGGCATTGGTTTAGGACAGGTTGGTAATTTCTTGGACCCTCAGTCCTATATAAATTCTCATAGAAAGACTGGATATGTTTCTGTAGAATCATGGGATCTCTACACCAGCTATTATCTTCTAATTGCAGCATAGTAATACGGTTTTGCTGCCTCCTTTTGATTGTTGTAGCATGGAAAAAATCTGGTGTTTTTGTCTCCCCAATGTAACCATTTTAGGCGTGATCTCATTCCCCAGAACTGTTCTTCCTATTTTCTTAGTGTTTCTATTTGACTGATGATGTTCTGCACTTGCTTCTTACTCGTATGTTGAGTTGTTTGATTCGTAATTTCTGTTAAGGCTTGATTAAGTTCTTTGATCTGTGTAGAAGCATTAGCAAACTTCTCTTTGCTCCACTTAGATAATACTTGTGATGTCTTCCATAATTTGTTTGAGAAAGAGGAAATTTGAATTGGTTTTTCAGCCCATACTTGGTGGATAACTTCCTGATATTCTGCATGGTCTGTCCAAAAGGCTTCCAATTTGAATTGTTTCTTCCTCTTCTTTACTCCAGGGTACAGTTGAAGGACAAGAGGACTGTGGTCTAATCCATTTGCTGGAAGTGCCTGGACTTCTACTTCATGAAAGGTAACTCGCCACTCTAAAGTACAGAGCACTCTATCGAGTCGTTTTTTGACCAAATCTACCCCCTCCCTGTTATTAGCCCATGTATATGCACATCCGTGGCTATCTACATCCATTAGGGATAGATCATTAAGCATGTTTTTGAATGCTGCAATTCTTCTGTTGTCCGCTTCTTTTTTCCCCACTTTCTCCCATACATATAGTATCTCATTAAAATCTCCCATACAAATCCATGGAATAGAAATTGGAGGTTTAAGAGTTCCCAACAGTTGCCATAGGTTTATACGCTCTTTAAAATCAGTAGAGGCATGGACAAAAGTTATCTGCATAATTTGTCTACTTTCAGGGTCAGTACACTCCACATCTATGAACTGTTTTGAAGTAGCTTGCACCTTTAAAGCAATTTCCTCTTGCCACATTATAGCCAATCCCCCCGCTATGCTTGTTGGATTAACTAAGTAGAGGTTCTGGAATTGAAGCTTTTTGCAGACCTTTTCCACCATAGTTGCTTTATTTTTTGTCTCCATGACAAAAAGTAGATTGGGCCTTTCGAGAGCTATTAGAGCTCTTAGTTCCTGGATTGTCAGGGGGTTGCCCAGCCCCTGACAATTCCAACTAACGATTTTCATGGCTTCAGTGGTGGCTTATTAGGGCTAGCCACCAAAGCCCACTCGTGTCCATCTTTGATTAACTTCGCCGGGGTCTCCAAAAGGTCTGCATCATCTGTGAGGAGAGGAGATGTTCCTGGTATGCATTTATGTTTTTTTGCCTTTTGTACTTTCATATTCTTTTTGCTACTTTTCCCAACTTTTGATAATAGTGGTTTTTGGGATTTAGGGCATGATACCTATTTTCCACGATCTCCGTCTTCTACTATAGTAGGTACATTTACTGGGCTTATCTCCTGTTCTGGACTGCTTTCTGATCATTTTTTGATGCAGGCTACAATTTGCATATCAAATGCTGCCTCTCGAGCAATGAAGTCCATTCCACTAGGTTGGGTGGGTGGTACAGGTACTGTCTCTTCCACTACAAACTCCTCCTCCATTTTCCCATAGAAAGCATCCCAGTAAGGGCTGTGATCACTGGTCTCTGCCTTCAACCAGGGTCCATATAACCCCTTTTTGTTCATTGCCCAGGGTGAAGTTGCATATGGAACTTCAAGACAGTCAGTTGCATAGTGCCCAATTCTACCACAAGAGAAATAGTAATGTGGGAGACGCTCATACTTGAATTCCACCCATAGCCAATTGTTATCGATATCCAGAATAGCCCCCGATTTCAAAGGTAAGGTCAAATCGATTTCAACTCTAACTCTACCACCTCTGTTCTGAACATTATTTGTTGAGTCGAGTTGAACTTCTATAACATTTCCCATCCTTTTACCCAGATCAGTTAACACTTTGTTTACTCTCCAGCCAGGGGGAACTCCTCCAATGCGCACCCAGAAAGCTACCCTAGTGAATTCATAGCAATGTTCAGGGACTTTAGGTAGACACTGTTTCAAAACGAGCAAATTGGTAGAATATGACCAAGGTGAATTCCTCATTACTCGCTATTTTTCCTCCTCCGATTGAAAAAGAATGTGAAATACCCTGGTTCCTTCTGAGAGCATGTAACCCCTTCTGTTTTCCATGCTTTCTTCATTGTAGTGATGAAGGCAGGATAGTTCACATTGGGTCTGGAGTACAGTTTACCATAGAGAGTACATTGACATTCCTCCCTTTTCTGTGGGGGTATTTTAGTGGACACTTCAACTACATCTTCCTCAGACCACAAGTGCCCAAGGCTTTTGCATAAGGCAGCCACTCTCATCTCATTTTCTTCTTTGCTTTCCATTTTCACTAACTGTCAATCTCTTTTCTAGGGAGGATCAGAGCTAGACTACCGACATCCCCGAGAAAACCCAATTTCAGCTATTTCCAGATCCTGACCTCTACCACTCCAATCTCATCGGCAAAGCAACAACTCAAATGAAAACAAACGGAAGCAACGAAGATATATTTGATAATCTACTCAAGATCATAACTCAGAGCAGTGATCAACACTCCACTTGTGCGATGCTTTCGTGCAAGATCATCCCAACCGATGGAATCCAGAATCACCCAGAGAGTCGCTGAGGAGAATTCCAACCGTATTACTTAGAAGTAACATTTCTTTGTTTGATTTTCCGTTTTGGAGCCTGGGGAGAGAAAACACGGGAGATTGGTGATTGATTACAGAAGAACACCAGTGATTTAGGGTTTAGGGTTTGTAAAAGAGGGGGGGAGACGCCACCATGAGGCAAAGAGAAAACTCGCAGAGGCGTGTCCATTTACATATAAGTTTAAATAATCGTATCATGTCGACCTTCTCACTCTACCACTGTCATACATCACTTGTTAGTTGCCTTCACCCAACTCACATTTATGCCTCCCTCTCTCTCTCTCTCTCTCTCTCTCCTACGTGCGCACACGCACGCGCGTGCGCCTTTGCCCTTCACCACAAGCCCTCGGTGCTACAAGATCCAAGTGCAAGCCATTGTGATTGCTCACTTGATCTCTCTTATCTCACATCTCTACAAGTCCTCACTTCCTCCTCCCCTTTCTTCTTTTTCTTTTCTTTTTTTATTCAAATTATTTTTAAATTGTATCTTTCTTTTTTAATTCGAATTATTTTTAATTTCCTTTCATTTTTCATTTTTTTTTTCGTTTTCTTTTCTTTGTTTCCCATCTTCTTCTTTCTTGGCTAGTCGTCGACCGTCACCAGGTGAACCTTAAGCTTGTCGATCTCAAGCTCGCGCTCGTCGATCTGGTGAGCCTCGAGCTTGACGCTCGCGTTCGCCAATCTAGTGAGTGGAAAATATTTTCCTTACCGAACACCGGAAAATATTTTTCGAAACATTTTCAAGTTTTAGCCGAACACTAGAAAATATTGTCATTTTCCTGGAAAATGACTTTTAAGAAAATATTTTCGGGAAATGGCCAATTTTCCGCAAAACGAATGGACCCTTAAGTCTTGATAAGTCGAATATCGCAGTGTGCATATTTAGGATTGATTAATCTTTATCATGCCATGCTTTAGTTTGACTTTGATTCCCTTATTTTATTTTTCTTGCATTAGTCTATACATATTAGGGCTTCGAACTTTTAATCCCTCAGGTTGGACCCTAATATTTTCTTGTGTGATTTGCTATGATTGATTTGATTAGTTAAACCTTGATGGCCTTGAAATAGCATATTATCAATGACATGATTAATTCCAATCTTAATGTGTATTTCAATGCATCATGATAGTATCAATCATCATTGGTCATCACTATCTCACGTATATTTAGAGCTTAGCGCGAATAATTTTTGGCCTTTTAATTAGGGCAGATGCATGTTAGTTTTAGAATGCATATAGTTTTAGAATAATACATATCTTTCATAAATTTGTTCAAACAAAAAAAAATGTTATCTTGGTTTCATTTGGATAACATGTAAACCTAAAATTAATTAGGCTTATGTTATATTACGCATGCCATTTACATATAAGTTTAAATAATCGTATCATGTCGACCTTCTCACTCTGCCACTGTCATACATCACTTGTTAGTTGCCTTCACCCAACTCACATTTATGCCTCCCTCTCTCTCTCTCCTGCGTGCGCACGCGCACGCACGTGCGCCTTTGCCCTTCACCACAAGCCCTCGGTGCTGCAAGATCCAAGTGCAAGCCATTGTGATTGCTCAGATTGAGGTTATATGAGGTGTTCAACCTTAGATCGACCTAGAATTGAGGTTGTAGAGGTCTTGGCGACAACTTACGTCATCAAGCGAGATTTCAATTTAGGGGATTGCTAACAAAAAAATAAAAATGATAACTCCATAGAAAAATTCATATGTTATAAAAACCAATTCAACATTGGTAAGTAATTCAAATAAGACCTGATAACTTAAACGTAGTTGGGAGTTTATCCTAATTTAGATTGGTACCTAATTATTATCAATTAATAAGTTTGAAAAGTCCGTAAGCTATCCATATAAAATTTGATAGGTTAGTACAAAAGTTGGTAATTTTCAAATTACCAGAAAAAATAATGGTAATTTCAAAAGTCTAACTAAGTTACTAGCAAGTTACTTGGAAAAAAGTCAAAAAGAAAAAAAAATCATATATCAATTTATTAACCAATAAATCTTTAACATTTACTGGGACTTATTGAAATTTACTAGCATGGATAAAAATTCGTATTCATTTGTTATGGAATAATAAAATTCTGCACGTAAAATAAATAGTTTCCGTTTTCTTTTTGGTGATGTCTTGTTTCCATGGCAAAAATATATTCGTGTATAGAATATATATAAAAAAGAAACTGCTAAAAATAGAAACGACCATCGGAGGATAAGTTTGGGGTTTGCCCTCCATTCTCACCTAAACTCCTAGAAGTTAATAAGTATGATATATGACATTAACTAATAGATCTTGACGCCTCATAGTGACGGCGAGGGATAGTACACACTATGTAGTACATCTCATGCTCCTAAAGGTTTGTACATGTACTGCTTAGTTCTCTAAGTTGGTGATTAAATGCAATGAAGTCTAGATCTTCTTCACTCCCTTCTTCCATCGAATGCCTCGGGCAAGCTCTTTCGTCGACGGATGATCTTTTGCTCCCAAGAGTCAGAAGTCAGGAAAGCCAAGAGATGAATCAACTCTTGCAAAGTGGTTTAACAGGCCTTCAATCACAACACATCATGCTTCTCAATAACCTCCCATTCCCATTTATAGAAGAAGTTCCCGAATAGACACATATCGATCGATTGCACCGTGGGTTATGGAACCAAGAGGTAAGCATTTTGTCTTGTTTTCCACTAGTTCAATCTCTTGTGCTACTCCATCTCACCCATTCAGGTCGAGTAGGGTAGCCGACACATCCCTAGCTAAAGCACGCGCGCGCACAAAATCCATGGGCCATTATTGCGTGTACTGGATTTTGTACTATGGCTTCTCACTTATTGTATCGCGGAAGCCTTACATAGAATCCCTACGAGAATAGTGAAATCGAGCTTCGTTCCGCTTGTCAACTACCCTTTATCAACTCTACTATAGTGCAGTAGATATAGAGGACTGTTTTAGAGTTGTGGGCTTATTTACCTAAAGCAGGCTTGTTGGATATCGTCTGGGTTTCTTTCTGGTGTAGTTCTTTTAGTGATAATTCCGAAATAGCCATTTTATTTTTAAATTTTCGCACCAAATTTCAACGTAATTCTTTTGGTCCATTTTCGCCAGCAATCACTAACGTAGCGATCCAATTATCATTGATTGTTTTACGTGACACATCACTACATCAGCAATTTCAATTTCAATTAATCAAAATGATAATATTAAAATTTCACACAAAATTGAATTTATGACTGAATTGCTTATTGTACAATATGTTTAAATTGATTAGACAATCTCTCTCTATATCTTTATGCATTTGGAGTGATTGCACTTATTCGATTCATCATTTCATATAAAATACAATGCTAAAAACATCATAGACTTCACTATGCCAATCGTCCATTATTGCATGTCATCAGCCTTTCGTTTGTCCTTTTTGGCTGTTTGGCACACCAAACTTTCTTCTTCTCCTTTTTGTTTTGACGAAAACAGAGGACCGTAAATTGATATCAACCAAAATTGCCACCATAAAGCATAATCCAACAGGGGCGGTGGAGGAGAAAAGATCCCATAATGTCAGTACAAAGCAAATCCAACAGGGGCGGTGGAGGAGAAAAGATCGCATTATGGGCTAGACTTCACACCGAACTTTCTTCTTCCTCGTTTACTTTAAACAATCCCAACATAAGGACAATGACTCTGCTGCTCTTACCATGTGCTTTCATTTCCTCTTCCAAGAGCCCCCCTCAACTCCTTTCTTCAAAGTGGTGTCCCTTCTGTCAGAAAAGGACTCAATCATTCAAGCGCTTGACGCGTCTGAATTAATAATGGTATTACACCTACACCACGTGCCCGTACGATAAAGTAGAGGATCCTAAACATTTTGCCATGCTCTATGCGCTGAATAAATTCGACGAGGACAGAGGTGGTCCATGACCAGCGGAGATCCAGGAGATCGATGTGGGCAGAAATAAGAGATATCTGAAACATTAATTAAACCTTTTTTAATCAATTATTTTTACGACTTTTGTTTACATCTATGCGGTTGGAATCAACAAAGAATGGTTACAGCGAGCACGCACGCATCTAGAGTGCTAGAGCTAGTTTCCTCTTAATCAAATCTCTAAGCAAGCTAACTGACGCACGTTTGATCCGTGTGTAAGCAAGTAAAAAACGAGCTAATTCTAGAAATAGGATTATAATTTGACCTGATGAAGAGCAACGATGTTTTAAAAGCTTATTTTGCGGTAGTGCTAGAGAAGTCATAACACAGACTAATACTATTTCAATCAATCAATTGTGGATATTGCATAATCAATGGTAGAGATGGATGGTCTATATAATCTATATGTAAGTCATGCAATGTTTTGCTTGGGTCAAGAGTGACAATGTTCGACCTCTAAACACTAATTGCTTAGAAGCAAAACCTAGTCGTGACCACTAAGCCGGTGCCCTGCCTAGTTCCTCCATTTCCTGAACTGAAAGCTTTTGCTTCTGCAGTCAATCTGGCCTTCTAGGATCCTGTTTTTTCACTAAGTCGGACGGAATCATTGGCTTTGCTTTCAACATCATGATATCATTCACGTTGTCTAGTTCTGCATTCTTTACACTAGAAACATGCCCACATAGCAAACATAATTATTACATGAAACACAACATGATCGACTGTATCTAGTCATCTCACGGAACGTTATAATAAACTAAAGAGCAAGGTTACTTCCATGCAAGCCCGTGTTAATTTAGTCCTCAATCATAGTGATTATCAGGTTAGCTCGTTATACTTATCTTCTAATTGCCCCACATGACCTTGTTCTGTGATTCAATCAGTGATAACACAAGATAATTCCACGAGAACAAGCTCGATGATGCGACTACGGAAGCTCATTTTAAATCTTCCCAACTAACTTTGTTTTTGCTTGCTCAAAAGAAAAAAAAAAAAAACTAACTTTGTTTTTGTCCTCGCATTGTTATTATCATGCGATAGTACGATCATCAGTGTCCTTCCTAGACTCAGAAAGCAATCACTCCGGTTGGGTTCCGCTAAAAGTTGAAAATTTCATGCCAAAAAATAGAACACACGTGAGGAATTATTATTATTATTTATTTATATTCGTGAGGAATTATATCCTCGCAACTTAATTAGAATCTCACATTTTGTGAGGCCCATGGTTTTTTATTACATTACGGCACTACTAATTCTTTGAACAATCTTTCATCCAAATTTCCAATTTATAATAAAAATGATTTATATAATCGCCATGGTAAACTCTAGTTTACATCATAAAGATGTCTTATTATTATATGCTTTGCTATTAAGCTCTGGTAGGTTTTTTGTTTTTTTTCTTTTTTGACATGATCGTAAGTTCCATTAGTCTCACGGCACTTTTGATAATTTTCGTAGCGCGTTGATTAATTAAAAGGTGCACCATTCTTACTCATTTCTCTCTGGTACATTGTTTGTATCCGAGGAAGATACGAAGCTCCAAACATGGCGCTCGTGTTGTGAGAAACGTGTTTTCTCGGTTTCTTGTACGAACATGAAATCACGCCTTGTGTATTGCAGGGAATTATGTAAATTAAAAAGGTGTTTGCTTAAGGAGTGAGTTACATGACCATGGAATGGTGTCGAAATACGCGAGGAAACTTTCACAGGAGCAGGATCTTGTCCGGTTATGGGGGCTACATCATGGGAACGACATCAAATTAAGGAAAGTGTCTACACACCTCAAACGTATACACTAGGTACTGTTCTTCGTCGTTTAACCAGTCGAAGCAGAACTCTGATGAGGGAGATATTCTTAGATGCAACATAAGACGTTCCCGCCCTCCCAAATTGATGATTATGTGCCCAGGTTCATAGGCTCAGAAGAAATAGGAAAATACCCAATATTTAGTATATAATGATTCATACGGATAAATTGTTGATGTTGGGGCAATCGGGAGTCAATGTATGTTTCTATTGGCAAAGTGTAAAGGCTGTGACGACCGGTGTACTCTCAAGACATAAAAAAATTATTTGTTTATGTGTTGAATTCTATCCAACTTTCAGAAAATCATGAAAACATTACATGTGAGTTTACATGTCAAATTTGTATATTGTGAGAGTATTAGATATTTTGGAATAAGAAAAAGTCTAAGGTGTCCATCGCAAATTTAGATTATGCAAAAAGAAAAAGGTAAAAACTAGAGAATTTTCAATTGATTGGGGGTATTAGGAAATTTTTAGCTGGAATATGGGGGATACATATTTGGATTCCGCTAAATGTGTGCAAATTACACTTGATTAGGGCCCTTGCATGGGCCAAAGGATTGGAAATGATTAGTTCATGAGATCTAGCGCGTGTTTAATGAATCTTTAATTAGCTAGAGATCATAAAAGAAGTGGAAAAGATAGAAATAAAAATATTTAGACACGCCCTTTAAGATTTATGGATGTGACATCTAGAGGTTCACAGTTGAAGTATTAATCATGTGGACCACACAATTTTCATTTCCTTTCATCTTTATTGGTCAATCCACCGTCCAAAGTAGCTCATGTTACCATGAGCAATTTTTAGAATCAATCGGTACTTGTCCCGTCATGGCTTGAGTTTCTCGGTTTACTTTCTTCGGGACTCTTTAGAATTGATAGTCACCAATATTTATACCAAAAATTTACACCAAAAATTTACACCAAAAATTTACATTTTGGAAACAGTTTGTACCATAGCATTTTATCATATGTACAAAAGCATTTATTGATGATTCCGTTGGGAATCCGTACCGTGCAATCACCAAGTCTCAAAGTGAAGGGTTTTCATAACAAATGCATTAATATCACGAGGGTGGTTAAGGGTTTTTTTCGAATGTTAATGTCCCGCCGGCAATGTTTATGAAATTAACTTAAATTTCTCGAAAAACGGTCTTTCACGTCTATGAAGCAATGATAAACAACAAAACCCTCATCGTGGACCGTGTTTTTGTTGAAAAATGCTGTGAGTGAATCATCCCTTGCCGATCCACGGCCTGCAAAGAAAGTTGACCGCAGGCATCTCGTCTAACCATGTAAAAGAAAGATCCTGGCTCATCTAGTCAAACAATGATTCGAACCGCGTGCTTATCCATCAAATAATGCACTCACCTTCTCGAACATGTTTTTTCTCGAGCTATTGTAGTTGTCTCTTATCTGGATCCACTATGTGTGCTTATATGTCAAGAGTAAGTATCGGAAAAAGAGTTTTCGTGCCCGCTTCTGTTCCACGGAGTAATTGAGACGGCTTGGTCTTAGGTAAAACCCCTCAGTAGAGACCTCGTAGAAATTTGGTAGAGGTAGCCATGACAATAAGCCATTATTTCGCATTGGCAAAATAAACCAAATATACTTTCACATTCCTTTTTTTTGCAATTTGCATCATCTTCTTCTTTTGGAGAAAATAATTTACTCCATGAAATTTTGGAAAATGCTTTACTTCGATGGCTTACACATTCTGTGGGAAAAAAATGTATTTGCAGGCATTATAAGATGGTTGTCTTTGAAAGAATTTCTCCAATGACAATCAAACATTTTAAAGAAGGGATAATACCCTAAAAAAACCCCAAACTGGTACATTTGTGACAAATTTATCCCAAACTATTTTTTTGACCACAAAAAACCCCAAACTGGTATACTTTTGACAAATTTATCCCAAACGGATACACTTGTGACAAATTTACCTTATGTTAGTTTTCGTTAAAGTTTATTATCAAATTATTAAGTTAAATGACACGTGACAGTTAACCAATATACCAATTTAGGATTTTACGTTCCGTTTGTCACAGTTTACAATTTTTATGATTTTTTTGTGGTATTAATTCAATTTAACATAGGGTATATTTGTCACAAATTTACCAGTTTAGGGTTTTTTGCAATCGAATAAATTAGTTTGGGGTAAATTTGTCATAAATGTACCAGTTTAGAGTTTTTTATAATCAGTCGAGGTAAATTTATCACAAGTTTACCAGTTTGGGGTTTTTTATGGTCAAAAAAATAGTTTGGGGTAAATTTGTCAAAAATGTACCAGTTTGAGATTTTTCAAGGTATTAACCCTTTAAAGAATGATTCGAATTGTCAAATTTTTGTTCGCACATTCCACAAGAAAGTCACGCGTTGAAAAGTTGGAAAGTTTCGAAGTTGACTGAAAAGGCACTCTGGAAACATCATGGGAAGTGTGTGTAGTGCATTATAGGTGGCGCTGATGAGATAGTCTACATGAACTTTGGTGATTATTCATTCAACTTAAAAAATCATTTATTTCACACAAAATAAATTATTTAGAAAGTATTTTCAAAGAATAATCGGTTATATCCATTGATATAATTAATTGATAAAAAATATTCTCATTACTAATAACAATTTATATGTAAAAATGTTGGTCAATGATAAGAATTTTTTCATCCATTCATTTTATTTTATGACTGATTCAAGTGTTGTTCATATCACTAATTTTTTGTAAAACTAACCAAGCCTAAGGCAAAACTTGCCTTTATGACTAGGGCACCTAGAACATTAGCTGGACTTTCTGTACAAGTTATTCTTTTTTCTTTTCTTCCGTCGGCAAACTATTTTAAAAAAAAAGCAATTTTCTGTACAAGTTTTACATCCCATGTGTAGCGTCGACTTCTAGCGGCTCTGTTCACCCCTGAAACAGGGGACTGATCGACTTGTGTCCACGAACATGACACATGGGATGTGAAACTTCATTCACGAGCATTCCTCCCAGAAAAAAAGTGGACGCCTCCTGTCTCCAGAAAAGAACAAAATAAGAATCGGTAATGAATCTTGAAGCAGTTATTGAGCGCGTAACAAAATTAGGTTCTCTCTCTTTCTGGCCGGCACGACTAAACAAGTTGAAAGAAGTCATCCAGCCCGTTCCTTTGCGGTGATCTTCAACCAATCTTCTTCTTCTTCCTCGTGGAAACACGGGAAAAACGAGCACGAGCCGTTGAATTTCGAATGCTCATATTTAATTTATTTCCATTTGCCGTAATGCAATGGGACACGTGTTTCTGTGGGACCTACGGCGACTTCGTTTTAATGCGGGGACAGACAGAGACCGTATAGTCAGAGATCACCAAGCATTGCAAGATGTTTCCTTTAAATAAAGCCCCCGTCAATGGAAGGTGAAGGTCACAAGAACAAAGAAACAGAGCACAAGCCAAGTCTCCTCTTTCCTTCTGGATCGAGTGATTAGTACAAGTTCCATTTTGTATCAGGGAGAGAGAGGGACGATGGGAACATTTTTAGGGTTCACGGTCACTGCGATCCTTCTCTTCTGCATGGCTCAAGGCGAAGTCCTCTTCTATGATTTTGTGGTGAGTAGGAGCATTCCCTTGGTGAACATTTAGTGACTCCTCAGAGCATTTGATTGTTACCAGTTTTAGCCTCTTTCAAAGGCATAATAGTTGACCACGATCCCATCAGGTGTATTCAACACAAGAATCTCCTTATTTTAACAATGATCTTTACGTCTAAATCTCTCGGCTAGTTAAATCTTGGAGAATGCTCGAGGCCGAGCACTACAGCATTCAAATACCAAACTAGATGCAATTTTTCTGAAGATTTCAACTTCTTGAGAGTTTAGTAGTAATCTATCTACGGTTGTATGATTTATGCATTTTACTCTTTTGGGAGGCGGTTTCCAACCCCGTCTGGAGTCTTGATCCATAAGAAAGTTTAGTTATAGGCATTGCGTCAATTTAATAAGGCAACTTATTTTATGGGTATAATAGTTCAAGATTCATAGGATGATTTCTGTTGCAGGTAAATGAGACACCTATTGAGATGCTATGTGAGACAAATCGGAGCGTACTAATCGTGAACGGTCTATTTCCTGGGCCAGAGATCCGTGCTCACAAGGGCGACACTA
This sequence comes from Eucalyptus sideroxylon x Eucalyptus melliodora, assembly GCA_016097485.1. Taxonomy (NCBI): domain Eukaryota; kingdom Viridiplantae; phylum Streptophyta; class Magnoliopsida; order Myrtales; family Myrtaceae; genus Eucalyptus; species Eucalyptus sideroxylon x Eucalyptus melliodora. The sequence continues at coordinate 73,308,098 of CM027828.1, read as the reverse complement.
TTTACGTTAATGTCACCAACTTAGGACCTTATGGAATCACTATTCACTGGTAATAATACAACCATCTCTCTCTCTCTCTCTCTCCCCCCTAATACTATACACATGTGTAGGCATGGAGTGAGACAAATACGGTATCCTTGGTCCGATGGCCCGGAATATATCACGCAATGCCCCATCCCTACGAACTCAAGCTTTCTTCAGAAAATCAAACTCACCGAGGAAGAAGGCACGGTGTGGTGGCACGCCCATAGCGACTGGTCACGTGCCACAATACATGGTCCTATAATCATTTTGCCCGTCAACGACACCAACTACCCTTATGAGTTTGACGAGCAACACACAATCGTGATTTGTATGCTACTTTCAACTAACTTAACTTTCAAGAATGAGTTTTTCACTCAATCAAACACATACACAAACAAATAACAGTTTGCATTGTTTTTCTTAAACAAAATTATATTTTGGCATGCAGCTGAATGGTATGCAAGAGATACGAAGGACATAATCGACGAGGCTCTTGCATCTGGAGGTGATCCAGACTTGTCCGTGGCCTATACCATCAATGGTCAACCGGGAGATAGTTATTCATGCTCTAATGGTACTAATTCTAGTGTGTGTGTGTGTCTATATATGTTATAAATATAAAAGAAAATGTCTTATTCAAAGGAAATGAAATAAAACCTTACTACTCTATAATTAATGAAATGAGATCTTTGTGAAATTATTATGCCTCAAAATTAATTAATGATGATTGATATATAGTATGAGTAATTTTAGGATCTCCATAAGTACTATTTAATATGGTGTGCTTTGTTTTTTTTTTTTTTTTTTTTTTTGTAGGTTCAGCGTACAATATAACAGTTGTGCAAGGAAAAACGTATCTCCTCCGGATCATCCACTCTGGGTTGAATGAAGAGATGTTCTTCGGCATAGCCGAGCACAATCTCACTGTGGTCGGAATGGATGGAGCTTATTTAAAGCCGCTTAATACGGAGTACCTCATGATAACTCCCGGTCAAACGATGGATGTTTTGGTCACTGCGAACCAAACCCTCGGTCATTACTATATGGTTTTTAGTCCGTTCGTGGACACAACTGCCCCATCCAATGAAAACGTCACAAGAGGAATACTCCAATACAACGGCATTTATAACCACTCAGAGACTCCCACGTTACCTGTACTTCCGGGTTTTACCAATAAGAGTGACGCTGGAAACTTTACTATTCAGTTGAGGAGTTTGAATAACGAAGAACATCCATCCACGGTTCCAGCCAACATCACAAGAAACATTACGATCACAGTGTCTGTGAATCAGCAGCCTTGTCCTACTAATCAAACGTGTACCGGTCCAGATGGCTCTATGCATTCAGCAAGCTTGAACAACATAAGTTTTTCGGCTTCCTCGATTAGCATTCTTCAAGCATACTACAAGTACGTAAATCGTTAAACCTACAAAATTTGATCATATTGTTCGGATTGAATATCCTTCTCAAACTGATAGAGTTGATTCGGGCTGAAACATTCTTCCAATCGAACCAATTTAACTAGCTAAAACCTCCATTGTCTTAAAGCGAAGGCACATTCAACATCTGAATGTGTCTCATAACATCATATTTGTCTGGTGTGTGCAGCAATCTTCGAGGAGTCTACAACAAAACTTTTCCGGATGAACCACCTTTCGTGTTCGACTACACCGGGAATGTATCGGCCTTAGGGGAAGCTGCCATTGTGGGTAACGAAGTATTGATGATTAACTATAATGAGGAGGTCGAAATAAGATTCCAAGGGACCAATTTGGGAGCAGCAGAGAATCACCCAATGCATTTACATGGCTATAGCTTTTATGTCGTTGGGATGGGCGATGGAAATTTCAGCGACTCCTATGTATCGGATTATAATCTAGTGGATCCGCCCTATGTTAACACTGTTGGACTCCCCAAAAATGGGTGGACATCGATCAGATTCAAAGCCGATAATCCAGGTACTATAATTTCATCAATAGAAACGCATAGAAACATATCGTTTTTGTTTGCAAATGAATAGCATCTATTATCATGTATCTACCATTTTGGCATTAGTTTTGCGTGAATTCAATCTTGTATATGAACGCATAATTGACTATTTATTCTTTTACGAGTGGCTGCAGGAGTGTGGTTCATGCACTGTCATTTAGAACGCCATGCAAGCTGGGGAATGAACACAGTCCTCATCGTCAGAGATGGCAAGGAAAAGCATCAAAAGGTGTATCCGCCGCCCAGTTACATGCCTCCTTGTACCGTGTCTTAATATGGATGTTGTTTGCTTTGAGTTCATTGCCAGTGCAAAAGGCTGTAGACATCCCAATGGGAATAAATCATCTGTATTTTGTACCGAATTATGCACTTTTGCATTATTTTTAAAAGTTTCAGTTGTAACACATGTTTGGAATCCAAGAAGTTATTTGATCAAAATATTGTATCTTTTGTCTGATAAAATGATTCGAAATGTATTTTGTACATTTTCAACCTTAACTCCAAATTTAATCGATTGAGGCAAAATTCTCAACGATGTTGACTAAAAGTATCATTTACTATCCAATCTTAATAAGTTCGTCAAACATAAAGTGGCATAATTATATCACTTTAACATGTAAGAGAACATAAGTGAGAACCATCGTCATAGCCAAAAATGCTTGCCAACTTGCAATTTTGACATGGAAAAAGTGAATACCAGCGGAGCCGATTAATGGCTGGATCAATTACTTCGTTTTACTGACCAAGGATGATAATTAATTTTAGCTAGTGGGGATTATCTATTTTGTGAATTAAGTATTGCAAATTTTCAAGATATCTATCTATTTGATATTATTACCATGGTGCTTTCTTACTCGTGCAATAAAACATAAGGAGTTTGTTAATACTCAAAACTTTGACTCAATATTCAAGATTAATTTGCATAGAAAATTATGGACGAATTTGCTCCTAACAAAAAGGATTGTCGCATGATGTGGGTATTAATATTATTTGCATCTGTTAAGTTTTGTTTTCCATTTCTCTTACCCTACTTTCTGATAATTTAAAAAAAAAATAGCCCACAGGGGCAGGGCGTGCCCCTTATTCTTTCTCCTTCCTTCCCTTCTCTGCAACTCACGTGCGCAGAGGTTGTCGACGCGCGCACGGAGGATGATCGATGGCAGAGAGAGAGGAGTAGGCCAGTAACGGATGGGACACGCCTTCAGTGCTGAGATGAGAGACCGGTTCGGCCAAGGGGGAGGCTGGTCAGCACGCCAAGGACCGGCGCCCAAAGCCTCCGTCGTTCAGTTCGTATAAGTTCCGACCCCGACTATGTCATATGCTTTCTAGCTGTTAAGTCGCGGTTTGTCCCATGCCGTTTGTCCCGGTCTTCAATTGAGGTCCTGTTTCAGCCACTGCTCGTTGCCCAGGAGGTCCACGCCATGTGCTCGATGAAACGCCTAAGCTAGATGCACGATCGTGTCCTTTGTTTAAGGCCGAGACTTGCTGTGTTTGGTTCGTGCCCGTACTGAGGTCGGGTCTCGCTTGTCCATTGTCTGTTGATTTCGGCATGAGTTCGAGTCTGGGATGGGCCTATAACAGCATCTTCGCCGGTGCTCTCTGCGCGTGCGATGAAATGCCTAACTTTAATGTATACGCTTGTCGTGCTTTTCGTTGGTCCTCCTTCCATTTTTTGGCGTTCGTGGTTTGTTAAATGCGTCTCGGTAAATTTCCAACGCAATCCCTTGCTTTGTATGTCCTTGTTTCGTGGTCTCTCTCGGCATGCGTCATGTTTCCGCGGGTGACGGTTCTCGGCGTCTGCAGAATGAAGAAAAGAAAAGACAAGAGAAGGAAGAAAAAATATTGAAAGAAAAAAAAAAGTAAAAAAACGGAGAAAAGACGAAGGTTGCGTTTGGCATCAGCTTTGCCAAGTAGCTTTGGTATCCAAAGCCCATTTGCTCAAATATTTGGTGTTTGGGAATATTTTTGAGACCTGCCTTGAATGAATGCTGGCATTCCAAAGGCTGAAAGCCCAAGGCAGGTCCTAGGCTGTCTTGGGCTTTCGGCATTTTTGAAAGGCCCGATGCCACTGTTCATCTTCTTATTAATCAGTCTCAGATGTTGGCCGGTGAGGTTGCGATTGGTCGGCGATGGGTTGGAGAGAGGCCGGCGTGGTCGTGGCACCTCGGCGATCGTCACCGACCAGTCACGCAACCCAGATTTGGGTGGCACAACCTTACCGCGACCTAGATTTGAGTCCCGTCGGTCGCCTAGGTCGCGGCGAGGTCGATCGCCGCGATCTAGATCTGGGTCGCTGAGGTTGCCGGAGGTCGCGGCGACCCAAGCCACCCACTGTAATGTCACCTTGACCGAGATATGGAGGTTGCCTACAGCGAGGTCTGTTGCCGCGACCTCCGATGACCCATGACCTTGCCGTGACCCAAATCTGGGTCACGAAGGTCGCCAGAGGTTGCGGCGACCCACGACCTCACCGCGACCTAAATCTGGGTCGCGGAGGTCGCCTAGGTCGTGGAGTGCGACCTCCACGGCGTAGTGGGTTGCGTGACGGTGCGGCTAGGTTTGCCGTGACCCTCGCCACACGATGACCCTAGTCGGACGCTACCCTTCGCTGGCAACTATTAGCTCTTCGCCGATGGTGATTGATGAAGCCCTTGGTCAGTGATAACCGGTGAAGCCTTGGCTAGCCAACTCTCTCTATTTTTTTTTAATAACAAAAGCCTTTTACAAATTTAATTTGCCAAAACACTATTTTGATACTTCACAATGGATTTTCACAAATAGATTTATCAAACACACTTTACATGTTGGAAAACTTCAAGTCAAGGGTCTTTACATTTTCTTAATGATTTTTTCCAAATTTTTTTTCAAACGCACCCAAAATGGGTCTCTTCCTCTTTTGTTAAGCCTGACATTTGCAGAGGGGCCTTCAAGAAGAAGACCGCACGAAGAAAAAAAGGAGAAGAAATAAGGAAAAGACAAAAGAAAAGAGAAAGGGAAAAGTTAAAAATGGGAGTAAGAAGGAAAAGGCAAAAGATAAAGTACACCTACTGCTTTTAAGTGAAGTAGGAGGCTGGTGTTTTTTTTTTTTTTTTTTTTGGTGAAGGTAATAATAGTATTAAGGGAATGGACAAACGTACAAAAGATCGGGTCCAAAACCTACACTCTCGCCAAGAAGCAAAAGTGGAGGGGATCCGATGTAAAACCACAAGGCAAATAAGCCCACAAGGAAGAACCCACACAACAAACCGAACAACCCACCCTCAGGCAGGACCACCAACCCTCACACCCTCTATCAAGGAAAGGCGAAGAGCAAAAATGCGAACAACTACAGACACAACCTAAGGAGGATCCGAAGAGCTCGAGAAAATCACGGGGTCAAAGCCCCACCCACTTTGAAGCCTTTTGTTCCTCGGAGAAGGGGCAACATCCTTGAAGGTAAGGGCTTTGTCCCTAACCACCATCAGCAAATGGTTTTTGAGAGCGGCCACCACGCACGATTCACCCCTGAAGATGATTGCATTCCTTTTCTTCCATATGAGGTGGCACAAAGCACCAAAGAAGAACCGTGCAAAGTCATTTCCGGAGAGGAATTTCATGGCCCAGGGAAGCACTTCATTCCAGCACCTGTTCCTCCAGGGGAGGTTGCACCTAGTGGCCCAAAAGAAGGCCAGTGAAGCCGAGGTGCGACACCCGAAGAAAAGGTGGTCTATAGAATTTGGGACCTCGCTACAAAAAGCACACACATTAAAGTCAATACGTCCATGGGATAGAAGCATGACTTGTGTGGGAAGCCGATTCCTGACTATGAGCCATAAGATGAACTGGAAACGAGGGGCTACAGCATTGTCCCAAATGAGAGGAGCCCAGCTAACCCAAGGTTTCTTTGATCTGATAGAATCCCATGCAAATGCAACCGAAAAAGAACCTGACGGATGACCGCACCAAATAAATCTGTCGCTTCCAGCAGTCAAAGACGGAATAGCAAGGCCCCATCTCGACAACAACTCCCTGAATATGAGACCCATTGGGGTAAAAAGATCAGCTACCACCGCATGATCGGGAATGAGGAGCCTTTCCCTGAAGGAAGGAGGCACGAACCCATCCAGAGGGCCACAAGACAACTAGTAGTCATGCCATAAAGAAACAGCCAAGCCGTTTCCAATGTTCCACCGAAAAGAAGTTTGGAAATACCTTCTAAGCTGAAGAATTTTCTTCCACGACCAAGAACAAGTCCTCGGTTGGGAAGCGATCCAGAAATTTCTCTTGGCTAAAAAGATAGAGTGGATCCACCGACACCACAGCGATTCCCTATCAGAAAAGAGAATCCATATAAACTTTACCATCGAAGCCTTGTTGCAGTCTCTCAGGTTCCGAATGCCAAGACCGCCTTCCGCTTTAGGGTGGCACACATCCTCCCACGCGACCTTGGCTCCCCCTTGGCCTAGGGTCGTGCCTTTCCATAGAAATTGTCTCATAATTCGTTCAATGTTTGAAAGAACCGAGGCAGGGAGAGTAAAGACACTCGCCCAGAAAGATTGGATCGAATGAAGAACAGAACGAATAAGCTGCAACCTCCCTGCAAATGACAAAAAACGATGCGCCCAAGATTGGATCCTAGCCGTAATGCGATCCGTCAATGCAATGCAGTCCGCTTTACTCAGTCTGGAAGAGATAATTGGAACCCCCAAATACCGAACAGGAAGCTTCCCCTCCCGAAATCCAAACGCCCAAAGGATTCTGTTCCGAATGCAGGCGTCGCCTCCTGAGATGAAAATCTCACTCTTATTTTTGTTGGGGACGAGGCCGCTCCAGGAAGAGAAGATATCGAGTCCTCTCTTAAGCATAGATATCGAAGGCCAGTCCGCCTGACAGAAGAGGAATACATCATCGGCGAAGAACAAGTGAGAGAGTTGGACGGGCTTACATCTCCAATAATACTTGAACTGCCGATTAGCCATGCGAGATGCCAAGATGCCCGAAAACACTTCCATTACTAATGTGAACAGGTAAGGGGACATAGGATCCCCTTGCCTGAGGCCTCGCCCTCCCGGAAAGAAACTGTGAAGATCACCGTTAATGGATATGGAAAATCTTGGTGTCCGAACACATGCCATGACTAGCTCAACAAAACCAGCAGGGAATTGAAAGGCCACAAGAACAGATTCTAAAAAATCCCAATCAATATAGTCATAGGCCTTATGAAAATCAATTTTCACCGCACACTTGGGTAGATATGGTTGAAGGTGGAACCCTGCAAACAATTCTTGGGCAAGGAGGATATTATCTCTAATCCTCCTACCTTTGACGAATGCATTTTGAGATTGACTAATGAGATCATTCAAAACCAACGCTATCCGGTTAGCCAAGATTTTCGTAATCACTTTGTAGATAGTGTTACAACAAGCAATCGGTCTGTAGTCAGAGACATCACTAGCGTTTGGGACTTTTGGGACTAGAGCAATAATTGTAGCGTTTACCTCTTTTAAGAGTCGACCGGATTGGAAGAAATCCTGGACCGCCAGCAGCACCGAAGGTCCAACCATCTCCCAATTGGATTTGAAGAATTCCACCGAAAAACCATCCGGTCCCGGAGCTTTGCCTTTAGCAAGGGAGAATAAGGTTGATTTGATTACCTCATCCGAAACCGGCTCGCTCAGGATACGAATCTGGTTAGGGTCCAGCGGACGGCGAATGACACGCTTGACCTCCTCAATAGATGGCTTGGATAAGGCCTCATGAGGGGATAGCAGAGAAGAGAAGAACCTGATGAACACCTGAGGTACCACCGCTGGATCGGTTATTACCGTCCCCGAGGGGTCTTTGACAGAGAGAATCCTATTGGCGAGCTGTCTCCTTTTCACCGAGTGATGGGAGAACTTAGAATTCCTATCCCCTTCTTTTAGCCATATGATTCTCGATTTCTGTCTATAAAAAGACTCTTCATGGCTTCTTAATTCAACAAAAGCCCGGCGACAACTCCTCTCCCTTTCAGTAAGATCCAAGTTTGCCGGGTCATCCTGAAGATCAGATTGAATGGCACTTAAGGCCTGCCTTGCCTCCGCCGTTCTTAGAGAGACCTCCGAAAAGGCTTCCTGGTTTAAGAGCTTTAGGCGAGCCTTCAACATCTTGAGCTTGGAGACTAACTTATACATGGGTACCCCAGTTACCAAAGTACTCCACACATCCTGCACTAAGGATTTGAAATCCGGGTGCTTCTCCCAAAATTCAAAGAACTTGAAAGGCTTACTCCTACGGGGAGGATGAAGAACTCTAACCACCATTGGCGTGTGATCAGAGATACTCGGGCTGAGGAACGCCGCCTCGGAGAAGGAAAAATCAACATTCCACTTATTATTGACGAGAACTCGGTCTATCTTCCTCATCTTTCTAGCAACACCAGCCGACGTACTCCAAGTATACCGAAGGCCAACAAATCTTAGGTCCGTCAGCTCCGTCTGCACCAAACATTGAGCGAATTCGTCGAAGTAAGGGATCCATGTGGTAGTACCTCCAACCCGGTCCGACGGATCTTTGATTGCATTGAAATCGCTGGCAACCACCCACGCAACATCCTGAAAAATCTCATTGTAGTGCTGGAGATCATCCCACAGAGGTCGACGACGGACAAAGGAATGCTCTCCATACACAGTGGAAATATAACAGCTCACACCAGAAGGTAACCACTTAAGACAGCCATGCAAAACCTGGTCACTGACCGAAATAGTATTAAACTCAACAAAATCCGGGTTCCACCCGACCCAAATCCTCCCACGAGGAGCATAGTCATAATTAGCAAGCCAACTCCAACCCCTAATGAGGGTGGAGGAAATAGAATCAAAAAGCTCCTCCGGGACTTTGGTCTCAATCAACCCAATGAAGCAAAGCTTATTAACAGCAGCGAAGCGCCTAATCTCGGCACGCCTAATAGGATCTCGGATGCCTCTTATATTCCAGAACCCAAAAAACATCAAAAAACTTGAGAACGAGCAGACTTACCTCCTCTTGGAGGTCCTGGAGCCCGCCGCAGGGCCCTTCGGAACCTTAGGAAGCGGGGAATCATCCAATAGCTTAAGAAGCTGGTCTTGGAAATTAGCAGCCAAATTTATAGACGGTCTTTCCCTTACAGGTTTGCCGACGGCTTGAGAATCATCATCACTCGATCCTTCATGAAGGCTGGAATTACAGATCTCATCTGAGCTCTCATCCTCGGCCAACGCCGACTTCAGATTAGGAGGGTCTGCCGAAGGAGAGGCCTCCTTACTTACCGGGGTATGCGCCTCTAAATGAGAGGATTCTTTATGGCTAGAAGAGTCACGATTCAGAGCCTGACCTTCTTCCGTGAGGGGGAAAGGCCAAACGAAGTCTTAGCCACAGCCATCTGCCTGTCCCGAGCTAAGGCAGCCGCTTCCCTCGCCGCTTGCTTCTTCTTCTTCTTTTTTTATTATTCTTCCGCTTTACCTGATTCCACCCCAACTGAGAGTCATTCGCAGGTTCAGACGGAACAGGGACGCAAGGATGCGTATCAGGAGGGTCAGATGGTCCTCGAGGGACCACTTGGGAGCGCTCGATTCTCCCACAAACAAGGTTCTGTTAGTGTTACCACCAGCAGAAGGCCCTGCAGAAGCCACTCCAGCTTGATGGCTGTGGGAGTTGTCAACATCTTTCCCAGCTGGGGTAGGCAAAGCTACCTCTTTACCTTTGGCCGAAATAGAAGCAGCTTCAGGATTCGACTGGGCAGTAGCCTTATCCTGAGCAGACGCCTCTGCAAAAAAACCAGCACGAGTTTCTTTGCAACTATGACCAAACATGCCACATTTGAGACAGGCAACCGGCTTCCATTCGAACTCCACTTCCACCACATCCATTTTCCCGTCCGTGATTAAGTCAATGGTCTCGCAAAAAGTTTGCTGCACTGTGATTTCCACACATACCCGTGCAAATGACAGCATGGACATTTGCTCCGTTCTCTTGTCCACATAGAGTGGCCTTCTAATAGCACTAGCAACCTTGCCAATTGACTGAGCAGACCAATAAGCGAAGGGGAGATTTCTTAGCCATACCCATACCGGCACAGTCATGTGAATGTCTTTTTTAAGCTCAACACCCGGTTGCCATTGCTGCAACATGAAAGGAATTCTTGCCACAGTGATAGGGCCGCCTTCCAGGATTCTTCTCCTGAATTCCTTATCAGTAATACGCAGAAGATACACTCCTCTCCCATTTGAAAGGACTTCCAGTAACATTGGACCCCAGGCTCTCCTCAGGGCTTCTTCGACTACTTTGAACGGTAATTTCCTACCGATAAAGTGTTCATAAAATTCTAAACGCAAGTGCACGTATCAAACAAGTAATATAATGATGAGAAAAATATCGTCCCACGGAGATCGATGATTAATAAACTAATTAAATACTAAAATGATTAATTCTAAAATTTATCTAACAAATCAAAATATAATTTAGAATAAATTAAAAACAAAACTTGAAGACTAAATGCAGTAAAATCAATCAGATAAATATGTTAGAGCATATGATTTCACCATAACCACTAGATATGAATTTCATATTGTTATGAATACAAGAACGATATCAAACATGTGATAGCGGAATTTCCTAATCTATTTACTATCCTATCTCTAGGTATAGCAAACCTACTCAGCTTATTAATCCACTATATCTCTATGTGAATTAAAATAAACATGAGTGTATTAAAAACTATGAATATTCCCAGTTTACAATAAGTCTTTTGGATCACCTTATCACCGAAAGCTACACAAATAATGCGGTATATTTCTATCCACGTTTAATTCATGGTTATATATTATAATGAACAATTGCATATTATCACCTCTCAGTCTCAAACATGCACATCAGATCATTCAAGTGGTGGCCGATCACTCAAAAGCATTAAACGCAATAATATATAACTCACATGAATGAAATCAATTGTAGAACATAAAAATCATGAAATTCACATCATCATGGTTAGGCTACATCGTAGCCCTAACAAAAGAAAATTAGAACATAGTAGAAGAAAAAATAAAAATATAAATCAAACCCAGCATCTTGAATCAAAGAACAAGAATTCTGTCACCACTTTTGTCTTCTCTTCAAAATACTTGAAAAACTCTCAGAACAATGGAAAAACGATCTAACAATGGAAAACGATCTAACCCCTCCTCTCTAAAAAAAAACCTAGCTGCTCTCTCTGTCTCTATTTATAAGATATATCCAAGATATCTATCTTCCAACGCTTGCAGATAACATTAGGGAACAAAATCAAGAATTTCCTGATTTGATATCTATCTTCCACTGCTGCTTTTATTTGAATTCTTGATAGTTGACATCCTTTTCCTTATCCTCGCCATATCTCATTATTCTACATAAACAAGGAAAATTCAAATAATCAGAAAGAAATTCAAATATTTTCTCACAGATAATGCATTAATTACTGCCTAAAATAGGTAAAATAACTCTATTTTTATAGAGTCATCATAAAGTAACCAACCAAGCAGTCATATAGTTTGGGATCAGCTGCCTGCAAATCAGACTCATCCATATGTATCACAGGCTTGTTATTCACAATCTGCGGAGCAGTATAATCCAGGTCATAGCCTTTGTTTGCCGCACTAGCTACCGCAGCCCATGAACGGGCTTCCGGCTTCTTCGAGGCACCCCTTAATTTAGGTCTCTTGGACTTAGATCTCTCTCTGTTATTCAGCCAGCCTCTACCAGACGCAACAGGAGATCTGGATTTCGAACGGCCAACAAAGGAAGAGGGGATACTTTGATTTCCAGCATTCACTGAATGAGCAACCAACGAAGGTCGCACAATCCTAGGGGAGGAGGGAGACCGAATACTAACCCCCTTATCATTCACAGTAGGAGGCTGGTGTTGTTGAACGATAGTTTGCGCAGAAGAGAGAGAATTTGACTAACTCATATTTGAATTAATAGGCTTTCGCCTTTTTCTGCTCTCATACCAAGATAAAAATAAATATGTAGAAAAATAGAGAATATAGAAGATATAAGAATTGTATATTTTAATTTTTGAATTATGTATTACAATCAGTGATGACTCCTATACACATATACTTAGAAAAAATCTTACGAAATATATATTGACCAATAGAATTAATAATATTTGAATCAATCTCAAATATTTTGATTGTGCTCTGGTTCTTGTGTGAGATGGAGATAATATTATCAATCTCAAATTACCTATCATGTGGATATTTTGATTGTGCTCCGATTCTAGTGCAAGTTGAAGATAAGTGTAATTTCGATGAGAGCTAGAATAGCTAGCAGTAAATTAGGTCAACATTAGATTATAATGAAAAGGCGGTTGAGCTAAACTCTTAATAATTTCCATAATCACTATAAGTGGAGTATTTAATTGTAGAAAACACTTGATGGAATCATAATCACCTATATAAATGTAGAGTGAGGCCGCTTTTATAAGAATTATTGGTGATAATCTTTTAGAGCACTTATGAATGAACTATGCCTGCGCATGGCCTCCTAGCATAAAATCACGTTGAATGATAATATTTGTAGGAGTGTAATGTGATTGGAGAAAATCATAATTCATAAAACGAAATTGTTAGTTCATAGAAGTTTCAAACTTTACCAATGATTTCTTGAATTATATATCATTTTTTCTTGGTTCGGATTATAACCTAACAATTACTAGTTCTGATGCATTACACTCTAACAACCCATCATTATTCTAATTTTTTCTTTTCAAAACTTTTGAAAAATTTGAGGGGTTGTTAGTTATTTCAATAGTCTAGAAATATTTAAAAGCAAGAGCTTTTATAGAAGTTACAAAAAATATTTTTTTGTAATGTTTTTATCGTCATTAATTTGTAATGGTTTTTGTCCGTCATTGATCTATAGTGGCATTGTAATGGTTTTGTAACGTTTGATTTATTTTTTCATAAATCCTCCATTATTTTATCACGACTTATAACAGTCATCATTGTTCTAACTACCAATTGATTTATAGCGGTTTCTTAATGGCTCTCTCTTTCATTTAATATAAAATGAAACTTCTAACCACAATTTAAAAAAAAAAAAAAAAAAGATACTATGGCGACCTAACCTCGGGTGCATTACCTAGCGTTTGGCTAATGGACTATTAAGCCTAAACTTAGCTTAAGCTCTTTCAAGCCCATACTAATTCACAACTTAGGTTCATGTTTTTAACATGCAAATGATTTTTTAATTAAGAGTCGATACTAATCTATTTTTGGTGGGTTCATTAGAAACCAAGTAAAGTAACGAGAGATTTAGTTTACTTTTGCGAATTAGAAATTGTGAGTTTGGGGACTTGATTATGCTAAATTTTTCTAACGCCCTTTTCGTACATTTCTCTTTTATTTCGAAAAAAAAATGTTTTGTAGGCAGTTTGAATTGATTTTAATTTACTTCCCTAATATGTGAGGTGATCGTGAGGGTGTGCAAATCACCGATTTAACACCCAAATGAAGCACTAAATATATTATGGGACTTACTTCATAATAACGAAAGCATATGTAATGTTAGATTATAATTCACATTAACAGTCCTAGATATGATTTTTAATAAACACGCAATCACTCTATATTTTTCAAGATTTTCTTTTATTTAAATGAAGCCTAGAAGTTACGTGCAATGCAATGCAATGACGTACAAAATTATTTTAACTAAAATGACATGCAACATGCAACCTAACATGCGAACTATATGTCACACAACATTTATTAAATGACCTAATTTAGTAATAGGATAAGATTAATGCAACTATTATAACATTTACACATTTATATGACATGCAATGGATGACCTACTTCTACATGACATGTGCATGATAATTTTTATGTTTTCTTTTATTTTTAATTAAATTTCGAAATTTAAATTACTCAATAATTAAACATGCAATCTAAATTAATGAAAGAAAAAAAAACATCCTAAATTAATGTTTTTTTTTTGGACCTTTATTTAAAAATTTTGAAAAAAAATAGATTTCTTATTCTAAACATGCAAAATAACCTTATAACAAGCAATATTCTAATATGAGCCTAATCTAGCCCAAATATATTTTTTTGGGTTTTCTTTTGTGAAAAGAAAATCAATTCAAACAATATAACAGCAAATTAGGCAAGATATGATTGCTATCCATATAGTAAATTGATGAATTGTATTTCACGTATGAGATTTGACCAATTTTAACAAAAATCACAAATTGTATCTCGAGTTTTAGATCGGATTGGCGATTTTTCCATGCAATTGCGAATCATATTTCGGGCATGAAATCGAACTGTCAATTGTATGCACGTTGTGAAATTAGGAAGATTTTCCAATTTAGAAGACTACTCGGGATTACAAATAAGACTATATATCATGGACTTCGAACATGTGTATTGAAATATGTTAAATAAGGAAACGGAATATTCGAAAATCAAATTAGACAAAATTTTTACATAATCCGAATATTGGCTTCTAAATTTGGACTTTGCACAATCGGACTGGGATCGCAATCACCTCCACAGATGGTGAACAATGGCAGAGCTTGCACCGACAAGGCTAGCGGGCAAGACTAGCCGTCGGGTCAGTGAGTTTGGCACGGCCAAGAACTCGACTAAGGACCTACAAAACAGAGACAAGATGCCTCGGGTCGGTCACGGACCATCAGCGAGTGAAGTGGCTTTACACGCGTTGGGTTGGCTAGCGCGACAAGGCCCCATGGCCAACTGGGATGTCGTGGGGCAGTTAGCGCGGGCGGCAACAACTCGTCGGGACGGTGTCGAGTGGTAACAGGCTCTTGGGGACGGCGAGCAAAGGCCAGTGGACTTGCGGGTTAACACGGCGACGGCGAGCTGTCATAGTTCACGAGGTGGCTCCGGATCTCGTCAACACTGGACTGGATTCTCGATGTGGGATGATTGGCGATGCTGTCTCAAGAAAAGAAAGAACCCGCTAGAACTTCGTTGGACATGCTACGAGAGATTAAGACTGAGGAAGATCCGTGGTGAAATTCCCGAGCCTTTTCTTTTCCCTCTCCACGTGATCAGAAAGTGGCCATCTTCTTTGTGGCAGAGCACATGTGTTCTCCCTGTTTTGGCCGTGAGTATTATTCAAGCTCTGCACTCCCGATTTCTCCTGGTCCATGTGCAAGACCTCTCTTCTTTGTCTCTTGTCTCACGTGTATCTTTATGTGCTCTTGGATTTTAATTGCCGACCCCCTTCCCGATCGAAAGAGAGCGCCCCTTCTATATGCAAAGGAAAGGAGCCCACCGAGGAAAGAAACAAAATCACATATTTTGCATGGTCAAGACATGATTTCCTTTTCAATTTCCTTCCACCTTTGATCATGCAAAAATTGTAACCCATCCGCATCCTTTTCTTTCCTTTATTTCTTTTCTTTCCTACAAACAAGAGAATCGGTCGCCGCATGTTTACATTCACGGGATCAGCAAAAAATTCTTTTCCATTGGATCATCCAACAACCCAAAGATTGACCGAATATTGCCAAAAGTTCTTGACCGTAATAGAATTTTCCCGATTCCAAATTTTGCAAATATGAGCTTGCAATATCTCATTCCCACACTGGTCCTTATTGAGAGTATATGAATAGATTGCACGAATATACGGAAAATCCACCATCATATCGCCATTCCTCTTAAGTTAATTTTTGGTTATAAAAAAATAACGGACTTGGGCTAATTTCCTCTTTTCATGGGCTTGGCCCAACTCGTTAAATTAAAGCTTAGAACTATTGATTCAAACTCATTTATCATCAATCTAATGCAATAAAAAAAATACTATGCAATATTGAATTTTCTATGCAATAAATGATTGGATCGCCAAAATTTAGATATCAATAGTTACATAGAATCAAAAAGAGAATTTTCCTTCCCTTCTCATATCTTTAATTTCTTTGCTCAATGATATATATAATATTGTTTTTGTTTCTTTTATTATTTTGAATGGAAGAAATAAGAAAGTTTGTCATATTTTGAGAGGATAGTCCTCGAGTCCATTGAATTGGATTACATTTTATGAATGATGAAATTTTCCTTAAGCTTGTGCGTAAGAAATTTTATCTTATTTTTTCCATCCTTTTCAACAAATTTCCAACAAATCTTATTTTTCATATTATCTAATATTTGTCCAACACTTCATGCATCAACGTAAACAAATCATTAGGGGATCTTTAGTAACGTGTTGAAAAACTTGTGCTTAGGATCTATGACTGTGACATATAGTGTGACCTACCCAGCCAATAGCAACCGATTTATCATTTAAAAGGGCTCGTCTACTTTTATTTTGGTATCACTCTGCAATAATAAATGATTCGTGCGCTATTTTCCTGCCCGAGACCGTCCTTCTCATGCAATCGATTGGACATATCTCTGATCATATCCACGCATTTAAACGTCTGAATGTACACAAATCCTGACAAATGACAACTAATCAACTGGCAATTGCTGATAATTTTAAACGTCTTTATACCACGTGCAATTTTTTCCTTTGAGAAATATATGTCTAAAATATAAGCTGCGGCATTGTGCAATGTGAACACACCAAGCTATGTTGGACTGCACCGGGTTTGCCAAGGAAACAAGGGGCATCCCTAAAAATATGTGCCGCTTCAGGAAATAATAAAATAGTTTCCTTGGTAAGAGGTTGAGCGAAAAAGAAAATCAGGGTTTAGCGTTTAATGTTTTAGGGTCAATACAAAAGGACCGTAGTCTTTTTAAAATTCATACTCTCCATATTGCCACATTTTAATTTGTCAATGCCTAGACATTTGTCAGTGTAAATTGTTGTTATTAGAGACCAAGTCAGATCTACAATTCTGACTTGATTAATATATAAACTTATATTAAAAAATTCTAGTCATCTTACCCAAGAAAATATCATATTACGTATTAGTTAATTCAACCATTTAAGTAATCGTTGCTGACTGATCGACAAAAGAGAAAAAATGATTCCTGACTATTTATATATATATTTGGGCCATAAAACATAAAGAATAAATAAGAGGTGGATACTTTAGTATACGGGTATATGGGCATTATAATTAGAACAAGTTTGCAGATGTCTGTGGAGTTAAAGCTAGACAGAGATTAAAGTAGATAGGTGTCCGACTGCCATATGCATTTTTAATAGATACAGCTCTATTTTGATTTAAAATCTCTGTATTACTAGCAAAAAGAGCACACCTTTATGGATGTGAAAATTTTTAAACAAAAACTTTTAATGTATAAAGAAGGGTGTTGCCATTTCCACACCCTATTTGGCTAAAACATGTTATTTTTATGTTAACTAACCAAAGTATCTTCGCCACAAAATTCGGTTCAATATAATTAAAATTATCCGTTCTCTCTCTGTCTCTCAATAAAATTTGGATCATTCTAATTCCACACCCAAATTAACTCCACACACACCCTAAGAAAATCATGTGACAAAAGTACCCTTGTGCGTCTACAGCACCTTTCTTTATCACTCAGCCTACCAAAGACCCGCCTCTCGGCTGTGCAACACCACTCTTGTCGGCCTTCTCACTCTACCATTGTCATACATCACATTTCACTTGCCTCCATCCTGGCTCACATCTCGTCATCTGCACCTTTGCTCTCCTCCACAACCCTTCGTTGCTTCAAGATCCAAGCGCATATCACCACGATCACCTGGATCAAACTCTATGAGGGGGTCAACCGCAGATCGACCTAGACCTGAGGATCCAAATGTCTCGGTGATAACCTATGCCATCGAGCTAGATTTTAAATTTAAAAGATTGCTAAGCGAGAAGAAAAAAGTTTGAAAACTTAATTTGAAAACTCAATAGATACTTTCATATATTATAAAGAAAATTAAACATTGGTCAGTAACTCAACCAAGACCTTATAACTTAAGGTAGTTTAATTTGACAAAAGTCGGTAGTTTTTCCTATTTTAGGTTGTTACTTTATTATTTGGGATTAATTAGTTCGAAAACTTAGTAACTTATCCAAATAAAATTTGATATGTTAGTATAAAAATTGGTAATTTGCAAAGCACAAAAATAATTAGCAATTTCAATAATGGTGGGGTAAATTACCAACTAATTACTTGGAAAAAAATAGGACAAAAGGTCACGGATCATTTTTTTTAACGATAATTCTGTGACATTTACTAGCACTTGTTGGAATTTACTAGTACGGATAAAAGTTTTTTTTTTTCAAGGAAATTGTTAAAATAGAAACGACCATCGGAGGATTACTCATAAAGTCAACCTAGAACACAAACCCTAATTCCTGGGTTTGTTACCCTTTTGCCCTAGAAATTGCTAACTATGGTAAGTTATCTAAACTAAAAGATGTCGAGGACTGGAAGTGACGGTGAGGGAAAGTACACTTTACTATGGAGTACATCTTGTGCTCGTCAAGGTTTGCGGATGTACTGCTTGCTTCTCTAGTTGGTCTATAAATGCAGTGAAGCCTCGATCTTCTTCGCTCTCCTCTTCGGTCGTTTTTATCATAACACATCATGCTTCTCAATAACCCCACTCTCATCTCATACAGGTATTGAGTTCACACATGTCGATTGAATCAGACCTAAGCAAGTCCTTAAAAGGCTTCATCTAAGTTCTCATTTGGATTGAGGGTATTGCTAGGTACTGGGCAAGAAAAAATATACCGTACTAATTGGGAGTGCAAAGAATGTAAATATCAGTAAGTTAGAATAAGAAATGTACCCATGGAACTCATTGTTTCTATGTATCAAACGGACAAGTCACAGAGGTTCCTCAATAGCCTCCCTCTCATCTCATAGAGGTCTTGAGTTCACAGTTGTCAATCGACTACATTGAATGTTATAATACCAAAAGGTAAGCTTTTTGTCTTGTTTTCCACAAGTTCAATTTCGTATGCCACTCTTACTTACTTATGTCGTATGGTGTAGCCTATATGCCCTTAATTGACATGCGTGCACGTAGAACTCATTTGCCTAGTTAATATAACTTGCTCACTTCCAACATAGAAAACAAATTATTGCACGTATACGATTGTGTACCAGGCTTCTCACTTGTTATGTTGCGTAAGTCTTAGATATAGTCCACGTAATATAAATTATGGCCAAGATATGAATAGGATGCATCCCATTTCATAAAAAGAGCCGAGCTTAATTCGCGTGCCGATGGACACACAGGACTACTGAAATCAAGCTTCTTTCCGCTTGTGAACTACTTTTATGAACTCTAATCTTGTGACGCTCGGTTCTAACTATATATTCCCAGCCAAGGAAACACATTGAAAGGCTTAAGCAATTAATTATATGCATTTTGAGCGAATATACCAATTATTCCATTTGCACTCATTCGATTTATAATTCTAAATGAAAGCCAATTTCATGCACGACGCTAAAAAAACACCATATACCTGCGAATCCATTACGTTATATCAGCAACCTTTCTTTTGTCCTCCTCTACCATTTATTAACAATATATTTCCTAAGATCTATGATTTTACTGCCCTTAGCACATGGTTTTATTCCTTTTCCCAAGATCTCCAAGCAAGTTCTTTTTCACGTGCAATCCCTTATGTGTGACAAGATTTCGCTTATTCAACGCCAGGAACGTCCGAATCGAGAATTGCGTAGCCTATAGTGACGATGAACAAGCAACACCACGTGCACGCACAATAAAGTGAAGGAGTGCTAGACGCGTTGCCATGCTTTGTGCAATATATGATTTTGACCCAAGAAAAAAGGTGGTCCGTGACCAGCTGATATCGAGGAGATCCTTTTGGGTAGATAAAGGAGTTTTTTTACAAATTAAATAATCATTTCTTACTTAACTATTTAGATAACTTTTGTTTACATCAGTGTGGTTGGAATCAACAGGGAATGCTTAGGGCGAGCATGCATGCATCTAGAGTGGTATAGCTAGGCTACTCTTGATCAATCTCTAAGCGAGTTAATCGATGCACGTCCATACGTGCATTAGCGGGGTAAAAAGGAGCAACAAAGAACAACAACGGTTTAATGCCCATCTTGATATAATATTACACGTCTATGAAAGTCATCGCATGCATGTTTCTATAGATCACGCTAATCAATACCATCTCAACTATTAATTGTGAAGCTCACATAATCAATAATAGAGATGGATTTGGTCTATATGATTTCTATATAAGTCATGCAATGTTTTGCTCGAGTCGAGAGTGGGAATGTTAAATCTCTACACAACAATTGCTGAGAAGCGAAACCCTAGTCGTGATTGGTGACCTGATTCGCTAACTAGTTCGTCCATTTACTGAACCAGAAGCCAGTTGTTTCCACAGTCGATCTGCCCTCCTAGGATCCGGCTTTTTCATGCACCGTTTCTTGTCTAAGGTTTTTTCACTACCTCGGACCGAATCATTGGCTTCTCTTCGATCAAGATGATCTCATTTATGTCGTCTAGTTCTACATTGATTACCCGAAAAGGCGTGTTAGACAGCGAATATAATTATTACATGAAACACAACATGATCAACTTTACCTAGTTGGCCCACGGTATATTATAATAAATTGAAGAACAAGGTCCCTTCGATGCAGGCCAAAAATTAATTTAATCCTTGATTATAGGGATTAACAGGTTGGCCACGTTACGCTTATCTTCTAATTGCCCCTCGCGACCTTGTTTAATGTTTTAATTGGCGATTACGCAAGATAATTCCACAAGAACAAGCTTGATGATAAGACAACGTAAGCTCATTTTCAATGTTCCCGACTATGTTTTGCCTTCATGTTGTTATTATCATGTGATAGGAAAGCAACCACTCCATTAATTTGGCTGAAGTTGAAAATTTCACACATAAATTAGAACGTTTGTGAGGATTTATATCCTCACAACTTAATTAGAATGTCACATTTTCTGAGGCCCATGGTTCTTGATTATGTTACTGATGCTACTAATTCTTTGAATAATCTTTCCTCCACATTCCTAAATAACAATAACGGCATTTTATATAATCGCCATGGTAAACTCCAGTTTATATCATAAAGATGTCTTATTACTATATGCATTGATGATAAGCTCGGTATTTTCTTCTTCTTCTTTTGTCATGATAATAAGTTCCATTAGTCTTACGGCAATTTTGAAATTTTTCGTAGCACCTTAATTAACTAAAAGGTAAAACCATTACTTCTCACAGGTGCTCTGGAACATTGTATGTGTCCGAGGAAAATATGAAATTGCAATCATGACGCTTGTGGTGCGAAACGTATTTTAGGATTTCTAGTCCGAGCATGAAATGATGTCTTTGTTGTGCAGGGAACAAAATTGGTCATTTCTCTCTTCCATAAAATGCTTGCAATTTTGTTCTGATTAAGCTAAATTAATTAATAAATGTTCAGTAGCCTATTGCTTTTGAAGTGATACTAAAGGCTCAAAATGCACCATTAGTTTGAAGCACTTACGGCATTGTTAGGCTAGCATTTTCGTTAGAACTTGAAGCACTTATGGCAACTTTAGGCTCAACTCTATGAAATTTTATGTAGTATTCTGATAAATCATATGGACTGTGTGGTTACAGACATTTTTGATATAGAATATTATCTCAAACATATCATGAATGGCAGATTTGTATTATTTAATGAGATATCAGATTTCTCTGCTGCACCGAATATCTCTCGACTTCTAGGGGCTCTATTTTCCGAAGTATCATGGGACTGGTCAACCCGTGTCCAAGAAGAACAACGTGGGGAGGTGGCTGTGGAACTTCTTTCACGAGCAATCCTCCACGAAAACGTTGACGCCGATTGTCTCCAGAAAAGAACAAAAGGAGAATCGGTAATGACAGTTGATGAGCGCGTAAAGAAATGCATTTTTAAAGTCTCTCCTTTCTTGCCCGCATGACTAAGTAAGTCGTGGGAAGTTCATCGGCTCGTTCCTCAGCAGCGCTCCTTAGCCGATCTTCTTCTTCTTTGTGGAAACACGGGAAAAATGAGCACGAGCCTTTTAAAGACAAATGCTGGTTTTTCCTTTCTTTAACTTTTATTGGCTGTAATGTCGAGGACACGTGTTTTCGCGGGAAATCCGACGACTTCATTTTCACGTGGGGCAGACAGCGAGCATCTCGACAGAGAACCTAATACGAAAAGAAGTTCCCTATAAAGAGCGCCCTTCAATGGAAGGTGAAGGTCACAAGAAGAAAGAGGCCGAGCGAAACACAAGTCCCCTCTTTTGTTCTGGATCAAGTGATTCGTACAAGTTCGTTTTTGTCTTGCTGAGAGAGAGAGAGAGAGAGAGAGAGAGAGAGAGAGAGAGAGAGAGAGAGACAGAGACGATGGGCAGATTTCTAGGGTTTGGGTTCACTCTGACCCTGCTCTTTTGCATGGCTCAAGGCAAAGTCCTCCATTATGATTTCGTGGTGAGTACGAACATCTCCTTGTTGAGCACTTTTAAGTGTTTTTTTTTTTTTTTGGGCCATACAGATCATTTGGCGACTACTGGCGCATTTGCATCAAGTTTTACGATCTCATGATTTGTAGATGTTATTGTAGATCTTCACATCTAGATCTGGAGCTAGTTAGATCTTGGACTATGCTCCAGGCCAAGTATTACGGCATTCATATACCAAAACTACATGCATTTTTCTGATGATTTTATCTTCTTGAGAGTTTGGTAGTAATCCCTAAATATTTACAGTTGTATAATTTATTTATTTATTTATTTATTCATTTGGGAAGTGATCTCCAACCCACTTGGGTCTTTATTCTGGAAGCAAGTGCAGACGCCAGCCCCTAAATTAGTTAATGTTATTTGTAGGCTGCGGTACACCGAAACGCTTCGGCATCAATTTAATAAGAGAGATTACTGAAGATGTTTGATGGTCCAATTTTAAAGGATGATTTTTATTTGTTGCAGGTGAAGGAGACACCTATTAAGATGTTGTGTGAGACGAATCGCTCTGTATTGACTGTGAATGGTTTATTTCCTGGACCGGAGATCCATGCTCACAAGGGTGACACCATCTACGTCAATGTTACCAACATAGGACCTTATGGAGTCACTATTCATTGGTAAAAATAAAAAACCACCCTTCCTCCACCCTTAACCCTCCCTCCTCTCTGTCCTTCCTAATATTGTCCACACATGCAGGCATGGAGTGAGACAAATAAGGTATCCCTGGTCTGATGGCCCGGAGAACATCACGCAATGCCCAATCCCTTCGAACTCAAGCTTCCTTCAGAAAGTCATACTCACTGAAGAAGAAGGCACGCTATGGTGGCATGCTCATAGCGATTGGACACGGGCTACTGTACATGGCCCTATAATCATTTTGCCTGTCAATGACACCAACTACCCTTACAAGTTTGATGAACAACACACAATTGTGATTGGTATTCTACTTAAATGATAGAATTAAGTTTTTCACTTAATCAAACATGCACAAGTAATCGCTTGAATTGTTTTTTCTTAACAAAACTAATTTGGCACGCAGGTGAATGGTATGCAAGAGATACAAAGGCTATAATTGATGACGCTCTTGCAACTGGAGGCGATCCAGACTTGTCTGTGGCCTATACCATCAATGGTCAACCAGGAGATAGTTACCCATGCTCTAATGGTATGAATTCTAGTGTGTATTTATGAGTGTGATATATGCTATTTTTTAAAAAGAAAAGCTCGTATTCATAGGTAATGAAATGAAACCTTTTTACTCTATATTAATGAAATGGGATCTTGCAAAATTGTTATTCCTTAAATCTAATCAAGATCTATAACAATACTTTTAATATGGTGCTTTTTTTTTTTTTTTAATCTTTCGTAGGGTCAGCATACAATATAACAGTTGTGCAAGGAAAAACGTATCTCTTCCGGCTCATCCACTCTGGGATGAATGAAGAGATGTTCTTCGGGATAGCCAAGCACAATCTTACTGTGGTTGGAATGGACGGAGCTTATTTGAAGCCGCTTAAGACCAATTACCTCATGATAACTCCTGGTCAAACAATGGATGTTTTGGTAACTGCAAACCAAGCCCCTGGTCGCTACTACATGGAATTCAGTCCGTTTGCGGATACCGATGCCCCGTCCAATGAGAACGTCACGAGGGCGATATTTCAATACAATGGTAGTTATAACCACTCGGAGACTCCTTTGTCACCCGAGCTTCCAGGTCGTACGAACAAGAGTGATGCTGGAAACTTCACTGTTCAGTTGAGGAGTTTGAACAGCAAAGAATATCCATCTACAGTTCCAACCAAAATCACTAGGAACATTACGATCACAGTGTCCGTGAATCAACAGCCGTGTCCTGCTAATACAACATGTACCGGTCCACAGGGCACCATTCATTCGGCAAGCTTGAACAACATAAGTTTTTGGGCTCCATCGATTAGCATTCTCCAAGCATACTACAAGTATGTAAATCACTAGACCTTCCGATTTTGATCATATTTGTTAGTATCTTAGACTAATAGAGTTGATTCAGGTTGAAATATTCTTCAATTTGAACCGATTTAAAGGGTTTAAACCTTCATTGTCATAAAGCGAAGGCATAATTCAACATTTAAATGTGTCTATAACATTATGTTTGTGTGGTGCGTGCAGCAATCTCCAAGGAGTCTACAACAAAACTTTTCCGGATACACCACCTTTCGTGTTCGACTACACTGGGAATGTATCAGCCTTAGGAGAAGCTGCCAATGTGAGCACCGAAGTGTTGATGATTAACTATAATGAGGAGGTCGAAATAAGATTCCAGGGGACCAATTTCGGAGCAGCAGAGAATCACCCCATGCATTTACATGGCTACAGCTTTTATGTCGTCGGAATGGGCGATGGAAATTTCAGCGACTCCTATGTATCGCAGTATAATACAGTTGATCCGCCTTACGTTAACACCGTCGGACTCCCCAAAAATGGGTGGACAGCCATTAGATTCAAAGCCGATAATCCAGGTAATATAATTTATCAATAGAAACGCATATAAACATGTAGTTTGCGCGGATTTATACTTGTATATGAATACATTTGACAGATTATTCTTTTATGGCTGCTTGTAGGGGTGTGGTTCATGCACTGTCACTTGGAACGCCATTCGAGCTGGGGGATGGACACGGTCATTGTTGTTGGAGATGGGGCGAAAAAACATCAGAAGGTGCTGCCCCCGCCCAAAGACATGCCTCCTTGTTCCGTGTCTTGATCAGGATATTGT
This sequence comes from Eucalyptus sideroxylon x Eucalyptus melliodora, assembly GCA_016097485.1. Taxonomy (NCBI): domain Eukaryota; kingdom Viridiplantae; phylum Streptophyta; class Magnoliopsida; order Myrtales; family Myrtaceae; genus Eucalyptus; species Eucalyptus sideroxylon x Eucalyptus melliodora. Next base: position 73,282,915 of record CM027828.1, on the reverse strand, counting down.
TTGCTTTGAGTTCATTGCTAGGGCAACGGCCATTGATATACCAATGGAAATAAATCATCTCTACTGCGTGGCGAATTTTTCAATTCTGGATCATTGAAATAAGCTTTGACTTTTACATATGTTTCGGCATGTGAAAAGTTTATGTTCGATTCAAAATAATGTATTATTTTGTGCCGTAAATTATTAAAGATTTATTTGTACATCAATAGAGGCGAAATATTCAATGATATTGACTAAAAGGACCATTCACCATCAGTTAATAATAATATGTCATACAAAAATCCTATAAATAAATCAATTTGATGTGTAAAAGAGCACATGTAGTTAACAGCGTCAAAGCCCAAAATGGATGCCAACTTGCGATGTTGACATGGAAGGAGTCGATGAAACTTGCGATATTGACGTAAATAAATCAACTTGCGATGCCAATTTGACATGCTTTAGATAAGGTTTTTTTTTTTTTTTTTAGTTAGCTCTTCAATGGAGGTGTGGATGATGGAAATCGGTTTTTGAATTCGTTTATAAAATTGGAAATATTTCTTATGGGATCTCTTCAGCTGACGGAAGGAGGAATGAAGATATCATATCACATTCTCTATGCCGAAAGAGAAAGCTACTGGAAGTTGCGATGATTGTTCACAACCCATCAAAATAATAAGTTGAACATCATCGTGGATGGATGAGGATGATTGTTGGCAAGAGAAGTTATTTTAAAATAATCAACTAATTTTAATCAGCTCTTTGTAGGAAATCTTCAATTTGATTGCGATGTTAGGCTATTAAATGTACTCGGGATAAAGAATCAATCACATGATTGAAAATTTGCGCAAATTTTGTCTTTTCTTTGGAACCTTGTGTCTAAAGAAGGTCGCGTCACGTATCGAACTTTGGATTGACCTTGTCCGCTCGGATTTGTCGCGGTTAAATCTACTTCTTGAACGAGATTGTCGGCATGATTATTATTATAACTATAATAATTTAAGTTACTAGAAACAAGAGTAGGTTTGCTATAATTTATCGTCAATCACTAAAATTAGTATACTAGATAACGCGACATCTATAAGCAGTGAACTTTATAAATTGTTCCGACCAAAAAAGTATAAAAAAGCTTTGTAAATGCTCTGCACTATTCTAAAAAAAATTGCTCACTTAACTTTAAGATGATATCAACTATCATAGAATAATTAAAAGTGTAAGCATGTGTTGCTTGGAATTTATGTCATTAGGAAGCACCTATAAAAAGTGCTTTATTAAATTATATTGCCTACTTTGACAGTTGGACTTAATCAAATAACTATAAGATACATACCTAATTTAATTACAACCACTCGTTAAATTTTAAAACAATACTTCCACTTATTTAGCCAAAAGATGTGGTCCATTTATGATCATTCCAGTTGTCAAAAGATAAGTCTTTTGCGTTCCAACCATAGTGTCACCAAGTTGTGAATAAACTCTTGTTTTATAAGAGGGTGGGAAATAATATTGCAAATTGGAGGGGGAGTGGTTGAGTAGATACCCAAAAAAGAACACTCATTTCATCATTAGTTCAAAAGTACAAAATTAATATTTTAAAAAGGTCGGGGACCTTTGTCTTGCAACATTTGATCTTCTTTGTGGAAACAGATTGTAGAAAGGGCCCAAACGACATTGCACATTTCTTTCCCCTTGCAAAAGCTGATCTTCTTCTGAGCATACACATCCGACCTTGATCTTATGAATATGTCAAATGAAGTCTTTTCTCAGTTTCCACCTCCGTCTTTAAATTTTTATGATAAGTGTCTCAAAAATCCTAAAACTTATTATAATCCAGTCTCAAAACTTTATCAAATTGATACAATGAAGTCCTTCTGCTAATTCCATCTATTTTGGCTAAAAGAAATGTTGGTGTGATTTTTCTATTACTTTCTACAGACATGTGACGTCTACTAAACGCCACAGTGCAAAAAAAAATTTAATTTATAAGCACAGATTGATTTTGATGAAAGAAATTACCAAAAATATGGGTATATCAAAATTGGGTCCAAAAGGATCAACAAGAGAAATTAATAGGATTTTATTGGAGAAATTGGGCGGATACTCGAGATTTTTTAAAGCATCAACTAACACAAATGGAACATGAACTATGGAGAAGGAAAAAAGTACAATCTTGACCACAAGCTCATGACCAAGTTCACATGGCCGCGCTCATGCTCAAGCATTTATTTTGGTCGAACATGGTCAAGCTTGAGCGGCCATGGTTGAATTTGGTGAAACTCAAGTGGCCATGGTCGCAAGCTCTAGTAGAAGTACCCTTCGGATTCCATTTAAATTGCAATGCAACCAACTGATCTCTCTATTGCCGACGTCGAATTTGAGCTCAATAAAGTAGTGAACTTTGTAAATTGTCACGACCAAAAGAATTAAATAAAAAGAAACTTTGTAAATTCTTTTCAATATTAAAAAAAAAAAAAATTTGCTCGCTTAACTTTAAGATGACATCGACTGCCATGGAAAAACTAAAGTTCACGCATGTGTCTCTTGGAATTTATGTCATTAGAAGCGCCTAGAAAAAGTGCTTTATTAAATTATATTGCCAACTTTTACAGATGGACTTAATCAAATAACTATAAGATACACACGTCATTTAATTTCAACCACTTGCTAAATTTTAATAACGATACTTCCACTTATTTAGCCAAAAGATGTGGTCCATTTATGATCATTCCAGTCCATACGAATAACATTGTCAAAAGACAAACATTCAGGGTTCCAACTATAGTGTGACTAAGGTGTGAATAAATTATTTATACTCTTGTTTTGTAAGAGGCTGGCAAAAGAATATTGCAAATTGGAGGGGGAGGGGTTAGGTAGATACCCAAAAAGGACACTAATATTCTAGGAAGGTCGGGGACCTTTGTCTTGCAAAAGCTGATCTTCTCTGAGGAAACGGATCTTGGAAGGGGCCCAAGCGACGTTGCACATTTCTTTCCCTTTGCAAAAGCTAATCTTCTTCGTGAACATGCACAACCGACCGACTTTATGAATAGCTTCAGTTTTATTGTTTTTTTTTCCTCTGTTGGGTTCGCATTTCGGCTTTGATTCTAGCTTTGAAATTATTTGGAGGTTCGTATTTAATCCTTTTTTCTTAGATTTTTTTTTTGGCACATTTGTGTTTCCCCTTTCATTTTCTCTTAACAAAACTCAATTATACCATTTGAAAGTTCTAAGGCTCAATTATAATTTTTGTGGTAAGTTTAAGGACTTTTGGTGCATTTATCCATTAAATTTTAATATTTGGCTATCTTGATGTAATTCAGTGAGGCATCTTCCAAAGACCAATCAACCACAAGGTGAATTGCACTTACAATAAAGCCACGTGTACATTTGAGTGGATCAAATATAATGGAAATACAACAGTGGTTCTTATTTAAATGGTTTCATGATCAAATTTCCAGCGAGGCAAGATCATCTCGTTTGAGTCCAACGTGAAGTTTACATATATCCTCTTTATTAAATTTACTGATTTTGCATTTGCCTAACATTTTGTAGCAAAGCATATAGTATAACATATTGTTAATTTAGTCATAAATTTTTGCGCAAGATTCTAAAGTAATTCTTCTTATCAATTTTATCAGAAGTCATTGATGTCGCGACATGTGACGTTGGACAATCAACGATGATTGGACCGCGACATTAGTGATTTCAAGTGAAAATTGACACGAAGGAATACATTGGAATTTTGCACAAAGATTTAGGATAAAAAAATTACAAAAAAAAAAAAATCTTAAATCTATTACACTTTTATCAATAGTTCTAAACCTTTTTAATTTTGTCAATTTAGTCATAAGCATTTTGACAATTTGCCAATTGAGTCATTTCAGCTATTTGGTTGGAAATTATTGATGCAAGCACTATGCATCTTACATGGCATGATCCAAATTGATCTAGACAATTTTTTAAATTTTTTATGAATTCTTTATCATTAATTTGAATTTTGCATTTCCTTACAACTTTTTCTTTGCTTTTTTTCATTGTGGCTAGCGATGGTCACATGGCCGTTGGGCCGTTGGCAAGGCCCTTGCTAGTTACAAAGGCCTTGGGCGATGGTGCGAAGGCCCTTGCCAGGTTTGGGTATGGGCCTTTGCAACTTCACTAGTCGGGGGCAAGGCTATTGTAGTTAACAAGGGTCGGCAATAATTGTCATCGGCAAAATGATAAAAAAAATTCAAAAAGATTTGAAAAATTATAAACATCGTTGAAGTCATTGTCCACTATACCACATAAGATATCTAGTATCCATGTCAATGATTTCTAATCAAAATTGGCGAGAATGACTTAATTGATAAAAAGTTTAAGACTAAATTGACCAAATTGTAAGATTTAAAACTGAATTGGCACATGTGCAAATTTATCCATGTAAGTTTAAGACTTTTTTGGTAAGTTCTTTGTTTATGACTCAATTAGTAAAGTTGAAATGTTATGATTAAATTAACGTCTGTATAATAGGTTTATGACTAATTGGGTAATTTTCCCTATATATTTTTGTTATTTCCAAATAAAAAAGTGGAAGAATATCAATGAGCATAGAACTTTTTTATGCATGTAATTCACATCCTATTCCATAAAACCATCGATATACATACTCGCAACCACAAGTACCGATAGCAATTCTACAGCGCCAACGCTATATTTAAGCCTAAAACGAAAATTAAGAAGAATATAGTCAATAGCTAATAATTCGTCAAATTATTGATGGACCAAAAACATCTTGTAGGTAAAAAAGGCATTCGCTTCGAAGATACGTCAAATAGTTGATTATCCATGAATCCTTTTATATATAATTTATACATACATCAACTTATTAAAATCGACAAATTCCCTCCAAATTTTTTTTGAATTTCTTGCATGATGATCCATTCGCTCTAAAAATAATAATCCATAAAGTTATAAAAAAAATCATAGAGAAAAAATTGCTAGAAAATGAACATCACCGCTCAACTTTCATTTCGATATTCGTAGTCTAGACCGCCATAGACTAAATTAAAGTTGAGAGAATAAAATGACATTTCATTGCCCAGCACACCACTCAATGATTTTTTACACATGTTAACTTAGACATGTTGATTAGATGCAAAAATATAAAATGGTCTTTTCGTTTCCGCTGAATAACCAAATTGTAGAAAATGTCAGTCGCATAGGGGACTCCTACTCGATTGGACATTATTCAGACAATTTGAGCTGACATTTTGTACAGTGTGAGTCCCTAATGTACAGTAAAAAGACACACTTCAATCTGTACATTTTATTCTGATTTTTCCAATCAGGTAATGCCAATAGAATTTATTCAATTCTCATGACCAACATATACGAAAATAAATTAATCCACAGATTTTGCATAAATCAGTCGAGACTGTAAGATCATTCTGGAACCAAAACGTCAAGACCGAGCCCCACGACCGTAGGGTTTCAAATGCCCAAGAAAATATTGGGTGTCCAAGTGTAGAAACGTGAGTTTTGTACTAGTCCACTCAACCTCCGCCATGTGTCAATTTGGGACCCACTTGTCATGTACCTTCCCATCCTGTCTCTTCAATTATTGTTTTTACTCTTTTTTCGTCTTCTTCCTGCTTTCACTGTTCCACGCATCCCCTCTCTTTCACTTCAATTAATGTTTTTACTTTTTCTCTTCTTTTTTCTTTTTGTCCTTTCTTCTTCTCCTTCCTCCTTTCAGTGCTTTCAGTCCGTGAGAGACCTCCTTTCACTTCGCCTGGAAGGAAATGCCTCAACTAAGACTCACTATCAGCTTAATCCCGCGAATCGCCTTCCACCACCACCTCACCGCTGTCTATCCTGCATCGTCGAGCTCGAGTTCCGCCGGCGAATTTGAGCCTAATTTTTTTTATCTAAGATTGAGTAATCCCTAAATTTGTGATTTAGAGGTCAGCTTGACCTCGGATCAACAGATTTGAGTTCGACCAGGGTCGGCATATGCAACGGAGAAGGCGAAGGCAGAGGCATTAACAAAGGGAGAGACAGAGTGGAAGGAGGAAGAAGAAGAAGGAAAAAGGAAAAATGAAGAAAAAAGTAAAGACATTAACAAAGGGAGAGGGGACGACGTTGAGTGGACTTGCAAAGCTAACGTGTCTAGGGCAACCAATATTTTCTCGCCCAAGCAAGTCAACCACTGATGAAGCTCTTCTTGCCACGCGTCAACATGTGATTCGTCCACCTCGTGCTTACGTGGCCTTACTCTCCCTTGAAATGCCGTGCCAGAAAATGATGTGGCACTAACTAGGTTGTTTACGTAAAGTCGATAATTCATTTAAACTTAGGTAGGTAATATAATGATGGAATTAATAAGTTACAAGCGTTAGCAGGTCATTCAAATAACATGTGGTAAGTTAGCATAAAGATTGGTAATCTATAGTTAAATTATCAACATGCTACTCGGAAAAAAATAAGTCACTTATCATTCTTTTAACCAGTGGTTGTTTCATATTTATCATCATTTATTGAAATTTACCGGCACAAGAAATCTGCATTTTTAACAAGTAATCATATCATTCAGCATAGGTAATAGATAATTGTTCTTTTAAACTAGAGAAGTATGACCTTAGCAATTTTATCACAATCAAACATGCTATCAATCAATTGCTCCTCGTGAAGGAAAATGAATCAAATCAAAATGGGACAAAAAGTCATAAAAACTCCGACCTATGCTCATATGATACATTTATCCCAACATTATTTTATGATATCAAAAATTCCAAATTATACTCATTGCAACACATTTAACATAAATATTTTCTTATGACTTAAAAAACTCTAAATTTGTACTTATATGAAACATTTATTCTCCTTCAAGGTTTCGGCATATGATTTTTTTCAACCAAAAAATAAAGTTTCTTTTAGCCATGTCAATACTATTTACTTTTGTGGTGTCAATGTAGATAGATTTTTAGGAGTTCTCATTGATAGAATTTTGATGGAGCATAAATATGTCATACAAGTATAAGTTTGTGATTTTTTTATGTCATGAAAAAATATTTATGATAAATGTGTCATCGTGTGCATAATTTAGGGTTTTTAGTAACTTTTTTCCAATCAAAAATAGAAAATAATTTCAATTCAGAAAATTATCTTTCTTCCACGCCCAACCCCTTCCTACTTAATAATCCTCAATAACCTTCCACTTGTTTCACTTTTCTTAGTGAACTTGACTTTTAATTAATTACGATAACTAATAATTCAAAATTAACCCTTCTAGTCTATAAGAACTATAATTTCTTTCTGATACTTACAATTTATCATGGTTATCGAGACTTCCCGCTCTTCTTCTATGAATTGTTTATAGAATTTTTATGGATCTCTAGAAAAATGTGTTGAAAAACTTTTGTTTAGCCTCGTAACTAAAAATCTCGTGGATCATATAAATTATAAATAATTTCGATGCAATGTTGAATTCTCACCTACCATTAATTTGTATTCTTGGTAACATTAAAAAATCTCAGAGAATAATAGCTTTTGCTTTTGCTTGATGTGACTTATTTCTCCCACCGATTATCGCGGCGTATCATAAACATATGTCAAAAGATAAATCTCATGCTTGATTCAAATTCAAACTATGATCCGAAGCTAGACAAATTGACCAACAAGTCAACAATTAGATCAGAAAGAAAAACATATTATTCTAGAAACTCGTAATTGCCCATAAGATCCAAAAGATATCTTAAAGCTAATTATGACAGTGACACATTCATGAATTATAAGGACTTGTCTACTGTCATTTTATAACCACTCTACAACAATCAACGATATTCGTACTATTTTTGACACGTCTAAATGTCTCAAATGCAGATAAATAATGAATTGCCGGTTATCAGTTTATGCTGCATGCACTTTTTTAGTTAAAATATATGTAACATATAAGCTGCAGTACTATGCAACGCAAGCATACCCATTTATTTTGGACTGCACTGACTTTAACCAAAAACAAGAGGAACCCCTTGGAATATATAATAGAAAAATTTCCTAAGTTTTTAAATGCAACGTGCAAAATTGATATTCTCCATATTCTGACCTATTAATTTGTCCGCGTCAATTGTCGAGACATAGATCAGTGGCGCTGCCTGTACGGATCGGCCATGGGATGTCACAGACCAAGCCGGCACATGAGATGCTCGTTCAAGTAGGGTTTTGGTCAGATCTATGATCTGACTAAATTAATTGATATATTGTGTTGTACTAAGAATTCCAAGTCATCTTACGCAAGAAAAAAATTTATATTAATCAGTTGTTGCTGACTGCTCATCGACAAAAAGAAAACAATCTTTGCGAAGTGAACATCACAATTTTTATTTTATTTATGGGCCATAAACATAAAGAACAAATCGAATTTGGACGTTCCAGTATAGAAGATATATAAGCATAAAAATTTGAACAAATTTGCTGATGTCAGTGGAATTAACAAAAATTTTATTTTAACAAAAATTTGAAACTAACTCTAATTTGATTTAAAATCTCTATATTTGCTAGTAAAGGGAATACACCATTATTGATGCGGAAAATTTTAAACAAAAATTTTAAAAGTGTAAAGTAATTGGGTATGATTGATGACACCAATATTTTGACGAAACCCCATTAATTATTTATTGTATAAAAAATAAGGATTGACCGACTCCGATCCCTTAAAAAAACATTATAAATGTCATATTATGAGCATTTTAATGAGCCCAAATGAACTAGAAATTTGGCCAACCCATTTGTCACGACCTCTTTTTTTTGGCGCCCGAGATCGGGTATGGGCGCCTAAGGAGGCTAATGGCTCGGTTGAATTTAGTTAAGCCCGAACTCTCCCAAGTCCACCAATTCACGACTTAATGGTTCAAGTTTTTAACCTGTAAATCAAATTTTAAATTGGAGTCGCCACTAATCGATTTGGGGTGGGTTGATTAGAAACCCAAGTGAAGTATCGGGAGAAATACTCACTCCTGCGCGACTAGAGAAATTAGGATCGGGACTTGATTACACTAGTTAATCACTAATGCCCTTTCGGTACCTAATCTTGTTTAAATCCTGAGGTTTTTTGGATATTCGAAAGATTTTCCATGCATTTTTGGGAGGAAAAATATTTTTTGAGTCATTTTCTAATTTTTGGACACAAAATGGATTTTTTGGGACTTTTTTGGTATTTTTTTTTTGGAAAATACAAGTCTTTTTGGCTTTTTTCTGAATTTTTTGGCTTTTTTATGAATTTTTGGCCTTTTTTGGGTTTTTGACATTTTTTGGATTTTTGACATTTTTTGGAAAATATGAAATATTTTTGATTTTTTTGATTTTTCGGAAAATAAAATATTTTTTAAATATTTTTAAATATTTTTGGAAAATAAATTATTTTTTTTATTTTTCTCGATTTTTTTTTAAATAAAACATTTTTTAACATTTTTTAAATATTTTTTGAAAATAAAACATTTTTTGATTTTTTGATTTTTTTGAAATAAAGTATTTATTATTTATTTATTTATTTAAAATATTATTTTATATTAAAATAATATAAAAACTGACCCGGGTCGGATCCGCGGGTTGGGTCTGACCCGGGCCATCGATCCAAATGAGGACGGGCCCGCAACGCGGGCCCAACTCGGATTTTTCCACCTTTTTTCTTTATAAAAATTCAGCCCACACACACGGAATTGGGCCTACTTCACAAAAGGGTGCAGCCCAACAGCAAACCGGCCCACGCGAGAAGGCCCATCTCGAGGAAACCCTACCCGGATGCCAACCCAGCCCGACCCGATCTCTGACCCGGTTCACAGCCGCGACCCGGCTTGCGGATTCCTACCCGGCCGCGACCCGATTCCTGAAAAACCCTACCGGGACATGACTTGGATCCGCCCGACTTCAATCCATCTTCCTCCCTTGCCGACCCAGTCTTGGAGCCTTCGAGACCTGACGATCCGCGGCGAAGGCGGCCGAACCCGTCTCGGCCTGAGCTCGGGCTTCCGCCAGCACCGCCTTGACCTCCGTCCCGCCGGCCGTTGTAGCCGGTCCCGTCGTCTGTCCCCACCCGTCACCACCAGTTGCTGCAAATTCGGTGTTCACTTGGGATTTCCATCAAACACCTAGCGGGCACCGGTTGAGGAAGACAAGTGCGAGCGCTTCGGGCTCGGGACCGCAACAGAGTTCCGAGCGGGCGACAGCGGGGACTGGCGGGGGAGGCAAGCTACGAACGATTGGGGGCCAGAATTCGCGTGAAGCCGGCGGCTGCGAGTCCCGGCCCGACGACCCCAGCACACACAAACAGACACAAAAAGGAAGGGCGGGCAACCCTAGCTCACCGCAACAGGGGATGCGGCGTCGGGTGGCTAGTCCGGTGGGCCGTCGACGGAGCCGAAGCCCTTTTCTCCCTGCAACTCGTGGATCTGGGCGTCTTCTTCCCTTTTCTTGCTCGCACACTCTCCCTCTCGGGCTCGCTCTCTGCCTTGCTCGTTCTTTGAGCTCCCCGAAGTCTCTCGGGGACCCCTCTGAACTTGCCGGCTTCTCGTGTCTCTCGTTCGCTCTTCAACCTCCTCCAAAGTCTCTCAGGAGGAGGTTTCCGAGCTCGCGATCTTCTCCGGTCTCTCCTTGACGACGGAAATGCTTCGCTTTTTATAGGCGAGGAGGTCCGGTCGACGGAGAGGCTCGGCCGCCGGTCCTTGGCTTGCCGACCGGACCCTCGTGGCCGAACCGGCATCCCATCCGCCACCTGCCCTCTAGCTGCTCCCCTTTGTTGCCGTCCGTCTGCTCATCCAGCGTCGCGCCCCCTGCGCGTGTGTTGCAGAGCGGACAAAGGAGGAAGAAGACCGAAAAGGGCTGGGCCGGAGGAGAATGAAAGTGGGCCGTAGAGGCCCATGCGGAGGGGGAAGAGAGGGAGAAAAATGGGCTGCTTTTTGTTTTGTTTTTGCTTTTTTGTTTATTATTTTGGTTTATTATCCGAAAATCAAATAAAATAAAATAATAATAAAGTCTAATCTAATTTTAGGCGTCAACACCATTTAATATCCTTGATTTGATGTGCTGGGTGATTTAAATTAGGCGGATGGGTGAAACTTGAAGAGCGACAGTGCATATTTCCTCTTGAAAATTTGGTCGCAAGGAAAGATAAGAAAGATATATTCTGAATATTTCCATTTTCTTGGCCACAAGAAGAAAGTGTAAAATGCCACATGTTCTCAAATCTCAAAGAGTTAAGTGTCAAATTCTTTTCTTAAGATCTTGGCGTCAAAAGGAAGCTAAATAGGGCATGTATATTGGGGCTCACCATCATCATTTCAATCATTTACCTCTCTCATACACGAATGCTAAAAGAATTTTTCTGCAATTTGTCATCTCACCAACAATCTCAAGAAAGAAAGGTCACTTATCATTTTTTGAGAAAAAAAGCCACCAAAAACCTTAAATTGTATTTAATGACTACGATTTTGGGTATTCACATAATCTTGTTAAGCATTTATCTTGAACTTTTTTTTTTTTATAATATCAAAAGCTCCAAACTATGCCTATTGTGGTACATTTATTCTAAAATTTTTCTTATGATATCAAAAATATTAAACTTGTATCTGTGTCACACATTTACTTTCCATCAAAGATTTGTCCGATGATATTAATGCCATTTTTATTTTATTGTGATGTGAGCCCTATGTCAACACCGTTTGCCTTTCGTTGTCCATGTAAGTAGATTTTTAATGATGCTTATTAACAAAATTTTGATGAAGGATAAATGTGTCATAGGTACAAGTTTGGGAGTTTTGGCTTCATACAAAAATGGGTTAGGTTAAATGTGTCACAATGCACATAATTTAAGATTTTTGGCTTTTATTCCTTCTTTTAACTAAAAACTTATTGATATTTGTCAATATTTTTTGAAATTTATTAATACACAAAACATTGGATTCTATAGACGATATAGATAATCGCTCTTTTTAACTACGTAAATATGAGTACTTCTATTATCTAAGCAAATGTATTAAATTCAAAAGTCTTACAAAATCCACTGCTCCTCACGGAGGAAATTGTTGCGAGTCAAAATAGACAATCATTTCAGTTCAGAAAATGATCTTCTCCCCACTCCACCCCTTCTCTCTTGTTTTTCCAAATGGTTTCCCCTGTCTTTCCGCCAATGTCTTGTTTCCATGACAATAAATCTTAAAGTCAACCTCATGACAAACCCTAAATTTGGGGCTTGCTCACCTTTAACCTAACAATGATAAATAAACTAAAAAGATGTTGAGGACCCATATTGACGGTGAGCGAAAGTACACAGTACTTTTCTAGTGCCATGCTCCAAAAGGAATGTACATGTACTGCTCAGCTTTCTATCGTGCTTAAATTCAGCGAAGTCTGGATCGTCTTCATACTCTGCTTCCCCTGCTTTTATCACGATTCTTTATGCTTCGCAACGACCTCACGCTCTCATTTATATAAGGTCTCGAGTTGACACTTGTCCATCGGCTATTTTTATGTTACGGTGCCAGGAGGTAAGTTTTTGTTTTTGTTTTTTTTTTCCTTCACCAATTTAATTTCTTGCCCTACTCTCACTCATATTCATGCTGTGAGGTGTAGTCGTCTCAATCCATTATTTTTCATTAGAAAGTCCAACATAATAACTTAAACTTATAGATGAAGGGATGGCACACGTATATAAGAGCATATGATGAGATATATTTCAATAATCCTTCTAATGTGTAAGCTGAATTAAGAATGACATATAGTAGACACACACGAAATAAATTGAGGCAGAAACTAACTTTGACACTATATTAAAATGTTTAACCCAAAAGTTTAGGCAAATAAGTCGAGGGACATCCTATTTATATAAATAATATATGAATCTCACAGTCAAGCGATATATGATATATTTAAACAATTTCATATCAGCAACCCTACGTTTGTCATACTCGCATACTATGCATTAACATTTTAGTACTGCAAACACACATAAACAAGAGATGATTAATTGTGCTACCCTTAGCATGTGCATATTATTCCTTTTTGCAAGAGCTCCTTGCGAGTTTTCTTTTTTAATTTTCACGTGCAGTCCCTTTTGTCTACCAAGAAACCATTTATTCAACTCTAGGCATGTCCTGAGTTAACAACTGTTTGCATACAGGGACAATATATGAACAGATGTACAACGTGCACCCATGATAAAGTAAAGGATGCCAAACTTTTTGCTTTGATTTGTTCACCAAATAAGTTGGAGGGAAGGAAAAGATGGTCCACGAGGAGCTGAGATCAAGGAGGCCCATTTGGGTAGAAAAAGGGAGTTTTCTAAAAGTTAATAAATTAATCATTTTTACTTAATTATTTGCATAGCTAACTTTCGTTTGGATCTATGTGGGTGGAATCAATTGAGAATGGTCAGAGCGAGCCTTTGTCTAAAGTGCTACAGCTAGATTCCTATTGATCAATCTATAACCAAAGCTAATTGATGCCCGTTCCGCAGGTGTATTAGCGGGTCAGAAATGAGCACCTTCTAGGAACAGGATCATCATTCTACCTGATGGAAAACAACTACATTTTTAACTTCTGCGCCACCTCTTCTGCTGCATCATTGGTGCATATCTGTAATACACGACTAGCAAAAGTACCTGTCCAGGGGAAAAGGTGATTCCTAAAAATGCCATTGCTTAATTATTGCGCATCACATCGATTGTTCTCTCTTTTATTCAACCACTCACAAAACAAAGCAGGTGGACAAGTTTTCTCTGCACGCCAGGTTCAACACTAGGGGGGATCGATCCACGAGGAATCACTTTCCAGCTTAGTCCACTACTGAAATAGTTGAATAGAATATATCCCGGCTTTGTGAATTGCCAATAAGTCTACTAAAGCTTATCTTGTCATTATATCACGTTATCATTGGTGATAATGCTATATTACCAAAACCTAAAGCTCACATGGACAATGGTAGAGATGATTTGGTCTCCGTGATCTGTGGATAAGTCATTGATTTCCTTTTTTTTGAATATTCCGTCTTTTTAGATTAATTGATGGGAACCTTGGAGTGGGCCTTTTTTCTTTTTGGCCAGTAAAACCATGGACTGAATCATTGGCTTCTTTTTTACCAGGATGATCTCATTTAGTTTGTTGAGTTCTCCATTATTACCCTAAAACGTGCCCATATGGCAGATATAATTATTACATGAAACAGAACATGGCCAATGTACCTAGTCAGCCCACGGAATATTACAGTAAACTAAAGAACAAGGTCACTGCCGCGCATGCGACAAGGGCTACTGTGATTAACAGGTTGGCCATGTTGCGCTTATCTTTTAATTGTCCCACACGACCTTGTTTAATATTCTAATTGGATGCAAGATAATTCCGCTAAAGCACCTTGATCGACACAACGACGTAAGCTCGTTTTCAATCTTCCCAAATAATTTTGTTGTCATTTTCGTGTTCTCACAACCATGTGATGGTATGGTCAATTGAAAGGGCGTTTTGTATGGCAGTGGATGTCAATTGAAAAAATGATTGCCTGAAGAACGAATGACATGCCAACGAAATGGTGCTGAAATACATTAGGAAACTTCCATCGGATGGGGATCTTCTCCAGCTAAGGAGGGGACATTGTGGGAGAAGCATCTATTTAAGGAAAGTGTCTACACGCCTCAAACCTATACATTCTCCTTCGTTCTTCCTACATTTCTTTCATTGATTCGCGGATAGAAATAGATCTCTGACAAGGGAGATATTTTTAGATGCAACCTAAGACTTCCTCGTCTCCCAAACTGATAATAAAATTTTCTGTCAAAATTCATCAGTTTGGAAGAAAACGAGAATATATACAATACTTAATATGCGATAATTTATTTGGATGGATTGTGATGTTGTGTGGTCGGAAGTGTATGAGATAATATATACATTTCATGTTAAAATATGAAATGATATCCGAATTTCACACAATCATTAAAATTTAAAAATTATATGTTAATTCACATGTCAAATTTATATATTGTAAAAGTTTTAGATGTTTTGGGATTAAAAAAGAAAAATTCAAAGTGTTTCCATTGCAGGATTTAGATAAAACAAAAGGCAAAAAGTAAAAACTAGAGAATTTTTAGGTTATTGAAGCATTGGTGAATTTCTAGTTAAAACTTAGAGGTCATACTGCAAGCAAACTGTCATGGGCTAAGATTCCATGCTAAGGTCCATGATCTTGACTTAATTAGTTCACGGGTCTTGCAGGGTGTTTTATAAATTTTCAGGTACTCCCCACGTCTGTGCTTTTAAAGAAAAAAGAGTTAAAAAAAAAAGTCTATCCAGATATGCCTTGAAGGTTTGTGGACGTTTGCAACTCGAGGCTCATTGTAGACCAATATTTATGCCAAAATTTTACATTTTGGAAACAGTTTGTACCCGAGCTTTTTGTTATATGTACAAAAATATATGTCAGGCATATCATGTAAATAACATTCCCCATATTTGTGTGTAGGGGAAAATAACACGAAGAGAGACAGTAGGAAATCAAACTCTTTTCCTTGAGGCATTAATTGATGATTATATTGGGAAAATAACCCGCAATCACCAAGTTTCAAAGTGAAGGGTCTCATAGAAGTATGGTCAATTTTTTAGGGCATGTTTGGTCGAAAGATGTTTGTGAGTGAAGAATCCCTTATTTTAGAACATCCCCAGCTAACGGGGGTCCATTTGATTTTTGTGAAAGTTGACCACTTGGGTTTCGTCCGATTATATAGATCCTAGCTATTATTTAGTCAGAATCTCATTATAAGAATGCAGGGCATGCGCAACTTACCGAATAAACCACTAATCACTGACTAATCCCTGGTCAAATATGATTTGTGCCGCGTGATTATTAATCAAATCCAGCATAAAACCGCTTGAGCGTGTTTTTCAGGTACAGGAGGATGATACCTTTTTTTTGCTCTATTTTTTACTTCAGTAATCTACACATTCTTTTCTGACAAAAAAAAAAAAAACTACACATTCTTTGAGTAAAATAGAAGGGAAGTATTTAGACACTTTAGAATATGGTTATATTGAAAGAGTGTCTCTAAAGACAATAGACAATTGTGCGTTTTAAGAAGTGATTTGATATTAAAAGGAAGTCATATTGAAAAAATGTTTGATTATTTGCTTTTTTGATTGTTGAAATTGATTGGACAGATGCTCTGAAAAATTCTTTACATGAAAGAAAATATCACATATTAGGCATCGGCACTACATAAGAGGTGATGCCGATAAGATAATTGGCATAAAATCTTATGATTATTTATTCAACTAAAGGCACAACTTGCCTTTATGACTAGAGCAACTGTGCAACATTAACTAGAATTCTGCATGAGTTATCTCTCTCTTTTTGTATTTGATATACCATTAGAAAAGGCATTTTCTTTTGTGCTTTCTTTTAATGAAAGATACATTTTTCTCTGTTGAATATCTCTTGACTTCTAGAGGCTCTCTTTACCATACGATAAATTTCAGTGGTAACAAGGGACTGGTCAACTTTGTGTTCAAGAAAACGTTGATACCCGCTGTCTCCCTAAAAGAACAAAAGGGGAATCATTAATGAGTTTTCAAGCAGAGGGATGAGCACGTAAAATAATGTTTCTTTTTCTCTCTCTTTTTGCCGACATGACAGTAAAGTTGAGAGAAGTTTTGTCACCTCCTTCCTCTGTGACGCTCTTCAATCAATCTTCTTTTTCGTGGAAACGGCGGAAAAAAAAATGAGTTCGAGCCTTTGAAAGGTGATTGCACTTTTTCCTTCAATTTGCATTTGTTATTATCTCGTGGGACACGCTTTTGTGAGCAGCAAGACCGCTTCGTTTTCACGTGGAGCCGACTGAGACTGACTAGACAGGCACCATCAGACATTGCAAGAAGTTCCCTACAAATAGCCACCTCCAATGGAAGGGGAAGGTCACAAGAAGAAAGAGACTGAGCATAACACAAAGTCTCCTTTCTGGATCAAGTGATTGGTACAAGTTCAGTTGCATCTTGTTGAGAGAGAGAGAGAGAGAGAGAGAGAGAGAGAGAGAGAGAGAGAGAGAGAGAGAGAGAGAGAGACGATGGGAACATTTCTAGGGTTTGCGCTCACTTTGAGCCTGCTCTTTTGCATGGCTCAAGGCAAAGTCCTCTTCTATGATTTCGTGGTGAGTAGGAACATCCCCTTCTTGAGCTCTATAAGTGTCTTTTCTGGGACATATAGAACATTTAGTGACTATTTGTGCATTTGTTACAAGTTAGACTATATTGAGGCATTACAGTTGATTATGATTTCATAATTCATAAATGTTATCTTATTAGTGTATTCAACACAATAATCTCCTTTTATCAACGATGATCTTCACATCTAAATCTTCAGCTAGCTAAAGCTTGGACTATGATTGAGGCCAAGTATTACAGCATTCATATACCAAACTACATTCAATTATCTGCAGTCGCTTTATTTATCTACTTACTCTTTTGCGATCTGGTTTCCAACCCAATTTGGAGTCTTTATTCCGGAAGAAAGTCCATATGCAGGCCTTTGAGTTAATTACTGTCACTTGTAGATAATGATGCACCAAAAGGATTCTGCATCAATTAAAAACGAGAGATTATATTATGGGTATAATGGTCCTAGAGTCAATGGATGATTTTTGTTGCAGGTGAAGGAGACACCTATTAAGATGTTGTGTGAGACGAACCGGACCATATTGACAGTGAATGGTTTATTTCCTGGGCCAGAGATTCGTGCTCGCAAAGGTGACACCATTTATGTTAACGTCACCAACATAGGACCTTATGGAATCACTATTCACTGGTAATAATAAAACCACCTCCCTCTCTCTTTCTCTCTCTCTCCCCCTCCCTCTCCCCTAATGTCACACACACTTGCAGGCATGGAGTGAGACAAATAAGATATCCTTGGTCCGACGGACCAGAGTTCATCACGCAATGCCCAATCCCTTCGAACTCGAGCTTTCTTCAAAAAATTGTACTCACCGAGGAAGAAGGCACATTGTGGTGGCATGCTCACAGTGATTGGTCACGAGCCACTATACATGGCCCTCTCATCATTATGCCCGCCTATGGAAAAATGTACCCTTACAAGTTTGACCAAGAACACACAATCGTGATTGGTATTCTATTTTCAACTAACTTAATTGACATTATAAGTTTTTCACTTATTCAAAAACACACACAAATTAATAGTTTGGTTTGTTTTTCTTAACAAAATTATTAATTGGCATGTAGCTGAATGGTATACGAGAGATACAAAGGCCATAATCGACGAGGCTCTTGAATCCGGAGGCGATCCAGACTTGTCTGTGGCCTATACCATTAATGGTCAACCAGGAGATAGTTACTCATGCTCTAACGGTATGAATTCTAGTATATACATAAGTTTGATATGTACTATTTATATAAAAAGAAAATGCCTTATTTATAGGTGATGATATCTTGCAAAACAATTATTTCTAAATACTAATTAATGACGATCGCTATATATTACTAGTAATTTCAAGATCTCCCCCGATAATATTTGATATGTCGCTTTTTTACCTTTTGCAGGTTCGGCGTACAACAAAACTGTTGTGCACGGAAAAACATATCTCTTTCGGATCATCCACTCTGGGATGAACGAAGAGATGTTCTTTGGCATAGCCAAGCACAATCTCACCATGGTTGGAATGGACGGAGCTTATCTAAAGCCTCTTAAGACCAATTATCTCATGATAACTCCTGGTCAAACGATGGATGTTTTGGTCACTGCGAACCAAACTCCTAGTCGCTACTACATGGTTTTCAGTCCATTCGTGGACACCAATGCCCCATCCAACAAAAATGTCACACGGGGAATATTCCAATACAATGGCAATTATAACCACTCGAAGACTCCCATATTACCCGAGCTTCCAGGTTTTACCAATAAGAGTGACGCTGGAAACTTCACTATTCAATTGAGAAGTTTGAATAGTAAAGAACATCCTTCCAACGTTCCAACCAAAATTACTAGGAACATTACGATCGTGGTGTCCGTGAATCAGCAGCCATGTCCAGCTAATCAAACATGTACCGGTCCAAACGACTCTATGCATTCGGCAAGCTTGAACAACATAAGTTTTTCAGCTCCATCGATTAGCGTTCTCCAAGCATACTACAAGTACGTAAATCGCTAGACCTACCAATTTTGATCCTATTTGGTAGGATTGAATATTTCTCTCAAACCGGTGGGGTTGATTTGTTTTGAAATATTCCCCAAATCAAAGCTAATTTAACGGGTCAAAAAACCTTCGATGTCTTAAGGGTAAGGCATAAATCAACATCTACATGTCTCTATATCATTGTGTTTGTGGTGTGTGCAGCAATATAAAAGGAGTCTACAACAGAACTTTTCCGGATCAACCACCTACCTTGTTCGACTTCACTGGGAATGTTTCGGCTTTAGGGGAAGCTGCCAATGTGACTACCGAAGTGTTGAAGATTGACTATAATGAAGAGGTTGAAATAAGATTCCAGGGAACCAATTTCGGAGCAGCAGAGAATCACCCAATGCATTTACACGGGTACAGCTTTTATGTGGTCGGGATGGGCGATGGAAATTTCAGCGAGACCGAAATATCAAAGTATAATACGGTGGATCCGCCTTATGTTAACACCGTCGGACTGCCCAAAAACGGGTGGGCAGCGATCAGATTCAAAGCCGATAATCCAGGTACTACAATTTCATCGGTAGAAACGCATAGAAACATATAGCTTGCATGGATTTAAACTTGTATATAGATGTATAATTGACACATTAGTCTATTACGGGTGCTTGTAGGAGTGTGGTTCATGCACTGTCACTTAGAACGCCATTCGAGCTGGGGAATGGACACAGTCCTCATCGTCCGAGATGGGAAGAAAAAACATCAGAAGGTTCGTCCGCCGCCAAAGGACATGCCTCCTTGTTCCGTGTCTTCGTCATGATGAAGTGTTCTTTGAGTTTATTGACAGGGCAGAGGCAAATTGATAACTTAAGGGGATTGAAACGTCTGTATTTTGTATCTGAGTTTGCAATTTTGCATCATTCTATTCAGTTTCAATTTGCCGCAAATGTTTTGGCAAGTAAGAAGGTTTGTTCGATTCCAAATAACTGTTCTCTTTTGCTATAAGTGATTCGAAAAAACTTTTTATTTCCTGAGATAAACGCTCTTTGATGGAACTTTAACTTTATCTGGTCATGAATCTTTCCCCATGGGAATAGGAAAATCATGATCAGGATAGTGGACCCAAGGCTATGGAACTTGGGTGTGGGTCTTTTGTTGAAATTAAATGGCCTTCATTTTTTCTTTTTATATATTATTTCTCGTTAAGGGCTGAAAAATAAAAAATAGAGTATGCCCCGGCATACTTTGGGGCAAAATCTTCAACTATGTTGGCTCATAGATGTACTCTGGACAAAGGATTGATCACGCAGTCAAAATTGTGTGAATTTTGTCTTTTCCTTGGGACCTTATGCCTAATGAAGGTTTCATCATACCTCGAATTTTAGATTTAGCTTGTCAACGAGAATTTGTTGCGATTAATCTACTCTTGAACAAGATTGTCAGCATTGCAATGTTGGTATTGCGATAAAAAAAGATAAATCATCCCATCGTTCTCTAATACTTAAAGCTATCAAAAACAAGAGTATGGTTTGGTATAGTTCATCTCGGTCAACAAAATTAGTATACTAAGTAATGTGACTGGTTGCAAGCGATGAACTTTGTAAATTATTTAGCATTGTCTCAAAAAATATCTTCACTTAACTTTAAGATGATATCCACCGTCAAAAAATAATTAAAAGTGCGCACATTTGTTTCTTGGAATTTATGTGAAGCATTCATAGAAGTGTTTAATTAAATTGTATGGCCCACTTGGTTAGAAAGATGACAGAGTAATTACAGTTGGGACTTAACTATTTAGCTCCAAAGCACATGCGTCATTTAATTAGAACCGCTTGCTAAATTTTTAATGACGACACTTCCACTCGGGTAGCCAAAAGATGCGATCAATTGATGATGAATTTTTTTGTCAAAAGATAAAAAAAGTGGTTCTGGGGTTTCGATTATAGTGTGACCAAGTGTGAATAGAGTATAGTACTCTTGTTTTATACGAGGGGGACAAAAGAATAATGCAAATCGGAGCAGGTGAGGGGATATCGAGAAAGAACACTTATTCCATCACTAGTTCACATGTACATAATGCCTGTTTTGGAGACGTCGGGGATCTTGCTCTCGCAACAGCTGATCTTCTTCGTGGAAACAGATGGAAAGAATCAAAAAAATATTGCCCACTTTTCCCCCTTTTTAAAACCCACCTTTCTTTCTTCCCCTACCCCCCCCCCCCCCCCCCCCCCCCCCCAAAAAAAAAAAAAAAAAAACCACCTTTTTTTGGGTCCTCAAATGTTGGGATTTGGGGTTTGAGATTAGCGGAACCGTACATTTTGCTAATGTGATTTGTAATATGATGTCTGGTCCTAGTGACATTTAGATACATTGATACCAAAGTCAGGTATACCTCAAAGCAAAACAATCTATAACCATGTTAATAAATTGCTAAACAATAGTTCCAATCATCATCAATTCTAATTAATTCTTTTTGGGTTTTCTTCAATGAAGACTAATGATATGCTATTCTAACT
The DNA here is from genome assembly GCA_016097485.1 of Eucalyptus sideroxylon x Eucalyptus melliodora. Lineage (NCBI taxonomy): Eukaryota > Viridiplantae > Streptophyta > Magnoliopsida > Myrtales > Myrtaceae > Eucalyptus > Eucalyptus sideroxylon x Eucalyptus melliodora. Next base: position 73,261,278 of record CM027828.1, on the reverse strand, counting down.
CAAGGTGAACATGCTTGATGTACTATTCTAATGACATATGACATATAACATGACTTAATTCTAACATAGCATACAATTTTAATTAAAAGACCTAAATATGCAATCACTAGAGAGAAGTGTTAAAAAAGACCTAAACTATTTGCATTTGTGCCAATTTAGTTCTAAATATTTTTTTGATATCGATTTAGTCATAAACATTTTTACTTGGTGATGAATTAGTCATTTGTGGCCAATTTTGATCAGATTTTACTAACGAGGTGCCAACTAGCTAACATGGCTCGATCGATGTTGACATGAATAACTTTTAATAATATTTTAATATTTTTGAATTTTTGAATCTCTTCTTTTTCTTTTTTCTTTTTTTCTTCTCTCCTCTTTCCTCCTGCCAGTTGTCGAACAGGCTAGAGGTGATAGCCGGCAAGATTGAGGTCGACCTCGTCGACCATCTTGCTAGTGGCTGCGAGTGTGAGGCTGCACAGGCCGGCCTTGCGCTAAGTTGGCGAGGGTCAAGCCTCACTGGCGATGGGTGAGGCTCGACCTCGCTAAATCTAGTTGGGGCGAGCCTCGCCAGCCCGACGCAAGACCGCCTCGTTGCCATTAGCGAGGTGGCCGACGAGGTTGACCTCAACTTCGCTGGCTGTCGCCTCTGGTTAGTCATTGAGGTCCGGCCACTTGATGGAGGAAGGAGGAGGAGAAGAAAAAAGGAAAAAAGAAAAAGAAAAATAAAATAAAATAAAATAAAATATTAAAAAATTATTAAAAGTTATCAACGTTAGTGTTGATCAGGCCACGTGAGCCAGCCGGAGTCTAGTCAGCAAAATCTGACAATAATTGGGTAGAAATGACTAAATTGGTATAAGGTAAAAATGTTTAAGGCTCAAAGCGGCAGCGTGGATGGACGTTGGCAAGAACGAGCGCGGAGCAGTAGAGGGCAGCGCTGGTGAGGTGTCCGTGCGCGTGGGGGCAGGCGCGAGGACTACACAATGAACGGAGAAGACTTCTTTCTCTTTTTTTTCTATGTACTCTCTCGCTTTTTCCTTCTGCAGAACGTGCCTACTCTCTCTCCTTGTCCTTCTGTGCGAAAGGGCTCCTCTTCTCTCTCTCTCTCTCTCTCTCTCTCTACTGGCCGTCTGTCAATTGTTGTGAACCCCACCAATCGTAAAGACTTCATATGATTATACAGTGAAAGAACTAGGTCTAACTTTATTCTAACGGGCTTAACTTTGGCCTTTCAAAGGTAATGGATTCTAATTTCAAGGCCTTTTACTAATTCCAACTCCTGCGAGTTGAAATTAGTTCAATTAAAGCTCAATAGGACTCTCCCTCCTTGTCAATTTTCGGCCGGCATAGGTATCTAATCGGCTTGGCCGAATTTGCTTCTTTCACGGGTTTTGTCCAATCAATTTAAGTTCAGAACTTTGATTCACTGCTGGTCCAATTTTAATGCCATTTACGAACTTATCTATTAATGAAACATGTTCCTAATACCTATATGTAATATTGTAATTTAACTAATATATATTTTTTAGGAGCCAGGATTGATTCCTAAGTTTCTATATCGTAAATGACTAACTGAGTCGTCAAAACTTAGGTGTCAATAGAGTACTATATAAATAACTTAATTAAATTGCATATAGATATTAAGACATTTTAATTAAGCCTATAAATTGCATTTGATTGGTGCAGAGAGGCGCTGAGCTCAATTTTTTGATAAGCCCGTAATTCCTCCATGGTGGCCGAAATTACTTGTGCTATGCACATGGATGTCCTAAATTGGGAAAGTCGTTTTTTGAGAAGTAATTGGGAAATTTTGGTCACATGGAGTATAGAAAGTAATTGGTATGATCCCCAAAGATAATTATTTATGCTTAGTTATTTGAGAAAAGGAAATAAGATCAATCCGCATGGTCATGGGAAGTGCTTACTTGAGGTATTTATATTCTTGCCTTATCTATAGCAATTTATTTACTGCTTTGATTGTTAGTTTTCTTATTTGTGCACCTGCATTATCACTTCATGCATGTTAGCGGCTTAAGTTAAAATTGATCAAGACTGCCTACAATAAAGAGAAAATGTACTAAAGGAGTGGTAGATTTATCTAGTGTAATCAAATCTATATCCATGGATCTCTTATTCGCTTAACTAAAATGTTTGCCATACTTTACTTATCTGTCACTTATGAATAAATTGATTTTGCATGTTAAGTTAATTTAATTAAAATTCTAAAGTTGCGGTTGGTATGGGCTTGGGAGAGTTCGCTTAAGTCTTTGAGTTTATAATCCATTAGCTTCCCTCTTGGGGTTCACCTTTGGGAAAATCTTGGCACAAGGCAGCAAGCTTGCCATGATGGCGAGGCTGCTGTGCGTGGCTGTGATTTGGTAAGCACGGTAGGGAAGCTCAACAGGAGCAGAGGCAGCGGTTGATGACTAGAACAGCTTGCCGGAAAACCTACAAAGAAACCTTGCGGACTCAAGGAGTTCGTTTGAGGGCCGGTAGCCTTGGTCAGGTTTCTATGGGGGCGTTGGGCCACCGGAAGTACCGTAGGGACGCCTTGGAGTTGCTGGATCTCGATGGCTGTTCTCTGGCGATTGCAGGAGCGGGCTGGAATGGTGGGAACCGCTGGACACTCCGATAAAACTACAAAGAAAATCGTCAGGCGCGGTGAGAGCTTGGCAGCAAGCTGATCACAATGATGGGGGAGTGTTCTGTGCGGTGCCAGGAGTTGGGCATGACGCGTCGTGAGATCGGAATGCAGGAATAGGCAGGACAATGGCGCGAGGCACAACATGGGGCGCGGCAGTGCACGGTGCAACAACGAAGGAGACGACAGTTTTGAGCTTTTTCTTTCTACTTTCTCTTCTCTTATTCTATGAACGTGAACCTCCTTTTTCCATATTGCCAACCTCTGAAATATTCAACCCCTCCCTTTCTTATTCTTTCTCCCTCTTTAAGTTGAAGAGAAAGTATGTTTATAGAGGGTGAGAGGGAAAAGTGCCAAAAAAGTCATAAACCTTTTGGCTTTGTGCTGATTTAGTCCTAAACCTTTTTTTGGTGCCGATTTAGTCCTAAACCTTTTTATATTGTGCCAATTCAGTCCTTTCCGGCAAATTTTGGCCGGATTTTGCTGACTGGACGCCGGCCAGCTGACGTGGCATAATCGGCGCTAACGTGTACAATTTTAAATAATATTTTAATATTTTAAAATATTATTTATTTATTTTTCTTTTTTTCCTTCTCATCTTCTTCCTCTAGCCGGTCGCCGGAGCTCGGTGACCGGCCAGAGGCGACGGCCGGCGAGGTCGACCTCGCCGGCCACCTTGCCAGTGGCCGCGAGGGCGGCCTCGCTCGTCCGCCCTGCGCGAGGCCGCCCTCGCGGCCTGGGTGGTGAGGCTTGCCCTCGCCGGATCTAGAGAGGGTCAAGCCTCGCCCATGGCCGGCGAGGGCGAGCCCCGCCAGCTCAGCACGAGGCCAACTGGACTCCTCCCCGGCTCCGTTCTCTGATCCCAATCTCACCCTAGAAATTTCCTCCCTCCTCCGCTCATCGTCGTCGTCGTCTCTAGGGTTTACGGGAGCTCGGGGTGTCTTCGGTCGCGCGGCTCCGGCCCCGGATTTTTGCCTGTTTCTCCCGTGGCGGCGATTCGTCGGGGGTGGGGGTTTTGTGATTCCTGGGTTCTCCGAGGCAGCTGGCCTCGCGCCGAGCTGGCGGGGCTCGCCCTCACCAGCCATGGGCGAGGCTCGACCCTCGCCAGATCCGGCAAGGCCGAGCCTCACCCGCTTGGCGCAAGGCCCCTCGTGGCCTGGGTGGCGAGCCGGATCTGGCGAGGTCAAGCCTCGCTGGCCATGGCCGAGGCTCGATCCTCGCCAAATCCGGCGAGAGCCCCTTGCCGGATTTGGCGAGGGCGAGCCTCGCGACCACATGCGAGGTGGCCGGCGAGGTCGACCTCACCGGCCGTCGCCTCGGCGGTCGCCCAGCTCCAGAGACCGGCTGGAGGAAGAAGATGAGAAGAAAAAAAGAAAAAGAAAAAGAATAAAATAAAAAATATTTAAAAATATTAAAATATTATTAAAAATTGTACACGTCAGCGCCGATCAAGCCACGTCAGCCGGCCAGCGTCCATTCAGCAAAATCTGGCCAAATTGGCTAGAAAGGACTGAATTGGCACAACGTAAAAATGTTTAGGACTAAATCGGTACAAAGCAAAAAGGTTTAGGACTTTTTTGGCACTTTTCCCGAGGGTGAGATCAGGGCACTCTTGTGAGAATAAGAACTGTCTTAATTTCTTAATATGGATTAAGAGAACATGAAATGTGTCCAACATAAGAAACTAGTGCATTTTTCTTGATCATATTTCCATATTGCCAAATTTTGTGATATAATATGCCTCGCCACTTCCAGTTCGACACAAGAACATAGTGTTTCCTAGTTTAGGACATGTGCCATGTTATGTGTTCGATGGGCTTGGCTAAATTTTGCGTTCTTGCAAGCCTTAGTCCAGATAATTCAATTAAGCTCAGAGTCTTCATGCTTAAGTCAGTCCAATTGTAATGCAATTAACATGGGCTTATTACTACTAAATGGTAATGCTCCTAACACGCAAATTAATAATATTTTTTATTTAAAGGTTAGGGTTGTTTTCTAATTCCTTTTGACTAAATGAGATTGTCAATATTTAGGTGTCAACAATAATGTGTAATAAAGAAATGCAAATAAAAATTGGTAAAACATGGGAAAAGTTGGTATTAAAAAAGAAAACAAACTTGGTAACTGACCATAAGATCAGTGTATGAAATTAATAGTCATTAATTATATTACCTCAAAGAATATATTTACCTATCATTGTTTTAAACCAACGATCTTTTTTTACATTTATCAATATGTAATGAAGCTTACTAGCACGGAAGATATAATATATATCACTAATCATAAAATTCAGCATACGAAATTAATAGTCGTTAATTCTATTACCTCAAAGAATATATTTCAATCGAAAGTCCTATCAATCAGCCGCTCCTCATGCAAGAAAAAATGTTTTAAATCATCTCTCTCCCCTCTCCTCCCCTTTCAAAGCCCCCTTCTCTTATTTTTCAAATGATTCTCTTTCTCCTTTCGGTAATGTCTTGCACGTTCCCCAGGTGTATTTTTAACCTGATGGGAAACAGCAATATTTTTAACCTCTGCACCACCTTTTCTACTAAATTGTTGGTGCATAACCGGAATACGAGGAATCACTTTCCAGCTTAGTCCACTGCTCAGAAAAGTTGAATACAATTTTATCATGCTGTTGTATTACACGTCATCATTAGTAGTAATGTTAGAGAAGTCACCGCACGCTTATTGCTATACAACACATAACAATATTATCTCAATCATTAATTCTGGAGCTCGCATGAACAATGGTAGCGATGATTTTGTTTACATGGTCTGTGTATAAGTCATTTATTTCTTTTATTCGAATACGTCGTCTCTTTAGGTTAATTGCCGGGAACCTTGTGGTACGTCATTTTCTTTTCGGCCAGTAAAACCATGGGCTGAATCACTGGCTTCTCTTTCACCGACATGATCTCATTCATGTTACGTGAAACAGAACAGGGTCAGTGTACCCAGTCAGCCCACGGGGTATTACAGTAAACTAAAGACTAAGGTCATTGCCATGATTTATAAATAGCCCACATGAACTTGTTCAATGATTTAATCGGGGATTACACAACATAATTACACTAAAGCACCTTGATCGATGCGACAACTTGAGCTCGTTTTCAGTCTTCCAACTAACTTTGTTTTTTGTCTTCACTGGCACGGTCAATTGAAAGGATGTCTTGTGTTGTGGAGGGAACATGTCAATTGAAAAAATGACTGCTTGAGGAATGAATTACGTGCCAATGACATGGTGTCGAAATACATTAGGAAATTCCCATACGTTGGGATCTTCTCCGGTTAGGAGGCAATATGGTGGGAATAGCATCAATTTAAGGAAAGCGTCTACACACCTCAATTTGATACTTTCTGTTTCGTTCTTCCTACATTTTTTCGTCAATTCCAAAAATAGATCTCTAACGAGGGAGATATTTTTGGATGCAACGTAAGACATTTCCCGTCCTCCCAAACTAATAATTGTGTGTTGAAATTCATTAGTTTGGGAGAACAACGAGAAAATACAATTGTACTTAATATGTAATGATTAATTTGGATGGATTGTTGATGTCTTTTAAAGAGTAAGCAAAAAGTAAAAATTAAATGATTTTTATTTGATTGGTGCATTGGAAGATTTTCCTAAAGAAAAAGTCATTTTTTTTTAATTGAATAACTCCACATATGGAAAACAAGATTTGCTTGTATGGATGACCAAATCAACAGGATCTTTGATTGTTTTATTTTAACGGCTACCTTAATCTTTTCATCAATTGTCCAATGGCTAAGTATGGAGATTGATTCTAACGGAGTTTGTCCAATGGGAAGTTTTGGATTCCGAGAAGTACTAAAGAAGACCAAGGTGCTCAAGAGAGATTTATCAAGAGAAAACAATTCTAATGTTCAAGATAGCTTCACAATCTTTTATTGTGTTCAGAGTGCTTACCATTGTAATCATTTAAGAAGTGTTAGTAGAGTATTAGTGCGAGATAGTGACCCCTATTAGCTTGTGTGTGAGCATTACCAACTTTGAAAAGAAGTGCTTGTGAATAAGTAGCACTCACTACTATAATTTCTCTTTGACTTACTAGTGAAATCAAAGCAGTAGGCTATCACTAAGAGAGAATAGATGTAGACTTATTTTTAGCCAAACCACTATAAATTTTCTTTCATGCAAAATCTTCTCTCTCTCCTCATATTCACTTATTACCTTATGAAAGCTCTCGCACCGTTGCATATTACTAGAAATTTGGTCACAATAATACTTTGTTTCTCATAGTTACACTTTTGTTCCTTGACTTTTTCTATTCCGCATTTGTTTGTCAACTTTGTTCTAAATCACTTATTCAAAACATCCGCCCCCCCAACCGGGCGGGGGCGGGTTCCCTGGGCCAAAAGCCACTTCTGCAGAAGCAACTTGCCAAACAAATCATATTATAGGGCTTGTGCAACTTGCAAAATAAATCATATTGTAGGGCTTGTGCAACTTGCCAAACAAATCATAAAAACACCCACTAATCCCTTTTTTGCTAGCCAAATAATGACTCAGACCAGGTGCTTATTAATCAAATCCTTTAATTAGCTACTTGAACATGTTTTACTTAGGCCTTTCGTAATGGTCTCTGATTCGGATTTTGTTTGTTTATATGTCACGAGTAAGAACAGACAAAGATATTTTCTGCACGCTCATGTTTGGCAGAGGAATTGAGACAACTTGAGACAAGTATATACCTCACGGAAAATTGGTAGAGTTGCCAAGACTGCAAGCCATTATTTTACATTGGAAAAAACAACTTAAATCATTCCAATGTTGGCTTTTACATTCCTATATTTTGCGATAAGGGGTCCAAAATGAGAAGCAATTGAGATTTAAGGCAAGTATACTCTTTCATTTCTACGGCCCTTGTCTCGAATATCCAAAAAGGATTGCTTAGTCTTCATACGCCATTAATTAACATATTAAGGCTGTCAGGTCTCAGAATTTTTTGGATCCACAGGTTCCACATAAGGTATCGAGCGGAGAGTATATTTGCGAAACCAGATCATCTTATCAAATGAATACTATAATTTGAAAAAATTACCCAGAAGTCCCAACCTATTATATGGATGTTAATTCAGTTCTAAACTTAAAAAAAAAAATTTTAATTGTCAACTTTATTTTATTGACAATATTTTTCAAACTTTTTGTGATTGTGCATAGATTTAAAGATTTTCCATATCCCCGACTGTCCTTATCTTGATTGATTGTACTTGATTTGATTACCTTATATATAAATTTAATAAAGCATATAAATAGACTCATATTTTTCATTAGTATCATCGAAATATACAAAAAAAATTCAATTTTTCCTTTTGCATAAATTTTTTGGAAAATTTCATAAGGGCCTGAAATACTATCATTTTATCAAATAAGAGCTTAAAGTGAATATTATTTCAAGTAAAGATGTAAAGTGGCAAAATTGTCTAAATTATTCCGACCATTGAAGAAGGGGAATTTTAGTCAAAAGAATTCTAAGAATATTTTTAAATTTTTAATTTTTTTTTTCCTTTTTTTTTCTTCCCTCCCCGGCCATCATCACGCCTTTTGATGGTCAACAAAGGTTGCCGACCTCAAGTGTGACGGTTGCCCTTGCTAATATCAAGTGAGGGTAGCACATACGAGGGCGAGGGTGAAGGCATTCCTCGCCAGATCTAACAAGGGCATTCCTCATCAAATCCAACGAGGGTTGCCCTCACTAGTGTCAAGTGAGGGTCGCCTCACTTAGGCTGGGTGGGCAAGGGTAACCCTCGCCAAATTCGGCATGGGCAACCCTTGCCTGAGTCTAGCAGTCTCTACCATGGTTGGCGAAGAGAAGAGGAAAAAAGAAAAAAGAAAAGAAGAAAAAATAAGGAAAATAAGGAATTTTTTTTTTAAATAAATGATAAAAATATCATTCAACTAGTGAGGTTAGGCCATTCTTTGAGATTTATATGATCACTTCAAACTCTTATTTGAAACAAGTTTTATTTCAAATCTTTATTTGAAAAAATGAAGGCACTTCATGCTTTTATTTGACAAAAATGTTCATTTTAGATCTTTATTTGAAAAAATAAAAACACTTCTGGCTCTTATTTGAAGTTTTCCTAAATTTTCTTATCTATAGTTATGGGCCTCCCTAGATGTACGTAAGTGACTTAATACTTCTTCTATTGTTGCATACCCACACACAAGAACACTGGAATTCTTACTACACAAACACCCCCTCCATCAATGTCTGTTGTCACTACACAGTTGTCACGGTGTTGTCAATCTCCCTTGCACCACTTCAGATCAAGGATGAAATAGCACTTTCAACTTTCCCATCATCATTGTTGTGTAGTGTCAAATCCCTAAGAATCTAACTTTTTTTCTTGTCATTTTTTAACTAGATCCTAAGAAAAAACTATGAATGAGTAACATAATTATACAGTGGAATTAGAGATTAATATTCAAATGTTTGCAATCTCAATATTCGACTCAAGCAGAAAACAGTACATTCTGCGAAGAAAGCTTGTCACTTAAAAAACAAGTGATTTTTATTCGACAAAATCCATTAGTACATCACAAATTAGAAAACAACCTACTAAGAACATAACGATTTTCCTTATCAGATGCACTCGTCAATAGAGAGATCCTTCTGAGGGACATGAACGATGGGCTCATCTGAATCAGTTTGCTAGTTTTCGGTCTCATTAATAATGGTTCGTATCTCAAACATCTGGATCATTTGCCTAAACCATACATGTCATTGACTCCTAGCAACTATCGATGACATAATTCAGCATACAACAGTAAAAGGAAATAGCAACAAAAATCACAATTTATTGCCAAGGATAAACGAACATGAAGAGAAAATAAAACCAGAACATTGAAAGAAGGAAAAAGAAAAAGGACTGGTATGTAACATGCTGCCCCAATTCTGTAACTGGGCTTAAGGACATGTTTGTCAAAACAGTGGGGTTTCAGCTGGGAAAACTTAGGCCCAGTTTACATTGCACGCTCTTATAAATTACGTCATTTGGAAGAGATAGAAGAAGCAGATTCAATTTCACCCTATTCTCAATGTCAGTTCATTTTCTTCGGATCTAACTTTCCCACAATGACATTGTTTAAAAAGCCATTTGGGGTAAAAGTTTCACTTGATGGACCAGTAAAATTAGTTTACTATTAATGTATCATTGGCATAGAAGTTTGAATTTTGTGGTGTTATTATGCCATGCTTTATTAGAAATTTTCCTCGATGGTAACAAATCTGTGCCCGAGGGGACACCTACCTACCTAGAGTATGAAATGCATAGCCCAATTTTTTAAATGAAAGATAAGCACTTATTGGCTTTTCTGTCTAAATAAAAACTCTTTTACGAAAAATTATAATGAAATTCTACATTATTCAAATTACCTTCTTGTCAATATTATGATTGTGAAAATTTGAGGGTGTCCACTATAAATTAAATTCTGAAACCCTAGAGGCACAAAGCATAAACTTAATCCTAGAAGCAAAACTTCCCTAACAAACGAAAGATACAATCAAAAGTGAGGGTTTCAAGTATCTTATCGCACCATATCCTCTGTAACATGCAGATGAAGGAATAAATCAGGATATTACTTTCTCAAATTACTTCAACAGATGAAGACAGTCTTGACCTTTTTTTTTTTTGTTTTTTGTATTAGCAGGGGTTTGATGTGCTTCAGAAAAGAAATCACATAGAACATGCATGGACTGTCATGAAGGAAATAAAGCAAGAGATAAGACACTGTTGAGTGGTCAACCTGAAAGCTTATTGACAAATAAGCATCCATGCCTCCCCTTATAGAGCTGGCGTTGTCCTATTAACTGGTCTTTGGTTCCATCTCGAAATCATCAAATGCCGTTAATTTAACTAATATTCTTCTGTTAATTGGCATCCTGATTAAAAATATATATAATAAGTGTTGTAGGAGTGCTTGTTAATTAAATAAATAAGGAAAATTTCATTGCATCACTGCCGTATCAAATAAGAATAGTGATTTGAAAGTTGAACGAATTTCTTATTAAGCATGATTGATGGGACCAATGGAAAATACACAACCACAAAACTTAGAAAAGTTGAAAAGAAAAGGATAAGTACACCTCAGACACTAAGAAAAGTTATACCCGACCACAAACAAACAACAAAAAGAAGAAATTTTTGTGGGTCATGTAACATTCATGCAAGTTTTCGCTATTAATATAGATGTTTTATCATTTACAAATTACAATTAATCCGTTTTCTTGTGTACTATAATTAGCAATTAAATAAGAGTGTGATTCTATAATCCCCTGTAGCAAATAAAGATAATCCAAAATAGGTACCTGCCGAAACCAAGCACTTTTTGACTCTATCTATGGAATTATTATTTGGCTTAAGATATAAAAAGAAAACAAGAATCAAAAAAAGGAAAAAGCCCCGTACTGCGGCCTTGTATATATGACCTGTATGCCCTCTCCTCCATGGATTTTCTCTTGTCCTTGCCTTCTTCCATTCCCTTTAAATTAAATTACTCCTCCTCTTTGTTCCCAAACAGAGAGAGAGAGAGAGAGAGAGAGAGAGAGAGAGAGAGAGAGCAGCGAAGAGGTTAAGGAGACTCTTCGATGGACCAAGCTCCCAACCGAGGAAGCTAGAAATCTCCAAGGGCAAAGGTAAGTGCATCGAGCTTTAGTATCATCCCAAGTTTCGATTTCCCAAGAACTTGAGTCATGTGTGATGTGATGCTATGGTTATTTCAGAAATAGGTAAAGGATCAAAGGAAAAAAGAATAAACGTGACAAGATGACCCATGGCTTTGCAGGTTTTGACTATCAAGCTCAAAGAAAATGTCATGTTTGGGCTGGGTAATCTGAAATTGGACTTGCCTGGCTCCCTGAATGCCATCTAAGAAGCAGCTTTTGCCAAAGACAGAGTTGGCAACTTCCTTAGTTGGCATGAGGGGAGCCATGCAGGCCCTAATGCATACATAACCCATTACAAGCAGGCAAGCCCCGGTCATCGACATCCTCAGATAAGTCGTTAATTTCACTGGCTTAATTTCTCGTTCACTCCTCGTTAGCCAAGAGCAGCATGTCAAAGGAAGCAAGCTAGGATAAGTCGTTAATTTCACTGACTTAATTTCTCGTTCACTGCTCATTAGCCAAGAAGACTTATCCTAGCTTCCATCCTTTGACATGCTGGTCTTCATTAAGAGGATATGCACGACATTTCCAGGATTGTGTGTACGCTTCTTTCTTGTTATTTGTGGATGAGTTAAGCTTTTCTCAACAACATGCATAGATGCGACGGTTCAGATTGAAAATCTTTGCAAAATGGTCCACATAAACTTTAGAGAAGCGTGGTGGGGCTTTAAGACCTTACCACATTGCGGCCTCGCCCTTAAATTGGTCCTCTCTCTCCCTCTCTATTTTTGTATTTCCAATACTCTTTTGCTTCTTCCCACTTAAGGGATAACATAGGCCGGTGATACAAATCGAAGGATAAAACCTCTAAGTGAACCCTAAAGGGGCCAGTTCCAGAGAATTTAGAATCAGAACTTACAACTCCCTGCATGCATGTTGAACTAATTCTAACCTAGCAATATAATCTAGCTTTAAATGATAAAGAAACCAGTAGGGCCCTGTATTTCCACTTGAATTGATGAGAGGTAATTATGCCCTCAAAATAATGTTGCTCAATTTTTCATTCTACCCTACTTATTGGACCGTCATCTTATATGATATTTCGTATTTCGTGACACTGCTTATCTTGTTTTCATTTCATTGATTGATCAGACTTCTTGTGTTTTTCTTAAAGCACATATATCATTTTGAATCTTTTCTCCAAATTTCATTTGGCTTCTTTTATGTCACAATGAGTTCAAAAGGATATTAGATATAATTAGAAGATTTTCCATATCTTCATTCATTTTCCTTATTTCAATGTTCATATACCTTTCTCGAATATGCAGATTTTACATTGATTATAAATGATATTTTCCATAAATAATCATTTTTAAAAATTAATAAATATCTCATGCAATTTTTATTCTGGAATACGCAATAATTACAAAATTCTTTTCCACACTTTCCGATCTTTCTTGATCGCTCTGCAAACTCTTTTTTGACAGATTGCTTCCACATAATGAGATGAACGATTGATTTGATGTTTCGTATGGATCATACAGAACCGGACTAGATGCTTTGCCCTACTTCCAGGTTCCAATTCTCATCTTTCAGGTCATATTCAGGTTAAAATTGGATGGTACGTACAGTGATGTCGTGTCCAATATTGTCAGCTACATTATTTGTTGGAATTTTGTGCTCCTGTCATTTTCTAAAACCAAAAAAAAAAAAAAAAAAAAACCCTCCGGAGACGTTGATTTCCATATTCCACAAGAGCCAAATATGCATGATACAAGATATATATTGATCTTAATAAATTATCTGGGGTCGGTCCATGACAATATAATTATCAGTTCATACAATAAAGTGGCCTTTTTCTTTACGCTAAAGGTCAAATTCTTTGCAGGATTTCTGGATAACATGGTGATAATAAGTGGAAGAGAAGACAGACGTGTAATGCAGGGTGGTCTTATGTGGACGCTCGCTTTCAGGCTTTCCATGTGATGTTAGGTCTTGATTCCAAGTGAGAGAGATCTTTCCCATTTCGGGACCGACTGTGTAAAAGGAATCTACAAATATGGCATCAAGATAGCATTACATGCAGCTCTTATCTAAGACTAATGTGTTGTGCTTAATCATCGCGTTTTTTGACATGGTAATTTAAATAAATATAGAGAAGGTTGTTTTTATTTCAAAACTAATTGTGAATGAATTTTCCTTCTCCAATGACAATTTTTGGTACTCAAGTATCAAAATAGGAGGACTCGATTTTGTTCCAATCCAAGATTAAGATTGTGTCTAAGTCTAATTTATTTTCTATGGTGGTGGACAGTAGTCACTATCGGTAGGTCCTGCTTCAATCATTTTAGGGATCAGTCAATTCTTTGTCGGCCCTTGTATCTCCAAAAATGGATTGGCTTCATGGACTTTGGATAAGATTGTTTCGTGGAAAATTAAATGATTCGAAAATTATTTTTATAAAAATGATCGCTTATGTCACTCTAAAATGAATGAATAGGAAATGTTTTCATCGTTCATTAATATATTAAGATATTAAACATTATTTTTAAGTTGTCGGTTATGAAAATATTATTTTTTCAACTAATTATTTCAAACAAAATAAACGAACATTTTTTAAAAATTATATTTTAAGTCATCAATTTTCACGAAATAAACATAATTCTTATCCTTTCTAAATTGGAATAGCTGCTTGCAATTGGGGACTTGCTACATGTTGTCATACATATGTCAGAACAATACTAGTCCGAGAGACTTTTGGAATTTATTTTCACTAGCTCTCGAGAAAACGCTCAGCCATTGTCAAGTAGCCTTACAATTTTCTTTTATAGTTTCGGAAGAGTAATCCAAACATTACAAATATGAACTTTCTCCTTGAGAAGTAAACTTAAAAACATCCACCAAACTATTGCCAAAAAATCCATTAAGTCCGTGCAAAAGAAGCATTTCATTTCATTAGAGGGTCATGAGCAGGATACATAGTTGGAGCATCAGAAATTGAGGAGCCCAAAGGCTTGCGGGTAGGCTTGAGATCCAACTTTTTGGCAATCGAGAGGCTGAAGATGATGAGCAACAAGAGGAGTTCTAATAGCGGAAAGAAGGAAAGAACAGAAAAAATAAAGGGGAAAAACACAGAAAGGTCAGAAGAAGAATGGCGTCGTTTTGTCCACCTCACCCCGCCACCTTTATACATAGTACAACCGACAAAAACTCACTGCCACGTCAGATAAGTGTGCGACATCTCTTTTTCAAAATTAAAATTATTTTATCTCGCCTGCAACCAAATCGAAATTCTTCGTCCTTAATGGGCGTAAAAAGTGAGATTGGTTCGGCCCTTCGCATGACCTTATTCCCGTTATAATATATTTTATTATTCTAAATGTGATCTTAATTTTGTATTTCTCAATTAATTCTGATTTATTGCACAATTTATTATCCAAATTTATTACATGATATTTGCCCATTAATATGTTATCATAACGGTCTTGATGGAATATGTCAATAATGTAATAAATTGAATAAAACATCAGGTCGTCTAGTTCAAATCTATCACTTCAAAAAACACACCATCACATTTAAGGGGTTTTGACTAGCAGAACCGGACATTGGTGTTTCCACATTCGCATATTGATCGTGCTTCGTGGATCCGTTCAAGGTTTTAAAGTTTTTTGCATTTGCAAAATTTCATCAATGGCTCGAGGTTTGTTGATCATTACGTTTCTACAAATTGATTCCCAATTTTGTATGATTTTATCTGTAAATGATAAATCGGGATCATCAGGTTTTATTTAGATTTAGTCTTACAGTTAGTATATGAGCATGTTTATAGTCTTTGCCTTGGTGAAAATTTTGGAATTTTTGTATGTTTTCACTAAACTATGTATGGGTAAAATTTAGATCTTTTATGGCTTGGAACGGAATTTCAAATTCTGACCAAATTTGGGCGACCCACCACACGATAACAGATTTGCAAGGTCACACTGCCATTAGGAAGAAAAACCCTTAAGATTAATTAGCATATTACTAATTGTCGGAGGTTAATTAAGAGGTGAAACCTTTGATGGTTAGGGTTTTAGGACATATCGTTTTAGGTTTAATTCAGGTCAATTTGTTGGTTGTTTTTGTGGGATCTTGAAACTATACGTTCGTCCTGGCATTTTCTTTAAAACTCATTGATCGATTTGGTCGAATGTGGACTGTGGAAGAAGTCCCAAGCGGCAGAACAAAGCTGGTCGCGACAGAGTAGTGGCAGAAGAAGAGAAGCCCGTTGCACATGCCCGAGAAAGGGAACAGCACGCGTGCATGTTTTCGCGGTTTTGCCCTTCTGCTTTTTGCAAAATTGCGATTCTGCCATCTACCGACTAAAATTATGATCTTGCCCTCCGCATTAAGGAAAATTGCAATTCTACCCTAGTCACATAAAATTCTGGTTTTGCTCTCTCTGGGCGTGAAAATTTACAACATTTTGCCCTTTTGGGCATTAAATTCCAATCTTACCCCTTTTACATGTGATTTTACTATTTTTCCTTTACATTTAATTTTGTGAATATTTTCTTGTGAAATTAAATATTTAGTGATATGTATATATTTAATTAATTAAATATTAGTCACAGCATCTTTGATTATATTAAATTATATACATTAAGAGCCTTTGGATCACATATAGTCAAAGATAATAATTGTAATTAGTCACATTAATATTATGAATTTTATTCCACAGGAATTTTCAATATATTAATGAAATTAATTAGGATATAATATTATTTTATCTTTCTTAATTTTTCCATAGGGATTAAAGAATGGAATATAATTTGATAGTTTCATCATAAAATAATTATGAATCTATTTAAATTAGAAACTTAGCCCACATGTAGTTTTTGATATTATGTGATTCGTATTTTATAACATGTTTTATATTAGAAAAATATGATTTAAGTTTATTTGCCTCAAATATATTGATAAATAAGTTTTCCTTTGATTATAATGCAATTTTACCACCTACGATTAGTTCTGGTATAATTGTTCCTGAGCTTAATGGAAATAACTATAAAGAATGGAGGGAATTAGTTCTTCTCAAATTGGGGTGCATAGATCTTGATTATGCTCTACCGTCAGACGAACCATCTAGACCTATTGAGAATAGCACTCAAGTTGAATATACTCTTTACGCAAAATGGGAGCGGTCCAACCATCTCAGTGTGATTTATATAAAGACAAAACTCTCTACTAGTATTCGTGGTTCAGTCATTCGGCATAACAATGCCAAGTAATTGCTAGAGGCTATTGATGCACAATTTAAGTCTGCAGAGAAGGCACATGCCATGACACTGATTATGAAATTCTAATCATTGAAGTTTACCAGTGTAAGAGGTGTGCATGAACACATCATGAAGATGAAAGACATTGCAACTCAGCTGAAGAATCTTAAGGTAGGGATATCATAATCCTTTATTGTATATTATATCCTAAACACTCTCCCACAAGAGTATGCCTCTTTCAAGATCTCTTACAACACACATAACATTAAATGATCAATCAATGAACTTATGATTATATGTGTTCAAGAGGAAGAGAGGCTGCTAATGGAGAAAGGAGAAAGTGCTCATATGGCAACACAAGATAAATATAAAGGGCAAGGAAAGAAGAAAGGAAAAGGTAAAATGCCTCCACCTCCCCAAGCTAGCATTAAGAAGGAACCCAAGTATTTTTTCTGTAACAAAAAAAGAAAAAAGAGAAAAAAGAAAAAGAAAAAAGAAGCACATGAAAAAGGATTGTGCGAAATTTAAGATCTGACTCAAAAAGCAAGGTAACCTACTCTCATATGTTTGTTATGAATCTAATATGGTTAATGTGAGTCACAACACTTGATGGATTGATTTTGGTTCCACAATCCACATTTCAAATTCCTTGTAGGGTTTTCAAAATCAGCGGAAACCAGTGGGAAGTAAACAAAACATCTATTTGAGAAACAAGATATGCTTGCGTATGGAAGTTATTGGGATATGTAGATTAGTTCTCAATAGTAATTTTATTTTAATTTTAGAAAGGACCTTTTATATTCCTGGTTTCTCTAAGAATTTAATTTCAGTTTCAAGACTTATACCTTTGGGATACTCCTTTGAATGTTTATGTTCAACATTCAGTTTATTATATAAATTTGAAATTGTTAGGAGTGGTATTTTGTCTATTGGTCGCTTTCAAATTGATTTACAAGACAATGCTATTTATAATGCGGTGCACGTTCACGATAATGCTAGCATAAAGTGATTTATTATGAATGAGAATTCTTCTATGTTGTAACACTGGAAATTGGGACATATCTTCATAGATAGACTTAAGTGATTAGTAAATGATGGAGTACTTAATACTCTAAACTTTACTGATTATAACACTTGTATGGGCTGCATAAATGGAAAGCAAACTAATAAGTCAAAGAAAGGTGCTACGAGAAGTATCAAAATATTAGAAATCATACATACAAATATTTATAGTCCATATACTGACTCAAATAGTCAGAAATACTTCATCTCTTTCATAGATGATTAATTCACGATTCATGTATCTCTACTTGCTTCATAATAAGCGTGAAGCACTAGATTCCTATAAGGCATTTAAAATCAAAGTAGAGAAATAATGCGGCAAGTAAATAAAGATCATGAGATCAGGTAGAGGTGGATAATACTATGGTAGATACACTGAAGATGGACAAGCACTTTGTCCATTTGCGAAGTTTCTTAAAGAGCATGAGAATATTGTCCAATACATTATGCCTAATTCTGCGAACCAAAATGGTAACGCTGAAAGTCACAGAAAGAAGAAATTGAACATTATGGGACATAGTGCGAAGTATGCTCAGCAACTCCAAACTTTCTAAGTTCTTACGGACTGAGGCTCTTAAAATGACAATGAATGTATTAAACTAAGGTCCAACCAAGGTTGCTCTAAAGACGCATTTTGAGTTATTCAAAGGTTGTAAACCGAGTTTGCGACATGCACGCGTTTGGGAATGCCCGTCTGAAATAAGAATCTACAATTCATGGGAAAAGAAGTTAGATGCAAGGACTATGAGTAGGTTTTTTGTTGGATATGCCAAAAAGTCCAAATGATATAAGTTTTATTGTCCATCTCACATCACTAGATTTGTGAAATCGAGAAATGCTAAATTTCTTAAGAATGACATGATCAATGGGAGTGATCAATTCAAGGGCCTTATTCCCGAAGAAGATCATTTAGATATTCAACCTTCTACCTTAGGTACTGGATTGGTTGTTGTTTACAACGCCCCTTCAGCTCAACCAGCCGTTGACCAACCAATCATTAAAGATCCACAGCCTGCTGATATTGATCTAGTAGACCCAACTGTTTAGCAATTACCGGATACTATTGAGCTTATAGTTAAATAACAAACTCCTCAGGAGAATGTTGATGCAGCATTAAGAAGGTCTACTGGAATTAAGAAATCAACAATTCCTAATGACTACATTGTGTATTTGCAAGAATCTAACTATAATGTTAGAGCTGAAAATGATCTTGAGATGTTTTCACAAGCCATGAGTTATAATAAATCCAATTTGTGGTATAATGCCATGAAAGAAGAGATGAGTTTTATGGTATCTAATGAGGTTTGGGATTTAGTTGGCGAAGGCCATTGGTTGTAAATGGATCTTTAAAATTAAGAATGATTCATTAGGCAATATTGAGAGATACAAAGTCAGACTTGTTGCCAAGGGACTTACTCAAAAGGAGGGAATCAATTATACAGAGATATTTTCTCATGTATCCAAGAAATATTCTCTTCGTATTATTTGAGCCTTGGTTACTCATTTTGATATGCAGTTACATCAAATGGATGTGAAAACGGTGTTCCTCGATGGAAAATTAGAATAAGTGATTTGCATGAAACATCCATAAGGATTCTTCTCTAGTGCTAGTGAGTATTTGGTATGCAAGCTTAAAAATTCTTTATATAGCTTGAAACAAGCATCCCGCCAATGGTACTTAAGGTTCCATGAAGTCATCTCTTCATTCAGTTTTGTAGAGAATGTCATGGATCAATGTATATATCAGAAGGTTAGTGAGAGCAAAATTTGTTTCCATATGCTATATGTGGATGACATTTTACTTGCAATTAATGATAATGTGTTCTTATATGAGGTGAAACAATTTCTCTCTAAAATTTTTGACATGAGGGATATGGGTGAAGCGTCTTATATCATTGGCATTAAGATCCATAGAGATATACCTCGAGATATATTAGGATTATATCAAGAAACCTATATCAATAAGGTCTTAGAGAGATTTCGAATGAAAGAGTATTCACCAAATATAACATCCACTGTAAAGAGTGACAGGTTTAATTTGAACCAGTGTTTAAAGAACAACTTTGAAAGGGAACAAATGAAGAACAACCCATATGCTTCTGCCATTGGAAGCTTGATGTATGCTTAAATTTGCACTCAACCTAACATTGCTTTTGCTATAGGAATGTTGGGAAGATACCAAAGTAATTTAGATATGGACTACTAGAGAACTGCAAAGAAGGTGATGAGGTACATTCAAGGAACAAAGGGATACATGCTTATGTATAGATGAACAAACAGCTTGGCGATAGTTGGTTACTCGGACTCAGATTTTGCTAGCTACGTTGATTCTTGTAAATCAACATCAGGATACGTTTTTATGTTTGCTGGCGGAGCTGTATCTTAGAGAAGTGCAAAACAGATCTTGATTGTCACTTTCACTATGTAGGCAAAGTTCGTTTCCTATTTTAAGGCTATCTCACATGGTATGTGGTTGAAAAGTTTCAGATCGTAACTTAGAGTTATGGATTCCATTTCTAGGCCATTGAAAATGTTTTGCAACAATTCAGTCGCAGTTTTCATGGTTAAAAACAAAAAAAGTGGTAATCGAAGCAAGCATATCAACATCAAGTATTTAGCCATCAAAGAACGTGTTAAAGAGAAGAAAGTGGTCATAGAATACATGAGTATTAGATTGATGATAACTAATTCTTAAAGGCATGCCACCAATAAGTTATAAGAATCATGTATTTAGAATGGACATTGATCCAATTATGTAAATTTTTCTTTATATGAAAGAATTTATGAGATTTTTATTCATTTGCAATGTTTTTTTTTTCAATACAATTGGATACATTCAGTTATTCTGAGAAAAATAATTACATTTGACCTAGAGTAAACATAAGGTTTATTCATTAAGTTATGTTATCACATATGGGCTCATGAAATGCATTGTGATACACAGAAGATAATACTCGTTCTAAGATTACTCATCGTCATGATTCATGTGTTTCATTTCAGTATGAAGTTTATGTGGGTTTGGGTTAATATTTCATTTGATGGAATATTGGGATCAAGTGGGAGAATGTCATAATATATTTTATTATTCTAAATGTGATCCCAATTTTGTATTTCCCAATTAATTCTAATTTATTGTATAATTTATTACCCATGTTTATAACGTGATATTTGTCCGTTAATATGTTATCATAACGGTCTTAATAGAAGATGTTGGTAATGTAAGAAATGAAACAAAACGTTAAGTCGTCTAGTCCTAATCCATTAGTATAGAAAACACACCATTACATTTGAGAGGTATTGACTAGTGAAACAGGACGTTGGTGTTTCCACATTCGCAAATTAATCGTGCTTCGTGGATCCGTCCAAGGTTTTAAGATTTTCCGCATTTGCAAATTTTCATCAATGGTCGGAGGTATGTTAATTTTTACATTTCCGCAAATCGATCCCGAATTTTGTACGAATTTATCCGTGAATAATAATTCGGAATCATTAGGTTTTATTTAGATTTAGTCTTACAATTCCATGATCTTGGGATGCAATCAAAATGCAACGGGAGGCCAGAATGTCATGTAGGCGAAGAGAGAACTTATGTAGTTCATGACTTCGGAACCCGTATTCGACGCGTTCCATGAAAGTCTTGGTCCTTCGATGATACTAAATAAATGGCACATGCAAAAACCCACCTCCCGCACCGAAACTTCTGGGTCAAAGCAATGGAAGCTAACTAACATGGCGTCAAAGTGAAGATCTCGTTCATACTATCTTGCAAAAGATAATGCGAAAAGCCTTAACGTAGAAGACAAAGAGCTGTACGCGTCGAGGTCTTGCGCGTCGAGGTCTTGAAGCAATGGAGCAGACAGGCAGTGATCTGCTCCCGTATAAATAAAGCTTTCGTTTTCATCCTCGAACCAAGCTCTTGCGACTGTCTTCACTCGGCCAAATTAGATCAGAAGAATCTCAACGAGAGAGACAGTACGAAGGTCTGAGCGTACTTGCTTTTGTGGGGAGCTGTGTTCTTGTGTGTTTTGTCTCACTAAAATGGTTCTGTTTTCATACATCTGCAGATGAAGATTGTGATGCAGGTCCAGATGAAATGCGGGAAGTGCAGGACCAAGGCATTGCAGATCGCTGCTCAAGCACATGGTGACTCATTGTCCCTACACTGCATAAACCTCGCATTACGATGCGTTTTCTCTATGTATTTCACAATTCTCATCCGGCCTCTGGCCTTGTCGTTTCTTGGTGAGTGCTTTTGATGCAGATAACTGGGATTAAGTTGGTCGTCGTTGTATCCGCAGGTACGGAATTCGTAGGGTTCAACGGAGAGCGTCAAGATGAAGTGGTGGTGATAGGGAGAGGAGTTGATGCTGTGGAGATTGTGAGCGCAATGAGGAAGAAGGTTGGGACGACGAGGCTACTAAGCGTTGAGGATTGATTGAGGAAGCCTAAAGCTAGATCGAGATGGGCCTATCGAGTTTAGAAGATTTCAGAATTTTCTATTAAGCACATAGATAGATTTGATTCTTCTTTCCATACATATTGTCATTCTTCCGGTCGTAGAAAAAGTGAAGCCAGATACTTTAATTCTTGGACCGTCAATTACATATTATGTTATTCATGCATGCTTATACTTTGAATAATTGAGTTACGCTGAGTTTGTTCATTGATTACCTGTATTCTGCCGTATACATATTAATTACTTGTTATCGGTCAAAGATCGACTCACAAAAGTTATTAAGTGAAAATAGGGGTGAGCAACGGTCTCCGTTCAATTCGGGAATCCATCAGAATTTGCCTTGCCGGTTTGGTTCAAGATTGGTTTCCAGGACAATCGAATAATTCCATCGGCTGAAAATTTGGGAATCAGTCAGGTTCAATTAAATTTCATGGTTGAGCCTTAAACCCACCGGTTCTGCTAGGAACCGAACCTACAAGGTCGGTTTCAGGGTAGAACCAGTCTTGAACCAAATCACCAAATTTTTCTTAGAAAGCTACAGTAAGTTAACAACTTTAAAAAAATATAATATTAAGAGGCCCCCAAAGACATGCAACTGAACAAAATCACATGCACAATCTGAGCCCACATCCATCTCTTTCTAATCAAAATAAAATTTATAATACAGATTAAAAATTCAAACTCATGGCTCTTGCTTCACTCTATCTTTTTCTTCTGTTTCCTCCCGTTCCGCTTCTCCTATCTCTCTCTGTTCTCTTGCTCTCAGTCTCTCATTTCTCCGGTTTCCCCTCTCGGTTCGGTCTCTTGCCGTCTCGAATGCGGACCCAAGATAGATCGGTACTTAAAATCACTACTTGCTAACTTAAATTGAGAATTAGAAGTTAATATAAATAGGGAGTTCCCAGCTCTAAGGTACGGTCGATTCAGCGCCTGATTCTAGATTTTCTAGAACCAGCCCCAGTCTAGCTCCATAAAAGGACCATATGGATCATACTCACTCCTAAGTGACAAGAACATAGAACCTAATCAGTGCTTAAGATCATAATAAAAAAAAAAAAAAACCTCAGTTATTAGGCATTGGACCAAGGGCTCAAATCACAGATTGTCAGAAAAAGTTTTTTAATGAGAATGTTTTCTAGCTACAAAATAATTTTCCTGAAACGAGTGGATCCGCAGTACTTGACCATCCACTATTACTCTTGATTTATTAGGTTTAAGTATGAAAAATTCTTAGGTATTCCAAGTGCATAAGCCCCGATATATCACAAATTTTAATATTGGTAGGTCCACATGATTAAAAATAATTGGATGATTTTGTAGTGAGTTCAAACTAGGGGTAAGCATGGTCCAGATTGGGCCGGTCCACCCCCTAACCCTAGGACATACCCACATAGTATTGGTCCTTAATTTTTGGGACCGAGAACCGACCCTATTAAACTTGAGACTGAGGACCGGACCGATCCAATGGGTTTGGTTCTGATCGGTCCAGTTCCAAGGTCAACCCGAGACCAATCGATAAGTTTTTGTTTCATTTTTTGTACTCCCTAAAAAGACAAATCTACTATTTCATTTTAAGTAAATTAATGTACAAAACACATATAATCTCCTCAATCACTCATATATTCCAATTGTAATTTAAATCTCTTTCCTAAATACAATCAGATTCATCCACAATGAACAAAACAAAATCTATCATTTTGTGTGCATATCTCTATGATTGTTTTACATGCATATGTGTGTGATTCTGTGCTAGTACATACATGGTAATAAACGAGTTGTGAAATATAGGTACACATTATTCTTATTTGTACATATTTTATCCGATATATTAACTAAAATGTGGGTATCAATTTTTTGGATCAAGCTCGAGACCTTTAATTATGATGTTATGTGCCTACACACTTAGGGTGCATTTGATAACTATTATATTCCCGAGAATAATTTATGATAAAAAAATAATTCCTTTTTATTCTACTCCCGTGAATAATTTCGAAATATTTTAAGGCGTTTAGTAACTGTCTAAAATTTCTATTTCTAGAATAGAATTGTGTTTGACATCGTCCTTAAAATTTCTACTCCAAATCATTTGCTTTTAATTTATTAATAATTGTATCATTTTTTCCTTTTCTTTTTTTTTTCTTTTCTTTCCCTTCTTCTTCTTCTTCAAACTTTGGCCAGTCACCAACCTTAGGATGACCGGTGACCAGCTAGACGAGGGCCAACAACCTTGTCGGAGCATTGCTAGCCTTCGGCGAGGCCACACCTCATCAGACGAGCCTTGGTTGGGCAAGCAGCCTCGCCCAGATCTGGCGAGGCCGAGCATGCCTAGCTGCCAACGGGGCTTGACCTCACCTAGCCACCGCAAGGTCAACCTCACCTTGGCTAAGTGACGCCAACCTTGCGATGGCCCTACGAGGTTGAGCCCTACCAGCAGCTGGGTGAGCTTGACCTAGCTAGATTTGGGTGAGGTCAACCCTCGCCTAGCCATGGCTCAACCATGCCTTGCCCAGCCAGGCGAGGCCCGTCGATGGCCGAGAGAGGCCCAGGCCACCGATGGCTAGGCGAGCCTTTGGGGAGCTCGCCGAGCCTCACCCAACTGGTCACTGACGTCAGTGGATGACAGCGGCAGTGGTAGTGGAAGAAGGAGAGAGAAGGAAGAAGAACAAGAAGAAAAGAAAAACAAAAATGAATTGACTTGATTCTGGAATTGTTTCTGAGAATAAAAAATTTAAAATTTTTTTACTTCTCGATTCTACTTCAAATCTAATCCCCGGGAACAAAAAAATATTACCAAATGGATTTCTATTTCAAATCTACCCCCAGGAACAAAAGAATATAAATTTTACTCTTTGGCATGTTGCCAAACACACCCTTAATCTTAATATCCAAGAGAGAATTTATGTAATTCATTGCTTTAGAACACGTATCGGACGCGTTCTATGATAGTCTAGATCCTTCTTATTAATACTAAGATCAATGGCACATGCAAAGACCCCCTACACGAGGCAAAATTCTTGGGTCAACCTTTGCAACCAACGTAGCGTGCCGCCAGCCACGTCGAGCGTTACGTGCAACTTCGCAGCAATGGCGCGAAGTGGAATGACGATCTACTTACGGCTGCAGTAGAGTCATAGTGACGATCTCGTTCACACTGTTCTTTCAAAGAAGAGGAAAAAAACAAAGAAGAGCCTTAACGACGAAGACAGCTGTCCGCGTCGAGGTCTAGAAGCAATGGAGGATTTGCGTGATCTGCTCGCGTATAAATAAGCAGGTCCGAAGAGCTTTCGTTTTCGTCACTCATAACTCCTCGAACCAAGCTTTCGCAGGTATCTTTACAAGCCAAATTCGATCAAAAGAATCCCAGCGAGAGAGACAGCGCGAAGGTCTATGCATACTTTGTTATTCCAGTGAGATCTGTTCTGTTATATTCTGTGTCTAATGTGGTCTTGTCCTCTTTTATTCCCCGTTATTTCCAGATGAAGATCGTGATGAAGGTAGAGATGAATTGCGGGAAGTGCAGGACCAAGGCATTGCAGATCGCTACTCAAGCAGATGGTGATTACTTATCCCTACACCTCTTTCTCTTTGTTTCTCTTTGTAGATAGACACGATGCATGT
Organism: Eucalyptus sideroxylon x Eucalyptus melliodora; assembly: GCA_016097485.1. Lineage (NCBI taxonomy): Eukaryota > Viridiplantae > Streptophyta > Magnoliopsida > Myrtales > Myrtaceae > Eucalyptus > Eucalyptus sideroxylon x Eucalyptus melliodora. The sequence goes on along the minus strand of CM027828.1, from coordinate 73,235,607 downwards.
CGATATACTTCGCAATTCTCATTCGCCCTTCGGCCCAGTTGTTTTGTGAGTTAGTCCGAGTTTCTAAAATCCCTCTTTTCACTACTACCAAAATACGGAAACAAACCGAACTGAATCAGCCGTCTTTCTGTGCATTTTGTGGTGCCTAATGCAAAAACTGGGATTGATATGACCTTTCCTCGCTGTGCTCGCAGGTGCGGAATTCGTGGGGTTCGACGAGGAGCGTCCGGACGAATTGGTCGTGGCAGGGAAAGGAGTTGATGCTGTGAAGATTGTGGGAGCATTGAGGAAGAAGGTTGGGAAGACGAGGCTGATAAGCGTTGAGAATTAATTGATGGAGCCTAAAGCTCAGAACGAGACGGACTTACTGAGTTCAGAAGATTTCAGGATTTTCTATTACGCACATATCGCCCTTGATTTTCACATAGATATGATTACTTCTTTCCATGCAAATTCTCATTCTTCTTGCAGAAAAAGTGAAGTCAGATATATATGTTCTTGGACTGTCTATCACGTATTTTGTTATTCATGTATGTATGCTGTTAAAACTCATATGCGCTTGTAGTTTGCCCTCGTGCTTTGTATAATTGAGGAACACTGTTTGATTATTGATTACCTGTTTCTGTCCTATATGTATTAATTGCTTGTTACCAGACATAGATTAACTCACAAAAATTATAAAGCGAAAGTAAGGGTGAGTAACATGTGTCCATTTAATTCGGAAACTAGTCAAAACTGGCCTTGCCAGTCTGGTTCAAGGCTCATTCCCTAGACAAACTAGTAAGCTCGTGGGTTGAAAACCTTGGAATTGACCAAGTTCGGTTCAGTTCTAGAGTTGACCTTAAATCTATTGACTTTATTTAGGATAGAATTGACCACATCGGTTTCAAGATGAAACCCATCTTGAACTGATTAGCAAATTTTTCTCAAGGAAATTTTTTATCAAGCTTAACAACTTTAAAATCATAAGAGGCTCTAGAGATATGCAATTGATTTAGACTCCATGCACAACCTGAGCCCACATCCTTCTCTTTTTAATCAATATACAAATTTAAAAGTCAAACTCCTAGCTCTAAATTCACTCTTTCTTTTTTTTTTTACCTCCTCTTCCACCTCTCTCTCTCTCTCTCTCTCTCTCTCTCTCTCTCTCTCTCTCTCTCTACGGTCTCTTGCTGTCTCGGATGCGGACCCAAGATAGATTGGCACTTAAAATTATTAGTTACTAACATAAATTGAGAATTACAAACTAATTTAAATAGGGAGTCATAGATGAAAAAAATAAGGTGGGATGATTCTCAATTTGCCTGATTCTAGATTTTCTTGAACCAGCCTCTAGAGTAAGATAACCTGAATCATACTCACTCCAAAGTGTTATGAATGTGTGGAACCTAATCAGTGCTTCAGATCGACATAATCATTTATAAAATAACTTCATATACTAGGCATTCACCAAGGATTTAAAGCCCAAATGATGTAAATAAGATTTTGATTAAAATGTTTTCCAGCCACAAAATAATTTTGTCACCCACGTCCAAGTAGGCATCCGGATATATCATCCACGTCATAGTTTGGCCTTGTCCAATGGCCACATTAGTTGAATTTGATTGGATTTAATAAACACGATGTCGTAATTTGAGTCCAGGTTCCCATCCACATGGAATGCTCCAGCTATATCATTTTGAGCAGGACGTCTAGTGGGTGCACGTGAAGCTTTTGCTAACAAGACTTTTTCTTAAGTCAACTTTAATTAATCAGCCGACTAACGGAAGTTCACCGAGTCTTTACCCTCTCAATCGGACCAAATCAAAAGGGCACATGACGATCATGTAGAGAACGTCAAATTGAATGATTTTGTGCATTAATAAACAAGACTTTGCCTTAGGGAAGCAGCTATATAGCTGTATGAATATCTCCAAGTTCATAGAGCTTCATTTTTTGCCACAAATTGCTGACATAAACAGCGGCCGTCACGAATGAGTCATGAAAAATATGTAGGCCATCACGAATGAGTCATAAAAAATATGTATACATTACTCTTATGTATGCTTCTGACTTTGATCTTGAGTGCACTTTGATAATAGACTCATAGAACGCATTTTGCATCTGATATATTAACAACAATTTGACCACTTTTAATTGGAATCAAGCTTGAGATCTCTAAATCTAATTCCATGACTTTCGAGCATGTATTGGACGGTTCTATGAATGTCATAGTCCTTATTAAATACTAATTAAATGGCACATGCAAAAACTCCCGACACGCACCGAAATTTTGGATCAAAATGATGGAAATGACAGCTAAAGAATGTGACACATCAATGCAAACCTGCATGCAATCCTAAGTTATCCGAAGAGGAGATATAATGATCAAAAGAAGAGGCATTTCAAGTTAAAATAATGGGATTACCTCAAATAAATTTCAGCCCAAAACCAAGCATTGACCAAGACTGAAGTCCACTCCACGTGGCGTACATCCCACATCGCAGCTTCGTAGCAATGGAGTGAGAGTGACGATCACGTTCGGGGAAATAGCGACAAAGCGAAGATCTGTAACGCGTCGAGGTCCTGAAGCAATGGAGCATTTGGGTGATCTGCTTGGCGTATAAATGAGTCGCCAAGAAAGCTATCACTTTCATCACTAATAGCTCGAGCTAAGCACTTGTGCAGGACCAAGGCATTGCAGATCGCTGCTCAAGCACATGGTGATTCATTATCCCTGCACCACATAAACCTCGCATTCCAAGTATTTTTGCATTTGATATATTTCGGAATGCTCTGGAAACGGAATGAGTCGGAAGCGTCGGACCGGGTCGGAGGACAACCTCTTTGACTAGATCTGCGACCTTGTACTGGTCTTCTTCCATTGTAGAACGTGGAGAGAGAGAATGAGGGGGAGAGAGAGAGAGAGAGAGTTGGGTGGGGGCGAGTAAGAGTGGTGGTGGCTTCTTTTTTGTTGTTTAAGGGCGCCGAAATGATGGATTTCGTAAATTTTTTTGAAAATTGAAATGAAAAATTGACCACCTTGCAAGATTGAGAAAGTAATTCGAGAGAGAAAAATGTACTAGGTTGTTTCCTTTTATACGAGGTCTTGTCTTAACTTTATTCAAACGGTCGTGTTGTTTCTTTTTGTACATTCGTTCATAGTTCTATCCCTTGTATAATTAAATTTACCAATTTTTTCACTAAATAGGCAAAATTGCCTTAACGTATTCAATTGCATTTAAAAGTGGTAGACCCAAATTTACTTTCATTCTTTTTGTTCTTTTTTTATTTTTATTTAGAATCTGATTATCATAATTAAACATTTCACATGTTTTGTATTTGTTTAATGTGGCTATCTCGTGTATATAGAAGGTATTATGCTTTCTTTTTTTCTTTTTTTTAGATTTTACTTCCAAAAAGAAAGTTTTGTTGAAAAGAACAATTTCTCAGAAATGTATATAGAAGGTATTATGCTTTCTTTTTTTGAAGAATGTAACTATGAATTTATTTTAGAAATTCTTTATTTTTTTTTATTTCATCGACCATCCCATTATATGTCTATGTGTACAACAAATAGTTTAAAGGGAAAATTTCTTTTTCTTTTTTAGATTTTACTTCCAAAAAGAAAGTTTTGTGGAAAAGAACAATTTCTCAGAAATGTAATTCTTTTTACATTGTTGAGCAAATTAATGAGTTAATTGTCAAGTAGAATCTAGAAATTAACATTGACAATTTTGTTAAAAAAAACTTATCTTCATAATCTTTTACTTCTGTTGAGCATATCACCATCAAATTCTTCCTTTTCTTGATATTTTTTTGAAAACACTTCATGAATGATAATAACTTTTTGTCAATTCAAATCGATGAGATTTCATTGGCATTTAAAGAAAACATTTGTTATTTAATAAATGTTGTGATTTAATTACGTTTCATCTTTTAAAATTTCACATTGAAGAATATAACTATGATTTTATTTTAGAAATTCTTCATTTTTTTTAATTTCATCGACCATCCCATTATATGTCTATGTGTACAACAAATAGTTTAAAAGAAAGAGTTTGTGAAAGTTTATAAACAAATTATTACATTAAAAAATTGTATGTTAAAATTTTTCTAGATTATACTTGTCAATTAATCCACAAATCTGTTAAACAACTTTGGAAAAATTAGATTTCTTGAAAATTTCTCTTTTTGACAAAACTAATCTCTACATTAGTAAAATATAACAATAAATTGAAAACACAATACCTTTAATATACATGACGTACCCACAAAAGAAAAAACACGTGAAATCTAATTATGGCAATTAGATGCTACATAGAAATAGAAAACTAGAAAAAAAGAAGGGATGTAAATAAGTAGGGGCCACCACTTTAAATTACAATTGATGATCAATGGCGATTTTTTTTTTTTTTTTATGAAAATTGGGTGGATATAATCATATAAGGGGTGGAAATAGGCCCCCTAGTGCTATATGGATATTAAAAATGCACAATCAATAGTTCAAATCGAAAACCTCACATCAAATATGTATTAATAACCAAGCATTAAACAAAATATTAAGATCTCGTCTATATGTAGCTGAAAACCAAACCCTATACTTGTTTAATGATTTGTTCATGGATATTAAAACTACACAATTAGTTATAAAAAACCGAAAAATGTCAAATCAAATAATGTATTAGCAACTGTGCGTTAACCAATATATTAAGATCTGGTATATAATTAGCCGAAAACCAAAGCCATACCTATTTCATGATATGTGGATGACTTGTGTCGAACTTTCACTACCACCTTCACGCTCCCATCCTTAATCCTACCCCGAGCTCTCTCATTAACTCAATATGTCGGTTCATGGATCCATTTATTCTTCAAACACAACAATATTAAGGAGGAAAAAAATGCTAAAAGTGAATCCCGTGTCGGGTCGGGTCAAATATGGGTTGAGCCCCCACACATTTGACCAGCGTACTTGAATGCAGGTTCAAACTCGAGAAATTTCATGTTAATTTCATGATATCTATGTTTCTGCAGACATGAGTTGATTTAATCCAAAAAGTTCATATGAAAGCGAATGCATTTTTTCTTTCTCCCTACTTTTCGACTTTTTGTACCAAAGCAATGGCTTGATTTTGCTCATGATGTGGACCACCCAATGTGAGCTCGGGCTCACTGCCCCTGGTGCACCCATATGTCTTTCCACACGATCTAAGGGCTAGGAGTCCACATGCACCTGTTGCATTGCACCTAACAATATTTTGCTGAGCACAACCCACTCCTTCCTCTCCACTGCATGTCTTTCAGGAATTCCTGCTCCGGAAAGTTTGCTCCGTGGGAATAAGTAGAGTCATATAAAAGGTCGCGAATTTTCAAGAATTCTAGCCGAGAAGGCCGGGGATTTAGAATCCAGTCTTCACAACTTGTGAATGAGCTTGATTAAGCCAACGCATTACTGAAGGTCTTAGTCCTCGTTTAAAAATATAAAATTAGGTCTTTGTTGCTTTAATCATACTACAATTTCACATAGCACCAATACTATCCATTGCATATGGGGAATCCACGTAATATGTGATTGGGTCAAAAGGAATTACTTTTCGTCCATGTGCTTTCATAACTTTTTTCTAGTTAATTTTATATACTTTCTATTTGTCTAATCGAATCCTAGGTTCGCAAATTTTCTAACCATGAGCATTGGCATACTTTATCAACATCACGCAACAGTTATGTTAGCTGAAGTTACTCGGACTTGGCATTCGAGGATCTCGAGATGTAAATGCAAGTCCCCATTTCCATGAAATGCTCTAGCCAATACCATTGTGCAATGGACGTCTTGCTGGAGCACGTGAAACATTCACTAAGGAGACTTCATCTTAGTCAACTTTAAATTAATCAGCTAGGTAACGGTAGTCCACCGAGTCTTTCTGCTCTCAACCGGACCGAATCAAAAGGCCACATGACCACGAAGTAGAGAACGTCGAATTGAAGATTTTGCACGTTCATGCAAACGAAATTTGCCTTAGGGAAGCAGCTAACTAGCTGTAACGCGTCGAAGTCTTAGGAGCACGTCCGAGTTCGTATTATATAAGAAGCACTGCAGGGGTCCCTTTTGTTTTTCCTCGTTCATCTGAGCATAAGCATTTTGTCCAACGTGTCTTTTTGGCAGAGAAACTGATAACAGAGACGATCATGACCAAGGTAAGTACTTGCACTAGTATAGTCGATAGTTTTTATCTTTTTATTTTGTGTTTGTGTTCGCATTTATTGTTTGCTAATCAACTCCATCATTTTGCAGAGGAAGATTGTGATTAAGCTTGGTGTGCAGGGCCAGAGATACAAGACCAGGGCACTTCAGATTGCAACTACAGCCGATGGTGACAGACCCTAGAAATCTTATATCATAGTCAAGATACCCCATTACCCAATTTAATCCCGGAAAATATTTTTATCATGTCATAAATATTTAATATTACTTCACAAGGAGTACTCTTTACACAAATTGGTATAAGAAAGACGGCTTTTATTGTAACGACTTTTAGATGGCAAGATTTTTTATTGATTATCTTTTCTAATACTATATAAGAATCCACATCTTTAAATAATAGATCTGCGTAGAGGTAATTTAGCATGCTCTATGTCATTGTAGGGGTGGAATCTGTGAGTTTTCATGAAGAGCGTGAAGAGGAGATGGTGGTGATAGGGAAAGGAGTTGATGCAGTGACGATCGTCAGCAAATTAAGGAAGAAAGTTGGGAAGTCGACCAAGTTACTAAGCGTTGAGGATCTTGTGGATTAATTAATGAAACCAAAAGCTAAAACCAGCATGGAAGACATTGTCCTAGATTCCATCCTTACTTTTCTAGGGCATTTACTTTATTGCTTTGTTCTTCGTGAACTATTTTACTAGTCGTGCGTGTGTATTTGTATTCTAAGTCCAAGTTCTTTGGCCGCTTGAACTTGTCTTTATCCCGCATATTAGATGGCACTTTTGTTTTACGGACTAGTTTCTTTGATCTATCCTTCTAAATAATATTTCCTTTTCGTCCGCTTTTAATGATTATGTGCATGAGCATGACCTCTTCTTTTTTTTTTCTTTTTTTTTTTTTTTTTTTTTCCATTTAATGGTTATGGTAGTGCACACAATATCTTTTACCAGGGGTTCTAGTCAACACTTTGGTTGAAAGACACTATGTGAAGCATCAATTGACCAGCAGGAGTCTAAACTTCACAAGGCTTTACCAGCGATAGTCTAGTAATTCGACACCCTACCTAGATGCTACACCTTTTTAATATCCAGTGGCCTGCAGAACCTTGTCTTCTAATTCCCCACTAGTTTTTTCTTCCTAGCGGAGTGGGAATACAGGAGGTGACATTGGGGAGTCCCAACCCTTAGCAGTTCTTCACTCTGTTTTTTCTCCTTTGAGCCTTTTAAGGACTTGCTTAGGTCTATCTATCATTCTATCTGCATTTTAGATGGTATCTTTTCTTCGAGAGCTGTTTGTTAACCATCCAAATAGTGACTAATTCTGATTTTTTTGTTCCTAATAGTAGTTTTGGAACACAATCGCGTTTGGTAAAATTTTTGTTCTCGGGAATAAATTTATATTTTTTTTATTCCCGAAAGTAGATTTGGAACAAAATTAAGAATAAAAAAAAAGTTAATTCTTGTTTCTGAGAACAAATCTAAGAATCAAGACCATATTTTCTCTTCTTCTTCCCTTTCTTCTTCTTCTTCTTCATCTACCGCCATTCCGCAGTTGCCGTCCACCGTCATCCGCCGCCGTCTGCCGTCTGCCGTTGTCCATCATCTGCCGTCCACCACCGCTAGTCACTGGCAACCGGTTCAGCAAGCTTGCTAGGCCAGGTTGAGGTCCAACGAGCTCGCCGGTGGCTAGGCGGGCCTCATCCAGCCCCAACAAGGCCTGCCTTGCCACTAGCGAGGGCCGACGACGCTCTAGTGAGGTTGCCGGACCACCAACCAACCACTTGAAGAAGAAGAACATGAGAGAGAAAGGAAAAAAAGAAAAGAAAAATATAAATTAAAAGAAAATGATTTGGAGTAGAAATTTTGAGCACAATACCAAACGCAATTCTATTCTAGAATAAAAAATTTTAGATAGTTAACAAACGGCCTAAAATGCTCAAAAATTGTTCTCAGGAACAGAATAAAAAAGAATAATTTATTATCATAATTTGTTCCTGAGAACATAATCATTTCCAAACGCGCCCTTCGTCTATCCTTCTTAATAATATCTCATTTTTCATATGCTTTTTATTGTTTAGTGCATGAGCATGGCTTATTCTTATTCCTTTTTTTTTTTTTTTTTTCATTTTATGGTTGTAGGTAGTGCCAAATAATAGAGGTGGCAAAATGGATCATGGACCCATTTTGCACCCATATTTTTCATAAATGGGTCGAATGTGGGTTATGAAGTTGTAATGGGCCATGACCCACATTCGACTCATTTTAAGTTCAGTTTCATAAGGGTCAAAAATGGGTCACGCGTTTTGACCCATTTTCGACCCATTTTTAAAACCTAAAAAAATGAAAATCCTAGTGACACAACCCTTTGACCTTCGTCCTTCACCACTCACCTCCGAGCCGCCTCCGCCACACATCGCCATGGCTCACCTCCGCCGCCTACTACCGCGGCTTGCCTCTACCGCTCCCTCAAAGGTCGCCGACGACTGGCGAGGCTCGAGCTCGCCGGTGTCAGGCAGGGCTCGACCTCGCTAGATCTGGCGAGGTTGAGGCCCCGCCCGACACCGATGAGCTCGAGCCTCGCCAATGTCGGGCGGGCCTTAGCCTCGCCAAATCTGGCGAGATCGAGCCTCGCCTGACTCTAGCGAGCTCGAGCCTTGCTAGATCCGGCGTGGCTTAGCCTCGCCGAATCTAGCGAGGCTTGAGCTCGTCGACGTTGGCGGGGCCTCGACCTTGCCAGATCTGTCGAGATCGAGCCCCGCCAACGCCAGCGAGCTCGAGTCTTGCCAAATCCAGCGAGGCTCGGCCTCGCTGACAATGATCGGTGAGATCGAGCCTTGCTTAACGCCAACGAGCTTGAGCCTTGCTAGATTCGGCGTGGCTCGGCCTTACTGACGACTAGCAAGGCTTGAGACTCGCTGGATCTGGCAAGGCTCGAGCTCGCTAGTGTCGGGCGGGGCCTTGGCCTCATTGGATTGGTGAGATCGAGCCCTACCCAACGCCGGCAAGCTCAATCTCGCCTATCAGTGATCGCCGATCGTCATCGTGGCCAGTAGCCGATCGAAGAAAAAAAAGAAGAGAATAATTAAGAATAATTATTAAAAATTAAAAATGATATTTAAAAAATAAAAATTATAAAAATTATATTTTAAAAAAAAATTATTTAAAAAGTATTATTAAAAATAATATATATTTAAAAAAATTAAAAATTCGATTTTTTAAAAAATTTTAAAAAAGAATTATAAAAAATTTCCATTAAATTTGTATTGCTTAAAAATTGTTAAAAAATTTGTATTGCATAAAAATATTTTAATAATAAGTAGGTTTTAGTAATACGGATCGGGTCGAATATGGGTCGGGTTGGGTACGGGTTATTAGATTTACACTACAAGAATATGGGTCAAAACGGGTTAAATTGGTCAAATATGGGTTAATCAATTTTCGACCCGACTCATACCCGACCCGACCCACCCATTTGCCACCCCTACCAAATAACAAGGGAAAAGCCATCAAGACCATTATGGAGTCGTGGATGCATCCTATCCCAGCACTATCTCAAAACCCTGACTGTTTGACTTGGCTGAAGCATTCTTCGGGTGGGTTCTCGATGGCATCAGCTTGGCAAGCCATCTGTCCCAAGAGAAATTTGGTCCCGTGGTGCCACTTCGTATGGAACAAAACTCTTATCCCACGGTACCAAGTCCACCTTTGGCTCACAACCAAGCATCGACTACCTACCTAGGTCCTTCTACTATCCTATGGTAGAATTGTTGATGCTTCTTGTGTTTTTTGTAACTCTAGACCAGATTTGATCGATCATCTATTTTTTGATCGCCACACTACAGCTAGTCTTGCCATGTTTTGGGCTGCTAGATGCAACCTTCCTTAGCATAATAGGGGGTGGATGGACAATCTTCAATGGGCCATCGAGTGTATCCCAGGCAATGACTTTTATCAAAGTATTGTGAGGTACTCTTTCGGTGCTCTATGCCACACCATTTGGAAGATGTGGAATGACATACTCTTCCGAGGCCAAGTCCTATTCATTCCCGCAATGAAAAAACATCTTATCAAAGTTGTGAAGGATAAGGCACTTGCCTTCAATCACATTTTCAACACGCCAAAAAACAAGAGGATCCAAAGAAGTTGGGGACTCCACCCCACTATCTTCTCTTCGGCGGTGTCTATTCCCTCTTTGTAATTTTGTTGAGGGTTGTTCATGCTTGACTTCCCTTTTTTCCTTTTTTTTTCCTTTTCTCGACACCCTTCCACTCGTTATGACTTGTATGCCATTATGAGTGTAAGTTTTAGTGCCAAGACCCCCGCTGTATAGCCGTGTTTGGTTAAAAGTTAATACAATGCTTATATATATATAACAAGGGAAAAGTGTTAAAAAAAGTCATAAACCTTTTTTATTTATGTCAATTTAGTCCTAAACATTTTCACTTAATATCAATTCAGTTCTTTCAGACTAATTTTTACTGGATTTTGTTAATGGGGTGCCAACCGACTGACGTGGCACGATCAACACTGACGTTAACAACTTTTAATAATATTTTAATATTTTTGAATTGTTTATTTTCTTTTTCTTTTTATTTTGCCTTTTTCCTTCTCCTCCTCGTTCCTCTAGCTAGTCGATGGACCTCAGCAACCAACCAGAAGTGACAACCAACGAGGTCAAGGTCAAGGTCGACCTCATCGGCCTCTGGCAAGGCTCGCCAGTGGTTGTGAGGGCGGCCTCGCACTAGGTGGCAAGGCTCACCCTCGCCAGATCTGGCAAGGGTCAAGCCTTGCCAGCCATGGCTGAGGCTTGACCTCGCTAGATTCAATGAGGTCGAGCTTTGCCCAAGCCTCACCCAGCCTTTGGCAAAGCCAACTTAAGGTTGCCCAAGCCACAAGGGCGGTCTTGCTCCAAGCTAGCGAGGGTCAAGCCTCACCGGAGGTTGGGCAAGGCATAATCCTTGCCAGATCCGCCGAGGGCAAGCCTTGCCACCCCACATGAGGCTACCCTCACGGCCACTGGCGAGGGCTCGAGCCTCGCTAGTAGCCGACGAGGTCAAGGTCCAGTGATCAGACGGAGGAAGGAGGTGGAAAAGGAAAAAACAAAAAATATAAGAAAAATAAAAAGAAAATAAAAATTCTAAAATATTAAAATATTATTAAAAGTTATCAACGTCAGATAACTAGCACGTAGTTCAACAAAATCTTGCCAAAATTAGCCAAAAAGAACTCAATCGGCACTAAGTGAAAAGGTTTATGATTAAATTAGTACTAATAAAAGGTTTATGACTAAATTAACATAAATGCAAAGGTTTCTGACTTTTTTTTAACACTTTTCCCAAATAACAAGGAGAATAACAAATTCTATTATCCAATACTCGAGAGGAGAAATTACTAGACAAAATTCACAATGAATATCAAGGACATGAGATATTTAGTTGGTTCAACTTGAGTATTGACAATTATTCTATGAGGAGAGTTGGGCTGCAAATAAATTCATTATGAGTCTAGAGAATTATAAAGTTGCAATACTCAAACACTTAAATGTTTTTGAATTTTAGATTACACCCAAAGCGAATGTAGAAGTGTTATCTCATAATACCTCACAAGATTTGCCCGAAAAATTCTTGAAGACAAAATCCTAACACTCCTATCGATTGCTTTGAAGTGTAATAACCAAGCAGAATAACCCACATGCGTGCTTTTTATTCTGGTTCACTTCACTTGCCTGGAATTTGAAATCAAGAATGATTAAGCAACTAAAACAAATCCAAGCGAAATCATAGCCCTGCCGACTCAAACATGGAATGCATCATTTATTCAATGCAAGATCAGACTCCACCAAATTTTGGACTTCACCCAATTTGGTTGGAGAGAAAGTCCAATTAAGACTTTGCTTGATAAACGCCGCATCCGATATCGCTTGCACTCTACTGGTCGACCTACAATCTCCCATTCAGGTGGTGTCATGTTTGTAAACCTGTCAAAATGGGTTCGAAATTCATTTAGTAGTCAACATTATTTAGAAGGGTTATACTAAACTTTGCGGATGAGAATAATGGGTTTGCAAAATAAAGAGGTCAAAATAAGTGGGTTATAGGGTTGCAAATGGGTCATAAACCAATTTATGATTGGATCAACTAAAATGCGATTTATGTGGACATAATATAACTAAATAAAAGATGTTCCCAATGTCTATAATGTCAATGCTAACTAAGCTTAAAATAATATTTTATATAGAGGTTGGGTCAACTCCTAATTTTCTTATACAATATATGATTATACATGATAATCAAAATTTATGTGTCAATAACGGTTCAGGATATTGATGTCATAGTGATAATATTATATGGATTTTCCCTTTAGGAAAATGAGTAAAGAATTTTCTTCCCCATTATTAGATGAATAAATATGATATTTTTTAAGTTATATTTCGAGTTCAAGCTATATACAAAATTCCATCCATTTGAAGTTTTTGATTTGTTCAAAATATGGTGTCCATCTTTTAGTCTTGCGCAAATCTAGATTACTCGGGCGAAGGAAGTTGATCTTTTATCTTCGACCGGTTTGACTTCTTGGGCTTTATTTATATTGCGTAGACAATTTCTTTGGACATGTGCAAAAGAAACGTATATATAAATATATACATGTACGTATGGGCCAAGGGAAGTCAGAGGAAAGGCAAGTAAAAACAAGGGTTTTGCTTTTTCCTTCTTGCCTGCAGTAGCCGCATATAAAAAAAGAAAAAGAAATCGTGGGTTTTCTTTTCTTCAGTGAAGAAGAAGCCGCACGGTGAGCTCTCGACGTAGCCGCACAAGGACGAACGCAAAGCAAACGACGCGAGCGTTGTGTTCGACAGCCGTACGATGAGCTTTACGTTCAATTGAATTATTTATAAGTAAACATGTTAGTTGAAACACTCGAATGTATAAGTAATTACACTTTTAATTTTTTAATTATAGTGAATTATTTATTATTATTGACTTTATCTATGAATACAGGTATCAACACTTAGATCAAATCATATAAATTGTGTTTTTTTTTATTGTTTTTCATTTATTTCACAATGATTTCACATTGACTTAAATTTCAAGATATGATATTTTTTGTGTTAGTCTTATAACACTATGATACTTCATAGTAAATAAAATGGTAGTAAAGATGCGTAAATATAGATGCCATCTTATGATTCAATTTTAATGAATTATTCTCATTCTGAGATGATGTACTTTCATTACCTAAAATAACTCAAATCAAATTATCCTTTCTTTTTTCATTTTCTTTCGGTGCACATACATAAATGAGTCCCCTTCTTGCCTGTCACACTTAGAGCAAACCCCAGCAACGTTTTCAATATCAAACCTTCACATAGATATTCCATACCCTACAAGTCCATGTCCGCGAATAAATGAATGATGGACGGATTTGTATTTTCAGAAAATTCATGTATCAAACATATATATAATCCTCTATATCACTTCTATATTCCGACTGTAATTTTAATCTCTTTCCCAAATACGATTTGATTCATCTACAATTAAGAGAACAAATTTATCAGTTTGTGTGCTTATCTCAATGATTGTTTTAAATGCATATGTGTGAGCTCTTGTGCTATTACGTACATGGTAATAAAAGAGTTGTGAAATATATGGACACATTATTCTTATCTATACATATTTTATCCGATATATTAACTAAAATGTCAGTATCAATTTTATTGGATCAAGCTCGAGACCTTTAATTATGATGTTATGCGCGTGCGCACTTAGTCTTGATATGTAAAGAGTGGCAAAAATGTCAAATGGGCAAAGAGAGAATTTATGTAATTCATGGCTTTAGAACACGTATTGGACGCGTTCTATGGTAGTCTAGAACCGTCTTATTAATACTAAGATCAATGGCACATGCAAAGACCCCCTAGACGCACCAAAAATCTTGGGTCAACCTTTGCATCCAATCCTAAATAGCCAGCATTGAAGTCAACTCCACGAAGTGGAGTGACAATCTACTTGCGGGTGCAGTAATATCATAGTGACGATCTCGTTCACACTGTTCTTTCAAAGAAGAGGGAAAAAACAAAAGAAGAGCCTTCACGACGAAGACAAAGAGCTGTCCGCGTCAAGGTCTTGAAGCAATGGAGCATTTGCGTGATCTGCTCGCGTATAAATAAGCGGGTCGCAAGACCTATCGTTTTCATCACTCATAACTACTCGAGCCAAGCTCTCGCGGGGGTCTTCACGCAGCCAAATTCGATCTGAAGAATCCCAGCGAGACAGACAGCACGAAGGTCTGAGCATACTTTGCTATTGCAGTGAGATATGCTCTGTTGTATTTGTGCCTAATGTGGTCTTGTCCTCTTTTATTTCCCGTCATTTCCAGATGAAGATCGTGATGAAGGTAGAGATGAATTGCGGGAAGTGCAGGACCAAGGCATTGCAGATCGCTACTCAAGCAGATGGTGATTACTTATCCCTACACCTATTTCTCTTTGTTTTCCTTTGTAGATAGACACGATGCATGTTGATATACTTCGCAATTCTCATTCGCCCTTTGGCCCAGTTGTTTTGTGAGTTAGTCCGAGTTTCTAAAATCTCTCTTTTCACTACTGCCAAAATACGGAAACAAACCGAACTGAATCAGTCGTCTTTCGGTGCTTTTTGTGGTGCCTAATCCAAAGAACTGGGATTGATCTGACCTTTCCTCGTTGTGCTCGCAGGTGCGGAATTCGTGGGGTTCGACGAGGAGCGTCAGGACGAATTGGTCGTGGCAGGGAAAGGAGTTGATGCTGTGAAGATTGTGGGAGCATTGAGGAAGAAGGTTGGGAAGACGAGGCTGATAAGCGTTGAGAATTAATTGATGGAGCCTAAAGCTCAGAACGAGACGGACTTACTGAGTTCAGAAGATTTCAGGAGTTTCTATTACGCACATATCGCCCTTGATGTTCACATAGATATGATTACTTCTTTCCATGCAAATTTCTCATTCTTCTTGCAGAAAAAGTGAAGTCAGCTATATATGTTCTTGGACTGTCTATCACGTATTTTGTTATTCATGTATGTATGCTGTTAAAACTCATATGCGCTTGTAGTTTGCCCTCGTGCTTTGTATAATTGAGGAACACTGTTTGATTATTGATTACCTGTTTCTGTCCTATATGTATTAATTACTTGTTACCACACATAGATTAACTCACAAAAATTATAAAGCGAAAGTAAGGATGAGTAACATGTGTCCATTTAATTCAGAAACTAGTCAAAACTGGCCTTGCCAGTCTGGTTCAAGGCTAATTCCCTAGACAAACTAGTAAGCTCATGGGTTGAAAACCTTGGAATTGACCAAGTTCGGTTCAGTTCTAGAATTGAGTCTTAAATCTATTGATTTTATTTGGGATAGAATGAACCACATCGGTTTCATGATAAAACCCATCTTGAACTGATTAGCAAATTTTTCTCAAGGAAAAATTCTAACAAGTTTAACGACTTTAAAATCATAAGAGGCTCTAGAGATATGCAATTGATTTAGACTCCATGCACAACCTGAGCCCACATCCTTCTCTTTTTAATCAAAATATACAAATTTAAAAGTCAAACTCCTAGCTCTAACTTCACTCTTTCTTTTTTCTTTTTCTACCTCCTCTTCCACCTCTCTCTGTGTACGGTCTCTTGCTGTCTCGGATGCGGACCCAAGATAGATTGGCACTTAAAATTATTAGTTACTAGCATAAATTGAGAATTACAAACTAATTTAAATAGGAAGTCATAGATGAAAAAACAAATAAGGTGGGATGATTCTCAATTTGCCTGATTCTAGATTTTCTTGAACCAGCCTCTAGAGTAAGATAACCTGAATCATACTCACTCCTAAGTGTTATGAATGTGTGGAACCTAATCAGTGCTTCAGATGGACATAATCATTTATAAAATAACTTCATATACTAGGCATTCACCAAGGATTTAAAACCCAAATGATGTAAATAAGTTTTTGATTAAAATGTTTTCCAGCCACAAAATAATTGTCACCCACGTCCAAGTAGGCATCCGGATATATCATCCACGTCATATTTTGGCCTTGTCCAATGGCCACATTAGTTGAATTTGGTTGGATTTAATAAACACGATGTCGTAATTTGAGTACAGGTTCCCATCCCCATGGAATGCTCCAGCTATATCATTTTGAGAAGGACGTCTTGTGGGTGCACGTGAAGCTTTTGCTAAGAAGACTTTTTCTTAAGTCAACTTTAAATTAATCAGCCGACTAACGGAAGTTCACCGAGTCTTTACCCTCTCAATCGGACCAAATCAAAAGGGCACATGACGATCATGTAGAGAACGTCAAATTGAATGATTTTGTGCATTAATAAACACGACTTTGCCTTAGGGAAGCAGCTATATAGCTGTATGAATATCTCCAAGTTCATAGAGCTTCATTTTTTGCCACAAATTACTGACATAAACAGCGGCCATCACGAATGAGTCATGAAAAATATGTATACATTACTCTTATGTATGCTTCTGACTTTGATCTTGAGTGTACTTTGATAATAGACTCATAGAACGCATTTTGCATCTAATATATTAACTACAATTTGACCAATTTTAATTGGAATCAAGCTTGAGATCTCTAAATCTAATTCCATGACTTTAGAGCATGTATTGGACGGTTCTATGAATGTCATAGTCCTTATTAAATACTAATTAAATGGCACATGCAAAAACTCCCGACTCGCACCGAAATTTTGGATCAAAATGATGGAAATGACAGCTAAAGAATGTGACACATCAATGCAAACCTGCATGCAATCCTAAGTTATCCGAAGAGGAGATATAATGATCAAAAGAAGAGGCATTTCAAGTTAAAATAATGGGATTACCTCAAATAAATCTCAGCCCAAAACCAAGCATTGACCAAGACTGAAGTCCACTCCACGTGGCGTACATCCCACATCATCAAATTCTTCCTTTTCTTGATATTTTTTTGAAAACACTTCATGAATGATATTAATTTTTTGTCAATTCAAATCGATGAGATTGCATTGGCATTTAAAGAAAACATTTGTTATTTAATAAATGTTGTGATTTAATTACATTTCATCTTTTAAAGTTTCACATTCAAGAATATAACAATGATTTTATTTTAGAAATTCTTTATAGATTTTTTTTTTCAATCGATCATCCTATTATATGTATATGTGTACAACAAATAGTTTAAAAGAAAGAGTTTGTGAAAGTTTATAAACAAATTATTACATTAAAAAATTGTATGTTAAATTTTTTCTAGATTCTACTAGTCAATTAATCCACAAAGCTGTTAAACAACTTTGGAAAAATTAGATTTCTTGAAAATTTCTCTTTTTGACAAAACTAATCTCCACATTAGTAAAATCTAACAATAAATTGAAAACACGATACCTTTAATATACATGGCATACCCACAAAAGAAAAAACACGTGAAATCTTAGTTATGGCAATTAGATGCTACATAGAAATAGAAAATTAGAAAAAAAAAAAAAGGAATGTAAATAAGTAGGGGCCACCACTTTAAATTACAATTGATGACCGATGACGATTTTGTTTTTTTGATGAAAAATGGGTGGATATAATCATATAAGGGGTGGAAATAGGGCCCTAGTGCTATATGGATATTAAAAATGCACAAACAATAGTTCAAATCGAAAACCTCACATCAAATATGTATTAATAACCAAGCATTAAACAAAATATTAAGACCTCGTTTCTATGCAGCTGAAAACCAAAGCCTATACTTGTTTAATGATTTGTTAATGGATATTAAAACTACACAATTAGTTATCAAAAACCGAAAAACGTCAAATCAAATAATGTATTAGCAACCGTGCGTTAACCAATATATTAAGATCTAGTATATAATTAGCCGAAAACGAAAGCCGTACCTATTTCATGATATGTGGATGGCCTGTGTCGAACTTCCACTACCACCTTCACATTCCCATCCATAATCCTACCCCCGAGCTCTCCAATTAACTCAATAAGTTGGTCCATGGATCCATTTATTCTTCAAAAGCAACAATATTAAGGAGGAAAAAAAATGTTAAAAGTGAATCTCAAGTTGGGTCGGGTCAAATATGGGTCGAGCCCCCACACACATTTGACCAGCGTACTTGAATGCAGGTTCCAACTCGAGAAAATTTAGGCCCTGCATGTTTTCATTCCTAAAAAGTGTTCCCGGAACACTTTTTTTTTTTTTTTGTTCCCGGGAACAAAAAAAAAATAGAAACGTGTTTGGTTGTGTTTCTGTTCTTTTTTTATTTTTTTGTTCCCGGAACACAAAAAGAACAGAAATGAGAAACAAAAAGAAGTTGTTTATTGTTCCAGAAACGATTTTGAAGAAACGTTTCTTCTTCTCTCTTCTCTTTTCTTCTTCTTTTTTTCTTCTTTTTTCTTTGGCCGATCGCTGGCCTCGGCCATGGCCGGCGACCGGCCATCGAGGGTCGGCGACCTCACCGGAGCGTCACTAGCGAGGCCGAGCCTCGCCTTGGCTGGGTAGCTCGGGCTCGCCCCGATCCGGCAAGGCCGAGCGTCGCCGGCGAGGCTCGGCCTCGCTGGGGGCCGGCAAGCCTCACCAGGGGCCGGCAAGCCTCACCGTGGCTGGGCGAGGCTGCCGGCCGAAAGAAGAAAAAATAAAAAAGAAAGGAAAAATGAAAAATAAAATAAAAATATTAAAAAATTAAAAGAAACAAAAAAAATTAATAAAATTTACCAAACGTGTTTCTGTTCATTTTTTATTCCCATAGCAAATTTACCAAACGAGTTTTTTTATTCAAAAATTGTTTCCGGAACAGAAACACTTTTTTCTCTTTTTTGTTCCCTAGAACAATTTTTAAATAGAAATGTTACCAAACGCGCCCTTAATGTTAATTTCATGATATCTATGTTTTTGCAGGCGTGAGTTGATTCAATCCAAAAAGTTCATATGAAAGCGAATGCATTTTTTCTTTGTCCCTACTTTTGGACTTCTTGTACCAAAGCAATGGCTTGATTTTGCTCGTGCACAATACACCTATCGGATGATGTGGACCACCCGATGTGAGCTCGGGCTCACTGCCCCTGGTGCACCCATATGTCTTTTCACACGATCTAAGGGCTAGGAGTCCACATGCACCTGTTGCATTGCACCTTACAATATTTTGCTGAGCACAACCCACTCCCTCCTCTCCATTGCATGTCTTTCAGGAATTCCTGCTCCGGAAAGTTTGCTCCATGGGAATAAGTATAGTCATATAAAAGGTCGCGAATTCTCAAGAATTCTAGCCGAGAAGGCCGAGGATTGAGAATGCAGTCTTCACAACTTGTGAATGCGCTTGATAAAGCCAACGCATTACTGAAGATCTTAGTCCTCTTTTAAATATATAAAATTAGGTCTTTGTTGCTTTAATCATACTACAATTTCACGTACCACCAATACTATCCATTGCATATGGAGAATCCACGTAATATGTGATATGGTCAAAAGGAATTACTTTTGGTCCATGTGCTTTCACAACTTTTTCTAGTTAATTTTATGTACTTTCTATTTGTCTAATTGAATCGTAGCTTCACAAATTTTCTAACCTAGTCCTCCTGACATCAAATCCAGCTCCAAGTGAGCATCGGCATACTTTATCAACATCACACAACAGTTACGTTAGTTGAAGTTACTCGGACTTGGCATTCGAGGATCTCGAGATGTAAATGCAAGTCCCCATTTCCATGAAATGCTCTAGCCAATACTATTGTGCAGTGGACGTCTTACTGGAGCACGTGAAGCATTCACTAAGGAGACTTCTGCTTAGTCAACTTTAAATTAATCAGCTAGGTAACGGTAGTCCACCGAGTCTTTCTGCTCTCAACCGGACCGAATCAAAAGGCCACGTGACCACGAAGTAGAGAACGTCGAATTGAAGATTTTGCACGTTCATGCAAACGAAATTTGCCTTAGGGAAGCAGCTAACTAGCTGTAACGCGTCGAAGTCTTAGGAGCACGTCCGAGTTCGTATTATATAAGAAGCACTGCAGGGGTCCCTTTTGTTTTTCTTCGTTCATCTAAGCATAGGCGTTTCGTCCAACGTGTCTTTTGGCAGAGACGACATGACCAAGGTAAGTACTTGCACCAACTTCTTGCACTAGTATAGTCGATAGTTTTTATCAATTTATTTTGTGTTTGTGTTCGCATTTGTTGTTTGCTAATCAACTCCATCATTTTGCAGAGGAAGATTGTGATTAAGCTTGGCGTGCAGGGCCAGAGATACAAGACCAGGGCACTTCAGATTGCAACTACAGCCGATGGTGACGGACCCTAGAAATCAGATATCATAGTCAAGATACCCCATTACCCAATTTAATCCCAAAAAATATTTTTATCATGTCATAGATATTTAATATTACTGCGCAAGGAGTACTCTTTACACAAATTGGTATAAAAAAGACGGCTTTTATTGTAATGATTTTTAGAGGGCATGATTTTTTATTGGTTATCTTTTCTAATACTATATAAGCATCCACATCTTTAAATAATAGATTTGCGTAGAGGTAATTTAGCACGCTCTATGTCATTGTAGGGGTGGAATCTGTGAGTTTTCATGAAGAGCGTGAAGAGGAGATGGTGGTGATAGGGAAAGGAGTTGATGCAGTGACGATCGTCAGCAAATTAAGGAAGAAAGTTGGAAGGTCAACCAAGTTACTAAGCGTTGAGGATCTTGTGGATTAATTAATGAAACCGAAAGCTAAAACCAGCATGGAAGACATTGTCCTAGATTCCATCCTTACTTTTCTAGGGCATTTACTTTATTGCTTTGTTCTTTGTGAACTATTTTATTAGTCGTGCGTGTGTATTTGTATTCTAAGTCCATGTTCTTTGGCCGCTTGGACTTGTCTTTATCCCGCATCTTAGATGGCACTTTTATTTTACGAACTAGTTTCTTTGGTCTTCCCTTCTAAATAATATTTCCTTTTCGTCCACTTTTAAAGATTATGTGCATGAGCATGACCTCTTCTTTTTTCTTTTCTTTTTTTTTCATTTAATGGTAATGGGTAGTGCGCACAATATCTTTTACTAGGGCCACTAGTCAACACATCGGTTGAAAGACACTGTGCGAAGCATTAGTTGACCAACAGGAGTCCAAACTCCATAGGGCTTTAATAGCGAGAGTCTAGTAATCCAATGCTCTGCCTAGATGCTACACCTTTTTAATGTGCAATGGCCTGCACAACCTTGTCTCCTAATTCCCCACTAGTTTTTTCTTCCTAGTGGAGTGGGAACATGGGAGGTGACATTTGGGAGTCGCAGCCCTCAGCAGTTCTTCACTCTGTTTTTTCTCCTTTGAGCCTTTCAAGGACTTGCTCATGTATACAAATCTATCATTATATCCGCATTTTAGATGGCATCTTTTTTCTACGAACTAGTCTCTTTAGTCTATCCTTGTTAATAATATCTCACTTTTCATCCGCTTTTTATCATTAAGTGGATGAGCATGGCTTATCCTTTTTCTTTTCTTTTTTTCATTTTATGGCTGTAGGTAGTGCCAAATAACAAAGGAAAAATCTTTACCAAAATAAATAAATAAATAAATAATAATAATAAAAATAATAATAGTAATGATAATAATAATAATAATAATAATAATAATAATAGTAATGATAATAATAATAATAAGAACAAAATAAAAAATAACAACAACAACAACTTTTTTGTATTTATGTCAATTTAGTCCTAAACATTTTCACTTGATATCAATTCAGTCCTTTCAGGCTAATTTTGACCGAATTTTGCTAACGGGGCACTAGTGGGCTGATGGCACAATCAACATTAACTTTGACAACTTTTAATAACACTTTAATATTATTGAATTTTTTATTTTCTTTGTCTTTGTATTTTCCTTTTCCTTTTTTTCTTTTTTTCTTTTTTCCTTCTCCTCCTTGTTCCTCCAACCAGTCGTCGAACCTTAGCGACCAACCAAAGGCAACAACCAACGAGCTCAAAGTCGACCTCATCAGCCTCTGGCAAGGCTCACTAGTGGCCGCAAGGGCAACCCCACAGGATCTAGCGAGAGTCAAGCCTCGCCGGCCATGGCTTGTCGCGACCTCTTTTTTTCGACGCCCGCAATCAGGTACGGGCGCCTAAGGAGGCTAATGGCTCGGCTGAAATTAGTTATGCCTGGACTCTCCCAAGTCCACCAATTCACGACTTTAATAGTTTAAGTTTTTAACCTGCAAGTTAATTTTTAAAATGGAGTCGCCACTAATCAATTTGGGGTGGGTTGATTAGAAACCCAAGCGAAGTATCGGGAGAAATACTCACTTCTGCGCAACTAGAGAAATTAGGATCGGGAACTTGATTACACTAGTTAATCACTAATGCCCTTTCGGTACCTAATCTTGTTTAAACCCTAAGGCTTTTTGGATTTTTTAGGGATTTTCCATGCATTTGTGGAGGAAAAATATTTGTTGGGTCTTTTTCTCATTTTTTTGACATAAAAAGCATTTTTTGGATTTTTGATCTTTTTTAGAAAATATAAATCATTTTTTTGGCTTTTTCTGACTTTTTTGGATTTTTTTTGGGAAAATATGGACATTTTTTATTTTTTTGATATTTTTGGAAAATAAATTATTTTTTATTTTATTTATTAAAATAATATTAAAAAATGAACCGGGTTGGCTCCCTGGGTTGGGTCCGACCTGCTTCGTCCACCCGAGACACAGACGGGCCTGGAACACGGGGCCGACTCAGGTTTTTTTTTTTTTTTCCATTTCTCTTTTAATCGCGGCCCACAAATAAGGGACACCCATCCTCAGGCCCACGAGAGATCAGCCCACACGCAACTGGCCCAACCGACCTGTAGGGACCTAGATGCCCGACCCGACGACTCGACCCGGCCAAACCCTACCCGATTAGAAGGTTTCGCCGACTTGGCTCGCGGCGCGACCTCTCTCTACTCGCGGCACCTATGGAGGAACTAAGGCGGCAGCTTGCGTCGACGACGGCAGCGACGAAGGTCTTCCACGGCGACGATGACTAGGGCGACGACGAGCGGCTGTTGGTTTCTCGAGGGGGAAGCGACAGCAAAGCTACGGCTATAGGCAGGGACGGCGACCAGAGTTTCAAATGGAAAAACAATGACGCATGGTGGCTGATACTTGTCTGCAGAGGGAGCACAGCACGGGGGCATTGCTGGTCGGCATCGGGGCCGTGGGCACAGGCGATTTCGTTGGTGGCGACTGAGCAATGACAATGGCGTCGAGGAGGGATCGCAGCACGACGATGGACAGATCTAGCCCTCCCCCTTATGTTTTCCCTCTCACTCAGCCCTCTACTTCGCAAATCCAGAACCGCTTCTTCTCCTCCGGCCTCAACTACTCACAGATCTGGGTTCGGTTGGCGGTGTCAACAATGAGACGGCGGCACGGCGGGATTCGGCATGGCAGCGATGTCGGGAGACCTCTTCTTCCACCCCTCTTCGCGGATCCAGAGCCCCTGCACCTCCTCCGACCTCGTTTCTCTCTCACTCCGGCCAGATCCGAGCCTCCACCGGCCGAATCTGACCTCCTCAGACTCGCTCGCCGACAGCCTCCCCTGAAGTCTCTCAGTGGGAGGTCAGCCTATCTCGTGACCCGAGTTCTCTCTCGCTCGCTCTTCGATTCCTCCCCCAAAGTCTCTTAGTGGGAAGACCTCAAAGCTCGCTCGTTCGTGTCCCTCGACGACGGAAGTGCTCTGCTATTTATAAGCGAGGATGTCCGGTTGATGGAGCTTCGACCGCTGGTCCCC
Source organism: Eucalyptus sideroxylon x Eucalyptus melliodora (assembly GCA_016097485.1). Lineage (NCBI taxonomy): Eukaryota > Viridiplantae > Streptophyta > Magnoliopsida > Myrtales > Myrtaceae > Eucalyptus > Eucalyptus sideroxylon x Eucalyptus melliodora. The sequence goes on along the minus strand of CM027828.1, from coordinate 73,211,652 downwards.
TTCGCATGCCGAGCAGTTCTCCTCGGCTGAACCGGCGTCCTCTCCGAGCTTATCCAGCGAAGCGTGCTCGACATTGATGGCGCCTGAGATCTTATCCTCTCCGGCCGACGTCGACCTACTCCCCTCGGCCGTAGGCCGTCATTCCCACGCGTCGCCGTCTTATGTGCGCGTGAATTGCAGAGGCGTAGGGGGAAGAAGAGGGAAGAAGGAAGAAGAAGAAAAGAAGGGGGCCGGGCTTTAGGGGAAAATGGCTAGGCCTTGGGCCTGCATGGAAAAGAAAAAGAGGGGGCTAGCTTTTGCTTTTTTTTGTTTTTGTTTTTGCTTTGTTTTTTTTTTTGTTGTTTTTGTTATTTGTTTATTAATTATCTTATTTATCCGAAATAAAATAAAAATTTAATTAGTAAAATAAAAATAAGATTAATGCGTCAACAGCTGCCCCTCTTTGAAAGTGAGCTCGCAGAGGTTGCATTCAAAGACAGACTGATACCTCAATTTTATCCATGCATACGTAACAGATTATATTTTATTTGGCACCTATTATTCTATGCGGAAAAAGAGCAATATAACTTTACATATACTAAGACAGATAAGAAGATACATGTAGTTACTTACCAGGAATGAGTGAGATAGGGTGTGAACCCCGAGTTTTGGCAAGTATCAATGCGTCATCTTACCTGTTGCATGGGGAGATTGCTTCTCCAAGGCCCGAACCATTCTTCGGTCGCCTATTGGAGCAATAGGTGATTTGTCAAGACCTAAACCTTTCTTCGGTCGCCCGTTAGAGCAATAAGTTGGTTTGTCTAGGACCCAAACCTTTCTTCGGTCGCTTGTTAGAGCAATAAGCTAATTTGTCTAGGACCCGAACCTTTCTTCGGTCGCCTTGACAAGGAATTGTTTTTCCAAGACCCGAACCTTTCTTCGGTTGCCTTGACAAGGAATTTCTTTTCCAGGACCCGAACCTTTCTTCAGTTGCCTTGACGAGAGATGCATCGACCTTTCTCAGGGCATCTCATTTGTGGGTGCCTGATTTGTCTAAGACATCAGCTTGAACCCGACCTTTCTCGGGAGGATGCGCTGACCTTTCTCAGGGCATCAATTTGTTGGGGTGTCTGACTTCTGTCAAAGACACTAGTTGGAACCCGACCTTTCTCGGGAGGATGCACCGATCTTTCTCAGGGCATCGATTTGTGAGGTGTCTGACTTCTGTCGAAGACACCAGTTGGAACCCGACCTTTCTCGAGAGGATGCGCTAACCTTTCTCAGGGCATCAATTTGTGGGGTGTCTGACTTCTGTCGAAGACACTAGTTGGAACCCGACCTTTCTCGGGAGGATGCACCGACCTTTCTCAGAGCATCGATTTTGGAAGATACCTAGACATTCACAGGCATATCAAAGAGTACCTGGATATTCATAAGTACTAACCTGAAGGATATTTGGGCCTTTGCAAGCGTCAAAAGGGGCATTTGACTGATCATAAGCGTAAACTCTTGGAGGATACTTGGATGTTCGTAGGCGTTGAAGGAGTACCTGATTGCTTGCAGGTATTGAAAGAGTACTTGGATGATCACAAGTATAAACTCTTGAAGGATACCTGGCATTCACAGGTATCGAAGGAGTACCTGATTGCTTGCAGGTGTTGAAAGAGTACTTGGATAATGGCTGGGCCTTGGGCCTGCATGGAAAAGAAAAAGAGGAGGCTGGGCTAGCTTTTGCTTTCTTTTGTTTTTGTTTTTGCTTTGTTTTTTTTTTTTTTTTGTTATTTGTTTATTAATTATCTTATTTATCCGAAATAAAATAAAATTTTAATTAGTAAAATAATGTCGCGACCTAATTTTCGGTGCACCACCTAAAACTAGGTTAATGGACTGCTAAGTTTTTACACTTAGCTCGGGCTCTCCCAAGCCCATACCAATTCGCGACTTAAGGTTTAATTTTTTAAACATGCAAAAGATGATTATCTAGGAGTCGCCACTAATCAGTTTAGGGTAGGTCGATTAGACACCTAAGTAAAATAAAGGGAGATTTATTTTACTCCTACGAACCAAAGACTATGGGTACGGGGACTTGGTTACATTAGAATGCTCTAATGCCCTTTCGGTACCATTTCTTTTTAATTTTTCAAAATGTTTTTGCAAGCAGCTGATTTATTTTAACCTAAATTACTATCATGCAAATGTGATGACCACACGGGTGCTCATCCATTATTAAAACATTCAAATAAATAAATTGCATCACACAAAGCAAACAATTTTTTTTTTTTTTTGAGTTTTAGAATTCTTTTATAAAAATGCATTTCTTAACTAAATGACTTAATCTTATTAATATGCAAATTCTAACTAAATGGGCCTATTATGCAAACTAATTATTATGCACCTCATGACCTAACTTCACTAATGAACAAATTCTGATTAAATAATCCTATTATGCAAACTAGTTAACATGCACCTAGTATTTTGGATTTTTTTATTGAAATTCAGAATTTATAAAGATCCTAATTAATCTATGTAAAAAGGGATAATTTTCTAATTTATCCTAGGGATTAATTTGACTTAAACCCTATCTTATCTTAGAAAAATATTTTTTTTTTAAATGAGATAATTCAAATGTGCGAACATTATCTAAAACCCTAAAAAAAATTATTTAGGTCCAACCCTAACTTATTTCTAAAAATGCAATCCTAAGAATGTAATCCTAAAAAATTTCTAATTTACTAAACCTAAATGTCTATTATATTAAACCCTAATGTTCTATATGCTCATGCAATTTTTTTTGAATATTTTGATTTTTTTTATTTTTTAGTTTCTTTTTGTTTTTTTTAAGCTGAATAATTGTTAAATTAGGGTTAAATCTAAATAATTAATATAATCACTAAATAAAGGATCAAAATAATTGAAAAAATAACATGTCGTCTCACAAGTTAAATTAACAATTATTCTAACCCTAATCATCACAACAACTCAAAATAATCAAAAAATCTAGTCCGAAGTCTTACGGACCAAATTAAATAATTATTATGATTTAACAATTGAGATTCTACCAAAAAGCCCAAAAATTAAAAATAATTAGAAAAATGATCCAATGTCTCTCGGATCAAATTAATAATTATATTAATTTTGGACAAAATCCCTACGGATAATGCATACTAAATTCACAAATATTAACATCCACCATTACAAATTAAATACCTAAACTAAAAATGCTATCGAATGAAATAAACACAAATAACATAACAAATAAAATAAACTAAATTATAAAGAAAGTAAAAAGTAAAAAGTAAAAATAATAAAAACTACCTAGGTAAGTAAAGGACACAGAGGGTGACGCCGGAGGGGAGCAAAGCGGGCGCGCTAGGACCGGCGAGGTGGCACGGCGTCGGCGAGGACGGGAGCGCGGTCGTCGGGACGTCGATGAAGCGTCGGCAGCAACGCGATGGCGGTGAGATCGGGAGCAACGGGCTTCGGAGCTCCGTGCGAGCAGGAGGAAAAGCTCCGGCGTTGGGCTTCACGGACGACGACCGACGGGCTTCGTGAGGAGACAGCAGACGCGTGGCGAGAGACGAGTTGCTGTGGCGCCGGTGCTCGGGCGGAGGGATGCAAGCGGAGACGCGGCGCGGAGATCCGAGCGCGATGGTGCGTCGCGGTGCAGGGGCATGGTGGCGTGACAACCAGCGATGTGCGGGCAGCAGCGGGCGGACGAGGCGCGGGTAGACGAAAGCAAACCACCGGAGAAGAAGAACAGTGTTCTTTTTCTTTTTCCTCCTGTTTTCTCACGTCATCTCCTATTCTGCTTTTTTCACTTTTCACCTTTTTTGACTTTTTTTTTTCTCTCCCTCTCTCTCACACCACTCTTCACGTCTCCTCTTTCTCTTGTCTCTTGCTCACTTTTTCTTTTTCTTTGTACTTCTGCAGGTTGTCGAAGAGAGAAAAAAAAAGACTTTTCTTTGGACGACAAAGGGGGTTCCTCTTCTTCTTTGTTTGCTCTTCCCACGAATTTTCTTTTCGCCAATTTTTCTTTTTGGTCCACGAAAATTATGGCTCCTTTTATAGTGATCCTGACCACCATCTTTTATAGCAATTTTTGAGCTTCCTTTTTCCGTTGCCTTAATTCATATAAATTGGAGCAAAATCTTGCAATCAATTTGATTTTTCCTTGGATATTTCGATTTCTTCCCTTTTATCAAACTCCTTATTTTCTTACTTATCTGATTTCTTTGATTGAGAATTTGCTTCCATATTTACTGAGCAAGGATGGTTAATCAGAATTTCCACATTCCATTGATAACCAATCGAATCAATTTTCCCCTTTTTTATTTTTTTTTTTCAAAATGCAATTTTATTTTTCCAAAATTAGGTGTCAACAAATAAAAATAAAATTAAGGCGTCAACATGGTTGAGGCGCAACCTCGCCAAATCTAACAAGGTCAAGCCTCACCCAAGCCTCACCTAGACTCTAACGAGACCAACTCAAGGCCGCCCAAGCCACAAGGGTGGTCTCGCTCTAGGCTAGCGAGGGTCAAGCCTCGCCGGAGGCTAGGCGAGGCTTGACCGTCGCCAGATCCACCGATGGCAAGCCTCACCACCCTGCGTGAGGCTACCCTCACGGCCACTAGCGAGGGCTCGAGCCTTGCCAATGGCCGGCGAGGCTCGCTAGAGGCTAGCAAGGTCAAGGTCTAGTGAACAACCAGAGGAAGGAGGTGGAGAAGAAAAAAAGAAAAAAGAAAATTAAAATTAAAAATTATTAAAAAATTATTAAGTGTTGTCCACGTCAGTCAACTAGCACCCAATTCAGCAAAATCCAACCAAAATTAGTCAAAAATGACTCAATTGGTACTAAGTGAAAATGTTTAGGATTAAATAGGTATTAATAAAAGGTGTATGACTAAATTGACAAAAATGTAAAAGGTTTAGGACTTTTTTAACACTTTTCCAAATAACAAGGAGAATAACAAATTCTATTATTCAATACTCGAGAGGAGAAATTACTAGACAAAATTCACAATGAATATCAAGGACACTAGATATTTAGTTGGTTCAGCTTGAGTATTGATAATTATTTTATGGGGAGAGTCGGGCACAAATAAATTCATTATGAGTCCAAAGAATTATAAAATTGCAATACTCAAACACTTAAAGGTTTTTGAATTTTAGATTACACCAAAAGCGAATGTAGAAGTTTTATCTCATAATACCTCATAGAATTTGCTTGAAAAATTCTTGAAGACAAAATCCTAACACTCCTATTGATTGCTTTGAAGTGTAATAACCAAGCAAAATAACCCACATGTGTGCTTTTTATTCTAGTTCACTTCATTTGCCTGGAATTTGAAATCAAGAAGGATTTAGCAACTAAAACAAATCCAAAAGCCTTGCCAACTCAAACAGGAATGCATCATTTATTCAATGCAAGATCAGACTCCACCAAATTTTGGACTTCACCCAATTTTATCATTCATAACAACCCAACAAAAATCTTAATTAACAATTACAAAATTGTCCAATAAGACATACTTTGGGTAGCCTTGATGTCATAGGATTCTTGCATGTCTTCTTGTTATGCCCATATTGAAGGCAATTTGAACATTGCATTTGAATTCCAACTTTCATCAACTTCTTACCATCACTGCTTCGCTCATCCTTATCCTTGATTCTATTTTTCTTCTCTCTACCCCTTTTTCCTTTTATAAGGTGGGGGTTTGATTGGCTCACCACTAACTTTGGGCCACATTTTTTCCCCATTCATGACTGAGAAGAGAAATTTATAACAATTTTCATAAGCATCTTTCTTAAAGCAATCATCAACATAATCATTGATCTCTAAACTCATGAAAGCAATGCAACATATGGCATGTCTACATGGTATTCCAAAGATATCCCATTCCCTACAAGCACAAGTCTTTCTAGCCAAGTCAACCACTAATCTATTGCCATCCCCTTCAACCTCAAATTTATTCCCCAAATATGCTCTAGCAAAACAATACCTAGACTTCAGTTTAGTTTTCTCCAACTTCATTCTATTGCAGCTATGTAGACTTCCAACTCTCTTTATTACAAAAGTTTTCTTAGCTTGAACCTAACTACCATACAACCTCCAACCACAACCACTTGCACACTTTGCTTCCATTCTTTTCTTTTGACTCCTTGGCCAAAAAATGTCAAATCCATTAATCACAACATATTTTTGCATAGCATTCTTGAACTGTTCATGAGATTCAAATCTCATGCCTAGACTAAACATATTCTCATTATGGTCACACATAGGATCATACCTATTAACCATTCGTCCAATTGTGCTATTAGTTTCTTCAAAATCATCAATATCGGGACCACTTAGAAGTTCATCATCCAATATTGCATCTTCATCATCATCCCCCCTATCGTGTGGAACAACACCAACCTTCTCCTCCATTCTTATATTGATGGAACCTTCAGGTAAGTCTCCACTATCATCCACCTCCTCTATTATTGCTTCCCTAAATTCTTTCCTCATCTCCCTTGTATTGATCTCTTCATCATCAAATATATATATTTCATTATCACATAAGTCTAATGAACCATCATCACTGTCACTTTCATTATGTGTAAAAAACACAAAGTCATACGCTGGAAACTAAAAACAATATTCAAACGTAAAGGGTGAACAAGTGAATGAACTCACCATTACTTCTTATTCAACCTGCAACACTTCAATTCTCCATAAGTAAAACGACAATCAACCTAGAATCCCAACCAGCCCAATCCTATAAAACAGAGGTAAAGCAAACAACTAGACATTTAAAGTTCAATGTCGGACTTATCGGCTAATCAAATTCCTAGTAAGATAGCAATAACTCTACTATTTGTAAGGCATAATAAAAAGTGACGACACACTTCACATTGTGAAGAAGCATTTCACACAACAATAGCTTATTGATCAGAAGCTCTAAAGAAAAGAATAAGTTATGGCTCCCAATATCTAAACACATGACAACCCATTTGAAATACATATCTATTTGAACTAATCCAAAATGATAAAATAGGAGTAAGGGAATTTGAGCTTCCCAAAAAAATATGACCATAGACATGATAATGAATGAAGAGTTGATTGCAGCCAAGCTACTTTGTTTACAAAGTGAATTGTATATTGTTTATGGGACATTTTGTGCTTAGGATTTGTACCACGGGCTCTTAGGCATTCTGCTCCTTTTAAATCTTCCATAAGATGAATGTGGTTAAGTGCAAAAGGCCAGGTTTAAGCTGGACCAAGATCCTGTGGAATTAGCAAATAGACCAAAGAAAGTGGGCAAATCGAATTTTATACTATATTTGTGGCTAAAAATATTAGCCGCAGCATTTCCTGTTTCTTTTTTTTGCACATTGCCGATAACTATAGATAACCAGCATGATGTTAGGGGAAAAGTATACTATCATGTAACATGTGACTTATATTGGTGAAGCGATACTTGCAAAGTACCAAACTTCCCTCGTTTCGCAATATGCTCTGTAAGTCTCATTTTTGACAATTTACATGCATAGTTTGATAGTTCTAATAAAACACCCAGGCTGTCCAATTAAGCATAATAAATTCCCAGGTGGCTCAGATTGATTGTCTTGATCTATGAACTAATTAGGAAAATCATGATGTACTAAATACCCAAGTGTCCTTCCTAATACTTTTAAATGTTTACGAGGCAATTCTCTTAGAAAACTTAAGTGTCTAGTGGTTTTGTCAATCGAGTCATTATCCTAACAAAATGTTCCACTTCCCTGGAAATGCCTCAGTAAAATATTTTTAAACATGACATAAAATTTGCATATAAGTTCCATAATTAGCTCATAAATGATGTCTTCCTACTTTGATTCAGTAACTTTCATTCATATCTTCATAAAGAATTTTCAATTTTGATAACTCCAATAGTTAAACTGCTCAAAGCAAATATATGGTGCAACCAAACAATTCACAATAGAAAATCACAACTACTCCAAAGTTTATCATGAACTACATAGATCACAATGATGAGAACTAACCTGGGTGGCTCAACCATCAAATGAACCAACTAAAAGCACCTCTGTGGCTAAATTTGGCCAAACTACGCAAGCCATCCGAAGAAGTCGTAGAGCTCTACAAGCATTATCAGTCCTCCTTTGTTTCTCTTCCCCATAAACATGACACTTCACCTTAGCACGCTGCATTTTTACACTTCCATTAGGATGGACAAGTCTTGTTTTTCCAACTTTTATCACCCATTCTTCATATGCCCCTGCAGACAACAGAAGACAAATTACTCAATAGGCGTGAAAGTATCAATAGAGTCCAAGACTCCAAGTCATGAGATATCCACCTATGGCCATGATCAAATTCATTCCAAGCCATAAGATTTTAAAGACCTAGCAAATTCACAAGTTCATTATGTTGGAGAAATCTTCTTGAAGTGTTTTGAAGCTGACAAAACGTTTCCATCAGTCTAGTCCGAAGGTTTACAGACTCTGCTATTTAAAGTCTGAAGACCTCGAACAGCTAGACTCAAGACTCAAAGTCTATCCTCATTGACAGTCTCTAATCCGTTGAAGAAAGGTTATCCAGAACTGGATGTTTCATTAAAGATATGACCTTATCGACTGGAGAAGATCTCTTGGCTGGAAAAGACATAACGAAATTTTTTGATTGATCAAGATTGACTCGAAGATTAAGGATCCGATGATTGCCTAAATATTCTTGGAATGTTCTACTTATGAAAACCGAGATCCTGATTGTATGGGCGAACATGATTGATTGGCTATCGACACGTTCCTTTAATAGCTCGAATAATCTTCTTAATTGATTCCGTCCAACGAGTAGATTGGAGGAATTCCTTTGGTAAGTGCCAACGGGTATGATGGCATAAAGGAGTATATAAGGAAGACGTTCTAAGTTGTTCGAGGGGTGCGCGATAGAAGAATTCCAAAGTCTGAAGCTTCCTGTTGTTTAGACAATTCCTTTGAGCGAGTCCTTGTATACAAAAGAGAGTCTTTATTTGTAAAAAACCTTGAGGAGGTGTGGTAGAACATCTACACTGTGGAATCAAGGAAAAACTGTGCTGTAACTTCTCTTTTGTTCATAGTGAAATCCAGCCAGTGGGCTGTCAGTGTGAAAGAGTGGACGTAGGCTTGAAATAAGCCGAACCACTATAAACCTTGTGTTCAATTTTCTCTTCCTTACTCTCTTTACTTTGATCGTACTTCATTTTGTTAATCAATAGAGAACTTCCTTTCTATCGGTTGCTTAGAATCGCTTCCGTATCTCGATAAATTGTTTGTGCACCTATTCACCCCTCTCTAGGTGGTTATACTAGCTATATCACATTAAGCATAGAAAATTTCAACTAACTTCAATTCATGTGAGGTAGATCACTTCTAGACAAACCACCGAGCACATGGTGACCGTAATTTAATATGTCCAATAACAAAGAGTTGAATGCCTTCAACACTCTGTCGACTTCAACCCTTAAGCAAGCACAGATCCTTCGAGCCTAAAATTTTCGAGAGAAACGATGTCTCCGAGCGAATGAGTGTGAGTATGTGCGAGAGTAACAGTTTCCATGTGAGAGAATGAGTGAGCAAGTCAGCACACGAGATCTTCCAACGGATTGAAGACTGCCCGCGCAGTTATTCGTTGAAGAAAGGAAACGGTAGACAGAAGGAGGAGGAGAAGGAGAAGAATAATACCTTTAGATGCTCTGTCCTTCGACCTTAAAGAAGCATAAATCCTTCGAGGCCAAAATTTCCGACGGAAAGGACATCTCCGAGCAATTGAACGTGTGTGTGGACAAGAGCGAGCGTCTCCGTGTGAGAGAATGAGCGAGCGAGCTAGTGCGTGAGATCTTCCAACTGATTGAAGACTCCTGCGCCCAAACTCACCGACGGAATGAAACCCTAGAAATTTTTTTCCCCAAACTCATGAGCCGTGCGTTCAAAGAAGAAGAGAAAGAAGAGAAAGCCCAGAACAATTTTGCCTTGTTAGATATCTTACGTGGAAATGCCGGGTCAGATGACCATAAAGGAGAGTTAATGGCAGGCCAGATATGGGACACGAATAAAAGTTGGTGCTTTTTTTCGAGAAAAAATAAAGTCCAGGCCAGATTTGTCCCAAACCCTAAAGTTCGTGCTTTTTTATGGAATTGGCCCAAGCTCGAACACAGCCGCACAAGGACGAGCGCAAAGCAAACGAAGCGAGCATTGGGTTGGCCAGTCATACAATGAGCTTTACATCCAATTGAATTATTTATATGTAAACATATTAGGTGAAACACTTGAACGTTTGAGATTATAATTTTAATTTTTTTTAATTAAAGTGAATTATTTATCGTTATTGACTCTGTCCGTAAATGTAGATACTGACACTCAAACTAAATTATATAACTTTGTGTCTTTTATTGTTATTTATTTATTTCATCAATGATTTCGTATTGACTTAAACTTCAAAATATGATATTTTCCGTGTTAGTCTTTTAACACTATAATATCGAATAGTAAATAAAATGGTAGTAAAGATGCGTAAATATAGATGCCATCTTATGATTCAATTTTAACGAATTATTCTCATTCTGAGATGATGTGCTTTCATTACCTAAAATAATTCAAATCAAATTATTCTTTCTTTTTTCATTTTCTTATGGTGCACATACATAAATGAGTCCCCTTCTTGCGTGTCACACTTAGAGCAAACCCCAGCAGCGTTTTCAATCTCAAACCTTCACATAGATATTTCAATACCCTACAAGTCCATGTCCACAAATAAATGAATGATGGACGGATTTGTATTTTAAGAAAATTCATGTATCAAACATATATATAATCCTCTAAATCACTCATATATTCCGATTGTAATTTAAATCTCTTTCCCAAATACAATCTGATTCATCGACAAACAACAAAACAAATTTATTATTTTGTGTGCTTATCTCAATGATTGTTTTAAATGCATATGTGTGTGCTCTTGTGCTAGTACATACATGGTAAAAAACGAGTTGTGAAATATATGTACACATTATTCTTATATGTACATATTTTATCCGATATATTAACTAAAATGTCAGTATCAATTTTATTGGATGAAGCTCAAGACCTTTAATTATGATGATGTTATGCGCGTGCGCACTTAGTCTTGATATGTAAAGAGTGGCAAAAATGTGAAATGGGCAAAGAGAGAATTTATGTAATTCATGGCATTAGAACACGTATTGGACGCGTCCTATGATAGTCTAGAACCTTCTGATTAATACTAAGATCAATGGCACAAGCAAGGACCCCCTAGACGCACCGAAAATCTCGGTCAACCTTTGCATCCGATCCTAAATAGCCAGGATTGAAGTCAACTCCACGTAGCGTGCAGCCAGCCACGTCGAGCGTCTTGTGCTACTTCGCGGTAATGGCGTCGAAGCAGAGTGGCGATCTACCTACGGGTGCGGTAGCATCATAGTGACGATCTCGTTCACACTGTTCTTTGAAAGAAGAGGGAAAAAACAAAAGAAGAGCCTTCACGACGAAGACAAAGAGCTGTCCGCGTCGAGGTCTTGAAGCAATGGAGTATTTGCGTGATCTGCTCGCGTATAAATAAGCGGGTCGCAAGACCTCTCGTTTTCATCACTCATAACTACTCGAGCCAAGCTCTCGCGGGTGTCTTCACTCAGCCAAATTCGATCTGAAGAATCCCAGCGAGACAGACAGCCCGAAGGTCTGTGAATACTTTGATATTGCAGTGAGATCTGTTCTGTTGTATTTGTGTCTAATGTGGTCTTGTCCTCTTTTATTTCCCGTCATTTCCAGATGAAGATCGTGATGAAGGTAGAGATGAATTGCGGGAAGTGCAGGACCAAGGCATTGCAGATCGCTACTCAAGCAGATGGTGATTACTTATCCCTACACCTCTTTCTCTTTGTTTTCCTTTGTAGATAGACACGATGCATGTTGATATACTTCGCAATTCTCATTCGCCCTTTGGCCCAGTTGTTTTGTGAGTTAGTCCGAGTTTCTAAAATCTCTCTTTTCACTACTGCCAAAATACGGAAACAAACCGAACTGAATCAGTCGTCTTTCGGTGCATTTTGTGGTGCCTAATGCAAAGAACTGGGATTGATATGACCTTTCCTCGTTGTGCTCGCAGGTGCGGAATTCGTGGGGTTCGACGAGGAGCGTCAGGACGAATTGGTCGTGGCAGGGAAAGGAGTTGATGCTGTGAAGATTGTGGGAGCATTGAGGAAGAAGGTTGGGAAGACGAGGCTGATAAGCGTTGAGAATTAATTGATGGAGCCTAAAGCTAAGAACGAGACGGACATATAGAGTTCGGAAGATTTCAGGATTTTCTATTACGCACATATCGCCCTTGATGTTCACATAGATATGATTACTTCTTTCCATGCAAATTCTCATTCTTCCTGCAGAAAATGTGAAGTCAGATATATCTGTTCTTGGACTGTCAATTACATAGTTTCTTATTCATGTATGTATGCTGTTAAAAAACATATGTGCTTGTAGTTTGCCCTCGTGCTTTGTATAATTGAGTAACGCAGTTTGATTGTTGATTACCTGTTGTTTGTCCTATATGTATTAATTACTTGTTACTGGGCATAGATTAACTTACAAAAATTATAAAGTGAAAGTAACGGTGAGTAACATGTGTCCATTTAATTCGGAAATTGGTCAAAACCGACCTTGCCAGTCCAGTTCAAGGCTGATTCCCTAGACAACCTAGTAAGCTCATGGGGTTGAAAACCCTAGAATTGACCAGGTTCGGTTCAATTCTAGAGTTGAGCCTTAAATCTATTGGTTTTACTTGGGATAGAACTGATCAGATCGGTTTCATGGTAAAACCCATCTTGAACCGATTAGCAAGTTTTTCTTAAAGAAAAAATTCTAACAACTTTAACAACTTTAAAATCATAAGAGGCTCTAGAGAAATGCAATTGATTTAAAAATCATATGTGCTTGTAGTTTGCCCTCGTGCTTTGTATAATTGAGGAACACTGTTTGACTATTGATTACCTGTTTCTGTCCTATATGTATTAATTACTTGTTACCAGACATAGATGAACTCACATAAATTATTAGTTACTATGATAAATTGAGAATTACAAACTAATTTAAATAGGGAGTTATAGATGAAAAAAAAATAAGATGAGATGATTCTCAATTTGCCTGATTCTAGATTTTCTTGAACCAGCCTCTAGAGCAAGATAACCCGAATTATACTCACTCCGAAATGTTATGAGTGTGTGGAACCTAATCAATGCTTCAGATCGACATAATCATTTATAAAATAACTTCATATACTAGGCATTCACCAGGATATAAAACCCAAATGATGTAAAGAAGTTTTTGATTAAAATGTTTTCCAGCTACAAAATAATTTTCTCACCCACGTCCAATTAGGCATCCGGATATATCATCCACGTCATATTTTGGCCTTGTCCAATGGCCACATTAGTTAAATTTGGTTGGATTTAATAAACACGATGTCGTAATTTGAGTCAGGTTCCCATCCCCATGAAATTCTCCAGCTATATCATTTTGAGAAGGACGTCTTGTGGGTGGGTGCACGTGAAGCTTTCGCTAAGAAGACTTTTTCTTAAGTCAACTTTAAATTAATCAGCCGAACGGAAGTACGCCGAGTCTTTACGCTCTCAATCGGACCAAATCAAAAGGGCACATGACGATCATGTAGAGAACGTCAAATTGAATGATTTTGTGCATTAATAGATACGAATTTGCCTTAGGGAAGCAGCTATATAGCTGTACGAATATCTCCAAGTTCATAGAGCTTCATTTTTTGCCACAAATTGCTGACGTAAATGGCAGCTGTCACGAATGAGTCAAGAATATGTATACATTACTCTTACATATGCTTCTGACTTTGACCTTGAGTGCACTTTGATAATTGACTCATAGAACGCATTTGCATCCGATATATTGACTACAATTTCGAGACCAATTTTAATTGGAATCAAGCTTGGGACCTCTAAATCTAATTCCATGACTTTAGAGCATGTATTGGACAGTTCTATGAATGTCATAGTCCTTCTTATTAAATACTAATTAAATGGCACTTGCAAAAACTCCTTACACGCACCGAAATTTTGGGTCAAAACGATAGAAAGGACAGCTAATGAACGTGACACATCAATGCAAACCTGCATGCAATCCTAAGTTATCCGAAGAGGAAAGATATTGATCAAAAGAACCTGTTGGCTAGAGGCATTTCAAGTTAAAATAATGGGATTACCTTAAATAAATTTCAGCCCAAAACTAAGCATTGACCAGGACTGAAGCCCACTCCACGTGGCGTACATCCCACATCGCAGCTTCCTAGCAATGGCGTGAGAGTGACGGTCACGTTCGTGGAAATAGCGCCAAAGCGAAGATCTGTAATGCGTCGAGGTCCTGAAGCAATGGAGCATTTGGGTGATCTGCTTGGCGTATAAATAAGTCGCCAAGAAAGCTCTTACTTTCATCACTCATAGCACTTGTACGAGACCAAGGCATCCCAGATTGCTGCTCGAGCACATGGTGATTCATTATCCCGGCACCACATAAACCTCGCATTCCATGTATTTTTGCATTTGATATATTTGGGAATTCTCAGTCGCTCTCTGGCTCGTTTGCTTTCCAAATTAATCCGAGTTCCTAATGCTTCTCTTGCAAAAGCAGACCCGAACCGAACCGGTCGTCCTTTGGTGCACTTTGTGGTGCATGATGAATGAAGTAACTGGGATTAATCTGATATTTTATCATTTACTTGCTAGCTGCGGAATTCGTGGGGTTTGACGAGGAGCGTCAAGATGAAGTGATGGTGATAGGGAGAGGAGTTGATGCTGTGGAGATTGTGGGCGCGTTGAGGAAGAAGGTTGGGAAGACGAGGCTGATAAGCGTTGAGGATTAATCGACGAAGCCTAAAGCTAGAAAACGAGACAGAATATACACAGCTCACGAGATTTTAAAATGATCTTTTAAGCACGTATTACACTTGGTTGTCACGTAGATTTGCTTACTTCTTTCCTTGCAAATTCTCATTCTTCCTATTGTAGAAAAAGTTCAGGTTGATGTACTCGTAGTTTACCCTTGTACATTAAGGGCTCGCATGATAAAATTTACGTTTCTCGATTTCTCTATTTCTCTGTTCCCCGGAACAGATTTGGAACATAAATCCATGTGGTAACGCAATTTGATTTATCTATTTCGTCTGATTTCTATTCCGAAATAGAGAAATTGAAGAAATCGAAACTTGAATTTTTAACTTCTCGTTTCTGAAATAGAAATCGAAACCGAAATCAAACCATATAATAGAACCTTGCGCTTTCTTGCTAAATTAATTCATTCATAACCACAATTTCACAAATTATTGCTAATTTTCTTTTTCTTATTTTGCTTGTGTTTTTTTCTTTTATTTGCATTTTTTTTTTTTGATAACTTCCTCTTTAGGATGAAAGACAATTGAATGGGTCCCCAATTTTCAAAAATGACCAAAGTTCTTAAATGCTTACTTAAAAACAATGGGGCTCTTTCCTCCTAGAAAAGGCACGCGCATGGCCAGTTGAAGAAAAAGTTCTTACGTAATAGATGAATAAAAAACGTGCCTAGAAATTTAATCTTATTTCCAAAATTCTTGCAAAATCAAAATAATTAAATTGTTACACAATCTTGAATTTTAATTCAAAGGCAAGAGATTCAAGAGAATCTCTCTTTGCTATGCAAGGGCCATTAAAGATTCATTGAGCAACAATAAAGAAATTAGGGATGAGCAACTGGATTGATTCAATTCGAGAATCAAAATAAACCGACCTTCCCTCGATTGATTCCTAACCATAAACATTACTTTAAGGTAGAATTCTTATACATTCCTTTACACCATTAATTTTATTTTGTTGATAATCTTGTAAAATACTAGTTTTTGATAAAATGACAAGGCTGTATAAGCGCCATTGATGGCACCCATATTCATGCTTCCATAGTACTAATCTGAACCTACACAAGATGAGCTTGCAAACGATACATTGATCGAGAAGGGAAACCAAATAAATACACTTAGAAAAACAATTGCTAATAAAATGGCAATGGATAATAATATGCCGGAAATTCCATGAAATTGTATTTTCAACTTTTGTAATGTATTAGTATTATTTCGACTGTTATTTTATATTTGAGGATTTCCTATGTTGTTTTAGTATTATTTCGACTATTAGTTTATATTTGAAGATTTCCTATGTTGTTATCTAATCAATTTCTATTCTTAGAAACAAAAATTTTGTTATGTTATCAAATGGATTTTTGTTTCAGAAATAGAAATTTTGAGTTGTTATCAAACGAGTTTCTTTGCTCAGAAACTTGTCCAAGGAATAGAAATTAAAAAATTGATTTCTGACTAGAAATCAATTTCTGTTTCAGAAATTTTATCATGCACAGCCTAACTAATCGAGTTGCTGAATTTGTTTATTAATTTCTTCTTATCTACCCTATATTTATTAATTAGTTGTTATATGTGAAAGTTCAGCTCACAGAAATTATTAGTATTAGGGGTGGGCAACGGTGCGGCGGTGCCCGTTAAATCTAGAAACTGGACAAAACCAGCCTTGTTGGTGTTGTTTGAGGTTGGTTCCTAGGACAACAAGGTGAGTTCATGGGCTTAAAACCTGCGAACCAATCAGGTTTAAATCCGTCGGTTCAATTCTCGGGTATAGCTGAATCCTTAATCAACTTTGAACAGGTCATCAATTTCTTTTTTAGAAAATTATAGATAGTTAGTAACTTTACAATAACAAAAGTCCCACAAAGACATATGCAATTGCCAAGATGACATGCCCAGCCTCGAGGTCACAACCATCTCTTTCCAATCTAGATAAAGTTCGCAATTTTACAATTAAATATCAAAACCCTAGCTCTCACTTTGCTCTTGCCTTTTATTTTATTTCTTCCATTTTTGCCTCTCACTCTCACTCTCATCTCTCCATGTCTCTTTATTCTCTAGCCATTGCTCCGTCTCTCTCACTTTTTGGGTCATGGCTCTCACTATCTAGAATGTGAATCAAACTAATATAAATTGTGAATTACAAGTGAATTGAAATATAGTATTGAAGAAAAAATAATTATAAAAAAATAATAATAAGGGGAGGTTGTTACCAATTTTAGGGTAAGGCTAGTTCGTTGCTCGGTTCCAAATTTTCAAAAACTAGCCCCTTTCATTCAACTCTTGGTTCCAACTATGGATCAGAATCACCCAAACTATACCCATTCCTAAGTGGAAGAAGTGCAGAGAACCGATTGTACCTCGAGATCATAATAAATAATCTTCGCTAGAAAAGTCCAATTATTATAAAATAATCCAGATGGTCGGAGAAAATTCTTTCATGAAACATGTTTTCCAACTACAAAGTAATTGTCTTGAAAAAAGTGAATCCATAACACTTAAACCATTATTGTCTCTCTTTATTTATTAAGTTACGTATGGAAAAGTTGCACGATCCCCATGTAACGAGCCCAAACTCACCGACACCGTTGGATGATGTAGACGACCCGATGGGAGCTCGGGCCCACTGCATCTGGCGCATCCGTTTATCTTTCCACGTGATCTAAGGGCTACGAGTCCAGATACACCTGTTTGATTGCACCTAACAATGTTTCGCTAAGTACACCCAACTCCCCCCTCTCCACTTCATGTCTTTCAGAAATTCCTGCTCAAAAAAGTTTGCTCCATGGGAATAAGTCATAGTTATATAAAAGGTCGTGAGATGGTCGTGAATTCTCAAGAATTCTAGCCGAAAAGGCTGACGATCGAGAATATTGTCCGCACAACTTGTCAACGAGCTTGATTAAGCCAACGCACTAGTGAAGGTCTTAGTCCTCTTTTAAAAATATAAAATTAAGTCTTTGTTGCTTTAATCATACTACAATTTCACGTTGCACCAATACTATCTATTGCATATGGGGAATCCACGTAATATGTGATTGGGTCAAAAGGAATTACTTTTTGTTCATGTGCTTTCACAACATTTTCTAGTTAATTTTAGATACTTTCTATCTGTCTGATCGGATCCCACTTCCACAAATTTCCTAATCAAGTCCTCCCGACATCAAATCCAGCTCCAAGTGAACATCAGCATACTCTATCAACATCATAATTGGCATCGTCCAACAATTACGTTAGCTGAAATTACTCAGACTTGGCATTCAAGGATCTCGAGATGTAAATGCAAGCCGGTCTCCATGAAATGCTCTAGCTATGCCATTATGCAATGGACATCTTGCTGTAGTACATGAAGCTCTAACTAAGGAGACCTCTTTTGAGTCAACTTTAAATTAATCAGCTAACTACCGGAAGTCCACTGAGTCTTTCCGCTCTCAACCGGACCAAATCAAAAGGCCACATGACCACGGTGTAGAGAACGTCGAATTGAAGATTTTGCACATTCATACGAACAAATTTTGCCTTAGGGAAGCTGCTAACTAGCTGTAACGCGTCGAAATCTTAAAAGCACTTCCGAGTTCGTATTATTTAAGAAGCACTGCAGAGGTCCCTTTTGTTTTTCCTCGTTCATCCGAGCATAAGCATTTCGTTCGATGTGTCTTTTTTGGCAGAGAAAGAGATCGCAGAGACGACATGACCAAGGTTAGTATTTGCACTAACTTATTCTAATAGTATAATTGATAGTTTTTATTTATTTTATTTTGTGTTTGTGTACATTCGTTATCTGCTAATCAATGTTCTAAGTTTTCTCCATCATTATGCGAGAGGAAGATTGTGATTAAGCTTGGTTTGCTTGGGCCAAAGATACGGGACCGGGGCACTTCGATTGCAACTACAGCGGATGGTAACAAACCCTAGGAATCATATATAGTAGTCAAGATACCCCATTACACAATTTAAATCCCAAAAATATTATTATCGCATTTTAAATAAATAACATTATTCACAAGAAGTACTCTTTACACAAATTGGTATTGTAAAGATGGTTTTTGTCGTAATTAAGCTAAAGGGGAGTCATAATAAATCAAGGGTATCTTTCTCTAAGAGTAATCGGAACCTTATGATAGAGCTCTAAAGGCTTGTTCAATCGAGTATGATTTTCACTAAAGCTTTTCACACGTTTAAAGAAAAGACTACCCAAAAAGACATCTTCAGCCATTTTCGAGGAAACTGAAAATATTTTGAAAAATTTCTTGATTGTTAGGAATTTTTACGTTTTTATATATTTTTAAGTTTTTTGGATTTTCAAAAAGTAATTTTATTTTTTCAAAATTTTTAATTTTCTAAGGATTCTTATGGATAAAATTTTTAAGAATTTTTTAATTTCCCAAGGATTTTTATGGCTTTTTGAATTTTGAAAATTATTCTGAATTTTTTAGTATTTTTATGGTTTTCTGAAATTTTTAATTTTTTTAGAATTTTCTGGACCTGTTATATTTTTAAATATTAAAAGACAATTCGGACCGGGTCAAGAGACCTGACCCTACTAAACCGATCCGGACCCTATAGGTTCGGGTTGGGCTAAAACCGGGCTGGCCTCAAAGCCCACTTTAACAAAGAAAAGGCCCACGCGGACTTTTTTTAAAAAGAAGCGGCCGCCAGCCCACTTAGATTCTAAACCACTTTACTGCGGCCCATATCACACCAGCCCAAGCGACAAAACAGCCAATTTTCTCTTTTTTTTCATTCTTGTTTTTTTTTTTTTTAATTTTGGTTTTCCTTTTCTTTTTATTCATTTTTATTTTAAATCGTCGAGTCTTCTTCTACTACAGCTTCATTACCCGAAGCTTCCCCCTCGCCCGAAGCGTGCTCTTCACCAAAACTCAACCAAAACCACACCAGCCTTAGAATGTGCGGTCGCCGTTCCAAAAAGTTCATATGTATGAAAGCGAATGCACTTTTTCTCCCTACTTTTGGACATTTTGAACAGAAGCAACGGCTTGATTTGCCGTCGTACACGGTACGCCAATGTAACGTGTTCAACATGAACGACTGACTTTAGGGGCTTTTTTTTATTGGGAAAAATAGTAAAGCCAAGTTTTGGGCAAGTAGACATATGTAATACCCAAACGCATCTCATCATTTTGCAATATCTTTTTGTAAGTTTGTTTGGTGTACCTATTATTATTGGGAAAATTACCAAAAAAGTCATTAACATATTGTAATTGTATCAATTTAGTAAAAAACTTATTTTTTGACCAATTGAATCTTAAACCTTTTACAATTATTTCCAATCAATCCATCCGGCCAAAAATGATTGGCCGTAGCTAACATGGCAATTGGCTGACGCCAGTGAAATTTTTTTAATAATATTTTTATTTTTTGAAATATTTTATTAATTTTTTTAATCTTTTTTCCTCCTCCTTTTTTTTTTTTTTCCTCTCCCTCCTTCCTCCTCCTCTCCTCCTTCCCTTGGCTCCGACAACCGACCAAAGGGGAGGGCTGGCCGGCAGGGTGAGCCCTTGCCAAATCTAGCGAGGGGGCCTCGTCGTCGCCAGGTCCGGCGAGGCGAGCCCCACGGGCAAGCCCCACCTGATCTAGCAAGGGCTTGCCTCACCGTCGGGTCAGGCGAGCTCTCGCTAGATCCGACGAGGGGGGCTCATCGTCGCATTTGGCAAGGCCCTCCTCGCTTGATTTGGTGAGGGCTCGCCTCGCCTGACGATCGCGAGGGGAGACCTCGCCGGATCTAGCGGGGGCTCGCCTCGCCGTCGCTAGGTGCTCACCGACTGGCGAGGTGAGCCCTCGCCAGATCAGGCAAGGCTCGCCTTGCCAGACCCGGCGACAACGAGGCCCCCCTCATCAAATCTAGCAATGGCTCATCCCACCGGGCCGCCTCAATCCGGCGTCTAGCCAGCCTTCCCCTCTAGCCGATCGCCAAAGCCAAGGGAAGAAGGAGGAGAGGAGGAGGAAGGAGGGAGAGGGAGAAGAAAAAAAAGAGAGGAAAAAAAGATAAAATAAATTATTAAAATATTATTAAAAAAATGTCGTTGGCATTGGCCGACTGCCACATCAGCACTGGCCTATCATTTTTGGTCGGATAGACTAATAGGGAATAATTGTAAAAGGTTTAAGACTCAATTGGTCAAAAAAATAAGTTTGGGACTGAACTAGCACAATTGCAATAGGTTTAAGATTTTTGTTGTAATTTTTCCTACTATTCTTCTTGACGAAAGTTCATAGAAGTCAATAAATTTTTCATATACATTGTGCCCTAAATATAACGCCTACATTGTCATCGTTTCATAATTTATGTTAAGGATTTTGCTAAAACTCTCTCCAAGAGCACTTGTTAATAAGTGTCCTAGAGGCTCCTGTGAACAAGATTTGTTAACAGTTTCCTATACACAATTCTTTTTAGTGTCATGTGCAATCAATGCTTAGGAAATCAGAATGTTTCCATTAAGTATGCTTAATGACTGTTCAGGGCACCCATTGATCGGACCTAAATATGTATACTAAAACTAACTAAAGCTTTTTCCCATGTCTATAAGGTTTGTAAAGGTCAAATTAGTGCCTTCATTTTAGGAGAAGTTCATGAAGGCTTTTCATTGGCTCAAAGCGAAACCAACATGCTGGCCTGCTGCATGGATAATTAGAGATATTGAAAATGAGCAGAGCACTATAAATTAACATGTCGAGAGAAAAGTCAACTTGCACAAGCAATCTTTCTATAGTTTTCTATCATACGACAATTCTTCCCAATGGAAAAATTGGAAATATATTTTCAAAAAACATATATATCTCAACGTTAGTCATGCGTAAACTAAGCCTTGCATGTAGAAAACAATATATACATACATACATACGATATCACACCAAACAAACGACGATACAGAAGAAACACATGAGATTAAACGAAGAATAACAAAAAGAGTAAGCAATATTAAGGACAACTATTAGGCACTCATTTTCCTATATGGTATTAGAGTACAATTCAAGAGTGGTTTGGCTTTCTTATTATACATCCAATCGATCATCACATATTAAATTTTTCGTTTTGATGGAACTAGACCCCAGATATATAGTATGAACCCATAACCTAAGTCGGCGGCCGGATTACAATATAATGCAAAATGGCGGAATTTGCTAGGAACTATCGTAACATTTCTGAGCGTCAATTTACCGGAAGCTTCTCTTAAAATGCTTTTCTTTGTTCTTTTTTTTTGGGGGGGGGACTCCCAACGTCAATGCTGCCTGACCCGAGAACGCTTCAAAAAACGCGTCGCAAACGTGTGTCCGTACCCTGCTCAAAAAAACGTGTGTCCGTACAAGAGCCAAGTGCTATAAAGCCGTTCATCGCCACCCTCGTCTTCCCGCAGCTTCCAATCAGTATTCGCTCATTTCTCTAGGGCTTACGCGCGCCGGCTGGTGCATAACATTCAGCTTCCATTGATTTGATCAGAGCATACCTGAGAAAACATGACGGTTTGTGAATTCTGCTTCTGTGATTATGTTTGGGTGTCCAGATCTCCTGTTTCTCTTCTCTTTCATCTCTTTGAGTTAGCTGGTTTCGCGTGTTGACGTTGTCTGTGCACTGATCCGCAGAAGAAGATCGTGTTGAAGGTTCGGATGAAGTGCCAGAAATGCAGAACCAAGGCTCTTCAGACCATCACCGAAGCAGATGGTAACGACCCTCTACTTCCCATGAACTTGGTTTTATGCTTAGGTTAATCGGCCTCATTCGATGATGTTTTCATCGCGTCTGATCTTGAATCATCACTTCTGCTCAACCTCAGTTCCTCCAAAACGAATTTATAATTTTCACTTCGACTGTTGCCGCTGTTTTAAATTACACAATCAATTTCCCTGACAAGCTATGCTGTCAACATATGCAGGTGTAAACTCAGCGGCCTTTGAAGGAGAAGACAAGGTGGTGGTAATTGGGGAAGGAGTTGACGCAGTGCCTCTGGTCAACCGTTTAAGAAAGAAAGTCGGTTCAACTCAGATTATTAGCCTCGGAGAAGGGAAGTAACACCCATGAAATGAAAATACTCACATGAAGAAAATGACATGACTCAGATTTTTCTTTTCTGTTCTTTTCCTATTTTGAGAGAGAGAAAGATTGCCGAGTTTCAATAGGAGGCTGCTGAAATTTTTTTGTATTACTTTTCTTGGCTCTTTTTACTATTATGATTCAACATGAATAACAATATAAAAAATGTTAATATATTCAGTGAGATGTTATTTTTTATATGCCTATGTGTCTTATTCCTAATTTTTGTCCGTAAATAGATTGAGAGGCTCCTGGAAGCGAGTCAATCAGAGTAAATACTTCGTTTTTTATCTTCCTTCTTCTAGTTTTATTAATATGTTTGCTACTAAAATTTTTACATATTCATTCGATGAGAGGGAGGGGGAGAGACATGCCCATGTAAAAGGTCAACAAGTCTTAAGAATTCTGGTAAAAAAGGCGCACTAGAATTGTCCTTACCAACGGATTCAATGGGAAAACTTTTTGCGAGGGTCTTGGTCCTCTTTTAATAATAAAAAATAAGGTCTTCGTTCCTTATGTAAACAGAGAATTCACCTAATTTCTAGTTGGGTCAAATCAGTACGAAGACCTGCTATCAAGTAAAAGGTGGTAAAGGACGAGTGCACTGACGTTTGGGCCGCGGTTTCATACTTCAATTAGGCGAGGCGACTCAAAATTTCTTATAATCAGATCAACCTTGAATATCTACGACCTTTTTCAAGAATATACCGATTAAAGTCATTTTCAATTGGCAATAATTGCATAAGGATGACCAAATATTGTTCCAAGTCCCCAACCCCATGAAATGTTACATCTACGAACGAGTTCGAAATAGCCTTCTTGGTAAAAGAATCGAGTTGAGCTATAAACATTGTTTGGCAACTCCCAAATCTAGCATTCCAACGTCTAAGATGTATGTTGAGTGGTCTAGCATTTAATGTGGATCCATTGATCATTTGTTCAAATCATGTGGAGCGTCTTTCAACTTAGAATAAGTGACATGTCAACTGTTTATAGAGGGCCTCCTTGAATGCTCCTTATACCTATTACTTATAACCATGTGACTTGCGAGATGCACGAGTTAGATTTAGCAATATTTCCATGTAATATTACCCAATTAGAACCAAATTTTACTTTGACCTTCTATGTAAATATAAGTGTTAAAATTAAATAATTGCAAATAAGAAGTAACATGAATGAATATACTAAGTATATTACAATCAACCATGTATCACATAATATATGTACATATATATACACACACACATGCTCATGTGCAACGTTCACTACTAAGGGAAAATGGGGTACAGACACCGCAAGTACCAAAAGTTCCATAAGGTACATGTTAGTGTCAAAATTGGAAAAAATTGGGATACTTAGCTCTATTAGTTTTATAGAAAATAATTTCTGAGAAAACGTTTTCCGGATTTTCTAGGTTCGTTTCACAGAAAATGAATTCCTTAAAGACCATCAAAAGAAAAAAGTCTTCTAAAGTAGGGGAAAATATTTTCCACTTTTGAAAAGTGGAAAACATTTTCCTCGCTTGATCTTTCTTATCTTACACATTTACAAATCCTCACTTCCTCCTCACGTTTCTTCTTCTACTTTTCTTTTTTATTTGAATTATTTTTTAATTTTATTTTTCTTTTTTAATTCAAATTATTTTTAATTTCCTTTTTCTTTTCTTTTTCTTTTCCTTTTTTTTTTTCTTTTCTTTTCTTTGTTTCCCATCTTGCTAGTCGTCGGATCAGGTGAACCTCAAACTCATCAATCTTAAACTCGCACTTGTCAATCTGGCGAGCCTCGAGCTTGACACTCACACTCACCAATGAACGGAAAATATTTTCCTTACCGAACACTGGAAAATATTTTCTTAAACATTTTCAAGTTTTGGCCGAACACTGAAAAATATTGTTATTTTATTGGAAAATGACTTCGGAAAAATACTTTCCGGAAATTGTCCATTTTCTGCGAAACGAACAGACCCTTAAGTGCTAATGGCAAGAAATTCTAGCCAAATGGCTAACGTGGCTTTTTCTCGACGACTTTTTCTACTGACGTGCAATTTCTTTTTAGAAAAATTGTCCATGTGGCGCTATAATCCCCCAAAATTAATTTTTAATATAAATATTAATTAAAAATAAATAAATAACTAAATTTTTAGAAAAAAGAAAAGAGGGGGGGGGGGGATAGCAGGTTCGGCGAAGGCCTCCCCAGCCCTAGCCGAACTTGCTGTTCCCCCTTTTTTGTCTTTTATAAAATTTTAGTTTGTTTATTTATTTATAATTAATATTAAATTAACAAATTTATGGACAAAATGATGTCGTTTTGGACGTTCATTATTAAGTAAGCATTCTGACGAGCCATGTAGACCACTTTAAATTATTAAAATAAGCCACGTCGAATTTCTAGCTACCCTCGCTAATGTTGACACTTAAGTGTCTACTCGTGTCAAGTTTTGGCACTTGCCATCTACTTTCTCCAAGAGAAAATTAATGGATTACTAAGCGTGATGCTCAGCACAGGCTCTTCCAAGCCTGATCAATTGTAACTTGATAGTTTATCTTATTTTTTGGAGCTACCGCTAATTGGTTATGGTTGATTAGACACTAAAGTAAAATGCGAATGAAGCAAAGATTCATTGGATTTGAGAATTTAATTATGCTAGATTAATCTAACATTTTTTCGGTATCTTTTCTCAATGTTTTGCATGTAGTCTTTATCAATAAATTTTAAGGGTGATCATATGGGTATGCAATCAAAAAAGGGTAGGAGGACCTCGGTTGTGAGGTTGATTGGCTGATCATGCAGGTTGCATAGGTTGTAGCCGATAACAATTAGATGCAAGATAACCATGCCAACACTAGTGTTTGCAAAATGGGTTGTGCAAGGAGGAAGAACTTGAAGCAGCAAGTATCGCATTTGTTGGTGTGGAGATGGACAGAATAGTACGTGGTTCTTTCAAGGTAGCCAGTCAAGCCTCCTCACTCAATAATTCCAATACAACTGTCTCAATACGAGGAAAAATATCCCTATGTAGAAGGGAGGCCCTCATAGATTCAAATTCATCATTCAGGGTCATCAAAAATTGCATGACATGCATGCCATCATAATTTTCAAAAAAATTGTGAGCATCACTAGCCCCCTTGAAGCGAGGTCCAGACAAGGTTAACTAATTTCAAATAGCACGCATAAAGGATAGAAAATCATTACTGGACTGGCTTGCCTTTTGATGCATGTAATATAAATTCCCTAACAGCTGATATTTGTGGGCAATATTTGAATTGGAATAACGACCGACGATAAGATCCCAAGCTTCCTTTGTTGTATTAAAAAGACAAATCTAGATTTAGATAGATGGGATCGAAGTGTTTTGAAATTATATGAGAACATGATGACTTTTACTATCCCATTCTTCCAAACGATCCACAAATTTAGCCTCAGTTTCCTTAGAAATTTTAGTTAGCACACAAATATCTCGGGTGACATAACTCCAAAGTCAGCGTCCTTTCAAGAAGCTTAATATTCTTGAGCCCATAAAACATAATTAAAACCATTTAAAATAATCGGAATGGGTGTTGAGATGTCCAATTATACGTAATAGGCACTTTACCAATATAAAAACCAGCAGTATTGAATACGTCGGAGAGTAGGTATGGACAAAACAAGGCCAAAAACAAATTTAGGATGTCAAAATACCTTGAGAACTGGTTGGAAAACACCAAAACCAAGCAGAAAACGATCAAACCGATTAGAAATGTGACGAAACCTGTCTGGTCGATCTTATATGAACCGGTCAACGGTAAAAAATTAGAGATGACGTGGCACTAATGTAGTGGATGACGTTAGTATTGCGAAGGGCCGTTGGTGCTTGCAAGCGAGTGTCTCAGTCAAGGCGCGTGAGATGGCGAGGTGTGGAGGTGTGTACAGCGGTGGTTGGCGACAAAAGTTCATAAGCTGCCTCAATGAGGGGCGGTTAATCGTGGGTTGGTGTTTGTTTTTGAAATAGGTGGCAGAAGGCATCCAAATCACCACCGAACAGAGGCGACCTCCCTAAGTTTTGATGTGAGAAGGCAATTAAGTTCAATTATAATTAATGTTAAATTACAATTAACCTAATCTCATTATATATATACACATTATTCTTATCTGTACATAATTAATCCCATATATTAACTACAATGTCAGTATCAATTTTATTGGATCAAGCTTGAGACCTCTAATTCTGATGTTATGCGCTTGCGCACTTAGTCTTGATATGTAAAGAGTGGCTAAAATGTCAAATGGGCAAAGAGAGAATTTATGTAATTCATGGCTTTAGAACACGTATTGGGCGCGTCCTATGATAGTCTAGAACCTTCTGATTAATACTAAGATCAATGGCAAATGCAAGGACCCCCTAGACGCACCGAAAATCTCGGGTCAACCTTTGCATCCGATCCTAAACAGCCAGGATTGAAGTCAACTCCACGTAGCGTGCAGCCAGCCACGTCGAGCGTCTTGTGCTACTTCGCGGTAATGGCGTCGAAGCAGAGTGGCGATCTACCTACGGGTGCGGTAGCATCATAGTGACGATCTCGTTCACACTGTTCTTTGAAAGAAGAGGGAAAAAACAAAAGAAGAGCCTTCACGACGAAGACAAAGAGCTGTCCGCGTCGAGGTCTTGAAGCAATGGAGCATTTGCGTGATCTGCTCGCGTATAAATAAGCGGGTCGCAAGACCTCTCGTTTTCATCACTCATAACTACTCGAGCCAAGCTCTCGCGGGTGTCTTCACTCAGCCAAATTCGATCTGAAGAATCCCAGCGAGACAGACAGCCCGAAGGTCTGTGAATACTTTGATATTGCAGTGAGATCTGTTCTGTTGTATTTGTGTCTAATGTGGTCTTGTCCTCTTTTATTTCCCGTCATTTCCAGATGAAGATCGTGATGAAGGTAGAGATGAATTGCGGGAAGTGCAGGACCAAGGCATTGCAGATCGCTACTCAAGCAGATGGTGATTACTTATCCCTACACCTCTTTCTCTTTGTTTTCCTTTGTAGATAGACACGATGCATGTTGATATACTTCGCAATTCTCATTCGCCCTTTGGCCCAGTTGTTTTGTGAGTTAGTCCGAGTTTCTAAAATCTCTCTTTTCACTACTGCCAAAATACGGAAACAAACCGAACTGAATCAG
Organism: Eucalyptus sideroxylon x Eucalyptus melliodora; assembly: GCA_016097485.1. Taxonomy (NCBI): domain Eukaryota; kingdom Viridiplantae; phylum Streptophyta; class Magnoliopsida; order Myrtales; family Myrtaceae; genus Eucalyptus; species Eucalyptus sideroxylon x Eucalyptus melliodora. Next base: position 73,183,535 of record CM027828.1, on the reverse strand, counting down.
TCGTCTTTCGGTGCATTTTGTGGTGCCTAATCCAAAGAACTGGGATTGATCTGACCTTTCCTCGTTGTGCTCGCAGGTGCGGAATTCGTGGGGTTCGACGAGGAGCGTCAGGACGAATTGGTCGTGGCAGGGAAAGGAGTTGATGCTGTGAAGATTGTGGGAGCATTGAGGAAGAAGGTTGGGAAGACGAGGCTGATAAGCGTTGAGAATTAATTGATAAAGCCTAAAGCTCAGAACGAGACGGACATATAGAGTTCAGAAGATTTCAGGATTTTCTATTACGCACATATCGCCCTTGATGTTCACATAGATATGATTACTTTTTTCCATGCAAATTCTCATTCTTCCTGTAGAAAAAGTGAAGGCAGGTATGTATGTTCTTGGTTTGTCAATTACGTATTTTGTTATTCATGTATGTATGCTGTTAAAAATCATATGTGCTTGTAGTTTGCCCTCGTGCTTTGTATAATTGAGGAACACTGTTTGATTATTGATTACCTGTTTCTGTCCTATATGTATTAATTACTTGTTACCAGACATAGATTAACTCACAAAAATTATAAAGTGAAAGTAAGGGTGAGTACCATGTGTCCGTTTAATTCGGAAATTGGTCAAAACTGGCCTTGCCTGTCCGGTTCAAGGCTGATTCCCTAGATAACTTAGTAAGTTCTGAGTTGAAAACCTTGGAATTGACCAGGTTCAGTTCAATGTTAGAGTTGAGCCTTAAATCTATTGATTTTATTTAGGATAGAATTGACCAAATCGGTTTCATGGTAAAACCCATATTGAACTGATTAGCAAATCTTTTTCAGAGAAAAATTCTAACAAGTTTAACAACTTTAAAATCCTAAGAGGCTCTAGAGGCTCTAGAGATATGCAATTGATTTAGACTACATGCACAGCCTGAGCCCACATCCTTCTCTTTTTAATCAAAATATAATTTACTATACAAATTTAAAAGTCAAACTCCTAGCTCTAACTTCACTCTTTCCTTTTCTTTTTCTTCCTCCTGTTCCAATTACTCTCTTGCTGTCTCGGATGCCGACCCAAGATAGATTGGCACTTAAAATTATTAGTTACTATGATAAATTGAGAATTACAAACTAATTTAAATAGGGAGCTATAGATGAAAAAAATAAGATGAGATGATTCTCAATTTGCCTGATTCTAAATTTTCTTAAACCAGCCTCTAGAGCAAGATAACCCAAATTATACTCACTCCTAAATGTTATGAGTGTGTGGAACCTAATCAATGCTTCAGATCGACATAATCATTTATAAAATAACTTCATATACTAGGCATTCACCAAGGATATAAAACCCAAATGATATAAAGAAGTTTTTGATTAAAATGTTTTCCAGCTACAAAATAATTTTCTCACCCACGTCCAATTAGGCATCCGGATATATCATCCACGTCATATTTTGGCCTTGTCCAATGGCCACATTAGTTAAATTTGGTTGGATTTAATAAACACGATGTCGTAATTTGAGTCAGGTTCCCATCCCCATGAAATTCTCCTGCTATATCATTTTGAGAAGGACGTCTTGTGGGTGGGTGCACGTGAAGCTTTCGCTTAGAAGACTTTTTCTTAAGTCAACTTTAAATTAATCAGCCTAACGGAAGTTCGCTGAGTCTTTACGCTCTCAATCGGACCAAATCAAAAGGGCACGTGACGATCATGTAGAGAACGTCAAATTGAATGATTTTGTGCATTAATAGATACGAATTTGCCTTAGGGAAGCAGCTATATAGCTGTACGAATATCTCTAAGTTCATAGAGCTTCATTTTTTGCCACAAATTGCTGGCGTAAACGGTAGCCGTCACGAATGAGTCATCAAAAATATGTATACATTACTCTTACGTATGCTTCTGACTTTGACCTTGAGTGCACTTTGATAATTGACTCATAGAACGCATTTTGCATCCGGTATATTGACTACAATTTCGAGACCAATTTTAATTGGAATCAAGCTTGAGACCTCTAAATCTAATTCCATGACTTTAGAGCATGTATTAGATGGTTCTATGAATGTCATAGTCCTTATTAAATACTAATTAAATGGCACTTGCAAAAACTCCTAACACGCACCGAAATTTTGGGTCAAAACGATGGAAAGGACAGCTAATGAACGTGACACATCAATGCAAACCTGCATGCAATCCTAAGTTATCCGAAGAGGAAAGATATTGATCAAAAGAACCTGTTGGCTAGAGGCATTTCAAGTTAAAATAACGGGATTACCTTAAATAAATTTCAGCCCAAAACCAAGATTGACCAGGACTGAAGCCCACTCCACGTGGAGTACATCCCACATCGCAGCTTCCTAGCAATGGCGTGAGAGTGACGGTCACGTTGGTGGAAATAGCGCCAAAGCGAAGATCTGTAATGCGTCGAGGTCCTGAAGCAATGGAGCATTTGGGTGATCTGCTTGGCGTATAAATAAGTCGCCAAGAAAGCTCTCACTTTCATCACTCATAGCACTTGTACGAGACCAAGGCATCCCAGATCGCTGCTCGAGCACATGGTGATTCATTATCCCGGCACCACATAAACCTCGCATTCCATGTATTTTTGCATTTGATATATTTGGGAATTCTCAGTCGCTCTCTGGCTCGGTTGCTTTCCAAATTAATCTGAGTTCCTAATGCTTCTCTTGCAAAAGCAGACCCGAACCGAACCGGTCGTCCTTTGGTGCACTTTGTGGTGCATGATGAATGAAGTAACTGGGATTAATCTGATCTTTTATCATTTACTTGCTAGCTGCGGAATTCGTGGGGTTTGACGAGGAGCGTCAAGATGAAGTGATGGTGATAGGGAGAGGAGTTGATGCTGTGGAGATTGTGGGCGCGTTGAGGAAGAAGGTTGGGAAGACGAGGCTGATAAGCGTTGAGGATTAATCGACGAAGCCTAAAGCTAGAAAACGAGACAGAATATACACAGCTCACGAGATTTTAAAATGATCTTTTAAGCACATATTACACTTGGTCGTCACGTAGATTTGCTTACTCCTTTCCTTGCAAACTCTCATTCTTCCTATTGTACAAAAAGTTCAGGCTGACGTACTTGTAGTTTACCCTTGTACATTAAGGGCTCGCATGATAAAATTTATGTTTCTCGATTTCTCTATTTCTCTGTTCCCCGAAACAAGTTTGGAACATAAATCCATGTGGTAACGCAATTTAATTTATCTATTTCTGAAACAAATTTCTATTCCAGAAATAGAGAAATTGAAGAAATCAAAAACTGAAATTTTTAACTTCTCAGTTTCTGAAATAGAAATCAGAAACTGAAATCAAACCATATAAAAGAACATTGCGCTTTCTTGCTAACTTAATTCATTCATAACCACAATTTCACAAATTATTGCTAATTTTCTTTTTCTTATTTTGCTTGTGTTTTTTTTTTTTTGCATTTTTTTTGATAACTTCCTCTTTAGGATGAAAGACAATTGAATGGGTCCCCAATTTTCAAAAACGACCAAAGTTCTTAAATGCTTACTTAAAAACAATGGGGCTCTTTCCTCCTAGAAAAGGCACGCGCATGGCCAGTTGAAGAAAAAGTTCTTATGTAATAGATGAATAAAAAACGTGCTTAGAAATTTAATCTTATTTCCAAAATTCTTGCAAAATCAAAATAATTAAATTGTTACACAATCTTGAATTTTAATTCGAAGGCAAGAGATTCAAGAGAATCTCTCTCTTTGCTATGCAAGGGCCATTAAAGATTCATTTAGCAACAATAAAGAAATTAGGGATGAGCAACTAGATTGATTCAATTCGAGAATCAAAATAAACCGACATTCCCCCGATTGGTTCCTAACCATAAACATTACTTTAAGGTAGAATTATTATACATTCCTTTATACTATTAATTTTATTTTGTTGATAATCTTGTAAAATACTAGTTTTTGATAAAATGACAAGGCTGTATAAGCGCCATTGATGGCATCCATATTCATGCTTCCATAGTACTAATCAGAACCTACACAAGATGAGCTTGCAAACGATACATTGATCGAGAAGGGAAACCAAATAAATACGCTTAGAAAAAAATTGCTAATAAAATGGCAATGGATAATAATATGCCGGAAATTTCATGAAATTGTATTTTCAACTTTTGTAATGTATTAGTATTATTTCGATGTTATTTTATATTTGAGGATTTCCTATGTTGTTTTAGTATTATTTCGACTATTAGTTTATATTTGAAGATTTCCTATGTTGTTATCTAATCAATTTCTATTCCTAGAAATATAAATTTTGTTATGTTATCAAATGGATTTCTGTTTCAGAAATAGAAATTTTGAGTCGTTATCAAACGAGTTTCTTTGCTCAGAAACTTGTCCAATGAATAGAAATTAAAAAATTGATTTCTGACTAGAAATCAATTTCTGTTTCAGAAATTTTATCATGCACAGCCTAACTAATCGAGTTTCTGAATTTGTTTATTAATTTCTTCTTATCTACCCTATATTTATTAATTACTTGTTATATGTCAAAGTTCGGCTCACAGAAATTATTAGTATTAGGGGTGGGCAACGGTGCGGCGGTGCTCGTTAAATCTAGAAACTAGACAAAACCGGCCTTGTTGGTGTTGTTTGAGGCTGGTTCCTAGGACAACAAGGTGAGTTCATGGGCTTAAAACCTGCGAACCAATCAAGTTTAAATCCGTCGGTTCAATTCTCGGGTATAGCTGAATCCTTAATCAACTTTGAACGGGTCATCAATTTCTTTTTTAGAAAATTATAGATAGTTAGTAACTTTACAATAACAAAAGTCCCACAAAGACATATGCAATTGCCAAGATGACATGCCCAGCCTCCAGGTCACAACCATCTCTTTCCAATCTAGATAAAGTTCGCAATTTTACAATTAAATATCAAAACCCTAGCTCTCACTTTGCTCTTGCCTTTTATTTTATTTCTTCCATTTTTTCCTCTCACTCTCACTCTCATCTCTCCATGTCTCTTTATTCTCTAGCCATTGCTCCATCTCTCTCACTTTTTGGGTCATGGCTCTCACTATCTAGAATGTGAATCAAACTAATATAAATTGTGAATTATAAGTGAATTGAAATATAGTATTGAAGAAAAAATAATTATAAAAATAATAATAATAAGGGAGGTTGTTACCAATTTTAGGGTAAGGCTAGTTCGTTGCTCGATTCCAAATTTTCAAAAACTAGCCCCTTTCATTCAACTCTTGGTTCCAACTATGGATCAGAATCACCCAAACTATATACATTCCTAAGTGGAAGAAGTGCAGAGAACCGATTGTACCTTGAGATCATAATTGTCGCGACCAATTTTTTTGGGAATGGACCACCTATGATTTGGCTAATGGATTGTTAAGCCTAGACTTAACTCGGGCTCTCCCAAGCCCATACCAATTCGCAACTTAGGTTTGAATTGTTAACATGCAATTGAATTTTAACTAGGAGTCGCCACTAATCTATTTTTGGTGGGTCGATTAGAAACCCTAGTAAAGTAACGGGAGATTTACTTTACTCCTACGAACCGAGAGACTAAGGGTGCGGGGACTTGGTTACGTTAGATTTCTCTAACGCCCTTTCGGTACCTTTCTTTTTATTTTGAAAAATGTTTGGCAAGCAATTTGGATTGATTTTAAATCTATTTCCCTAACATGTGAGGTGTTCATGTAGATGCGCAAACCACCAATTTAACACGCAATTAAATGATGCAGATGCAGAACTTACCTCAAAGCAACGAAAGCATCTGCAGTGTTAAATTAAAATCCACATCAACAATTCTAGATATGGTTTCTAATTAACACGCAATTTCTTTTCTTGTTTTCACTTATTAAATGAAAATATAGTCAATATGCAATGCAATGCTATTAATTTAACATGAAATGATATGGCATGGCAATAGGTCTTAAACTATATGAATGAGATTTTTATGATCTCTTAATGAACATGCAATTGTTAAATATGCAATCTAAATTAACCAAAATGACTTAATTCTAATGACGTGCAATGCAATGCAATGTCGTACAAAATTATTTTAACTAGAATGACATGCAACATTGCAATTTAATATGCGAGCTATATGTCACGCGACATTTATTAAATGACCTAATCTAATGACAGATAATTTCTAATTAGAAATAAACCTAACAATAATCACTAAAATGACATGCATTTCATGAACCTAATTCTATATGACATGCAAATGACATTTTTTTATTTTAAAAATGCAATCTATCCTAGAAATTGCAACTAATTTATCCTAAGACAAATTTTATGAAATTTGAAATGATCTAGCTAGATTAAGATTCTATCTAATTTAAACTAGGGATTAAGTCATATTAAATCCTAATTTAAACTAAGACATTATCTAAATCTAAAATGTAATTTATCTAAAAAAGATTATCTAAATTTCAAATGAAACATGAATTCTAATCTAATATGCACAATGATTTTTTTTGTGTTTTTCTTTAAGAAATTCGAAATTAAAACTAACACATAATTAAACATGCAATTCAAATAAAAAACTAACAACCTAAATGATTGCGCTTTCTTTTTTTTGGATTTTTATTTAAAAATTCATAATAAGATTGCAATCCTAAATATGCAAGATGACAACAAACTTAATCCTAATTGAGATTTTTTTATTTTTTTATTTTACGAAAATAAGATTGACTCAACTAACTTGACGATGGCAAATCAAACAAGATAAGATTGATATCCAAAAATTGACGAACCATATCTCGCGCATGAGATTGGGTTAGCTGATTTTAAATTAAATCGAGAATCGAATCTCGGGATTGAGATTGGATTGTCGATTTTTGTAAGGGATTGCGAGTCGGATTTTGGGCGCTAAAATCGGACCGTCAATCCCTAGCTTGAGGGTCTATTTCATGTTGGAATATCAATAATATGCTAAGGAACAATTCCACTAAAACAGAATATTAAAGAAATAATGAAAAATAAAAAAAATAAAAGAAAAACTACCTAATCTGATTTTCCTTTTTTTTCTTTTGTTGTTTTTCCTTCCTTTCCACGCACAGCTGTGGATCTCCAAGGGGAGCCGGCTGATCAGTCCGGCGAAGGGGATCCGGCGAGGGCGGCTGCAGGCGACGCGGGGACGTGAAGCGCGACTACTGGGCGTCACGAACGGGGCACCTAGTCGTCGAGTCACCGATCTGCTGCTCGTAAAGATTCGAGCAGCAGGGGGAGCGGAGCAATGGCGAGATCGGGTACGTCTGGGGGCTCCAGGTGCGGGAGTCGCGGATCGAGCAGGACCAGCGTTGGGCGGATCGGCGTCGGCAGAAGCTCCGGGCAGCAGGGCACAGGGATTCGGCGGTAGCGTCGAATCGCGAGGTTGAAGCCGAGGTTGGGCGAGGCGTGGCGTCGGGTCGTCGCGGCGAAGGTGCGTTGGAGGCTGGCGTCGCGGTGCCGGTGCAACGCACGGTCGGCACGTCGGGGTCTTCGCGAGTTGCAGCGGCGGCGGGTGAGGAGTGGCTCCGGCGTCACGAACTAGCGCGGATTGGAGATGAGGCGGGGCACGCGGATTGGCGAGGCAGCAGCAGAAACCTGGCTAAAAGCGCCGGTGACAGGGCCGGCGTGGGTGCTCGCGGATGGACACTCCAAAAGGAGGGTGAGCGGCGATGGCTCCGGTGTCGTCGGATCTTGGCTGAAAATAAAATTGTAGAAGTGGGGAAATGAATTTTAGGAAGATGATGAACAGTAAAGGTCAAATCAACCTTTACTGTTTCGGCCTCTTCCCCTCAAACTCACTTCTCTCTTTTACTTTTTCCTTGTGTACTTTCTGCAGGAAAATTTTCTTTTTCTTTTTCTTTTCTGAATTTTTTCTCTAGAGAAAACCCCCCCACGGATGGCTTCTCTCTTCTCTTTCACTTTTTACTTCTTTGTCTTCTTTTCCTTCGAACCGAGAGAAAAAACCCTAGCAAAAGCCCCCTTTACCTCATGCAGTACTATGCCCTTTTATAAGCAAGTATAATGCGATCTTCTTAGAATATTTCGAAAATTGCTTATAACCTCCGGATCACAAAATAGTTTTATCTCATAATATTCTCTCCCAATATCATCATCTATTGATAAAAAAATAAGATTACCATAATATCGCATCAAATCCTAATTTTTCGCAAGATAATCAATTAAAAATAACGACGGGCTTGGGTTAATTTTATCCTTTCATGGGCCTAGCCCGGCCTACCGAACTAGAGCTTAAAAACATAAAATTTGAGCTCATCCACCGCCGTCCTAAAAATAAAAATGCAAAACATGTAAATTAAAAATAAATGCACCTAAAAAATTATATGCTATGCGATTGAATTATACTATTTTTAGGGGTTAAATATTAATTCCCAATTTTTATGCAATAAATGGCTAAATGGGTTGTCCAAAATTTAGGTGTCAACAATAATAAATAATCTTTGCTAGAAAAGTCCAATTATTATAAAATAATCCAGATGGTCTGAGAAAATTCTTTCATGAAACATGTTTTCCAACTACAAAGTAATTGTCTTGAAAAAAGCGAATCCATAACACTTAAACCATTATTGTCTCTCTTTATTTATTAAGTTACGTATGGAAAAGTTGCACGATCCCGATGTAACGAGCCCAAACTCACCGACACCGTTGGATGATGTAGACGACCCGAAGGGATCTCGGGCCCACTGCATCTGGCGCATCCGTTTATCTTTCCACATGATCTAAGGGCTACGACTCCAGATACACCTGTTTGATTGCACCTAACAATGTTTCGCTAAGTACACCCAACTCCCCCCTCTCCACTTCATGTCTTTCAGAAATTCCTGCTCAAAAAAGTTTGCTCCATGGGAATAAGTCATAGTTATATAAAAGGTCCTGAGATGGTCGTGAATTCTCAAGAATTCTAGCCGAAAAGGCTGACGATCGAGAATATAGTCCGCACAACTTGTCAACGAGCTTGATTAAGCCAACGCACTAGTGAAGGTCTTAGTCCTCTTTTAAAAATATAAAATTAAGTCTTTGTTGCTTTAATCATACTACAATTTCACGTTGCACCAATACTATCTATTGCATATGGGGAATCCACGTAATATGTGATTGGGTCAAAAGGAATTATTTTTGTCCATGTGCTTTCACAACTTTTTCTAGTTAATTTTAGATACTTTCTATTTGTCCGATCGGATCCTACTTTCACAAATTTCCTAATCAAGTCCTCCCGATATCATATCCAGCTCCAAGTGAACGTCAGCATACTCTATCAACATCATAATTGGCATCGTCCAACAATTACGTTAGCTGAAATTACTCAGACTTGGCATTCAAGGATCTCGAGATGTAAATGCAAGCCGGTCTCCATGAAATGCTCTAGCTATGCCATTATGCAATGGACGTCTTGCTGTAGTACATGAAGCTCTAACTAAGGAGACCTCTTTTGAGTCAACTTTAAATTAATCAGCTAACTACCGGAAGTCCACTGAGTCTTTCCGCTCTCAACCGGACCAAATCAAAAGGCCACATGACCACGGTGTAGAGAATGTCGAATTGAAGATTTTGCACATTCATACGAACAAATTTTGCCTTAGGGAAGCTGCTAACTAGCTGTAACGTGTCGAAATCTTAAAAGCACATCCGAATTTGTATTATTTAAGAAGCACTGCAGAGGTCCCTTTTGTTTTTCCTCGTTCATCCGAGCATAAGCATTTCGTTCGATGTGTCTTTTTTGGCAGAGAAAGAGATCGCAGAGACGACATGACCAAGGTTAGTATTTGTACTAACTTATTCTAATAGTATAGTTGATAGTTTTTATTTATTTTATTTTGTGTTTGTGTACATTCGTTATCTGCTAATCAATGTTCTAAGTTTTCTCCATCATTATGCAGAGGAAGATCGTGATTAAGCTTGGTTTGCTGGGCCAAAGATACAGGACCAGGGCACTTCAGATTGCAACTACAGCGGATGGTGACAAACCCTAGGAATCATATATAGTAGTCAAGATACCCCATTACACAATTTAAATCCCAAAAATATTATTATCGCATTTTAAATAAATAACATTATTCACAAGAAGTACTCTTTACACAAATTGGTATTGTAAAGATGGTTTTTGTCCTAATTAAGCTAAAGGGGAGTCATAATAAATCAAGGGTATCTTTCTCTAAGAGTAATCGGAACCTTATGATAGAGCTCTAAAGGCTTGTTCAATCGAGTATGATTTTCACTAAAGCTTTTCACACGTTTAAAGAAAAGACTACCCAAAAAGACATCTTCAGCCATTTTCGAGGAAACTGAAAAAATTTTGAAAATTTTCTTGATTGTTAGGAATTTTTAGGTTTTTATATATTTTTAAGTTTTTTGGATTTTCAAAAAGTAATTTTATTTTTTCAAAATTTTTAATTTTCTAAGGATTCTTATGGATAAAATTTTTAAGAATTTTTTAATTTCCCAAGGATTTTTATGGATTTTCGAATTTTGAAAATTATTCTGAATTTTTTAGTATTTTTATGGTTTTCTGAAATTTTTAATTTTTTTAGAATTTTCTGGACCTTTTAAATTTTTAAATATTAAAAGACAATTCGGACCGGGTCAAGAGACCTGACCCTACTAAACCGATCCGGACCCTATAGGTTCGGGTTGGGCTAAAACCGGGCTGGCCTCAAAGCCCACTTTAACAAAGAAAAGGCCCACGCGGACTTTTTTAAAAAAGGGGCGGCCGCCAGCCCACTTAGATTCTAAACCACTTTACTGCGGCCCATATCACACCAGCCCAAGCAGACAAAACAGCCAATTTTCTCTTTTTTTTCATTCTTTTTTTTTTTTTTTTTTTTGGTTTTCCTTTTCTTTTTATTCATTTTTATTTTAAATCGTTGGGTCTTCTTCTACTACAGCTTCATTACCCGAAGCTTCCCCCTCGCCCGAAGCGTGCTCTTCACCAAAACTCAACCAAAACCACACCAGCCTCAGAATGTGCGGTCGCCGTTCCAAAAAGTTCATATGAAAGCGAATGCACTTTTTCTCCCTACTTTTGGACATTTTGAACAGAAGCAACGGCTTGATTTGCCGTTGTACACGGTACGCCAATGTAATGTGTTCAACATGAACGACTGACTTTAATGGGCTTTTTTTTTTTATTGGGAAAAATAGTAAAGCCAAGTTTTGGGCAAGTAGACATATGTAATACCCAAATGCATCTCATCATTTTGCAATATCTTTTTGTAAGTTTGTTTGGTGTACCTATTATTATTGGGAAAATTACCAAAAAAGTCATAAACATATTGTAATTGTATCAATTTAGTAAAAAACTTATTTTTTGACCAATTGAATCTTAAACCTTTTACAATTATTTCCAATCAGTCCATCCGGCCAAAAATGACTGGCCATAGCTAACATGGCAACTGGCCGACGCCAGTGAAATTTTTTTAATAATATTTTTATTTTTTGAAATATTTTATTAATTTTTTAAATCTTTTTTTCCTCCTTTTTTTTTTTTCCTCTCCCTCCTTCCTCCTCCTCTCCTCCTTCCCTTGGCTCCGACAACCGACCAAAGGGGAGGGCTGCCCGGCAGAGCGAGCCCTTGCCAAATCTAGCGAGGGGGCCTCGTCGTCGCCAGGTCTGGCGAGGCGAGCCCCACGGGCAAGCCCCACCTGATCTAGCAAGGGCTCGCCGTCGGGTCAGGCGAGCTCTCGCTAGATCCGACGAGGGGGGCTCATCGTCGCGTCTGGCAAGGCCCTCCTCGCTCAATTTGGTGAGGGCTCGCCTCGCCTGACGATCGCGAGGGGCCGGCCCTCGGGGGCTCGCCTCGGATCTAGCGGGGCTCGCCTCGCCGTCGCTAGGTGCTCACCGACTAGCGAGGCAAGCCCTCGCCAGATCAAGCAAGGCTCGCCTCGCCAGACCCGGCGACAGCGAGGCCCCCCTCATCAAGTCTAGCAAGGGCTCATCCCGCTGGCCGCCTCAATCCGGCGTCTAGCCAGCCTTCCCCTCTAGCTGATCGCCAAAGCCAAGGGAAGAAGGAGGAGAGGAGGAGGAAGGAGGGAGAGGGAGAAGAAAAAAAAAAAGGAAAAAAGATAAAATAAATTATTAAAATATTATTTAAAAAATGTCGTTGGCATTGGCCGAACCTACCACGTCGGCAAGACGGCTGTCATTTTTGGTCGGATGGACTAATAAGGAATAATTGTAAAAGGTTTAAGATTCAATTGGTCAAAAAATAAGTTTGGGACTTGAACTAGCACAATTGCAATAGGTTTAAGATTTTTGTGGTAATTTTCCCTACTATTCTTCTTGACGAAAGTTCATAGAAGTCAATAAATTTTTCATATACATTGTGCCCTAAATATAACGCCTACATTGTCATCGTTTCATAATTTATGTTAAGGATTTTGCTAAAACTCTCTCCAAGAGCACTTGTTAATAAGTGTCCTGGAGGCTCATGTGAACAAGATTTGTTAACAGTTTCCTATACACAATTCTTTTTAGTGTCATGTGCAATCAATGCTTAGGAAATCAGAATGTTTCCATTAAGTATGCTTAATGACTGTTCAGGGCACCCATTGATCGGACCTAAATATGTATACTAAAACTAACTAAAGCTTTTTCCCATGTCTATAAGGTTTGTAAAGGTCAAATTAGTGCCTTCATTTTAGGAGAAGTTCATGAAGGCTTTTCATTGGCTCAAAGCGAAACCAACATGTTGGCCTGCTGCATGGATAATTAGAGATATTGAAAATGAGCAGAGCACTATAAATTAACATGTCGAGAGAAAAGTCAACTTGCACAAGCAATCTTTCTATAGTTTTCTATCATATGACAATTCTTCCCGATGGAAAAATTGGTAATATATTTTCAAAAAACATATATATCTCAACGTTAGTTATGCGTAAACTAAGCCTTGCATGTAGAAAACAATATATACATACATACATACATACATACATACATACATACATACATACGATATCACACCGAACAAACGACGATACAGAAGAAACACATGAGATTAAACGAAGAATAACAAAAAGAGTATGCAATATTAAGGACAACTATTAGGCACTCATTTTCCTATATGGTATTAGAGTACAATTCAAGAGTGGTTTGGCTTTCTTATTATACATCCAATCGATCATCACATATTAAATTTTTCGTTTTGATGGAACTAGACCCCAGATATATAGTATGAACCCATAACCTAAGTCGGCGGCCGGATTACAATTTCAATGCAAAATGGCGGAATTTGCTAGGAACTATCGTAACATTTAGCGTCAATTTACCGGAAGCTTCTCTTAAAATGCTTTTCTTTGTTCTTTTTTTTTTTGGGGGGGGGGGACTCCCAACGTCAATGCTGCCTTGCCCGAGAACGCTTCAAAAAACGCGTCGCAAACGTGTGTCCGTACTGGATCAAAAAAAACGTGTGTCCGTACAAGAGCCAAGTGCTATAAAGCCGTTCATCGCCACCCTCGTCTTCCCGCAGCTTCCAATCAGTATTCGCTCATTTCTCTACGGCTTACGCGCGCCGGCTGGTGCATAACATTCAGCTTCCATTGATTTGATCAGAGCATACCTGAGAAAACATGACGGTTTGTGAATTCTGCTTCTGTGATTTTGTTTGGGTGTCCAGATCTCCTGTTTCTCTTCTCTTTCATCTCTTTGAGTTAGCTGGTTTCGCGTGTTGACGTTGTCTGTGCACTGATCCGCAGAAGAAGATCGTGTTGACGGTTCGGATGAAGAGCCAGAAATGCAGAACCAAGGCTCTTCAGACCATCACCGAAGCAGATGGTAACGACCCTCTACTTCCCATGAACTTGGTTTTATGCTTAGGTTAATCGGCCTCGTTCGATGATGTTTTCATCGCGTCTGATCTTGAATCATCACTTCTGCTCAACCTCAGTTCCTCCAAAACGAATTAATAATTTTCACTTCGACTGTTGCCGCTGTTTTAAATTACACAATCAATTTCCCTGACAAGCAATGCTGTCAACATATGCAGGTGTAAACTCAGCGGCCTTTGAAGGAGAAGACAAGGTGGTGGTAGTTGGGGGAGTTGACGCAGTGCCTCTGGTCAACCGTTTAAGAAAGAAAGTCGGTCCAACTCAGATTATTAGCCTCGGAGAAGGGAATTGACGCCCATGAAAAGAAAATACTCACATGAAGAAAATGACATGACTCAGATTTTTCTTTTATGTTCTTTTCCTATTTTGAGAGAGAAAGATTGTCGAGTTTCATTAGGAGGCTGCTGAAATTTTTTTGTATTACTTTTATTGGCTCTTTTTACAATTATGATTCGACATAAATAAAAATATCAAAGATGTTAATATATTTAGTGAGATATTACATATACAATCATTTTTTTTATATGTCTATGTGTTTTATTCCTAATTTTTGGCGGTAAATAGATTGAGAGTCTACGTATGATCCTAGAAGCGAGTCAATCAAAGTAAATACTTCGTTTTTTTAACTTCCTTCTTCTAGTCTTATTAATATGTTTGCTACTAAAAATTTTACATATTCATTCGATGAGAGGGAGGGGGAGAGACATGGCCATGTAAAAGGTCAACAAGTCTTAAGAATTCTGGTAAAAAAAGGCGGACTACAATTGTCCTTACCAACGGGTTCAATGGGAAAACTTTTGCGAGGGTCTTGGTCCTCTTTTAATAATAAAAAATAAGGTCTTCGTTCCTTCTATAAACAGAGAATTCCCCTAATTTCTAGTTGGGTCAAATCAGTACGAAGACCTGCTATCAAGTAAAAGGTGGTAAAGGACGGGTGCACTGACGTTTGGGCCGCGGTTTCATACTTCAATTAGGCGACTCAAAATTTCTTATAATCAGATCAACCTTGAATATCTACGACCTTTTTCAAGAATATACCGATTAAAGTCATTTTCAATTGGCAATAATTACACAAGGATGACCAAATATTGTTCCAAGTCCCCAACCCCATGAAATGTTACATCTACGAACCAGTTCGAAATAGCCTTCTTGATAAAAGAATCAAGTTGAGCTATAAACATCGTTTGGTAACTCCCAAGTCAGTTAAGTCAGCTGCAGAAGTTGAGGATCCATGATTTCTCAGCATTAAAATTTCCTTCCAAGAATTACAAGAGACTTTAGAGATGGTTTGATAGAATACATTATGCTTCTGTGTGAAAAGTAAAACTTGGTGGGGGGCCTCAGGGACGTCTGGGACATCTCTCATTCAGCAAAATCTTGACCCAATTGACAGAATTTCTGGACGTGTACAAATCCAACTCTTTCAAGACCACCTTTTGAGTTATGACTATACATTGCATCGATTATTGAATGGTGATAAATCGATCATGGGGAGATCTTCATTATTTGGAGGAACTCGCGAGCATTTGAGAAAACATTAATTTTCCTACTCCAGGAACTGTGCATGTGCCTTATATTCTTCGGACAGAGAGATGAACGGTGGTCCTAGCTGGGAATTCTAGATTACTGTGCACTTTTTGTTACCCATGATTTCTTGTCACATCCGTTGGTTTCATTTCTATGAAGAATCATTATTCAGCAACAACTAGCTGCCTCATCACTTGAAGCCCTAAGGATGGTCAAAATTGCTAGCTTCCTCATCTGCCCTCTGTCTGCGAAATTCCATACTGGAAAGTCTGCCGGCAAAGGGCACTGTACCATAAAATGACAATGCCATAGGTGTATCACTAATCCGAAAATATGCATATACTCGTTGGATTTACAATTGGCTCAAATGAAAACCAACGTAGAGAATTGGTTTTCTTTTAATTTTTTTTTTTAGCTCACTTGTCAATTTGTATCCATTTGTTCCTCTTTTCATAAAATGAAATAGAAACTGTAGCATACAATGACATCAAAGATGACCTTAACCGCATTTTGCATACCCAACAGCATGTTGAATGGGCTCCATATAGAAGTTGACTTGTGACCTGAAACGTCTTTATCCAAGAGAGTCCGGGACCGCCACGTCAGCATGGTCCCGGACCACTCACGCGGCGCCACGTGTGAGGGGAGGGAGACAAAGAAGAGAAAGAGGAGAGAGAGCATCAAAGAGATGGAACAGGGGCAGGTCCTTTGGTTCCCTCCTCTGACACATGGCGCCGCATGAGTGGTCCGGGACCACGCTGACGTGGCGGTCCCGGACCACCCAATATTTTCTCCGTTATCCAAAAGGAAGAAATGGCATCAAACGCACACACCATTTACACCATCCAGGTGTGAAACTTCCAAGAACAGTATGCTGTCTTCGACCCCAATATAGAATAGGGTTATAGAGCTTCTTATTGGCATTGGTATTTTAGTTTCCTATTCGGTAACATACATACATAGAACAGCTGTTTGATGAACCCGAAGGTGGGAACTTGGCATACAAATTTTTAAGTTTGGCAGAATGTTTGGCATTTAACAATATAATCACTTCTTTTAACAGAAAATTGCACTTTAACAGAAGATATTTTCCTTCATTAATTTCGTTGTTGTAATAAAGAAAATATCAATTGCCTTTTCTTGGCAATTGGTGTCTGACTGCCCAACCACATTCTCCATGAAGCATCTCCAACAATCCCCACATCCCCATGAAATGCTCCTGCTATATGACGTGAAGCTTTCGCTAAGAAGACTTTCTCTTAAGTCAACTTTAAATTAATCAGCCGGCTAACGGAAGTTCGCCGAGTCTTTAGGCTCTCAATCGGACCAAATCAAAAGGGCACATGACGATCATGTAGAGAACGCCAAATTGAATGATTTTGTGCATTAATAGACACGAATTTGCCTTAGGGAAGCAGCTATATAGCTGTACGAATATCTCCAAGTTCATACAGCTTCATTTTTTGCCACAAATTGCTGACGTAAACAGCGACTGTCATGAATGAGCGATGAAAAATATATAATACATTACTATTACGTATGCTTCTGACTTTGACCTTGAGTGCACTTTGATAATAGACTCATAGAGCGCATTTTGTATCCAATATATTAACTACAATTTCGAGACCATTTTTAATTGGAATCAAGCTTGAGACCTCTAAATCTAATTCCATGACTTTAGAGCACGTATCGGACGCGTTCTATGAATGTGATAGTCCTTTTTATTAGATACTAATTAAATGGCACATGCAAAAACTCCCGAAACGCAACGAAATTTTGGGTCAAAACGATGGAAAGGACAACTAAATAGTGTTGCGAAAAGGCAAGCAATCGAACAATAATATAGATAAAAGAAGAAAATATATCGGATACCGGATTTACGTGGTTCGATCGTAAAGACCTACGTCCACGGAGAGAGCAACAGCGAATTTCACTATAGATCAAGCGATTCAAGGAAATTACACACTCAAGTCACTCAAACACTTTTTGGTGTTTCCTAAGCCCCAATTACACCCAACAATACACGTAGTGTCTAGCTCGAAATTCCTCAAAAAATAATCTCTCAATCTCACGAAGGAATTACAAGCAAATCTTACCACAAGATTTAAATCAGCTACAAACAATAATCTTTCTTGGATGTAATTCACGGACAAGAAAGACAAAGAAAATCCCTTCCAAGCACTCGACGACTAGACAACGCTTCAAGAACACTTCTTCATGATCAACCATTTTCCATCCATGGCCACAAGTCTATATATATACGTGAGATGTTTATTCTTTTGTCAGCTTCTCATAGGATTCGGTTTCCTATCTTGCCCGATTTTATCCAAAACATATCTCTGTATATTTTAAACAAAATCCAAGTCCAAGTCAAAGTTGAACTTTCCTATTTCGGCGGCCAAATTCTCCAACGTGGATTCAAACTTTGGGAAGTTGATTTTCGGATCTTCTTTGCTCAATTTCGAACATCCGGAACATATTCAATTCAGAATATTCGAAATTTCACATTGAACTCAAACTCAAGACATATTTTAACAAATAGTGTGACACATCAATGCAAACATGCATGCAATCCTAAGTTATCCGAAGAGGAGAGATATTGATCAAAAGAACCTGTTGGCTAGAGGCATTTCTAGTTAAAATAATGGGATTACCTTAAATAAATTTCAGCCCAAAACCAAGCATTGACCAGGACTGAAGTCCACTCCACGTGGCGTACATCCCACATCGCAGCTTCCTAGCAATGGCGTGAGAGTGACGGTCACGTTCGTGGAAATAGCGCCAAAGCGAAGATCTGTAATGCGTGGAGGTCCTGAAGCAATGGAGCATTTGGGTGATCTGCTTGGCGTATAAATAAGTCGCCAAGAAAGCTCTCACTTTCATCACTCATAGCTCGAGCTAAGCACTTGTGCGAGACCAAGGCATCGCAGATCGCTGCTCGAGCGCATGGTGATTCATTATCCCGGCACCACATAAACCTCGCATTCCATGTATTTTTGCATTTGATATATTTGGGAACTCTCAGTCGCTCTCTGGCTCGGTTGCTTTCCAAATTAATCCGAGTTCCTAATGCTTCTCTTGCAAAAGAAGACCCGAACCGAACCGGTCGTCCTTTGGTGCACTTTGTGGTGGATGATATGCAAGGGGCGCATGATAACCAAAATTTCTGTTCCGGAAATAATTTTTCTATTCCGGACACATAACGAAATAAAACTTGTTTGATAAACCTACTCAGTTTTTTTATTTCTGAAATAGATTTTTATTCCGTAAAATTGATTTGGAAGATAAATCGGAAGTCGAAATTTTCTACTTCGATTTACGTAAGAGAAATCGAAACAATTTCTCCCATTAAATCCTAATTTTGGTGAGTTCTCCCTCATCTCCTCTACGTCTTTGCCTCCTCCTCCTCCTCCTCTACCTCTGCTCATTTTATTCATTTAAAAATTAAAATAAATGTATTAAAAATAAATAAACTATTTTTATTAACATTTTATTTTTAGTTTATTAAAAATAAATTTATTAACTTTACTAAAAATAACTTATTTATGATAATTTTTATTTGCCTTGAGTGTTTTGCCAAATAAATTTATTTTTATTTGTATTTTTATTCATTTTAAAATAAATTTATTCGTAAAATAAAATAAAATAGAAAAAATAAAATAAATTTATTTTTAAGGATATTTTTATTTTATTTTTTTTATGATTTATTTTATTTTATTTTATTTTATTCTTTAGTTTTTTTGTTACTAAATCATTTTTATTTTTATTTTTATATTAAAGATCGTCGGTTGTCATTGCGCTATCCGAAAGAAAGAAATTTTGTATCATTATCAAACGAATTTCTATTTTTAGAGTAGAAATTTTATGTCGTTATCAAACGGTTATTTTTGCTTAGAAACTCTTCTAGAAATAGAAATAGAAAAATCTATTTATGTTCCAGAAACTATTTCTGGAACATAATAGTTATCATGTGCCCCCCAAGTAACTGGAATTAATCTGGTCTTCTATCGTTGTACTTGCAGGTGCAGAATTCGTGGGGTTTGACGAGGAGCGTCAAGATGAAGTGATGGTGATAGGGAGAGGAGTTGATGCTGTGGAGATTGTGGGCGCGTTGAGGAAGAAGGTTGGGAAGACGAGGCTGATAAGCGTTGAGGATTAATCGACGAAGCCTAAAGCTAGAAAACGAGACAGAATACACACTGCTCAAGAGATTTTAAAATGATCTTTTAAGCACATATTACACTTGGCCGTCACGTAGATTTGCTTACTCCTTTCCTTGCAAACTCTCATTCTTCCTATTGTAGAAAAAGTTCAGTCTGATGTACTTGTAGTTAACCCTCGTACATTGACTAATCGAGTTGCTGGATTTGTTTATTAATTGCTTCTTATCTGCTCTATATTTGTTAATTACTTGTTATATGTCAAAGTCCGGCTCACAGAAATTATTAGTATTAGGGGTGGGCAACGGTGCGGCAATGCCCGTTAAATCTAGAAACCGGACAAAACCAGCCTTGCTGGTGTTGTTTGAGGCTGGTTCCTAGGACCGCAAGGCGAGTTCATGGGCTTAAAACCTGGGACCCAATCAAGTTTAAATCTGTTGATTCAATTCTTGCGTATAGCTGAATCCTAAATCAACTTTGAAGGGGTCATCAATTTCTTTTTCAGGAAATTATAGGCAGTTAGTAACTTTACAATAACAAAAGTCCCACAAAGACATATGCAATTACCAAGGTGACATGCCCAGCCTCGAGGTCACAACCATCTTTTTCCAATCTAGATAAAGTTCTCAATTTTACAATTAAATATCAAAACCCTAGCTCTCACTTTGCTCTTGCCTTTATTTTATTTCTTCCATTTTTGCCTCTCACTGTCACTCTCCTCTCTCTATGTCTCTTTATTCTCTAGCCATTGCTCTGTCTCTCTCTCTCTTTGGATTGTGGCTCTCACTATCTAGAATGTGAATCAAATTAACATAAATTGTGAATTACAAGTGAATTGAAATATAGTATTGAGGAAAAAAGAATTATAAAAAAAAATAAGGGGAGGTTGTTACTAATTTTAGGGTAAAGCTAGTTCGTTGCTCGGTTCCAAATTTTCAGAAACTCGCCCCTTTCGTTCAACTCTTGGTTCCGACTATGGATTAGAATCACCCAAACTATACCCATTCCTAAGTGGAAGAAGTGCAGAGAACTGATTGTACCTCGAGATTATGATAAATAATCTTTGCCAGAAAAGTCCAATTATTATAAAATAATCCAGATGGTCGGACAAAATTCTATCATGAAACATGTTTTCCAACTACAAAGTAATTGTCTTGAAAAAAGTGAATCCTTAACAGTTAAACCATAACCACTAGGGGTTTGCCCCAGTGGCCACCCTTCCAACATGGAAGGGGGAGGTGAGGGGTTCAAATCCTCACCTTCTCAGGGGGGATGGGGGTAGGGACGCGTAAGTTTCGAAAGTGGGTTGCAACTCCCACGCCCTGCAAGCGACAAGGCACAAGTATGCGAGTGAGTGTAGAGTAGGAATAGAATATGACTGACAAAAAAAAAAAAAAAAACAGTTAAACCATTATTGTCTCTCTTTATTTATTAAGTTACATATGGAAAACTTGCACGATCCCGATGTAGCGAGCCCAAACTCACCGGCACCATTGGATGATGTGGACGACCCGATGGGAGCTCGGGCCCACTGCACCTGGCGCCGCATCCGTTTATCTTTCCACATGATCTAAGGGCTACGAGTCCAGATACACCTATTGGATTGTACCTAACAATGTTTCGCTAAGTACACCCAATTCCCCCCTCTCCACTTCATGTCTTTCAGAAATTCCTGCTCAAGAAAGTTTGCTCCATGGGAATAAGTCATGGTTATATAAAAGGTCGTGAGATGGTCGTGAATTCTCAAGAATTCTAGCCGAAAAGGCTGACGATCGAGAAAATAGTCCGCACAACTTGTCAACAAGCTTGATTAAGCCAACGCACTAGTGAAGGTCTTAGTCCTCTTTTAAAAATATAAAATTAAGTCTTCATTGCTTTAATCATACTACAATTTCATGTTGCACCAATACTATCTATTGCATATGTAGAATCCACGTAATATGTGATTGGGTCAAAAGGAATTACTTTTCGTCCATGTGCTTTCACAACTTTTTCTAGTTAATTTTAGATACTTTCTATCTGTATGATCGGATCCCACTTTCACAAATTTCCTAATCAAGTCCTCCTGACATCAAATCCAGCTCCAAGTGAACATCAGCATACTCTATTAACATCATAATTGGCATAGTTTAACAGTTACATTAGCTGAAATTACTCAGACTTGGCATTCAAGGATCTCAAGATGTAAATGCAAGCCGGTCTCCATGAAATGCTCTAGCTATGCCATTGTGCCATGGACGTCTTGCTGTAGTACATGAAGCTCTAACTAAGGAGACTTCTTTTGAGTCAACTTTAAATTAATCAGCTAATTGCCGGAAGTCTACCGAGCCTTTCCGCTCTCAACCGGACCAAATCAAAAGGCCACATGACCACGGTGTAGAGAACGTCGAATTGAAGATTCTGCACATTTTTACGAACAAATTTTGCCTTAGGGAAGCAGCTAACTAGCTGTAACGTCGTCGAAATCTTAAAAGCACTTCCGAGTTCATATTATTTAAGAAGCACTGTAGAGGTCCCTTTTGTTTTTCCTCGTTCATCCGAGCATAAGCATTTCATTCGATGTGTCTTTTTTGGCAGAGAAATAGATCGCAGAGACGACATGACCAAGGTTAGTATTTGCACTAACTTATTCTAATAGTATAGTTGATAGTTTTTATTTATTTTATTTTGTGTTTGTGTACATTCGTTATTTGCTAATCAATGTTCTAAGTTTTCTCCATCATTATGCAGAGGAAGATCGTGATTAAGCTTGGTTTGCAGGGCCAAAGATACAGGACCAGGGCACTTCAGATTGCAACTACAGTGGATGGTGTGAAAAACCCTAGAAATCATATATAGTAGTCAAGATACCCCATTACACAATTTAAATCCCAAAAATATTATTATCGCATTTTAAATATTTAACATTATTCACAAGAAGTACTCTTTACACAAATTGGTATTG
Source organism: Eucalyptus sideroxylon x Eucalyptus melliodora (assembly GCA_016097485.1). Lineage (NCBI taxonomy): Eukaryota > Viridiplantae > Streptophyta > Magnoliopsida > Myrtales > Myrtaceae > Eucalyptus > Eucalyptus sideroxylon x Eucalyptus melliodora. The sequence goes on along the minus strand of CM027828.1, from coordinate 73,161,102 downwards.
TAAAGATGGTTTTTGTCGTGATTAAGCTAAAGGGGAGTCATAATAAATCAAGGGTATCTTTCTCTAAGAGTAATCGGAACCTTATGATAGAGCTCTAAAGGCTTGTTCAATCGAGTATGATTTTCACTAAAGCTTTTCACACGTTTAAAGAAAAGACTACCCAAATAGACATCTTCAGCCATTTTAGAAACTGAAAATTTTTTGAAAATTTTCTTGATTGTTAGGAATTTTTAGGTTTTTATATATTTTTAAGTATTTTGGATTTTCAAAAAGTAATTTTATTTTTTTCAAAATTTTTAATTTTCTAAGGATTCTTATGGATAAAATTTTTAAGAATTTTTTAATTTCCCAAGGATTTTTATGGATTTTTGAATTTAGAAAATTATTCTGAATTTTTTAGTATTTTTATGGTTTTCTGAAATTTTTAATTTTTTTAGAATTTTCTGGACTGTTATATTTTTAAATATTAAAAGATAATTCGGACCGGGTCAAGAGACCTGACCCTACTAAACCGTTCCGGACCCTATAGGTTCGGGTTGGGCTACAACCGGGCTGGCCTCAAAGCCCACTTTAACAAAGAAAAGGCGCACGCGGACTTTTTTAAAAAAGGGACGGCCGCCAGCCCACTTAGATTCTAAACCACTTTACTGCGGCCCATATCACACCAGCCCAAGCAGACAAACAACAGCCAATTTTCTCTTTTTTTTCTTTCTTGTTTTTGTACTACAGCTTCATTAGCCGAAGCTCCCCACTTTGCCCGAAGCGTGCTCTTCACCAAAACTCAACCAAAACCACACCAGCCTCAGAATGTGCGATCGCCATTCCAAAAAGTTCATATGAAAGCGAATGCACTTTTTCTCCCTACTTTTGGACATTTTGAACAGAAGCAACGGCTTGATTTGCCGTCGTACACGGTACGCCAATGTAACGTGTTCAACATGAACGACTGACTTTAGGGGCTTTTTTTTTATTGGGAAAAATAGTAAAGCCAAGTTTTGGGCAAGTAGACATATGTAATACCCAAACGCATCTCATCATTTTGCAATATCTTTTTGTAAGTTTGTTTGGTGTACCTATTATTATTGGGAAAATTACCAAAAAAGTCATAAACATATTGTAATTGTATCAATTTAGTAAGAAACTTATTTTTTGACCAATTTAATCTTAAACCTTTTACAATTATTTCCAATCGGTCCATCCGACCAAAAATGATTGGCCGTAGCTAACATGGCAACCGGCCGACGCTTGAAATTTTTTTAATAATATTTTTATTTTTTGAAATATTTTATTAATTTTTTAATCTTTTTTTCCACCTCCCTTTTTTTTCCTCTCCCTCCTTCCTCCACCTCTCCTCCTTCCCTTGGCTTCGACAACCGACCAAAGGGGAGGGCTGCCCGGCAGGGCGAGCCCTTGCCAAATCTAGCGAGGGGGCCTCGTCGTCACCAGGTCTGGCGAGGCGAGCCCCACGGGCAAGCCCCACCTGATCTAGCAAGGGCTCGCCATCGGGTGAGGCGAGCTCTCGCTAGATCCGACGAGGGGGGCTCATCAATGCGTCTGGCAAGGCCCTCCTCGCTTGATTCGGTGAGGGCTCGCCTCGCCTGACGATCGCGAGAGGAGCCCTCGCTGGATCTAGCGGGGGCTCGCCTCGCCGTCGCTAGGTGCTCACCGACTAGCGAGGCGAGCCCTCGCCAAATCAGGCAAGGCTCGCCTCGCCAGACCCGGCGACAGCGAGGCCCCCCTCATCAAGTCTAGCAAGGGCTCATCCCGCTGGCCGCCTTAATCCGACGTCTAGCCAGCCTTCCCCTCTAGCCGATCGCCAAAGCCAAGGGAAGAAGGAGGAGAGGAGGAGGAAGGAGGGAGAGGGAGAAGAAAAAAAAAGAGGAAAAAAAGATAAAATAAATTATTAAAATATTATTTAAAAAATGTCGTTGGTGTTGGCCGACTGCCACGTCAGCACTGGCCTGTCATTTTTGGTCGGATGGACTAATAAGGAATAATTGTAAAAGGTTTAAGACTCAATTGGTCAAAAAATAAGTTTGGGACTGAACTAGCACAATTGCAATAGGTTTAAGATTTTTATGGTAATTTTCCCTACTATTCTTCTTGACGAAAGTTCATAGAAGTCAATAAATTTTTCATATACATTGTGCCCTAAATATAACGCCTACATTGTCATCGTTTCATAATTTATGTTAAGGATTTTGCTAAAACTCTCTCCAAGAGCACTTGTTAATAAGTGTCCTGGAGGCTCATGTGAACAAGATTTGTTAACAGTTTCCTAAACACAATTCTTTTTAGTGTCATGTGCAATCAATGCTTAGGAAATCAGAATGTTTCCATTAAGTATGCTTAATGACTGTTCAGGGCACCCATTGATCGGACCTAAATATGTATACTAAAACTAACTAAAGCTTTTTCCCATGTCTATAAGGTTTGTAAAGGTCAAATTAGTGCCTTCATTTTAGGAGAAGTTCATGAAGGCTTTTCATTGGCTCAAAGCGAAACCAACATGCTGGCCTGCTGCATGGATAATTAGAGATATTGAAAATGAGCAGAGCACTATAAATTAACATGTCGAGAGAAAAGTCAACTTGCACAAGCAATCTTTCTATAGTTTTCTATCATACGACAATTCTTCCCGATGGAAAAATTGGTAATATATTTTCAAAAAACATATATATCTCAACGTTAGTTATGCGTAAACTAAGCCTTGCATGTAGAAAACAATATGTACATACATACATACATACATACATACATACATACATACATACGATATCACACCGAACAAACGACGATACAGAAGAAACACATGAGATTAAACGAAGAATAACAAAAAGAGTAAGCAATATTAAGGACAACTATTAGGCACTCATTTTCCTATATGGTATTAGAGTACAATTCAAGAGTGGTTTGGCTTTCTTATTATACATCCAATCGATCATCACATATTAAATTTTTCGTTTTGATGGAACTAGACCCCAGATATATAGTATGAACCCATAACCTAAGTCGGCGGCCGGATTACAATTTCAATGCAAAATGGCGGAATTTGCTAGGAACTATCGTAACATTTCTGAGCGTCAATTTACCGGAAGCTTCTCTTAAAATGCTTTTCTTTGTTCTTTTTTTTGGGGGGGGGACTCCCAACGTCAATGCTGCCTTGCCCGAGAACGCTTCAAAAAACGCGTCGCAAACGTGTGTCCGTACTGGATAAAAAAAAAACGTGTGTCCGTACAAGAGCCAAGTGCTATAAAGCCGTTCATCGCCACCCTCGTCTTCCCGCAGCTTCCAATCAGTATTCGCTCATTTCTCTACGGCTTACGCGCGCCGGCTGGTGCATAACATTCAGCTTCCATTGATTTGATCAGAGCATACCTGAGAAAACATGACGGTTTGTGAATTCTGCTTCTGTGATTATGTTTGGGTGTCCAGATCTCCTGTTTCTCTTCTCTTTCATCTCTTTGAGTTAGCTGGTTTCGCGTGTTGACGTTGTCTGTGCACTGATCCGCAGAAGAAGATCGTGTTGACGGTTCGGATGAAGAGCCAGAAATGCAGAACCAAGGCTCTTCAGACCATCACCGAAGCAGATGGTAACGACCCTCTACTTCCCATGAACTTGGTTTTATGCTTAGGTTAATCGGCCTCGTTCGATGATGTTTTCATCGCGTCTGATCTTGAATCATCACTTCTGCTCAACCTCAGTTCCTCCAAAACGAATTAATAATTTTCACTTCGACTGTTGCCGCTGTTTTAAATTACACAATCAATTTCCCTGACGAGCTATGCTGTCAACATATGCAGGTGTAAACTCAGCGGCCTTTGAAGGAGAAGACAAGGTGGTGGTAGTTGGGGCAGTTGACGCAGTGCCTCTGGTCAACCGTTTAAGAAAGAAAGTCGGTCCAACTCAGATTATTAGCCTCGGAGAAGGGAATTGACGCCCATGAAAAGAAAATACTCACATGAAGAAAATGACATGACTCAGATTTTTCTTTTATGTTCTTTTCCTATTTTGAAAGAGAGAAAGATTGTCGAGTTTCATTAGGAGGCTGCTGAAATTTTTTTGTATTACTTTTATAGGCTCTTTTTATAATTATGATTCGACATAAATAAAAATATCAAAGATGTTAATATATTTAGTGAGATATTACATATACAATCATTTTTTTTTATATGTCTATGTGTCTTATTCCTAATTTTTGGCGGTAAATAGATCGAGAGTCTACATATGATCCTAGAAGCGAGTCAATCAAAGTAAATACTTCGTTTTTTTATCTTCCTTCTTCTAGTCTTATTAATATGTTTGCTACTAAAAATTTTACATATTCATTCGATGAGAGGGAGGGGGAGAGACATGGCCATGTAAAAGGTCAACAAGTCTTAAGAATTCTGGTAAAAAAGGCGGACTAGAATTGTCCTTACCAACGGGTTCAATGGGAAAACTTTTGCGAGTGCACTTTGATAATAGACTCATAGAGCGTATTTTGTATCCGATATATTAACTACAATTTCGAGACCATTTTTAATTGGAATCAAGCTTGAGACCTCTAAATCTAATTCCATGACTTTAGAGCACGTATGGACGCGTTCTATGAATGTGATAGTCCTTTTTATTAGATACTAATTAAATGGCACATGCAAAAACTCCTGAAACGCAACGAAATTTTGGGTCAAAACGATGGAAAGGACAACTAAATAGTGTTGCGAAAAGGCAAGCAATCGAACAATAATATAGATAAAAGAAGAAAATATATCGGATACCGGATTTACGTGGTTCGATCGTAAAGACCTACGTCCACGGGGAGAGCAACATCGAATTTCACTATAGATCAAGCAATTCAAGGAAATTACACACTCAAGTCACTCAAACACTTTTTGGTCTTCTTAAGCCCCAATTACACCCAACAATACACGTAGTGTCTAGCTCGAAATTCCTCAAAAATAATCTCTCAATCTCACGAAGGAATTACAAGCAAATCTTACCACAAGATTTAAATTAGCTACAAACAATAATCTTTCTTGGATGTAATTCACGGACAAGAAAGACAAAGAAAATCCCTTCCAAGCACCCGACGACTAGACAACGCTTCAAGAACACTTCTTCATGATCAACCATTTTCCATCCATGGCCACAAGTCTATATATATAAGTGAGACGTTTATTCTTTTGTCAGCTTCTCATAGGATTCGGTTTCCTATCTTGCCCGATTTTATCCAAAACATATCTCTGTATATTTTAAACAAAATCCAAGTCCAAGTCAAAGTTGAACTTTCCTATTTCGGCGGCTAAATTCTCCAACGCGGATTCAAACTTTGGGAAGTTGATTTTCGGATCTTTTTTGCTCAATTTCGAACATCCGGAACATATTCAATTCAGAATATTCGAAATTTCACATTGAACTCAAACTCAAGACATATTTTAACAAATAGTGTGACACATCAATGCAAACATGCATGCAATCCTAAGTTATCCGAAGAGGAGAGATATTGATCAGAAGAACCTGTTGGCTAGAGGCATTTCTAGTTAAAACAATGGGATTACCTTAAATAAATTTCAGCCCAAAACCAAGCATTGACCAGGACTGAAGTCCACTCCACGTGGCGTACATCCCACATCGCAGCTTCCTAGCAATGGCGTGAGAGTGACGGTCGCGTTCGTGGAAATAGCGCCAAAGCGAACATCTGTAATGCGTCGAGGTCCTGAAGCAATGGAGCATTTGGGTGATCTGCTTGGCGTATAAATAAGTCGCCAAGAAAGCTCTCACTTTCATCACTCATAGCTCGAGCTAAGCACTTGTGCGAGACCAAGGCATCGCAGATCGCTGCTCGAGCACATGGTGATTCATTATCCCAGCACCACATAAATCTCGCATTCCATGTATTTTTGCATTTGATATATTTGGGAATTCTCAGTCGCTCTCTGGCTCGGTTGCTTTCCAAATTAATCCGAGTTTCTAATGCTTCTCTTGCAAAAGCAGACCCGAACCAAACCGGTCGTCCTTTGGTGCACTTTGTGGTGCATGATATGCAAGGGGCGCATGATAACCAAAATTTCTGTTCCAGAAATAATTTTTCTATTCCAGACCTGTTTCTGAAATAGAAACCTGTTTGATAAACCTACTCAGTTTTTTTATTTCTGAAATAGATTTTTATTCCAGAAATTGATTTGGAAGATAAATCAGAAGTAGAAATTTTCTACTTCTGATTTCTGGAAGAGAAATCGAAACAATTTCTCCCACTAAATCCTAATTTTGGTGAGTTCTCCCTCATCTCCTCTACGTCTTTGCCTCCTCCTCCTCCTCCTCCTCCTCCTCCTCCTCTGCCTCTCCTCATTTTATTCATTTAAAATTTAAAATAAATGTATTAAAAATAAATAAATTATTTTTATTTATCATTTTATTTTTAGTTTATTAAAAATAAATTTATTAAATTTATTAAAAATAACTTATTTATGATCATTTTTATTTGCCTTGAGTGTTTTGCCAAATAAATTTATTTTTATTTTTATTTTTATTCATTTTAAAATAAATTTATTAGTAAAATAAAATAAAATAGAATAAATAAAATAAATTTATTTTTAAGGATATTTTTATTTTATTTTTTATGATTTATTTTATTTTATTTTATTCTTTAGTTTTTTTGTTACTAAATCATTTTTATTTTTATTTTTATATTAAAGGTCGTCGGTCAATCGTCGCGCGTCCTAAAGAAAGAAATTTTGTATCATTATCAAACGAATTTCTATTTTTAGAGTAGAAATTTTGTGTCGTTATCAAACGGTTATTTTTGCTTAAAAACTCTTCTAGAAATAGAAATAGAAAAATCTATTTATGTTCCAGAAACTATTTCTGGAACAGAATAGTTATCATGCACCCCAAGTAACTGGGATTAATCTGGTCTTCTATCGTTGTACTTGCAGGTGCAGAATTCGTGGGGTTTGACGAGGAGCGTCAAGATGAAGTGATGGTGATAGGGAGAGGAGTTGATGCTGTGGAGATTGTGGGTGCGTTGAGGAAGAAGGTTGGGAAGACGAGGCTGATAAGCGTTGAGGATTAATCGACGAAGCCTAAAGCTAGAAAACGAGACAGAATATACACAGCTCACGAGATTTTAAAATGATCTTTTAAGCATATATTACACTTGGTTGTCACGTAGATTTGCTTACTTCTTTCCTTGCAAATTCTCATTCTTCCTATTGTAGAAAAAGTTCAGTCTGATGTACTTGTAGTTTACCCTCGTACATTGACTAATCGAGTTGCTGAATTTGTTTATTAATTGCTTCTTATCTGCCCTATATTTATTAATTACTTGTTATATGTCAAATTCCGGCTCACAGAAATTATTAGTATTAGGGGTGGGCAACGGTGCGGCGGTGCCCGTTAAATCTAGAAACAGGACAAAACCGGCCTTGCTGGTGTTGTTCGAGGCTGGTTCCTAGGACAGCAAGGTGAGTTCATGGGCTTAAAACCTGGGACCCAATCAAGTTTAAATCTGTCGATTCAATTCTCGCGTATAACTGAATCCTAAATCAACTTTGAAGGGGTCATCAATTTCTTTTTCAGGAAATTATAGGTAGTTAGTAACTTTACAATAACAAAAGTCCCACAAAGACATATGCAATTACCAAGATGACATGCCCAGCCTCGAGGTCACAACCATCTCTTTCCAATCTAGATAAAGTTCTCAATTTTACAATTAAATATCAAAACCCTAGCTCTCACTTTGCTCTTGCCTTTTATTTTATTTCTTCCATTTTTGCCTCTCATTGTCAGTCTCCATCTCTCTATGTCTCTTTATTCTCTAGCCATTGCTATGTCTCTCTCTCTTTGGATTGTGGCTCTCACTATCTAGAATGTGAATCAAATTAACATAAATTGTGAATTACAAGTGAATTGAAATATAGTATTGAGGAAAAAAGAATTATAAAAAAAAAAATAAGGGGAGGTTGTTACTAATTTTAGGGTAAGGCTAGTTCGTTGCTCGGTTCCAAATTTTCAGAAACTGGCCCCTTTTGTTCAACTCTTGGTTCCACTATGGATTAGAATCACCCAAACTATACCCATTCCTAAGTGGAAGAAGTGTAGAGAACTTATTGTACCTGTGATTATGATAAATAATCTTTGCCAGAAAAGTCCAATTATTATAAAATAATCCAGATGGTCGGACAAAATTCTATCATGAAACATGTTTTCCAACTACAAAGTAATTGTCTTGAAAAAAGTGAATCCTTAACAGTTAAACCATTATTGTCTCTCTTTATTTATTAAGTTACATATGGAAAACTTGCACGATCCCGATGTAGCGAGCCCAAACTCACCGGCACCATTGGATGATGTGGACGACCCGATGGGAGCTCGGGCCCACTGCACCTGGCGCATCCGTTTATCTTTCCACATGATCTAAGGGCTACGAGTCCAGATACACCTATTGGATTGTACCTAACAATGTTTCGCTAAGTACACCCAATTCCCCCCTCTCCACTTCATGTCTTTCAAAAATTCCTGCTCAAGAAAGTTTGCTCCATGGGAATAAGTCATGGTTATATAAAAGGTCGTGAGATGGTCGTGAATTCTCAAGAATTCTAGCCATAAAGGGTGACGATCGAGAAAATAGTCCGCACAACTTGTCAACAAGCTTGATTAAGCCAACGCATTAGTGAAGGTCTTAGTCCTCTTTTAAAAATATAAAATTAAGTCTTCATTGCTTTAATCATACTACAATTTCATGTTGCACCAATACTATCTATTGCATATGGGGAATCCACGTAATACGTGACTGGATCAAAAGGAATTACTTTTTGTTTATGTGCCCACAACTTTTTCTAGTTAATTTTAGACACTTTCTATTTGTATGATCGGATCCCACTTTCACAAATTTCCTAATCAAGTCCTCCTGACATCAAATCCAGCTCCAAGTGAACATCAGCATACTCTATCAACATCATAATTGGCATCGTCCAACAGTTACGTTAGCTGAAATTAATCAGACTTGGCATTCAAGGATCTTGAGATCTAAATGCAAGCCGGTCTCCATGAAATGCTCTAGCTATGCCATTGTGCAATGGACGTCTTGCTGTAGTACATGAAGCTCTAACTAAGGAGACTTCTTTTGAGTCAACTTTAAATTAATCAGCTAACTACCGGAAGTCCACCGAGTCTTTCCGCTCTCAACCGGACCAAATTAAAAGGCCACATGACCACGGTGTAGAGAACGTCGAATTGAAGATTTTGCACATTCATACGAACGAATTTTGCCTTAGGGAAGCAGCCAACTAGCTGTAACGCGTCGAAATCTTAAAAGCACTTCCGAGTTCGTATTATTTAAGAAGCACTGCAGAGGTCCCTTTTGTTTTTCCTCGTTCATCTGAGCATAAGCATTTCGTTCGATGTGTCTTTTTGGCAGAGAAAGAGACCGCAAAGACGACATGACCAAGGTTAGTATTTGCACTAACTTATTCTAACAGTATAGTTGATAGTGTTTATTTATTTTATTTAGTGTTTGTATACATTCGTTATTTGCTAATCAATGTTCTAAGTTTTCTCCATCGTTATGCAGAGGAAGATAGTGATTAAGCTTGGTTTGCAGGCCAAAGATACAGGACCAGGCACTTCAGATTGCAACTACAGCGGATGGTGACAAACCCTAGAAATCATATATAGTAATTAAGATACCCCATTACACAATTTAAATCCCAAAAATATTATTATCGCATTTTAAATAAATAATATTATTCACAAGAAGTACTCTTTACACAAATTGGTACTGTAAAGATGGTTTTTGTGGTAACAACTTTTAGTTTTGTGCATATATCTTCGACACAATATAAAAGTGCTTTTAGAGAGAACAATTGTTTTATGGACGGTATTTACTACTACTATATATCCACATCTTTATGTAATGGATCTGCGTAGAGCTAATTAAGAATGCTTCTATGTCATTGCAGGTGTGGAATCCGTGAGGTTTGATGAAGAACGTGAAGACGAGATGGTGGTGATAGGGAAAGGAGTTGATGCAGTGACGATCGTCGGCAAATTAAGGAAGAAAGTTGGGAAGTCAACCAAGTTATTAAGCGTTGAGGATCTTGTGGATTAATTAATGAAACCAAAAGCTAAAACCCACATGGAAGACATTGTCCTAGATTCAAACCTTACTTTTCTAGCTCATTTACTTTACTGCTTTGTTCTTCGTGAACTACTTTTTTGGTCGATGTTCTTTGGTCGCTTGGACTTGTCTTTATTCCCACATTTTAGATGGCACTTCTTTTTTCTTTCTTTTACGGACTAGTTTCTTTAGTCTATCCTTCTTAATAATATATCCTCTTTCATCCGCTTTTAATGATTAAGTAAATGAGCATGGCTTCTTCCTTTTTTTTTTTTTTTTTTTTTTTTTAAATGGTTGTGGGTGGTGCGAAATAACAAGGAGAATAACAAATTTTGTAATTCGATACACAAGAGGGGAAATTACTAGAGAAAGTTCAAAATGAACAATAAGGACACTGGATAATTATTTGGTTCAGTCTGAATATTGATGGCTATTCTTTGAGGAGAGTCGGCCATAAATAAATTCACTATGAGTCCAGAGAATCATAAATGTAATGCTTAATCACTTAAATATTTTCCAATCTTAGATTACACCCAAAGTGAATGCAGAAGTGTTATCTCACAATATCTCACAAGATTTGCTCAAAGAATTCATAAAGACAAAATCCTAACTCTCCTATTGATTGCTTTAAAGTGTAATAACCAAGCAGAATAACCCACATGCGTGTTTTATTCTGGTTCACTGCACTTGCTTGGAATGAAACCAAGTAGGATTAAGCAACTAAAACAAATCCAAGCTAAATCATAGACTTGCCGACTCAAACATGGAATGCATGTTTTATTCCATGCAAGATCAGACTCCACCAAATTTTGGATTTCATCCGATTCGGTTCGAGACAAAGTGCAATTAAGACTTATGCTTGGTAAACACCACATCCGATATCACTTGCACTCTACAATCTCCAATTTGAGTGGTATCATGTTTGTAAACCTGTCAAAATGGGTTCTAAATTCAATTAGTAACCCAACATTATAAAAATGGTTCATACCAAATTTTGCAAACCAAAATAATGGGTTTACAAGATAAAGAGTTCAAAATAAGTGGGCTATAGGGTTATAAATGGGTCCATTATTAACCCATCTACAGCTCACTTGACCAATTCATCATCTTCTTCTTCAGTTCTCAGTTCTCACACGAATCCAAATTGGGCAACGGCCTCAAGTAACCAAGCCCGCTGTTCGCACTGTTCCAATCTTCGGCCACAATTTTGTGCAATTGAAGAACCGCCCACTTATTATTGACGCTTCCCGGGCCAGTCTTGGAGGTAAATTTGGCGAACAGATCGGCGAAGCGAGGGTTTGAGAGGACTTAACTAGGGTGGCGAGCCGATACTTGATTGACTCGGAGATGGCGGCAGCATCGGGGGCGAGCTGGGTGGATTGGATGCGGAATGCGTAGCAGAGCGAGCTCTGGAAACGGAGCGAGTCGGGAGCATCGGGCGGGGGCGCTGGGGGGTTCTGGGAGATCAAGCGGAGGACGAGCTATTTGACTAGATCTGCCACCTTGTACTGGTTTTCTTCTTCCATTGTAGAACGTGGAGAGAGAGAATGAGGGGGGGAGAGAGACAGAGAGTTGGGTGGGGGCGAGTAAGCGTGGTGGCTTCTTTTTGATTGTTTAAGGTCGGGGAAATGATGAAATTCGTAATTTTTAGGAAAATTGAAATTAAAAATTGACCGCCTTCCAAGATTGAGAAAGTTGTTCGAGAGAGAAAAATGTACTAGGTTGTTTCCTTTTTGACGAGGTCTTGTGTTAACTTTATTCAATATGGCTCATGTTGTTTCTTTTTTTAAACATTTGCTTCATAGTTCCATCCCTTGTATAATTAAATTCACCCCATTTTTTACTGAAAAGGCAAAATTGCCTTAACGTATTCAATTGCATTTTAAAGTAGTAAACCCAAATTTACTTTCCTTCTTTTTTGTTCTTTTTCTATTTTTATTTAGAATTTAGTTGTCATAATTAAACATTTCACATGTTTTGTATTTGTTTAATGTGGCTATCTCGTGTATATTAAAGGTATTATGCTTTCTTTTTTTCTTTTTTCTTTTTGGAAAGTTTTGTTGAAAAGAACAATTTCTCAAAAACCTAATTCTTTTTACATTGTTGAGCAAATTAATGAGTTAATTGTCAAGTAGATGTAGCGACCTACCCCTCGGAGAGGGAATATGTTTAGTGGTATTGCTTAAAAGACGGGCCTACGACCAATGATCAAGTATAGGTTTTCCCAAGTCCATACCCCATATGACATTAGGATATTCATAAGAATTTTGTAATAAGGAATTGCCACTAATCTATTAGAGTCGGTTAGAAATCAAGTGAGGCATGAGAATATATCACACTTTCTACGTAATTAAAGAATTTAGGGTTGAGAACTTAATTACATTAATTAAGTAATTAGTACCATTTTTTATACCTAATCTTGTTCATGTCTTTGTCAAGCAATTTGGATTAATTTTAATCCTATCAACTAATCTATGAGGTGATCATGCGGATACGCAATCATTAAAATAACAAATAATAACCGAAGAAGGCATTGAATAAATTGCAAGGCAAAGAAGCATCTAACAACTAAGAGATAATTAAGTGACATTCCTAACTAAGCTAAAGGGGAGTCATAATAAATCGAGGGTATCTTTCTCTGAGAGTAATCGGAACCCTATGATATAGCTCTAAAGGCTTGTTCAATCGAGTACAATTTTCACCAAGGCTTTTCACATGTTTAAAGAAAAGACAACCCAAAAAGACTTCTTCAGCCATTTTCGAGTAAACTAAATTTAAAAAAAATAAAAAATTCTTGATTTTTAGGAATTTTTAGGTTTTTATATATTTTAAATGTTTTTGGATTTTCAAAAAGTAATTTTATTTTTTCAAAATTTTTAATTTTCTAAGGATTCTTATGGATAAATTTTTTGAATTTTTTAATTTTTCCGAGGATTTTTATGGATTTTTTTTAATTTTGAAAATTTTCTGAATTTTTTAAGTATTTTTATGGTTTTTTTGAAATTTTTAATTTTTTAGAATTTTCTGGATTTGTTATATTTTTTAATATTAAAAGACAATTCGGACCGGGTCAAGAGACCCGGCCCTACTAAACCGACCGGGACCCTATTGGTCCGGGTTGGGCTAAAACAGGGCTGGCCTCAAAGCCCACTTTAAAAAAGAAAAGGCCCACGCGGATTTTTTTTAAAAAAAGGGGCGGCCGCCAGCCCACTTAGATTCTAAACCACTTCACTACGGCCCATATCACACCAGCCCATCCACCAGCCCAAGCAGACAAACCACAGCCCATTTTCTCTTTTCTTTCATTCCGTTTTTTATTTTTTTTTTTTTTTTTTTGGTTTTCCTTTTCTTTTTATTCAATTTTTTTTTTTTTTAAATCTTCGGGTCTTCTTCTACTACAGCTTCATTACCCGAAGCTCCCCACTCTGCCCGAAGCGTGCTCTTCACCAAAACTCAACCAAAACCACACCAGCCTCACAACGTGCGGTCGCCGGCTCCCTTCCATCGCCGAACCACCACCGTCCACCGGTCGTCCATTCCGACCGGTGCCGACCTCCGCCGGCTACCTACACCGGCGGCCGTTTCCGGCGTGACACGAAAAACTTCGTCGATTCGATAACACACGAATATTTCACGCAAACCATACTAAAAACCAAGTGTAAGCAATAAAAACTAACATGATTTAACAGAGATAGCAGCAGGCACTAGTCTATTTCGAGTTTAAAAACAGAGACTGCATTTCAGCTCTCTTTGGGGCATTTCATCAAACAGTTAGGGTTCATCGGCGAGAGGAGATAAACGGATTCATTCGAGACGTGGGCTTAGGCAAACGTCCGCACGACATGTACAAGAAGCACTCAAGATAGCTCGGGGACGGGTTAATCGCACTCAGAATGGGCATTAACGAGAAACGACTGGCCTCGACCAAAACACACCCCAAAAACTCCAGATCTCGTTCAAGCGTTTTAGCAAAAACAAGAGATTTTTGCCTCGATCGATACTCAAACGCGGGCCTAACCGAATATACCAGAACACACAGAAACATCCATGAAGGATCGGTAGGACCGGACCTCGCGCGAACCGGTCGGTCGCGAGCTCCAGGCCGACACCTCCCCAAAACGGGGCACCTATGGTTCGGAAGACATACCTGGTTCGGACGACGAGCAACGGGCGGACCTTAGGCGACGGCGAAAAGCTCTCTCGATCTCACTCTCTCCCTCTGGCTCGCCCTCCGCTCTCTCGAGCTCTCAGATCTCTCCCTCGGAATCTCTCTCTCGGCTCCCGAACGAAAAAAAAAAAAAAAAAAAAAAAACTGGAACGAGCCCCTCTCTCTCTCCCTTGCTTCTGCCGCTGCCAGCTTGCCGGCAGGCCTGATCTTGACCCGCGGATCACGGCTGCTTTTGCTTTCTGCTCCTTTAAATCTCTGTCGCCAGAGAGGAGCGCGCGTCGCGTGAGGGAGGAAGGAGGAAGAAGATGGCGCGCGGGCCGGGCCGGGGAAGGAACAAAGGAAATGGGCCTGGCCCAAGCAAGGAAGAGGAAGAAGAATGGAAGAAGAAGGGAAAAGAGAGAAGGCCGGGCCGGCCTAGCCCCAGCTCGGTCTCCCTTTTTTCTCTTTTCTCTCTTTTTTAATTAAATCATTTTTCAAAAAAAAAATCTGACAATTAATACTAATAATGCAAATGTTCCTAAATCAAATGCACGAGTTGACTCAATCCAAAAAGTTCATATGAAAGCGAACGCACTTTTTCTCCCTACTTTTGGACTTTTTGTACCAAAGCAATGGTTTGATTTCCCATCGTACACGGTACGCCTATATAACATTTTCAACATGAACGACTGACTTTAGCTGTCTTTCTTTATTGGGAAAAATAGTAAAGCAAAGTTCTGGGCAAGTAGACATATGTAATACCCAAACGCATCTCATCATTTTGCAAATTTTTTTTGTAAGTTTGTTTGGTGCACCTACCATTATTCTTGACGAAAGTTCATTGAAGTCAATAAATTTTTCATATACATTGTGCCCTAAATATAACGCCTACATTGTCATCGTTTCGGAATTTATGTTAAGGATTATGCTAAAAAGTTCTTCAAAAGCACTTGTTAATAAGTGTCATGGAGGCTCCTTTGAACAAGATTTGTTAACATTTCCTATACACAATTCTTTTTAGTGTCATGTGCAATCAATGCTTAGGAAATCAGAATGTTTCCATTAAGTATGCTTAAGGGCACCCATTAATCGGACCTAAATATGTATACTAAAACTAACTAAAGCTTTTTCCCATGTTTATAAGGTTTGTAAAAGTCAAATTAGTGCCTTCATTTTAGGAGAAGTTCATGAAGGCTTTTCATTGGCTCAAAGCGAAACCAACATGCTCGCCTGCTGCATGGATAATTAGAGATATTGAAAATGAGCAGAGCACTATAAATTAACATGTCGATAGAAAAGTCAACTTGCACAAGCAATCTTTCTATAGTTTTATATCATACGACAATTCTTCCCGATGGAAAAATTGGAAATATATTTTCAAAAAACATATATATCTCAACATTAGTCATCCGACCCACCCTACTTGTGGGCGCTGGCTTGGGCCTTTCCCCCTCTAATTGTGGAAGGGGGAGATTCGAGTCCTGGCATACACATTGCGCACCTTACCTGCGACGTCGGGGAGGTGGGTCCCTGCAGCACCGTCCCGGGTTTATGTCGCTGGCTGCCGACTGTACGGCGGTTCTCTAGTTACCAAAAAAAAAAAAAAAAAAAAACATTAGTCAAGCGTAAACTAAGCCTTTCATGTAGAAAACAATACATACATACATATATATATGCTATCACACCAAACAAACGACGATACAAAAGAGACACATGAGATTAAGCGAAGAATAACAAAAAGAGTAAGCAACATAAAGGACAACTATTAGGCACTCATTTTCCTATATGGTATTAGAGTACAATTCAAGAGTGGTTTGGCTTTCTTATTATACATCCAATCGATCATCACATATTAAATTTTTCGTTTTGATGGAACTGGACCCCAGATAAATAGTATGAACCCATAACCTAAGTCGGCCGCCGGATTACAATTTCAATGCAAAATGGCGGAATTTGCTAGGAACTATCGTAACATTTCTGACGTAAATTTACCGGAAGCTTCTCTTAAAATGCTTTTCTTTTTCTTTTTTTTTTTTGTTTTGGGCCTTCCAACGTCAATGCTGCCTTGCCCGAGAAGGCTTAAAAAAACGCGTCGCAAACGTGTGTCCGTACAAGCCAAGTGCTATAAAGCCGTTCATCGCCACCCTCGTCTTCCCGCAGCTCCCAATCAGTATTCGCTCATTTCTCTAGGGCTTACGCGCGCCGGCTCGTGCATAACATTCAGCTTCCATTGATTTGATCAGAGCATACCTGAGAAAACATGACGGTTTGTGAATTCTGCTTCTGTGATTATGTTTGGGTGTCCAGATCTCTTGTTTCTCTTCTCTTTCATCTCTTTGAATTAGCTGGTTTCGCGTGTTGACGTTGTCTGTGCACTGATCCGCAGAAGAAGATCGTGTTGAAGGTTCAGATGAACTGCCAGAAATGCAGAACCAAGGCTCTTCAGACCATCACCGAAGCAGATGGTAACGACCCTCTACTTCCCATGAACTTGGTTTTATGCTTAGGTTAATTGGCCTTATTCGATGATGTTTTCATCGCGTCTGATCTTGAATCATCACTTCTGCTCAACCTCAGTTCCTCCAAAACGAATTAATAATTTTCACTTCGACTGTTGCCGCTGTTTTAAATTACACAATCAATTTCCCTGACAAGCTATGCTGTCAACATATGCAGGTGTAAACTCAGCGGCCTTTGAAGGAGAAGACAAGGTGGTGGTAATTGGGGAAGGAGTTGACGCAGTGCCTCTGGTCAACCGTTTAAGAAAGAAAGTCGGTCCAACTCAGATTATTAGCCTCGGAGAAGGGAAGTAACACCCATGAAATGAAAATACTCACATGAAGAAAATGACATGACTCAGATTTTTCCTTTCTGTTCTTTTTCCTATTTTGAGAGAGAGAGATTGTCAAGTTTCATTAGGAGGCTGCTGAAATTTTTTGTATTACTTTTCTCGGCTCTTTTTACAATTATGATTCGACATGAATAACAATATAAAAATGTTAATATATTTAGTGAGATTTTACATATACAATCATTTTTTTTTATATGTCTATGTGTCTTATTCCTAATTTTTGTTGGTAAATAGATCGATAGTCTACATATGATCCTGGAAGCGAGTCAATCAAAGTAAATACTTCGTTTTTTATCTTCCTTTTTCTAGTTTTATTAATATATTTGCTACTAAACTTTTTACATATTCATTCGATGAGAGGGAGGGGGAGAGACATGGTCATGTAAAAGGTCAACAAGTCTTAAGAATTCTGGTCAAAAAGCCGACTAGAATTGTCCTTACCAACGGATTGAATGGGAAAACTCGTTCGCGAAGGTCTTGGTCCTCTTTTAATAATACAAAATAAGGTCTTCGTTCCTTCTGTAAACAGAGAATTCACCTAATTTGTAGGTGGGTCAAATCAGTACGAAGACCTGCTATCAACTAAAAGGTGGTAAAGGACAAGTGCACTGACGTTTGGGCCGCGGTTTCATACTTCAATTAGGTGACTCAAAATTTCTTATAATCATATCAACCTTGAATATCTATTAACTTTTTCATGAATATACCGATTAAAGTCATTTTCAATTGACAATAATTTCACAAGGATGACCAAACATCGTTCCAAGTCCCCAACCCCATGAAATGCTACATCTACGAACCAATTCGAAATAGCCTTCTTGGTAAAAGAATCGAGTTGAGCTATAATCGTTGTTTGGTAACTCCCAAATCTAGCATTCCAACGTCTAAGACCTATGTTGAGTGGTCTAGTATTTAGTGTGAATCCATTGATCATGTGTTCAAATCATGTGAGTGTCTTCCAACTTAGAATAAGTGACATGTCAACTGCTTATAGAGGGCCTCCTTGAATGCTCCATATACCTATTACTTATAACCACGTTGACCCGTGAAATGCACGGGTTAGAATTAGCAATATTTCCATGAAATATAACCCAATTAAAACCAAATTTTACTTTGACCTTCTATGTAAATATAAGTGTTAAAATTAAATGGTTGCAAATAAGAAGTAACATAAATGAATATACTAAGTATATAACAATTAACCACGTATCACATAATATATGTACATATATACACACACACATATGCTCATGCGCAACGTTCACTGCTAAGGGAAAATGGGGTAAGGACACCGTAAATACCAAAAGTTCAAAAAAGTATACAGAAGTGTCAAAATCAGAAAAAATTGGAATACTTAGACTCCATTCGTTTTGCAGAATATTTTCTTTGTTTTCCATCTTCTTCTTTCTTGGCCGGTTGCCGGCCACGGTGATGGCCACGACCGGCCACCGGCGAGCCTCGAGCTCGCCGATGAGCACAAGGCTCGCCAAATCGACGAGTGCAAGCTTGAGATTAACGAGCTCGAGGTTCGCCTAGCGATGGCCAACAACTAGCCAAGAAAGAAGAAGATGTGAAACAAAGAAAAGAAATAGAAAAGAAAAATGAAATTAAAAATAATTCGAATTAAAAAAGAAAAGAAGAAGAAGAAAGGGAGGAGGAACTGAGGATTTGTAGAGGTGTGAGATAAAAGAGATCGAGTGAGAAAAATGTTTTCCACTTTTTAAAAGTGAAAAACATTTTCTTCCAATTTAGAAGACTTTTTTTCCTTTCATGGAAAACATTTTCCCCAAGGAATTTATTTTCCGTGAAACAAACGCCGGAAAATCTAGAAAACGTTTTCCGGAAATTATTTTCCGCGAAACAAACGGAGCCTTAAGTGCCAATGGCGAGAAATTCCGGCCAAATGGCTAACGTGGCATTTTCCGGTGACTTTTTCTACTGACGTGGCAATTTCTTTTTTTTTTTTTTAAATTCCACGTGGCGCTATAAACCACCAAAATTAATTTTTAATATAAATAATAATTATAAAGAAATAAATAAACCAAATTATTAGAAAGGGGGGATAGCAGGTTCAGCGAAGGCCTCCACAGCCCTTGCCGAACTTGCTGTTCCCCCCTTTTTTATTTTTTAATAATTTACTTTATTTAGTTATTTTTAATTAATATTAAATTAATAAATTTATGGACAAAACGATGTCGTTTTGCACGTTCATTGTTGAGTAAGCATTCTGATGAGCCACTTAGACCACTTTAAACTATTAAAATAAGCCACGTTGGATTTCTATTTACCCTTGCCAATGTTGGCACTTAAGGCCCCGTTTGTTTGCGTTTCTTTTTTTTTTGTTTTTAAACAGTTTTTCTGTATTTTTGTTCCTGGAACAAAAAAGGAACAGTAAACGCGTTTGGGTGCGTTTCTGTTCGCTTTTTGTTCTTTTGTTTCCGAAAAAAAAGAAAACAACAAGAAACACAAATGAGAAACACTTTTTTTCTTTTTCTTTTTTTCTCTTATTTTCTTGTTCTTTTTTTTTTGGCCGGCGGCCTCGCCCAGCCACGGCGAGGCTCGCCGGCCCGGCGAGGCCGACGCTCGTCCCCGGCGAGGCCGAGGCTCGCCGTAGGTGGGCGAGGGTGCGCCTCGCCATGGGCCGGGCATGCTCGAGCTCGCCCAGCCATGGCGAGGCCGACCTCGCGCCGGCCTGGGCGAGCTCGATCTCGCCCAGATCCGGCGAGGCCGAGCTCGCCCAACGGCCGGCGAGCCTCGGCCTCGCCCGGCGGTGGCCGCGGGCCGCGCCCTCGCCACCGGGCGAGCTCGGCCTCGTCGGCCGGTCGCCGGCCAAGGCCTTGGCCGGCGGCCGGCAAAAGAAGAAAAAAAAAATGAAAAAGAAAAAAGAAAAAAAAGGAAAAAAAAGAAAAAAATAGAAAAAATAAAAGAAATAAAAAAATTATCCAAATTTACCAAACATGTTTCTGTTTATTTTTTATTTCCGGAACAAGTTTACCAAACGCGTGTTTTTGTTCAAAAATTGTTCCCCGGAACAGAAATACTTTTTTTTATTTCTGTTCCCTAGAACAATTTTTAAATAGAAACACAAACAAACGCGCCCTAAGTGTCCTGATTTTTTTTTTTTTAAGTGGCACTTAAATGTACATTTTGGAAATTTTGGCACTTAAGTGTCTACCCGTGTCAAGTTTTGGCACTTGCGATATACTTTTCTCAAGAGAAAACTAATAAATTACTAAGCGTGATGCTTAGCATAGGCTCTTCCAAGCCTTATCAATTGTAACTTGATAGTTGATTTTATTTTTTGGAGCTGCCATTAATCGGTTATGGTTGATTAGACACTAAAGTAAAATGTGGATGGACCAGAGATTCATCGGATTCGGGAACTTGATTATACTAGATTAATCTAATGTTTTTTTGGTATATTTTCTCTTTATTTCAAAAATGTTTTGTACGTAGTCTTTATCAATAAATCTTAAGCCACAAACTTGTGAAGGGTGATCATATAGGCATGCAATCAAGAAAGGGTAAGAGGACCTCTATTGTGAGGTTGATTGACTGATCCTGCGGGTTGCATAGGTTGTAGTTGATAACAATTAGATGCAAGATAACCATGCCGACACTAGTGTTTGCAAAATGGGTTGCGCAAGGAGGAAGAACTTGAAGTAGCAAGTATCGCATTTGTTGGTGTGGAGATGGACACAATAGCAGGTGGTTCTTTCAAGGTAGCCAGTCAAGTCTCCTCACTTAATAATTCCGATACAACTATCTCAATACGAGGAAATATATCCCTATGTGAAGGGAGGCCCTCATGGGTTCAAACTCATCATTGAAGGTCATCAAAAATTGCATGACATGCATACCATCACGATTTTCAGAAAATTAGTGAGCATCACTAATGGACTGGCTTGC
The DNA here is from genome assembly GCA_016097485.1 of Eucalyptus sideroxylon x Eucalyptus melliodora. Taxonomy (NCBI): domain Eukaryota; kingdom Viridiplantae; phylum Streptophyta; class Magnoliopsida; order Myrtales; family Myrtaceae; genus Eucalyptus; species Eucalyptus sideroxylon x Eucalyptus melliodora. The sequence goes on along the minus strand of CM027828.1, from coordinate 73,140,095 downwards.
CTCTTGATGCATGTGATATAAGTTCCCTAACAGCTGATATTTGTGGGTAATATTTGAATTGGAATAATGACCGACAATAAGATCCCAAGCTTCCTTTGTCGTATTAAAAAGATAAAACTAGATTCAAATAAATGGGATCGAAGTGTTTTGAAATCATATGAGAACATGATGACTTTTACTATCCCATTCTTCGAAATGATCCACAAATTTAGCCTCAGTTTCCTTAGAAATTTTAGCTAGTGCATAAATATCTCAAGTGACATAGCTCCAAAGCTAGCGTCCTTTCTAGAAGCTTAATATTTCTTAAGCCCATAAAACATAATTAAAACCATTTAAAATAGTCTGAAGGGCTAATACCTTGAAAAACCCCAAACTGGTACACTTGTGACAAATTTACCCCAAACTATTTTTTTGACCATAAAAAACCCCAAACTGGTAAACTTGTGACAAATTTACCCCGACTGATTATAAAAAACCCTAAACTGGTACATTTATGACAAATTTACCCCAAATTAATTTATTCGACTGCAAAAAACCCTAAACTGGTAAATTTGTGACAAATATACCCTATGCTAAATTGAATTAATACCACAAAAAAATCATAAAAATTGTAAACTGTGACAAACGGAACATAAAATCCTAAATTGGTATACTTGGTTAACATCACGTGTCATTTAACTTAATAATTTGAGAATAAAATTTAACGAAAACTAACATAGGGTAAATTTGTCACAAGTGTACCAGTTTAGGATAAATTTGTCAAAAGTATACCAGTTTGGGGTTTTTTGTGGTCAAAAAAATAGTTTGGGGTAAATTTGTCACAAGTGTACCAGTTTGGGGTTTTTTTAGGGTATTATCCCTAGTCTGAATGGGTGTTGTGATGTCCAATTTATACGTAATAGGCACTTTACCAATATAAAAACCAGCAGAACTGAATCTGTCAGAGAATAGGTATGGATAAAACAAGACCAAAAACAAATTTAGGATGTCAAAATACCACGGTTGGAAAACACCAAAAACCAATCAGAAAACGATCGAACCGATTAGAAATGTGACGAAACCTGTCTGGTCGATCTTATATGAACTGGTCAACGGTAAAAAATCAGAGATGACGTGGCACTAATGTAGTGGACGACGTTAGTAGTGTGAAGAACTGTTGGTGCTTGCAGTTGAGTATCTCAGTCGAGGCGCGTGAGATGGCGACATGTGGAGGTGCGTCCAGTGGTGGTTGGCGACAAAACTTCACAAGCTGCTTCAATGGAGGGGCGGTTAATCGTGGGTTGGCAAAAATAAAAATAAAAATAAAAATCGTGGGTTGGCGTTTGTTTTTCGAAATAGGTGGCGGAAGGCGTCCAAATCACCATGAACAGTGGCGAGCTCCCCAAGTTTCAGACCCGGCAGCGCGTGTGGTGGCATTGGTCGTCCGTTGGCGACAAAATTTCAGGATTTGTCTCATTTAAGGGCGGCAGTCTAATGATGGTGCCGTTTTTTTTTAAATGAGCTGCGGAAGCATGCCAAATAATAGCAACTAAAGGCCTTGGTCTTTGCGAAGAATTAGGAGATACCAAGCCGATGCGACTGGTATAGTGGCAACCATCTTGTAATAGACTCGATGAACGCTCTTTAGATAATAATGGCTCTAATACCAAGTTGAAATTAGTAATTTGGGATAAACGAGAGGAAAGCATAGTATATTCACATTACAAAATGAAGACTACAAGCATTCCTTATATAGAGGGTGAGAAGGCAATTAAGTTCAATTATAATTAATGTAAATTACAATTAACCTAATCTCAATATATATAAGTCTAACATCTATTTTCTTTTCGTCTTTTCTTTTTTAACTCGAGTGTGGGGGGAAGTTGGAGTAACTCCTCCAAGTATGAGAACGAGATAAAGACATGGAAAAACAGCTCACCCTTGATTTTAGTGGACCAGGCCACATTAAATGTCATTGACTTGCAGTTAGTTCCAGTCATTTATTGTTTAAAGTTTGATTGGTTTCTTTCTTTTGTAAGAAAAGTTTGACTGGTTTAGGATTGAGAAGAGATGATCCATTTTCTGAGTAACGAAGTTTTTAAGCTTATTATCAGCCCGGAGGTTGGATTAGTAATATAAGCTTACTCTTAAGTGATTTGGAGTCCCACTAGTCACGAGTATGTTGCCCCTCCATCATTCATCATCATCATGATGTTTTGGTTGGTTCCTTTGTAATGTAAGTTTGATCACACCGTGGTGTAGGATTACCACAACTCTAGTCCTACTAGCACAATGGCATAACTGTAGCAATGAACTCTTTCAAAGCACAAATATTTTATGGTGAATGTGGAACTCCAATGATAATGTTTAGAGGTCAATGTTGAAGCCTGAATTTTTTGTTGACAATTTAGGTAATCTTTATGTGAAAATAATAAAAGACATATCTAATAAGACATACATAAATAAATAAAAATAAATGATAATAGGGCTTAATTGGGTCTCAGTCTAGTTTGCGCAGCCCACAAAAGCTATCCTCAGACCATTCGCGGCCCAAATCCACCAATATAAAAAGAGCCCATCACGTAAATAAGCCTAGCAACCAGGCTATCATCCGAATTTTGTGTCATTAATATTCTAAAAAAGAAAAAGATAACGATTCAGAAAATATTTTTTAAAAATGATTGTTTGTATAGCTTGAATTAATTAGTTAATAGAAAATATTTTTACTATCAATAATAATTATGCATCCACATTTTTGTGACCAATGTATTTTTATTTTTCATTCATCTTTACAAATAATACAAATAATTAATTTAAAATTATTTATTTTTCACAAAATAGATGAAAATTAATGCCCAATGTGTGGCCCAAGTAAGAAAGCACAGGCCTCTCCCTCTCTTTTCGCCCGTGTCGCCGATCACCGAAGTCGAAAGAGATGTCACAGCCGAAAGCTAAAAAACACAGAATCGAGAGATTCGTTTGGAGCTTCTTCTACGCGGACGCCGATCTCCTGCGACGCCGCCACCGCCAAGACGTCGCCGTTCGCGGCCAAAGACAGGCTCCGAGGGATGTGCATCCTTGCTTTGTTTATTGAGCTGAATCCGAGGTTTGTGATTTAAGGTTTCGAGTAAGCGTAGAAATGGTGATGGTGGATCTGTTGGTAGGAGTTTAAATGCGTTCTGATGTCATTGCAATTGTCTGGATCGGAATTGACGCTTCGATAATGACTCCGTGTTCTGTTTTTGAACTGATCGCCAACTGTTCGTTAAAATGCCCGAACGAAATTCGGAATGCAATTTCGAGAAGCATTCTTATGCTTTAGTGTTTGGAATGATTGTTGTGTAATATACCTGTTCGAATCATTTACAGCGTCTCTGTTTCCAGTGATTTCAGACTATGGCCGAGACATCCACATGCCATGGCTACTTGATTTGTTGTTCAAATCCATCTATGTATGTTGTCTCTGATCCTGATATTCTGCCATGCATATAGATTCATTTAATCAATTATCTAGATGAGCAAAGCATGTCGACTTACACCACAAGTAACGTATACTCCAAGGGGCCATGAATTCGTTTTGGCATCTAATGAATTATATTCGCTGGATTGAGATTATGCTTGCTGGTTGTGTAAATCCCACTCTCTTCCGTACAGAGTATTTAAGAGTCTGTGACATATTGGAATTAAGCTCCATATTGGCTACACTGATTACTCTTAAGCCCTATCCTATGATATTGGTACAGTGAACAATAATTGTATAAAAAGCATACTGCATCACATTATTGGTATGAATCTTTACTCGGTTTATTCTATCAGTAGACAATAAAGGTTCGTTTGTTTAATGGAAATTCGTCCCCTCATTATTGTTATCAGATTTTTCGAGGTTTGGATGACGGAAAACCAATGGATCTATGGAATAACAAACTTAGATTGTGGGAAAACAACTTCCCATTCTGGCAAGAAGGAGGTCTGTTTGTTTCATTGAAACTTCATGATAAAAAAAAAAAATACGTTTAGTTTTCATTTATTTGATGGTTTAGAGAAAATGATTTTTCTTGTCAAAAGACGAAGTCATTTACTCCCAATTTAAGCTCGTTGTTTTCATATCCAAGAAAAACATTTTCCATAGATCGACTAGTTTTCCATAATCCAAACACCAAAAAGTCAGAAAATGATTTTCTGAAAACAATTTTCCTTCAAAGAAATGGACATTTTATGACACTATCATAGAATGAGGAACTGACCTTTTTTTCCCCACGAAGGTATGCACCCTTCTAGGAATATTGGCAGCGATGAAGAACATTGCTTTACGGGTCATCTTCATTAGATAGTACTTGAGGTGTATTTTAGGACACCTAGTACCGTCATACTTCTTGTTGAACTATGGCACCTTGAAGGTTTAAGGAATTTTCTCACTCTTGAATAGGGAGAGAAGCTTATGCCCTTACAACAAACACAACCGCTCTTCCATTTTGGCAAGGCGTGTAGAACTCTTTTCTTCTAATAGGAAGACAAGTTCTTTCATAGAAGGATCAAGGTCCACTATGAGAGGTGTGACCGAAGGGACTTCTCCAGCTATTCCCTTCTGTTGAAACATAATTTTTGGTAACCTTAGGAAAATAAAAATAAAAATCACAAATAAAAGGAAAAAATGGGGGAAATCGATTTGATTGATTATGCATGGAAATTTGAATTTTTGATGAATATTCTGATTTTGTTAAATGCAGAACCAATTTAAAAATCAAGTGAATAAATGGCAAAAAATTTTACAAAATGGAAGAAATCTGAGTAAAATCGAGTTGATTGCGAAATCACACCCCGATTTATAGCTTTGATTTAGTGCGACAAAAGATGGAAACTCGCAAAGTATCATACAAAGCGGCCGTCTAGAATCACTATAAAAGAGAGTTGCATTTTTCGTGACTGAGAGAGGGAATTCAAAAAAATTTCAGAGAAAAGATTGAGAGAAAATTCGTACGAGGAAAAGCAACCTTCGTCCATTTTGGTCAAAGGAGAAAACCTTTTCTTTCTCTGACAAAAAAGGGAAAAGTCAGCAAAGAGAACAGGGAGTTTCGGTGAGAGAAACGTGTGAATGGACAGGTGAGAGAGGAGAAAATAAAAAAGAGAAGCAAAAAAAGGCTACCGTTCTTCTTCTCCGTGGCCTCCCTTTGCTGCGTGACCGACCCCGCACCGCCGGTCTCTAAGCTGCTTGAGTTGCTTTCGCCACATCTCCGCCACCGCCGTCTCGCCGAACTCACCCTTGACACATAGCGCATTACCGTTGCGCCCGACGCTGCTGCCGCGATCCGCATAACCTGCGAACCCCCGCACCGAGCCTCCGCCCGTCTCCGCCATCGCTACTTGCTGCTCCCGCTACGCTTGATAAGCTGCGATCAGCCTACTGGCCCCCACAACCCCGTTCGCCGTGCCGGCCATTGGCGTTCGTGACCTGCTCCTCTCCTGCTGTCGCTGTCCCATAGTAGCACCCCGCCGGAGTCCTTCCCTCAACCGACGCTACGCCAGCGACAAGCAGTAACGCTTTTGCCTCCCGCTGCCCGACGCTCGCTCGCTATCCCCGAGCAAGAGCCCAACGCCACTTGTTGTGACATTCCCGAAGGTGAATTACTCAAAGAAGGCTATTGGATTACTAAGTCCGAAGACTTGGCACGGACCCTCCCAAGTCCTACCAATCGCGACTTGATACTAAGAAATTAACTTATTTAAACATGCAATTATACTTAATTTGAGCCGCCACAAACCAATTAGGGTTGGTTAGAAACCCAAGTAAAGTATAGGAGAATACTTTAATTTTGCAAACCAGAGATTCAATAGGTTCGGGGAGATGGTTACACTAAAACAATCTAACACCCTTTCGGTACCTTGTCATTTTAATTTCAAAAATATTTTGCAGGCAATCTTGATTAATTTTAACCTAAGCTACTAACATGCAAAGGGTGGTCATGCAGGTGCACAATCAATGAAATAACATTTAATAAATCGGAGTGATAAATTGTAAGAAATTATAAACTACAACTTGATTAAGGTCCACTCTTTAAAGAAAAAACTTACAAAAATGCTAATAAAAATGCATGCCCTAAACATGATTTTCTAAAAGACATGATATCTAATTTTTTTTCTTTTTTTCTTTTTTTAATATTAATTAAATGTAAACTTAATTTAGATTTGATATGCATGAATTTTACTTTAATGATATGTGAGATGCAATTCATGTGGCATAACTTGAACTATTACTATATGTATGCAATCTAATTTACATAATCCTAAATATGCATGTGCTATATGATATGGGATGTATGACGTGGTAATTCTATATGCATGTTCTTTTTATGATTTTTTAATGATTTTTTTATTACACATATGCAACCTACACTAACAATGATGACATGAAATGGGATTAATATGAACTAACCTATTAACTAAACAAATAAATGACTTTTGTGTTTTTTTTAAATGACTTAATAATTCTTATTAAGAAAAACAACATAATGATGCAATACTAATCTTTGGCTTTTTTAATAAAAAAAATATACGATGGGAATATTAAAACATTAACCTATGACCCACTAATATTTTTTAGTTTTGGTTTTATTGAAAGAAAATTATCCTAATTCTATATGAATCTTAAAAATCAAAATGCATTGCCTTAAATATGAAATGTGTATGGACCTAAGTGCCTAAGTTCTAGATATGATATAATTTTATTAATAAACAAATTCTAATTAAATAAACCTACATGCTCTAATGCAGGATTTTGATTTTTTTTTTGATTTTTTGATTTTTTTTAGTTTTTTTAAAAGATAAGTAATAAATATTAAATCTAAGCCATCAACAAAATAAATGATTAAAATAATTGAAAAAATAACATGTTGTCTCACAAGTCAAATTAACAATTATCATAACCCTAATTATCACGGCAAAGAGATCGAAATAATCAAAAATCTGATCCGAAGTTTTATGGATCAAATTAATAATTATAATGATTTAATAATCAAAATTCTACCAAAAGTCCAAAAATTAATGTAATTAAAACAATAATATGATGTCTCTCGGATTAAATTAATAATTACATTAATTCCGGACAAAATGCTCACGAATAATGCCTACAAGATTCATGAGGTTCCAATTTAAATAACTAAACTTAAAAAAAAAAAAATAAAGTAAATAGAAACAAGAAAATAAAACTACCTCATTTCCTTTTCTTTTTTTCTTTTGTTTTTTCCTTTCTTCTTTTTCTTCCCAAGAGACTTGGGCGTGGCAGTGGCTACTCACCGTTGGGCACCGGTCACGGTCGTCGGATCTCCGGCGAGGATCGGCAATGGGTGAATCGGCGGTGAGCGGTCCGCGGTAGCAATGAGGTCGCGGTGGTGTCATCGATTGGTAGCGGGCGAATTGACGATGAACAGACCGGGGGACATTGTTGGGATCGTCACAAATCAGCACGATGGCGGCTTTATAGAGATGGTGGAGCAGCTCGGCAGCAGCGACGTGCAGGGTTGAGCTGCTGCGGGGAGCGTTGGCGAAGGAGATCGGAGGCGCGAGCGTCACGGATCCGGTACTTGGGTGGTCAGAGGTGCAGCAACAACGGGAGCATAACGGACCGACTCGAAATCGGCTGGGCTGCGGGTTGCAGAGGCGCGGTTGTCAGGCTACAACGAAGGAGCAGTTCATCGAGCAAAGGGTGGAGTGGCTCGACTCGAGCTTGGCCAGAGCAGCAACAGCGTCGGTACAGAGTCAGATCGGCACTGGGCGGTCGCGGACAACCGGCGGAGCGCGATGGGCGGCGGTTCAACCGCCGGCGGTGGGTGGAGAAGTGGTAGGTGCGACAATGAGCGAACGAGCCACGGCTATGTCGGAAGGGGAACGGGCGGTGGCCGGCACGGAGCGAGACTACCCACGCGAAGAAGACGACTAGGGGTGAGCGGTTCCGGAGTTCCGGTTCGGTTCCGCTGGAACCTACCCTCGGGTACGGGTTCCTCATTTTTTGGAACCCGGAACCTACCCGTCGAACCAAGAACTTAGAACCTACCCCGTCATAGTTCCGGGTTCGTTCCGGTTCCAACGGTTCTTTTTTTTTTTTTTTTTTTTTTATTTTTTTTTTTTTCATTTTTAGTTTTAAAAAAAAAAAAATGAACGCAGCAATAATAAACAATCTTATACCTCTTAATCCTCACTCTTTTTTTGAGCTTATTCTTCAAATCATGATTAACACAGAAAAATAGCTTAAACTCATCATAACGGTCCGACACCTTGACAATCCTTCAAGGAGCAATACTCCAAAACTGTAGATGTTTAATTTTTGTGTGGGTTTCTAAGTTTTCATGACTTCGGGAGTCTGATAACCTGCACTTCTAGTTCTAGGAGGCACTATAGGAGTGCCGATAAGAGGAATTAGGCCAAACTCTGAGGTGCAACCTTCAAGGTATGCTGCCATGGATAAACCTCCCGTCTCTGGCTGAATGGATGTGAGCAATGCCTTTAGCCACTCCTAGAGAAATCTTCACCCGCGATGCCTAGTCCAATGGTTGTCTCCCACCTTCTGCAAATCATTATCAGAAGGTAATTGTCAATAGTGCAGCAAATAGGAGACAACCTACACTTCTTTCGACAAACCTTCCCCGTGTATCCCACCTCACAGTTTTCTCTACTTTACAGACGAAAGTGCTGGTCTTCCCTCCATTGCACAAATCAGCCCCATTCAAAACCAGAACAAGAACAACCCTAACAATAGCCACTGAATAGCAAAATGAAGATCCCAGAACAGCCATCTTGGTCTTATTTTGGGATACGGAAGAACCTACATGACACAACCCCACAAATTCCCTTCCCTCACTATGTATGTACTTGGATCACACAAGCATGACACTCACATCTTAGAAATCGACCAAATAAAGCAGCTAAAATGTTAGATTAGGTCTAACAGTTAAGAGCAGAAACAAGAGATTAGACTTGCGATTGAAGCTGGAGGAGGCAAGTTTCTTCGGTGTCGAGGGCATCGGGCGGCGTTGAGGGGCCGAGAGGTGTCAAGCGGGTGTCGAAGGGGCCAAGCGGGCGTCGAGGGGCCGAGAGGTGTCGAGCGAGCGTCAAGGGCATCGAGGGGGCCGAGCGGGCGTCGAGGGCGTCGAGGGGGCCGAGCGGGCGTAGGCGTCAAGGGGGCTAAGCGGGCGTTGAGGGCGTCGAGGGGCCAAGAGGTGTCGAGCGAGTGTTAAGGGCATCAAGGGGGCCGAGCGGGCGTCGAGGGCGTCAAGGGGGCCGAGCGGGCGACGAGGGCATCGAGCGGCGTCGAGGGGCCGAGAGGCGGGGAGGGGCGACACGACAGCTTGTCGGGCTCAACGGCGAGACGACTCATCGGACGGCGGTGGGTGGTGGTGGTTCGGTGGCCAAGAGGTGGTGGTGAGTAGGGCGTGGGGGCGGCGGTGTGGTGGTGGGTGAAGCGGCGGCCATCAAGAGGAAGGAAGAAGAAGAAGAAGAAGAAGAAGAAGAAGAAGAAGGGGGGTCGTCCGAGAGAGGGGGAGAGAGAGAGAGAGAGAGAGAGAGAGAGAGAGAGAGAGAGAGAGAGAGAGAGAAGAGAGAAAAGGGAAGGGGGAAGAATTGGCGGAAAAAGGGGGAAATCACATTGGGGAAAGTGAGGGGCTAGGTTTTTTTTTTTTTTTTTTTTTTTTTTTAATAATTCTGACCGGTTTCGGTTCTGGTTTCGATTCCGGTTTCTGTGGAAACCGGAACCGGAACCGGTCCCTTTAGAATCGGGAACCGAACCATACGCGCTCCGGTTCGGTTCTCGGTTTCCAGTTCTACCCAGGAACCGTGCTCACCCCTAAAGACGACACTGTTCCTGCTTTTTTTTACTTTCCCTGCTAATTGACATCTTTTCGTGGTCTCCTCTCTCTACAGAACCCTCACACGTCTCCCTCACTCTCACTTTTCTGCTTTGCCTCACGTCATCTCTCTCTGTATCTTCTCTTCTCTCCACCTTTTTTCTTTTGACTTTTCTCCTTACCAAAACTCTGTTTTCTTTTTCTAAACTTTTTGAAAACCGAATGAAGAAACCCCCCACTTTCACGTCTCGCTTTCTCTATTTATATAGGAAAAACTCGAGTTTATTTTTGTAGGTGGAGATTTTCACTCAACCACTTAACAAAAAAATGGCTCCAAAATCACACGATAACTTTTTTTTTTGAATTTTGAAATGAGGATATATTTTCAACAACAAAGATTTTCAAAACCAAATGTTTTATTTTATTTATTATTTTCTAAAATATTAGGTGTCAACACCATTGCTCCAAGTTCCACTGCTGCCCGAGCGACGCACACCACAATCGTTTGTCCATTAGCGGCTGTGCCTCTCGTGCATGTCGCCGCCGCCCAGCCTTCGCCGAGCTCCGACGCCGAGCACCATCTTGCTTTGCCCTTTTCCAAACTTCAATTTATGTGGTTTTTGTTATTTTTATTTTTCTTTTGTTTCATGTTATTTTAGTTTTTTTTTTTTTAAGTTCCATTATTATTGTTCGATTGGAATATTGCAATGGGATTTCCATATTATGAATATTGTAGGCATTAACCTCAGGAATTTTGCCCAAAATTATTGTAATTACTAATTTGATCCGTAAGATATCAAATCATTTTTTAATTATATTAATTTTTGGGGCTTTTTAATAGTATTTTAGTTGTTAAACTATTATAATTATTAGTTTGATCCGTAAGACTTCGGATTAGACTTTTAATTATTTTGAGCTTCATGTTGTGACATTTAGGGTTAAAGTAATTGTGAATTTAACCTATGAGACAATGGGTTATTTTTTCGATTATTTTAATCATTTATTTGTTAAATGTCTTGATTGTTTAGATTTAATGTTTATTTGATAATTACTTGTCTTGGAAAAACATTAAAAAATCAAAATCTTGCATCTGAACATGTAGGCTTAGTAAATTAGACATGTAGGTTTAGTAAATTAATTTTTTTTTAAGGATTACATTTTTAGGATTCCATTTTTAGATAATTTTTTGAAATAGGTTAGGGTTGGACCTAAATAACTTTTTATTTATTTATATAAATAGGGTTTTAGATAATGTTTACTCATTTTAATTAACTCATTTTTTCTAAAAAAAAATAGTTTTCTAAAATAGGATAAGGTTTAAGTCAAATTAATCCCTAAAATAAATTAGAAAATTATTCATTTTAGATAGTTTAATTAGGATTTTTTTTTGTTAGTAAAATTAGGTCATGTAGTTAAAAATGCATTTTTATAAAAGAATTCTAATTTTCAAGAAAACCCAAAAAAAATTTGTCTGCTTTGAGTGATGCAATTTATTTTTATTATTGAATGTTTAATAATGGTTGAACACTCGTGTGATCACCTTTTGACATGATAGTAATTTAGGTTAAAATAAATCCAAGCTGCCTGCAAAAATATTTAAAAATAAAAAATAAAAAGAAATGATACCAAAAGGGCATTAGAAAAATCTAGTGTAACTTAGTCCCATAGTCTCTAGTTTGTAGGAGTAAAATAATCCTCTCATTATTTTACTTAGGCGTCTAATCAACCTACCATAAACCGATTAATGATGACTCCTAGTTAATAATCTTTTCCATGTTAAATATTTGAACCTTAAGTCGCGAATTGGTATGGGCTTGGGAGAGCCCAAGCTAAGTTTAAAGACTTAGTAGTCCATTAACCTAGTTTTATGTGGTGCACCCAAAAATTAGGTCGCGACACCTTCCAATAAGATAAATAGTTGATGACTCAAGAATGCAGACAGAATGGGCATAAATGTAGGAGGTTTTGGATCCCCAGCAGTAGGTAGGACAGCGAAAGTCTTGATTTGCTTGGAAATTTCCGCCAGCATTGTTGTAATTTGAGCCAGCTGGTTCTCCACATTGGTCAATCGAATGTTTGAATCTTAGTTCTTCATATGTGCTCTTAAGCGAGTTCGAATTGGAGATCTTCTTTGGTCATAATTACTACCAAAGGACTTTTCTAATGCTTGTGCGCCCAAGGAAAGTTGAAACTACCCCGTGTGACCCCACTTTTTGATTGATTATTCCACAATAACTGAACTGGAATCTCTTCTTGATGTCTTACATAGTTTGCCAAGCTCATCTTGATCGCTGATCATTCCTTCAATGAGCGAAGCTGGATGGCTATTCAACTGTCAACTACGTATTAGTGTACGAACTTGGCACTCAATGCACGACCAACACAAATAGCATTTTCAATGCACACGAACACACATTCGAGAACTTGCGAACTGTCCATGTGCGCGCACAGCACACAAAACTTGCGCTTTTCTCCCTTTCTCTTTTATTTCTTCTGAGCTCTCACGAACGGGAGGACTTGGTCTCTCTTTTCTAGGATGAGGCTGCCCCCTTTTTATCCATGGAGAGTGGCCTTTGAATACTGAACCGATCCTCCCTCCTTTGACTACTGAATCGAAACCTCAAACTCTGGCATTTGCCTAATCAACTCAACTGATCATCCTCCACCTTTTGGTCTCTTACGTGTTAGCCGGTTCTTTCCCATCCTTCTTGTTAAATCTACATGGCGTAAAATTTGCATTTACCTCTTGGTTCAAGCTCGGCTAGGCCCGACCGGTCGGGCCTCCGTTCAGCCTGACTTGGGCCCAAACGACGGGCCCAAGCGGGATCAAAGACTGGTCGCGGTGGTGTCCAGCTCCGTAGGGGCTGCTCCGGCGACGGCAGGACGGTGCCTCCTCGGCTAGGCAGGCGGGGGCGAACGTCCCCACTTCCTCAATCACAACGGCGTCCCTCCGGCCACCAGTGGTCCTAGGGTGCTTTACATGGAGGAGCCAAAAATGGAAATCTCGTTCCGGGCATTTTGGCGAGCAGGTGGTAGGCATGAGCGAACAGAGGGGCTTTCGACCCAATCGGGGCTCGAGACAAGCCTAGGATTCTCGGAGTGACCAGCAAACAAATGGTGACCTGTGGGGGACCTATGGAGGCCAGAGCTCGCCCGAAACGAACGGAACGAGCTCCAGCCAACTCGACTTCAAGGACCACACAGCAGGTCTTCGATGAAATACCAACCTGAGTTTCGGCAGGAATGGTGGTGGTCGTCGACTCACCGCCGGCGGCTAGGCATTCCAAGGGCTCCTAGAGTCCTTGGCGGGCCTCCACGAGTCTTTCTCCTCCTCTTTTTCTCTCTGGTTTCCCTCCGGTTTCCTCTCGACTCCCCTGTTCCTCTCCGTTCTATTCTCTCCTTCTCTGTGCTACTGGGTTCCGAGGATTACAGCAGCGGTCGGCAGCTCACTGGCGGCAGCTGGACGTCCGGGGCTCCTCGGCTCCCTCTCCGGTTCTCTGTCCTCTCCTTCGGTTTTATGCTTGGCCAGCAAGTACGCATGGCCTCTGCAGCTGCTAGCTTGCCAGCTGGACTGCCCCCTCGACCCGCGGATCACGCCGCTCGCTTGCCACTGATCCCCCTGCTCCCTTTGTTGCTACTCTGCTGCTCCTTTGCAAGTCTGCGCGAAGACCAGCAAGGGGAGACAACCAGCTTGTTTGCCGGCTGGGCTAAAGGAGAAAATGGACTGGGTCGAGCCTAGCGCAAGGGGAAGAGAAAAGGAAAGGGGCAGGTCGGGCCAAGGCTGGATTCGGCCCGACCCGACCGATTTCGTCTTTTTTTTTTTTAAATAAATAAATACATAAATAAATTATTTTAATAATAATTTTTTAAAATTAATAATTTTTTTAAAAATTTTCTTTTGTGACTAATTCCTAACCTTAAATGCTATTTTTAATTAATTAATTTAGACGAAATTTAGGTGTCGACAGGGCTCCATATAGAAGTTGACTTGTGACTTGAAACGTCTTTATCCAAAAGGAAGAAATAGCATCAAACGCACACGCCATTTGCACCATCCGGGTGTGAAACTTCCAAGAACAGTATGCTGTCTTCGACCCCAATATAGACATAGGGTCTTCCCGCATCTCCCAATCAGTATTCACTCATTTCTCTAGGGCTTAGGCGCACCGGCTCGTTCAAAACATTCAGCTTCCATTGATTTGATCAGAGCATACCTGAGAAAACATGACGGTTTGTGAATTCTGCTTCTGTGATTATGTTTGGGTGTCCAGATCTCTTGTTTCTCTTCTCTTTCATCTCTTTGAGCTGGCTGGTTTCGCGTGTTGACGTTGTCTGTGCACTGATCCGCAGAAGAAGATCGTGTTGAAGGTTCAGATGAACTGCCAGAAATGCAGAACCAAGGCTCTTCAGACCATCACCGAAGCAGATGGTAACGACCCTCTACTTCCCATGAACTTGGTTTTATGATTAGGTTAATCGGCCTTGTTCGATGATGTTTTCATCGCATCTGATCTTGAATCATCACTTCTGCTCAACCTCGGTTCCTCCAAAACGAATTAATAATTTTCACTTCGACTGTTGCCGCTGTTTTAAATTACACAATCAATTTCCCTGACAAGCTATGCTGTCAACATATGCAGGTGTAAACTCAGTGGCCTTTGAAGGAGAAGACAAGGCGGTGGTAGTTGGGGAAGGAGTTGACGCAGTGCCTCTGGTCAACCGTTTAAGAAAGAAAGTCGGTCCAACTCAGATTATCAGCCTCGGAGAAGGGAAGTAAGACCCATGAAATGAAAATACTCACATGAAGAAAATGACATGACTCAGATTTTTCTTTTCTGTTCTTTCTTATTTTGAGAGAGAGAAAGATTGTCGAGTTTCATTATGAGGCTGCTGAAATTTTTTTTTTTTATTACTTTTCTTGGCTCTTTTTACAATCAATATCAAAGATGTTAATATATTTAATGAGATGTTACATATACAGTCATTTTTTTTTGTATGTCTATGTGTCTTATTCCTAATTTTTGTTGGTAAATAGATCGAGAGTCTACATATGATCCTGGAAGCGAGTCAATCAAAGTAAATACTTCATTTTTTTATCTTCCTTCTTCTTCTAATCTTATTAATATGTTTGCTACTAAACTTTTTACATATTCATTCGATGAGAGGGAGGGGGAGAGACATGGCCATGTAAAAGGTCAACAAGTCTAAGAATTCTGGTCAAAAAGGCGGACGAGAATTGTCCTTACCAACGGATTCAATGGGAAACTTTTTGCGAGGGTCTTGGTCCTCTTTTAATAATACAAAATAAGGTCTTCGTTCCTTCTGTAAACAGAGAATTCACCTAATTTCTAGTTAGGTCAAATCAGTACGAAGACCTGCTATCAACTAAAAAGTGGTGAAGGACGAGTGCACTGACGTTTGGGCCGCGGTTTCATACTTCAATTAGGCGACTCAAAATTTCTTATAATCAGATCAAACTTGAATATCTACGACCTTTTTCAAGAATATACCGATTAAAGTCATTTTCAATTGGCAATAAATGCACAAGGATGACCAAATATCGTTCCAAGTCCCCAACCCCATGAAATTTTACATCTACGAAACAGTTCGAAATAGCCTTCTTGGTAAAAGAATCGAGTTGAGCTATAAACATTGTTTGGTAACTCCCAAATCTAGCATTTCAACGTCTAAAACGTATGTTGGGTGGTCTAGTATTTAATGTGGATCCGTTGATCATTTGTTCAAATCATGTGGAGCGTCTTTCAACTTAGAATAAGTGACATGTCAACTGCTTATAGAGGGCCCCCTTGAATACTCCTTATACCTATTACTTATAACCATGCACTTGCGAGATGCACGGGGTTAGATTTAGCAATATTTCCATGTAATGTAACCCAGTTAGAACCAAATTTTACTTTGACCTTCTATGTAAATATAAGTGTTAAAATTAAATGGTTGCAAATAAGAAGTAACATGAATGAATATACTAAGTATATAACAATCAACCACGTATCACATAATATATGTACATATATATACACACACATGCTCATGTGTGACGTTCACTACTGAGGGAAAATGGGGTACAAACACCGCAAGTATCAAAAGTTCCATAAGGTACATGTAAGTGTCAAAATTGGAAAAAATTGGGACACTTAAGTGCTAATGGCAAGAAATTCTGGCCAAATGGCTAACATGGTATTTTCCAGCAACTTTTTCTATTGATGTGGCAATTTCTTTTTAGAAAAATTGTCCACGTGGCGCTATAATCCCCCAAAACTAATTTTTAATATAAATATTAATTAAAAATAAATAAATAAACTAAATTATTAGAAAGAAAGAAAAGGGGGGGGGATAGCAGGTTCGGCGAAGGCCTCCACAGCCCTAGCCGAACTTGCTGTTCCCCCCCTTTTTGTCTTTTATAGTAATTTAGTTTATTTATTTATTTTTAATTAATATTAAATTAACAAAATTATGGACATAATGATGTCGTTTTGGACGTTCATACGACATCATTATTGAGTAAGCATTCTGACGAGCCACGTAGACCACTTTAAATTATTAAAATAAGCCACATCGAATTTCTAGCTATCCTCGCCAACGTTGGCACTTAAGGGTGCGTTTGGTAACGTTTTTGTTCAAAAATTGTTATAGGGAACAAAAATAGAAACAACTATTTCTGTTCCAGGAAACAATTTTTGAACAGAAGAACACGTTTGATAACTGCGCAAAATTTATGTCCCCAGAATAAAAAAAGAACAGAAACACGTTTGGTAAACTTGTATAATTTTTTGTTTCTTTTAATTTTTTCTTTTTCTTCCTTTTGGCTGGTCGCCGGCCTCGGCCATGGTCGGCGACCGGCCGATGAGGGCCAGCGGCCTCGCCCGGCCAAGGGGAGGCTCGCCGACCCCCGCGAGGCCGAGCCTCGCCGTGGCCGGCGAGCTCGGCCTCACCGGATCTGAGCTCCCAAGCCTCACTGGGGGCTAGCAACGCTCTGGCAAGGTTGCCGGCCAAAGAAAAAAGAAGAAGAAAAGAAAGAGAAGAAAAATTTAGGAGAGAGAAAAATTGTTTCTCGAAAGTGTTTCCAGGAACAAGAAATAAGTTTTTCTTGTTTCTTGTTTCTGTTCCAAATTTGTTCCCGGGAATAAAAAAATAGATTTTTTGTTCCCGAGAACAAAAGCATAAACAAACGTGTTTTTGTTCTTTTTTGTTTCTCGGAACAAAAAAAAAAAACAGAAATTGTGTTCCAGGTAACAAAAAAACAACACAAACAAATAGGCCCTAAGTGTCTACCCGTGTCAAGTTTTGGCATTTGTGATGTACTTTCTCCAAAAGAAAATTAATAAATTACTAAGTGTGATGCTCAGTACAGGCTCTTCCAAGCCTTATCAATCGTAACTTGATAGTTTATCTTATTTTTTGGAGCTACCACTAATTGGTTATGGTTGATTAGACACCAAAGTAAAATGTGAATGAAGCAGAGATTCATCGGATCTGAGAACTTGATTATGCTAGATTAATATAACATTTTTTCGGTATCTTTTCTCAATGTTTGCATGTAGTCTTTATCAATAAATTTTAAGCCATTAACTTGTGAAGGGTGATCATATGGGTATGCAATCAAGAAATGGTAGGAGGACCTCGGTTGTGAGGTTGATTGGCCGATCATGCGGGTTGCATAGGTTGTAGCCGATAACAATTAGATGCAAGATAACCATGGCGACACTAGTGTTTGCAAAATGGGTTGCACAAGGAGGAAGAACTTGAAGTAACAAGTATCGCATTTGTTGGTGTGGAGATGGACACAAGTATGTGGTTCTTTCAAGGTAGCCAGTCAAGTCTCCTCACTCAATAATCGCGATAAAACTGTCTCAATATGAGGAAAAATATCTCTATACAGAAGGGAGGCCCTCATAGGTTCAAACTCATCATTCAAGGTCATCAAAAATTGCATGACATGCATACCATCACGATTTTCAGAAAATTTGTGAGCATCACTAGCCCCTCCAAGCGAGGTCTAGACAAGGTTAACTAATTTCAAATAGCATGCATAAAGGATAGAAAATCATTAATGGACTGGCTTGCCTCTTGATGCATGTGATATAAATTCCCTAACAGCTGATATTTGTGGGCAATATTTGAATTGGAATAATGACTGACAATAAGATCCCAAGCTTCCTTGGCTGTATTAAAAAGACAAAACTATATTTAGATAGATGGGATTGAAGTGTTTTGAAATCATATGAGAACATAATGACTTTTGCTATCCTATTCTTCCAAACGATCTACAAATTTAACCTCAGTTTCCTTAGAAATTTTAGTTAGCGCATAAATATCTCAAGTGACATAACTCAAAAGCCAGCATCCTTTTAAGAAGCTTAATATTTCTTAAGCCCATAAAACATAATTAAAACCATTTAAAATAGTCTGAATGGGTGTTGAGATGTCTAATTTATACGTAATAGGCAATTTACCAATATAAAAACCAGCAGAATTGAAAATGTCAGAGAGTAGGTATAAACAAAACAAGGCCAAAACCTATTTAGGATGTCAAAATACCTTGAGAACTGGTTGGAGAACACCAAAACCAATCAGAAAACGATCGAATCGATTAGAAATGTGACGAAACCTGGTCGATCTTATGTGATCGGGTCAACGGTAAAAAATCAGAGATGACGTGGCACTAATGTAGTGGATCATGTTAGTAGTGTGAAGGAGAGAAAGTGAAGGACCGTTGGTGCTTGCAGGTGACTGTCTCAGTCAAGGCGCGTGACATGGCGATGTGTGGAGGTGCGTCCAGTGGTGGTTGGCGACAAAACTTCACAAGCTGTCCCAATGGAGGGGCGGTTAATCGTGGGTTGGTGTTTGTTTTTCGAAATAGGTGGCGGAAGGTGTCCAAATCACCATGAGCAGTAGCGAGCTCCCCAAGTTTGAGACCCGGCAGCGCGTTTGGTGGCATTGGTCGTCCGTCGGCGACAAAATTTCAGGAATTGTCTCATTTAAGGGCGGCAGTCTAATGATGGTGCCGTTTTTTCAAAATGAGCAGCGGAAGCATGCCAATTAATAACAACTAAAGGCCATGGTCTTTGCGGAGAATTAGGAGAGACGAAACTGGTGCGAGAGCCATCATGTAATAGATTTGATGGACGCCCTTTAAATAATAATGGATCTGATACTGAGATTTGTAATTTGGGATAAACGAGAGGAAAGCATAGTGTATTCACGTTATAAAATGAAGACTACAAGCATTCCCTTATATAGAGGGTGAGAAGGCAATTAAGTTCAATTATAATTAATGTAAACTATAATTAACCTAATCTCAATATATATAAGTCTAATATCTCTTTTCTTTTTGTCTTTTCTTTTTTAACTTGAGTGTGGGGGAAGTTGGAGTAACTCCTCCAAGTACGAGAACCAGATAAAGACATAGAAAAACAGCTCACTCTTGATTTTAGTGGACCAGGCCACATTAAGCACCGTTGACTTACATTTAGCTCTGGTCGTTTACTGTTTAAAGTTTGATTATTTTTTTCTTTTGTCAAAAAAGTTTGACTGATTTAGAAGTGAAAATAGATGATCCATTTTTTGAGTAACGAAGTTTTTAAGCTTATTATCATCCTGGAGGTTGGATTAGTAATATAAGCTCACTGTTAAGTGATCTGGAGTCCCATGAGTCACGAGTATGTCGCCCCTCGATCATTCATTATCATCACGATGTTTTGGTTGGTTCCTTTGTAATGTAAGTTTGATCATGCTGCGGTATAGGATTACCACAACTCTAGTCCTACTAGCACAATGGCATAACAGTAGTGATAAACTCTTTCAAATGCAACACAAATATTTTATGGTGAATGTGGAACTCCAATGATAATGTTTAGAGGTCAGTGTTGAAGCCTGAATTTTTTGTCGACAATTTAAGTAATCTTTACGTGATAATAACAAAAGACATATCTAATAAAACATAAATAGATAAATAAAATAAATGATAAGAGGGCTTTATTGGGTCTCAGTCTAGTTTACGCAGCCCGCAAAAGCTATCCTTGGACCATTTGTGGCCCAAATCCACCAATATAAAAAGAACCCATCACATAAATGAGCTTAGCAACCAGGCTATTGTTCGGATTTGCGTCAATAACATTCTGTTTGCTTTGTGAAAAAAAGAAAGATAATGATTCAATAATAATTTATGATCAATGCATTTTTTTTTGTTCATTCATCTTTACAAATGATACAAATAATTGATTTAAAATCATTTATTTTTACGAAATAAATGAAAATTAGAGCCCGATGTGTGGCCCAAGTAAAAAAGCACAGGCCTCTCTCTCTGTTTTTTCGCCCCTGTAGTCGATCACCGAAGCGTCACAGCCGAAAGCTAAAAAACACAGAATCGAGAGATTCGTTTGGAGCTTCTTCTACGCGGACGCCGATCTCCTGCGACGCTGCCGCCGCCAAGACGTCGCCGTTCGCGGCCAAAGACAGGCTCCGAGGTATGTACATCATTGCTTTGTTTATTGAACTGAATCCGAGGTTTGTGATTCAAGGTTTCGAGTGAGCGTAGAAACGATGATGGTGGATCTGTTGGTAGTAGTTCAAATACGTTCCGATGTCATTGCTATCGTCTGGATCAGAATTGACGCTTCAATTCCGGCTCCGTGTTCTTTTTTGAACTGACCACCAACTGTTCGTTAAAATGCCTGAACGAAATCGGAGTACAATTTTGAGAAGCATTCTTATGCTTTAGTGTTTGGAATATTCGTTGTGTTCGACTCATTTACAGCGTCTCTGTTTCTAGTGATTTTAGACTATGGCCGAGACCTCCACATGCCATGACTACTTTGATTTGTTGTTCAAATCCATCCATATATGTTGTCTCTGATCCTGATATTCTGCCATGTATATAGATTCATTTGATCAATTATCTAGATGAGCAAAGCATGTCGGCCTGGCCTGGTCAGTACCTAGCCGGGCCATTTTTTTTCCATTCCAAATCATAGAAAAGACAATTTCTTTGAAAACAAAAGTGCTTATTATTGATTATTGAGACAAGGATTAGAAGAAGGGATCTTTCCATTCTTATGATATGGAATTTTATTCTATAGAATCAAAGTGTCATTTATTATTATTATATTATTATTCTTTCTTTTCTTTCCTTATTTTTTTCCTTTACTGGAACAAAAGAAAAAAAAATAAGGAACTGTGGATTGTTGTGCTATGCATTCTTATGTCATAACATAAATAGTTTTATTGAGTCCTATCTGTTCTGTCAAAAATCCTCCAGCTAGGAGTAACGTATATCAAGGGGTCATAAATTCGTTTTGGCATCTGACTAGTTATGTTCGCCTAATTTAGATTATGCTTACTGGTTGTGTATTCTCTTGCTCGGCTGATTGGTGTTGTAGTCTTAATTTGGTATTACTTTAACGATGCTTGATAATTTTGCACTTCTGAATTTGATTACAATTGTGAATTTCCTTGAGCTGTCCTGTGGGCTAATTGAGGATCTCTCAATTGCACTTATTGCTATTTGTCATTGTGGCCAGTGAAGCTTTCGTATTGATATGATAGGATAGAGAATCTCTCTAGAGGCAGATGCGCCTATTATCTTGCATTATAATGTGATTTTGTTTTGATATAATGTGAAGGTAGAACCATTTGTTGTGCAAAATACATAGACTGGTGAATTCTGATCAGGGTAAAGAGGAGAGATGTCTTACTCTTGAAACTATTGATAGTCTGGAAGGTCTTACCTTAGACGGATTAGCTCTTTGCCATGAACTAACATTAAGAAGAATGAGTAAAGAATAAAAGCAGAGAGCAGTGAAGAGTAATGACGTGAGTATTTTTTAGCTAAATCTTCATTGCACCATGTTGACATCTTCTTTGCTTGCTATTCATGCTTTGAGATTGTAAAAAATTGGTGGTATATTGGTTGTTCATCCTCAAAAGATGAAGAAAAAAAGAAGATATAAAATAGAAAAAGGTAAGAAGTTACTAGTTACAATTAGGTAGTTGAGTCTTAAGAATAGGTTTAGTTCAATTTCATTTAGTTCATGTTCATTTAGTATAGGAAGTTTCTTTTAGGGTAAAATGAATTTTAGTCGCTTTCTTAAAAATGAAGAAACAGGTGCATTTAGTACAGCTTTTCCAAGGGGCTTTCGGCCTCCAAAGCCCCAAAGCCTTTTGAGGAAATGTTGGGGTGTTTGGTAAGTTTTTTGAAAGGACTTTCGGCCAAATGTTGGTCTTGGGAAAGCTGAGAGCCCAATGCTAGTAGAGACTAGCATTGGGCTTTTAGCATTTGGCCAAAGTTGAAACTAATTTTTTTTTCCAATTCTTCAAATTTCCGATTTTGTCCCTTATTATATTTTTTTTAATTAAAAAATGACCCAAACCCTTCGCTGGTCCGGCGAAGGGCTACGGTTGCTAGCGAGCCAAGTCTAGCAACCCCAACCGATGGTTGCTTTGGCTCCAAATCTAGCTTGCTGGCGATCGTAGCCTTTCACCAAACAGGTGAAGGGTTTGGGTCTTTTTTAATTTAAAAAATGTATAAAAAATATAGAAAATTTACTCAAAGCCCATTGTGAATTTTTTTTTTTTTTTTTTTTACCAAACATATATTGAATTCAAAGTCCATTTGCAAAAAGTTTTTACTAAATGCAATTTGCATTTCCCCAAATAACTTTGGCTTTCGTATTTGCATTACGCTCAAAGCCCTTTGCAAAGTTGAACCAAATGCACCTGTACGTAACAAAGAAACATACAAAATTGAAATATATAGAAAATGTCAAAAAATTAATGAAAAAATAAAAAGATAAAAAATCTTTAGAATTTATATAAGTTTTATCTTTGAGGAGCAGTTCTTTTGGCCTTTAATTTCATTAGTGAGAGTTTAAATAGTTAATTTTTATTAGCCATACTTAGACCCCAGTTTTGACTTTTGGGATTAGCTTAAGGGGTTGTTGACAACGAGGCCACATAGTTTTTGCTGCCTGGCTCTTATCAGGTTACTTTACTGCATTTTACTTTTTACTCATTCTTTCATTACTATATTTAATGAATTGATTGTAATTATTTTATATTGTTTTTTAATGTTGTGATTTGCTTATTTTAATTGAATAGTTAGTTTTTGGGACCATAAATAAGCACAAAAACATCATATGGACACTTATCATATGCAAATGTTGTGTTTATTTATGGTCCTAAGACTTGTCAGAAAAATAGAATTGAATCCTAAAACATTCATGTAATGCAATTAAGTTCTAAAACTTATCAAGTTGGTGTAATCAAATACCTTTGTGAATTCCGCCTAATTTGGCTATCAAAAAATGCTAACATGATTTTTTTATTATTATTTTTAATCTCCCATGTGGCATCTTATAATGTTAAGATTGACTAAAGTACTAAAATGATGTCGTTTTGGTTTAAATCTTAATTATTTTACACATGATCTTAATCAAATTAGATTTAAAAAGTCCAAAAGTTTTTCAAAAAAGAAACAAACAAAAATAGCAAAAAGAAAAAAAGAGAAAAGCTTATAGGCATGAGAGCTAGGCTCTTTGCCTGTGGGCCACCATCCCATTGCCACAAAGGATTGGCAGGGCGTCAGCAATAATTGGCGGGAGCTGCCAGCAACCCCTGTCGGCTCCCCGTCGACCATTGCCGATGCGCCTTGGCCTTTCCAACATGGGCGACAGTCCACAGATGGAGAATCTGGTCTCTCCCACCAGTTGTTTTTATTCTCCCCCTCCCCCCCCCCCCCCCCTTTTTCTTTTTTAACTTTTACCCTTTTTTTTGTTTAGTTTGTCTTTTGGTTTTGGGAAAAGTTAAGATTTTGTGTAAAAAAGTAGAATTTATACCAAAATGACGTCGTTTTAGTACTTTAGTTAATCTTAACGACACATAGAATGCCACATAGGAGGGAAAAAAAAAAAAACATATCATTGTTTCCCATTAACCAAATTGGATGGAGTTAACGGAAGATTTAATTGCACTAATTTGGCAAATTTTAGGATTTGATTACACTTTTTGAAAATTTAAACTCAATTGCACTTTCCTACTAAATTTTACTACTTGTAGTGCACTTCTCCCATTGTTATTTTTATTAGTCTTGCGTTTTGCACTTGTTAGACCAAAAGAGAAAAAATGTCGCGTAGAGAGGAAATGGCTGGGACCTAGAAAAAGCTTTCAGGAAAATAGAAGAGGAGACTACTCATCAGTGCATGAAGACTTTTGCAGATGGCTCTCTTGCTACACATGATGAGTCATCGCTACAACACCTAAGGGTAGGCAAATGCATCTTTCATGTGGGATTTCGATACTCCTCTTTACTTTTTCCTTTTCTTGGGTTTTTGCTTCGTGAGAAGTATATTGTGGAAAGCGGGATGTTTGATAACAATGGGCTTTGGTGACAATCACTTGCCAACGAAGATTGGAAGGTGAAGCTCTTTGAATATAGGTCTTAAGAGTATCTCAACCCTCTGTCAATTTCAGTTGTAATATTCCTGTTGTGCGAGGTAGAGAGAATCCACCTCGGTTGAGGACTGTTGGTCTCCAGCTCAGTATTACCTATAAACTCATCTTCCCTGGATTGCGTCAGAAGGATCATGACATGTTGCTTATCCATTCACTCCAATGTTTTCAGGTTCTTCAGCTAGTGACTAGTAGCACGAGAGCAATGTTGACAGGAATTTTGGTGGTTGGATTTTGGATACTGTTGGTTATGAACTGTGTGTCTGGTGATATATGTTGCGTTTGATTGAGTTTGGAGATGTGTATGTATCATCTTTGATATAGTTTTAGAAACTTTGATCTTGTGACCAACTCCCTGTTTCATCAAACATATAGATGTATATATATTTTGATTGTAGGTTTAAGTTGTTTTTGTTTAAGGCTGTCTTTCAAATAAGAAGACGGCTGTGTGATCCCCCTAATTTTTTTGGAGTTGGGATGTGGTATTGGCTATGGTGATGATGGTTACTACAGAGGGCGTGACGGCTATGAGATTTGTGAAATATGTGGTGATAGAGACAATGAAGTTGGTGATTGTTGCTCATCAAGATTGTCTTCGGAATTGCAAAAGGTGCGATAAAGTTGATGAATTTCACTGAGGTACAAATTCTTAGTTTTGATGGATATTTAACTGCATGGGAAGTTATTGGTTGGCTTGGAAACTAGATTAAAATTTTTTATCAGAAGGATATCCTAGAAATTGAAGGGTAGACATTTCTTACAGCGGGATAAATTGAAGGAGCAATGTTTCAGAGAAGGAAACTCACCTGTCATGACTTGGTAGAAGATGCGTAGGTTGTTATAATGTCGATGTTTGCCTAGGCATAAGGAGGAATATTTGTTCCGTCCGCAAGATCAAAGGTATGTACAGCGGGAAAAGAGCATTGGTCATTATACGAGGCTCGTTTAGCAGAATTTCCAAGACCATGCATATTTATGCAAGTTTCAGATGTTCTTAAAAGGTAACCAGTCAAAAGCTGATGGCTGTGGTTTACGAGCCTAGAATGTCACTTATGAGCCTCAACACCAAGATATTGAGCTCTTCCAATTTTCAATTTTAAATGGTAGATGACTTTGAACTTGAACAGTTGTTTCAAGTTAGTGAGGATTTTTGTGTTAGCAGAGAGATTGAAACTAATCCAAATCTTGAAATCAGGTTTCTTGTGATAAAGTAGAAGTTTTTGAAGGAGGAAAGCTAGGATTTCTATAGGAAGTTGATTTTTTGTGATCCCTGAAATGGACGGATCTATCTAATAGTTTTGGTCGGAATCTTTTTCTCAAACCAAGAGCTTTTGATTGATTTCGTAGATGCAATTCGGAGAGATTTGCTTAATGATCATATAAACCGGCATTTTGAAGACTGAACACAGTAAAATGACTCAACACAAGTCAGAACTCGTAAATACGCATAAAGCCTGATAGAGAAAAACTCTTAATTTTCTATTAATTCAAAGGAGAAGCTCGTTACAAAAAAGAATAATGCGATATAAATAGTCTAAATTTCCTAATGATTCACTTCTAAAAAATAATGCGAAAGCTATTAAAAGAAGTAAATAAGATCTCTTAAAAGATTGTCTAGAATCTAATTACTGATATCACGAAAAAGATCAACCGAATAGGGCGACTTGGGTACGCTCTGAAGATTGTCAAATCTAGAGATGTGGAGTTCCCAGAGACGAGAAAGGATATACTTGGAGGTAGGCCAGAAATACGAGTTTCGGACGGTTTCAGGATTACCAAGGACCACAATTTACAAACGCTAGAGGGGCTTATCCCCTCCAAACTCTGGCATGAGGAGAAATCTACCTCCTCCAGCTTTTGCAAATGCAGGATAGCTTGAGGAAACTCCTGTATGGAAGTACCCCTCATCCTGAGCACTTTTGTGTCTTTCAAATCCTTGAATAAAGGAGGTAATTCCTGAATCACAGTGTCCGATAAATCCAGGAGTTGTAGTGACCTGAGAGTTCCTATTTCATCTGAAAGATTGGATAGCCTCAGGCAGTTGGTCAAAGGAAGTGTGTTCAGTTTCTCCAGCAATCGGATGGACTCCGGGAGTGGTACAAATTTCAGTGCCAGATAAATCCAGGAATAGTGACCTGAGTTTCCCTAATCCATCTGGAATATTGGATAGCCCTCTACAATTCTTGAGAGACAGTGTTTTCAGTTGCTCCAGAGATCCGATGGACTCCCCGAGGGTTTCTATATTAGAGCCGTCGAGAGAAAGATATGTGAGAGACTTTAAGTATCTGATCGAATCGGATATTTCAGTCAGGTTTTTACAATTGCGAGCACTGAGAAATTTGAGCTTCCTCATGGAACCTTCTTGGAAATTAATCTGAGAAATGGAAGTTCCATCGATCACCAGCTCTTTCAAGCTTCTCATGGGACCCAAATCTGGCAATTCACAGAGGAGACTGCATCCCTTCATGTTCAAAGAAACCAACTTCTTCAGATTACAAAATGATGGATGGATAACTGCTAAATTAGAGCAACCTTCCAGAATAAATCTTTCCAGCTCCATTGAAGCAGAAAATGGTGGAGTGGCCATCAATTGGACACAACCAGTTAGGTTCAGAACTTTCAATTTCCTTGCCTGCAAGACAAATAGGATATGATAGTAAATGTTTAGTTCCTAAGGAATACGTCGTCAAAATAAAATGCATGAAGATAGAGAGTTCATCCCATACCCCCACGAGCATCTCCCAACCACTCCAGTCTTCATGAACCTGACTCCACGATAAATCCAGAATCACCAGGTTTTGCAAATTCAGATATAAATGATCCTCAATAATCCTATGGCACCCTTGCCAATCAAGCCACCTTAAACTCAAAAAATGTTGCCAAAAGTCTCCTTGAATATCAGCCCGATCTAGCTTGAGGAACCTCAGGTTCCGTAACTTGTCAAATCTATCACGTTTGAAGCTGATATTTACCTCGCATCCAACAGGAAACTCCAGCCCAAGGGCTTCAACTTTCTCAGTACCCTGTCAATCAAGCAAGACAAGATTAACTTAAAAAAAATGAAGCTGTCTTTTAGCATCACACTTGACGAATAATTAAAAGAAAAGGATCAATAACTGTATCAATTGGCATCTAAAAAAGAAAAGATGTGGCGAAGTGCTCACAGAAGTTACCTTCCCTTCTTTTAGTACATCCAATGCCTCTTTATGGTTGCACAGCCTACTGCGCTGGCAAGGTTCATTCTTGTTTTCACTCTTGACAATTTCCCTGCCAAAGGTCTTCAGTATAGCACACATGCGTAGTTCTTTATCCTCTCCGATTTCTACCAAAGACATGTGACGAAGAGATAGAATTGATATTGCAGGATAAAACTGAAGGTCATGCCACATGTGATAGGGGATTCTCTTGTCCTTTCCGTTGAAGAAGCATGCTATATCAAGAAATATCTTTTGTTCGTTCTCATTTAGGGTGTTATAGCTCTCGAGGAAGACTTCTTGGACTCTCTCATCAGGAGCTTCTTTCAGCTGAATCAGTTTTTCCGTCCACACTTTCTCCTTCGTTACTTGATACAGAGATTTACCTACCTTCTCGAGCGCCAAGGAAGCCCGCCAGTAGCAGCAACGATATCTGTTGCCAGTTTCTCCAAATCCTCGCGGGGAGAATCCGTTTCAAAAGCATGTTTACAGAACAATGTCAGAGCTTTATCTTGTTTCATCATTCCGAGGACATAACTTTCCGCACCATTGACCTTTTGAAGGACATCACATCTTCGGGATGTCACAATGACCATGCTCGCCCGGCCCAACCAATGAAGCTCTCCGACTAATTCACTGAGCTGCTCAAGATCCTTCACATCGTCAAGGAGTATGAGGACCTTCATGGCGTGAAACCTGTCCTGAATATGCGTCAGAGCATAGTCAGAACAATCGAACTCTTGGGCTTTTCCCTTGTGGAGGTGGGAAATCATTTTGTTTTGCACAGACACGACGTTGTGACAATTAATTTCTCCTCGGATCTTTTCGAGAAAGCTACAGGCATCAAACAGATGGTTAAGTTGATTAAAAACACATTTCGCCAGGACTGTCTTACCAACCCCGGGGATGCCATGTATTAACACCTTTTCACACGCGTCTCCAATTTTAACCACTTTCCCATTTCGGTAGTCAACCTTCAGCTTTGCCATTATTTCTTGCACATGAGGATCGACTCCAACTAATTGTTTCGGCACAACTAGGTCCCTCGTCTTCAGCATCTGCTCAACTTCATGGACAATTTTCTTAATGACTTCGCCATGAGACCTGCCAAATGTATGTGGAATAAAAAGGACGTGGAAGAGGAGGATTGAAAGCGGAAGAAAACCTATTTATGCATGATGCACCCTTTGTCATCGTTATAATAACGAATATATAATTGGATATAATTTGAACCTAGTTAATCTTAAAGCCAAAGTAGGTAAGATACATGAGAAAAAATAATCTCAGAACAGAGCGCGTCATGGAAATTACCTTTCATTTTTTTCTTGGAGATGGTATCCCATCAACTCTCCGATCCGTTGGAGAGCAGACTTCCCGGGATTAAGGATACTGTCATCTCTGCCGCGCTTCTTGTGCTCATTCAAGGCGTTCTCAAAAGGGCCCGTGCAGTGGCGTACATCCGACGGGTCGACATAGTAGAAGATGGGGATGATGATGTGATTCTTGTCGTCCATGCACTTCAGCATTTGGTCCAATTCCATGAGGCAGCTCTTGCTGGATGCGTACTCCTCGGAGATGACGGGTATTGATATTTTGGACTGCTCAACCGCCTGGATCAGCTGGGGGTAGATTTCTTTGCCTCTCTCCAGCTCTTCCTCATCCCTAAAGACGCGAATCCCAACATCAGTCAAGCTGGTGGACAGGAAATCTGCAAAGTTCCTGCGTGTGTCTGGCCCTCTGAAACTCAGGAATACTTGGCAGTCTGGCCGTGGAGACATTGATGAGGAAGGATTGCTAACATGACTGATGTCCATTGTTTGTGTAGCAGATCTCAACAAAAACGTGTAATGGCCCCTTGAAACTCAGGAACTCTTTTATTTTCCTTTTATGGAGGACAAAGACGGGCACGTACTTTGGATTGGACCATCCTCATACTTATAGACCAGAGTCGACTCGGTTTTGGGAGAGCAAATCGACTGTTGACTGGTCGGTGGTAGTGGCGTTTTAGGATCTTATATTTTGGTTGGTTTTGTTCTGTATCCGGATTAGTTTCTGAACATTTCTTTCCCTTTTCTTATTACCCATGTTTTTATTTTGTTTTTATTTTTTCTTCCAAATGAGGAAACGATTTATGAAAAAAGAACAATAAAGTCCAAAAACCTATTCATTGGTTTATTTGCGAGAAAAAAAAGGAGATAATTACCAAATTAATTTTACACCCAATGCACGAATATCAATTCAGTTATAGACTTTTCAATATTACCAATATAATCCTAAAATTTTGCGTGAAATTCTAATATAATCATTTCGACTAATTGCCATTAGAAAATGCTAATGTAGCGTTTAGTCATTGCCAACGGTCATACATGTTATGTTGATAAATTTTATGAATTTGAGGTACAAATTCTTATTTTGATGCAAATTTTGTTGCATGGGAAGTTATTGGTTGGCTTGCCAAACTAGATAGTATTTATTTAAGATTTGTGCATCGGAAATCCTAAGACTTGTTGCAAAAAAACAATTGAATTTTAAAACTTTTAAAAGTTGCAATCAAGTTCTAAAAGTTGTAAAATTTATGCAATCAAGTCCAAAGGATAACGTCGCTTTTCTTATTACTTTCTTAAAACACGTGAAGCCAATGTAATACCCATCAAGCGTCACATTTGGAAAAAAACTGGAAAATATAAAAAAGAAAAGAAGGATAATTTTTTTAAAAGGATAAAAATAGATAAAAATTCGAGGTGTTAGGAAAATCCCTTATGATGTTTTGAAGATGACAAAATAAATCAAAGTCTACTAACGTGTTTAATGATTGAGTAACAAATTATATAGATGATAGAATGTGTAAATGACATTATCAAGGATTATACTTGAAAAAACCAAAAAAAAACTCTATGCTGAAGCTGAATTTATTCAGACTATATCCAGACCTTAAGCCTAAATATGTTCAGAAGCAGAATATG
The DNA here is from genome assembly GCA_016097485.1 of Eucalyptus sideroxylon x Eucalyptus melliodora. Taxonomy (NCBI): domain Eukaryota; kingdom Viridiplantae; phylum Streptophyta; class Magnoliopsida; order Myrtales; family Myrtaceae; genus Eucalyptus; species Eucalyptus sideroxylon x Eucalyptus melliodora. The sequence goes on along the minus strand of CM027828.1, from coordinate 73,109,660 downwards.
TTTAGACTTACATCCATATTGTAGACTTTACTTCAGATGGAATACACTCAGACTTTACATCCAGAACGAGATATAAGTCCAAAACGTGACAAAATCCAAAATGAGACACATGTCCAGAACGTGACAAGTTCAGGTTCAGAACGAAGCATGATCGACCGAGACAACTTGACAGAACGTGATACAAGCCTTAAAACGTATAATGACTAGTAATCTAGTTTGAATTCTACACATGATAGATTTGATTGACTCAATCTAATTGATTGACAATTGGATTCTGAAGATAAGAATTTTCTAAACGAATAAGCTCTATTTATGAAAACCAAGATTTTGTTTGTATGGGTGATCGGAATCAATTGGGGATTTTGCTCTTGTCACTCAATGGCTACCTAATCTTCTTGATACAGATTTGTCCAATGGGTAGATTGGAAGACGATCCTCTAGATACTGTCTAACAACTAGTTTGGAAGTGGAGAAGTATTTAAGGAGACCAAGCATTGAGGAGCAAAAAAAAAAAAAAAAAAAGAGATAGAGCATAGAATCTAGAATTCCAAAGTCTGAGCGAACTTCAATCATACACTTGTTTTTCGTGAGCTTAAGCATTTGTGATCGTGAGAGAAATACCAAAAGAGTGATTTAGTGAGATGTCTACCATTGAGTATTTGCACTCAAAGCTGTAATCTCTTGTTGATCATATAGTGGAATCCAGCCAGAAGACTATTAGCGTGGGAGAGTGGACGTAGGCTTGATCTAAGCCAAACCACTATAAATTTCATGTGCAACATTCTTTTCCCTTAACTCTTCTTATTTAAGTCTGTTGCACACTTACAAGTTATTTCAGAAGTCTGGTGGCTTGTTTATCGGACTCTAATTCTTATCTAGACTTTGCTTGCAATTTATTTTATTTAAGCATTTATTTGTCAAGACTTCTTTTAAAAACTTATTCAACCTCTCTAGGTGTTCGTACTAGCATTATCAATTGGTATCAAATCCAAGTGCTCGTTTTATTGAAGTGTTTTTACTTTTGAGCTAAAGATATTCTATGGCTAGTATCTTGACACAAAAGCTTGTGGAATGATAGAGCAACACCATGTCACCATTTTTTGATGGACAAGAATACAATGTTTGAAAGAACATAATGAAGGCATTCCTACGATCTAGAGATCTCTTGCAATGGGATGTTGTGGAAAAGGGAATCAATCCCACTGTTGCGTCTACATCAAATAAGGATGACAAATACAAAGAAATCGAACCCCTATTCCTACGTCTTAGACGGAGATGTCTAAAAGAGAAGCTCTTGATGCAAAAGCCATTTATTATTTATATTGCGCCTTGTCTCCTACTGAGTATAATAGAATCTCTTCATGTAAAACAGCTAAAGAAGTTTGGGATAGACTTCATCTTACTTATGAAGGTACAGATCATGTAAAAGAGACGAAGGTGAATATTTTGCTTGGCCAATATGAGTCTATCAAGATGAAGCCTGGAGAATCAATTGGAGATATGTTCAGTCAATTTACAGAAATTGTGAACAATGTAGTATATCAAGGACAACCAATTTCTGCTCTAATGAAGGTCAATAAACTTCTACGAGGACTCACAAAAGGCTGGAATCATGTCAAGACATCAATCCGAGAGACTCAGAGGATTATGCCACTCTCTGTTGATGAATTGATTGACACTCTTCAATCCTACGAAGTGGAACAAATCCACGATGAAGATCCCGAAGGTAAGCAGTCTATCATTTTAAAATTGAATGCTGATGATATAGATTCAGAAGATGACATGGACGATGAAGAGTTGGCACACTTGATGTGACATTCTGAAATTCGAGCCCTTTAAGGGAGGAATGAATGTGAATTTCGTCAATGCATTGTTGGTTGATCTCACTCGGAATTGATCACTCTTGAGATACTGACCTTGAAGGGAAAGGCTAATGAGGATAGAACTTGTACGACTAAAGAATTTGACCTGAGAAAATTACTTGACCATGAGATTTGCGTGAGGACGATCTTGTAGATAGGCAGACTAATTCTAAGGACGACTAGAAGTTGATTCGTAGATAGAACATAATGGAACAAGAGGTGATTCCGTTTACCGTTATCGAACCCGCGAACGACCCTATATCGATCCTCAATAATCGTGTACTTTGAAATAAGAATCTATCCTCCGCAAATTCATGTAGTCAATGACGTCCATGTGTCAAGATGTCTTGAACATGGTTTGACACGAGTCGGTTACGCGTGAATCCTCGAAGCTGCCTGTCAGTCTGAGTTGTACCAAAATGGCATGTGGGCGAAATTGACATGGCATGAGAGTCCATGATTGGACTTCGAATGTTTGGGAATGTCCGGGACGGACTTTGGACAATGTTACTTCGACGGTCGACAACGCCAGTTAAGCCGAGTATTAGAAAAAGGGATTTTCGGACCGAGGAAATGAGCCCATGAGGTCATGGGCCGGGCTAGGCAAGCGTGGGCCTTAGGCCCAAGGTAGGACAGCCTATGGTAGGCCCAAGACAAGCAAGTGAGCCCATTGGGCCCAATCCATTATTTCTTCTTCCAAGCCTATTACCAAGCCTTAAGCCCATTTGAGCCCAATCAATTCCCGAGCCCATTACTATTCATTTTCAAGCCCATTTCCTAGGCCCGCCCATCAATTTCGGCCCAAGGACAGATTGGTAATTTGAGCAAGGTGGAAATGACCATTTTGCGCCTAAAAGCATGTGAATAAGGCAAAAGAAGAGAGAGAAGATGATGTCATGCATGGGGACTTGAAGCAAGCATGTGAGGGCCTTAATGAGGCTTGACATGCTGCCCTCACATTACTCTCTCTCCTCCTCTTCAGCCCCAAACCGGTCAACCTCCCTCTCCCTCATTTTCCTCTTCCTCCAGTTTCTGCTCCAGCTGACCTTTTTGCGAAAACTCGAGTTGTTTGTTGCCTTCCTGTGAGAATCAGCCTTTGTGCCATCCACCATCGCGCTCATAAGGTTGAAATCGTTTAGGAGAGCCTAACCACTCACTGAACAAAGCGGTCGGCCGATCCATACGTTGGCTTGAAGTCGCCGATTGCCGGTCCGTCGGTCCGCCTGCAGCCTGCACTGTTTCACGTTTTCGGCCATTTTTCTCCCATTCAGACCCTTCCTCCACCCATCCTACCCACCACCGAGTCCCCCTTAACCCCCAGGTGCCGCCGGTTTCCAGCCACCCGCTTGCCGGAGCTCCGGCAAGCCCGTTTAGCTCTGTTTCTCCTCCGGCAAGTCAGTTTTCCAGAATTTCAGAGCGAAGCAGAGCTTGTGGCTGTTGTTTCAGCTTTAGGACCACCTTGGACAGCTGTAGTTGAGGTCCCAAGTGTAGCCACCGTCGCCGCCGCCGCGTCCGTGTCTCTGGCCCGCTTAATGGGTGAGTTTAGCTCATAATCCTTCGATTAGTACCTAAACTTGCTTAGGGTTGATTTAGTTAGGATTAATTATGGTTTAGGAGGTTTATTTAAGTTGTATTAGCCCTAAGATAGGTGGTTAGATGGATGGATTAGATTAGTTTAGCTTAATCTCGCTTTACTTGCTTAATGATGCTTATGTGCTTCATTAAGTATGTTTAGCTTTAATTGATTGATTGTTTGCTTTAATTAATTTTTTGGTTAATTTATGAATTTAATTTATTACTTATTTAATTCTGGAAATTTACTGTTCACACGACACTATTCAAATTTTACTGTTCACATGCACTGTTCGCGCAGCACTGTTCACAGAGTACTGTTCACGCGCGCTGTTCACAAGCGCTGTTCATCCAGAATGCGAAAAGTGGTCTAATTTCATGTGTGTTGATTTTATGAAGTGAATGGATGTGTAAATGCATGGGCATCCGCATGAATTGAGTGATGATTTGTGTAATTATGATTTTAGGATTTTATTCCTAAATTAATTAATTTTGGTCATTAATTGGAGAATTACCAAGCGTCGGTCTACAGCGCCAAAAATCTATTTTAGGACTGCTGAAAATAGTAGGAGGTTCAAAAGGAAATTATTATATTTTGGCTAAGGCTAACCGTGTACCCACACACGATATTTTATCGGGTATGATAAAAGATGAGAAATAATGTTGTATGATGTGGCCCGGTGATTAGATACATCACCTTTGGAGAATGCATGTGACTCGTTGATTTGATACATCACATTTGAAAAGGCACGTGGCTCGGTGATTAGTACTTTGCCTTGGCGTATATGTCGCCTTAGAGAATGCACGTGGCTCGATGATTAGTACGTCGCCTTGGTGTATATGTTGCCTTGGCATATATGTCGCCTTAGAGAATGCATAGGGCTCAGTGATTAGACATGTTGCCTTGGAGAATGCATGTGGCTCGGTGACTAAGTACGTTGCCTTAGAGAATGCATGTGGCTTGGTGACTAGGTGTACTATCTTGGAAAATGTATAGTATGGATTGGGATGACCAGGGAATGGTCATGTTGACATGGAATCGACTGAGTCAATTGATCGATGACTCGATCTAAATTGATGCATTGATGTGTAAACTTGTTATATGCATTAATTATATGCATGAGTGAATCACATCGTTGATGGCACACACACGTGAATCGATAACGTGCAGAGTGTGGTAATGGCCAGGTGAGATCGCTTGTGACGCCACTCATATGTGATAACTGCATCATCTAATGACCATGTGCATTGCGTGTATTGTACTGAGTTATAACGTGCAGGGTATGGCATATCGGATAATGCTGCATGCGAACCGACTATTGTTTTGTTGGTCGTGGACTTGTTTGTGCGGAGGTTATGAAGAGATACTTGAGTGAAGTTGGTGTACTAATCGGGGCTTAAGGGAGGACTCACTGAGATTTATATCTCATTGGTTATTGTATAACCATTTTCAGGTCCCTAGTGTGAAGAACTAGGAGCTTGAAGCAGAAGGGTCAAGAGCATAGGTGGCTCAATAGTTCTTCTTGAGATAGACCTTTTGTATAAGAACTTGAGGTGTTTTTGAAAGTGTGTTTTGATTTGGGAAATTGTTGTCCTACTTTTCTATCCCATGTATGTCGTTGTCAGGGGATCGGTTAATCCGCTTCCACATGTGCAATAAAATGAAAAAGGTCGGCGACGAGTCCTGGGAACGTCACAAAATTCTATCGACCACAGAGGGATGTGCGGGTGCTCGAGGTTCGAGGTGTGACACCTGATAAAGAAATTTAAAAAGTTGAACAAAAATGGAATGAGGTTCAATTGGAAGAAACAATACAAGCATAATGGGCAAAAAAAACCAATGGAAGAAGATCATGAATAAGGAAATATATGCTTGATGGCACATTCAAACTCATGCTGAAATTCGGAATTAGAATCAGACACAGATTTTGAGGTAAATTACCTCGAAATCCCTTATAAGGTATCTAAATATATTGATGAGTTATGCTTGAATCTCAAGTCTACTCTTAAAATGATTTCCAAAATGAAAAAGGAGAATTCATGACTTAAGCAACAAGATCTTTCTCGAAAAGAAAATTTTGAAATTTTGCAAAAAGATTTTCTACAAACAAAAGAAAGTCGAGATTTACTTGTTAAAGAAAATGATTCTTTAAAGAAATAATTTTCAAATATTTCGACAAAATTTTAAAATGGTTCAAAAACATTAGAGCATATCCTTTCCATACAAGTACCTTACTAGAACAAATTAGGACTTTGTCTTAATAAGGAAAATGATTCTCTAGTAGACTTTCCTAAAATCAAGGAGAGACTTAGATAAAGACCTCATAGACTTGCGTACAAGAAGCATTTTCAAAGGATCTTTATAAAACCTGTTGGTCGAAACGCTCTCAAGTGTTCAAATTCTGGAAACTCAGAACATTTTGAGGAAAAATATCCTAAAGTCTGAAGACCTGTTAAGAAAGATTGAGTAAAAACAACATACTCTACTAACTCTCATGGACCCAAGAAAATTTAGATACCAAAGAAAATATGAGTTGTTTTTGCAGGAAATAAATGAAAAGAATAAAGAGAATTTGGTAAGGAAGGTATTTTTTTTTCTTTTTTTAAATTCTCAATTTTGTTTGGGCACATAATCTAAAAGTTCTCATTATACTTGATATTCGATATATCCTCTTTGTGCCTCGATTAATTTAGACTTTATAATGACCGTATTCTATAATTTGTTACATTGGAGGAAGAATCATGTGATATATTTTTAATAATTTGTAAGATGGAATTTATTTGAATAAATATGATTGGCTAACATCTTGCTTTCAATTTAGAAATAATTTGATTGATTAGATGAATGCTCAATGATTTTATTCTCTCTGATTTTATCATGGTTTACCTAAGTGAGAATTTCTTGTGCATAATATTCTGATGAGTTAGGATTGTTGGAGAAAACTCCTATTAGATTTTGAAGCTGATAATTTTTTTTTTAGTTCTATTCTCATTTTTATTCTGAGGAATATGAGACTTTTGTGTTCAAAGTCTATCTTACATCAAAAGTCTGCTCCACTCTGACGAAGATCCAGACTGAACGCAAGTGAAGAACGAAGATATAATCAGACTCATGATTATTTTTCTTCCTTCAAGGCTTCAGTATGAACAGGATATATATGGCTTTCTGGATTGGAAATCTCACTTACCTTTTTGGATATCATTATGACATCAATCACGGAACGAAAAAAATCATTTTTGGAAGGCAATTTTATTTGGAAAGAATCTATTTATGGAAACCAAGATTTTGATTATATGGGCGACTAGGATCATCGGACTTTCATCTCAATCTTCAAACGGCTCGAGATTTCCTTGACTGTCCAATGGGTTGATTAGAAGAATTCCTCTGGAAAGTGCCAACGATCGAAAGGCATAGAGGAGTATTTAAGGAGGTTTCTCAAGTCATTTGAGAAGAGTGTGAAAGAAGAATTCCAAAGTCTGAAGCTTCCCAAATCACTTATTCTTCCTCATACAGTGCTCAAACTTGTATTTGAAAGAGAGAAAATCTCAAAAGTGTGACTTTGTGAGAGTAGTAAAAATTCTTCATTGAGAAGTCAAGATTATAAGGTTGTAATTCTCTTTTGATTCATAGTGGAAAAGAGTTAGAAGGTTGTCAACGTGGGAGAGTGGACGTAGACTTAATCTAAGCCGAATCACTATAAGTCTCGTGTTCATTTTCTCTTCCCTAAACTCCTTTACTTTATGTGTTGTGATATTTTTCTGTGTTTCGAAATAGTTGTTAAAGTTTGAATCCTTCTTTCAAAATCTGTTGTTCATCAGACTCAGTTTAAAAGTAATGTATTCTTACTGCGTTTCGCAAAATTTGTTTTCACAATTATTCACCCCCTCCCTAGGTGTTTATACTGGCGCTTTCAATTGATATCAAGGCGTGTGTGCTTATTTTGTTAAAGTGTAGCACCCCGAACCCTTCGGTGGTCGCCACAAGCACCAATGTTACACCTTAATACCCTATTGTACTTATACTTAGAAGAAGCGTCGTTATTCACAGGCATTTTTTTTTAAAGCGGTCCCAACGCGACTCATTAGTGGAAGTAAAATAAAGCATCACCATCTATCCCCCTACAAATCCATGATACCAATACACACCACTAATCACCATAATTTTTATAGACAAGCCACGGCACTTATTTACATATATTTTCAAGATGGGACTTCTTTTGGGTCAGTACATCAAAAAGGAAAAGCTAGGACTCTGCCAGGTTCAGCCTAAAACCTCAAAAAGAACCCTCGACCCTCTACATCACACGTGCTCAACTCCCATCATATGTGTCGGCTAACTAACTCTAAAAAAAACACAGCCCCTACTCGTCGCACATAGGTCTCACACCCAGTTCGGTGCGTCAGGCGGCGGCGGTGGTAACATCCCTCCCATCACCCCATCGCAGCGAATGTGAACGAAAACAAACTCCTGAACGACCGGGCCTCCAGCCAGGCCTATGTCGTATGTAACAAAACAGTGCACGCGTATGTAGGTGAGTCCAGGCACAGAAGGACAGCTAAACTCCTCACACTCTACCTCGACGTCGGACGGTAACCCGTAAAATGCACCCCGCACGATGGCAGGAAGCAGCATACTGCTAATTTGAAATGTTGGTCCCCAAAAGGGATGAGTACAACCACTCAGCAGATAAGGAATCCAATAACAACTCAATGCATCATACAAATCATACATGCATTGCAGGCGTTACTTACCTTGAAGCCATGCGCATACTGTCATGCACCATCATATCATATATGTCATCATTATCATGGCATCATTACATCATACAAGTCATCATCATTATGACATCATCACATCACACATGTCATCATGCCATATCATATTTCATCATCATTATCATATCATCATGCATTATCATGCCATGGGTGATCATCAATTATTTCACATCACATATCATCATCATCATCATCATGCATATCATCATGCATATCATACCATGGGTGATCATCATTCTCTCACATCACATATCATCATCATCACCATCATCATCATGCATATCATCATGCATATCATGCCATGGGTAAATTTTCATCTTTATCTTTTAATTTGATCACCACATCACCCATTCCTCAAATCATTAATTTCATCATCCCCTCAGGCAAAGACCTCTGAGGCTTCCGGCATTCAGCCTCCCAGGCCACCGGGCATCTGGCCCCCCACATTCCGGGCATCTCGCATCTCAACTAGTATCATGAGGCATTCCTTTCAGGCAGAAACCTTCGACAGGGCTTCCGGCATTTACACTCCCTGGCCGGGCATCCCGCACCCCATATCCTGGCATCGCGAGGCATTCCCTTCCGGCAGAAACCTCCGACAGGGCTTCCGGCCCCCCACATTCCGGGCATCCTGAATCTCCCAGGGAAATCCGGCAATGTATCTCTATACATTCCGGCCATCATCCTCCACCACAACTATCTCCTCATTTACCATCATCCATGTTTACCAATATTTTGATCTCATTTTAACATGGCATATGTCGTGACATCACACAAGTCATACTTGGCATGAAATTTACACATGCATCTCGATTCAATGTCATACATATACCAAGACTTTATCACACATGCATCTCAATTCAATGTCATACATATATCAAGACCTTATCATACATGCAACAAGATAAATTTAATGGAATTTATGGCCAATAAAATAATCTATTTTTATTTATTTATTTATTTATTTAAATTCCAACTTTTGTCATTTCCATAAATTTAATATCAACAAATTCCCAAAATTATAAAAATTACAGCAAATATTAAACAAGCCAATAGGATGATAATTTCATACAAAATACATGGCCAAATAGCATTTCACACAATTTCCCAATTTTCACAAAACATCATATAATTTTCGGATGATGCATGGTTTTTAAAGAAATTCGATTAAAATATCCATACGGCCTCCAAAAATTACGAAATTTTACCGAGTTATAGCCAAGATATTTTCATACAACTTTCATGAAGAACTCCAAGCCAGATTCTTTTTAGATTATTTTATACAGTCTCACGAAGCTTCTGGATCCATTACCGCATCGTCCAGTGTACACATCTCCGAAATATTGAGATTTCACCTACCTATTCTCTTTCGTTTTCTCTGAAATTTGGATATGTTCTACATCAAGATATCCTTTACAAGTTTCATGAAGATATCTAGGTCAAATAACCAGAATATAGTCATCATTTAGGTCCTTGAAGTCTCGGGTGTCTCGGAATACATCACCAGAATCATCGTCTTCAAGATCTAGTCGATTTACTAGGCTATACTTGTTAGTTCCACTTTAAATTTGAGTATGTTGTATTTTAAGATATCCCCTACAACTTTCATGAAGAAATCGAAGTGAGATTCTCATCACAAACCAACATGCAATCACGAATCCAGCAAGAGGTCTGTAAAAACTCTCAAGATCTGAGATATCCGTAGGATGAGACTTTAACCCCTAAAATCTCCATAATTTTCCACAAAATTTTAGTATGTTGTAGCAAAAGATGTTATCTACAACTTTAATGAAGAAATAGAAGTCAAAATGGGACTCCAAATATACATGCAAGCTCAAACAAGTTTCTGACTCACATGGTCCGAACACGAATAGCCATACCATTCAACATACATCATTCATGCTCCGGTTTTTCTCACTTAAACACTCAAAGATTCAACACGGCGAACACGGCGGTACACGATGGTTCCTCCTCCTCTCTCTCTCGAAATCTCTCTCTCTCTCTTCCCTCTTATACCCCCAAATCCTCATGATTACTTGCCTACAAACCAGCCAATGCATGAGAGTCTTGTGCCACTTGTCCTATGGATTTTTGGGCTTGGGCTTGGGCTTCTATTGGGCCGGTCGACCACTCCTTTTGAGCCTCTATTGGGCCGGCCAACTTGGCCCATTACAAGCTTAGGCCAATGGGCCTAAGGCCCATCCTAAAAATTGACCTTTTCCCCTTTTTTTTTTTTTTGAAATTCCTTTATAAATATTTTTAAATTTCAATTTTCATCTTGGCCAAAGTCTTGGGACATCTTGTTTATTGAAATTTAGTTTATAAAGTACATGGCCAAGCATAGATTATTAATCTATAAATTTTAAATTTTCACAATCATATGCACAAATCATCTAATTAAAAAGACTAATGGCTAAAGCATAAGCCATGGAAAATTTTATCACCTAATTAAAGACTTTAACACACCTTATGGCTTGGCTCTGAATTTTTGGGATGCCACATAAAGTGTTTTTACTTCTAGGCTAAAGATCTTCTATGGCTAGTATTTTGGCTCCAAGATTGATTGAAGGACAAAGCAACACCAGACCTCCTTTTTTCGATGGAAATGAGTACAATGTGTGGAAGAACAAAATGAAGGCATTTCTCAGATCCAGGGATCCTCTGGAGTGGGATGTTATTGAAAAAGGAATCAATCCAAAGGCAACAACAACTTCAGATAAAGGGAAATAAGTGATTGAGAAAGATGTTGATGAATCCACACAAGCTGAAATTATCAAGAGATAGGCTCTTGATGCAAAAGCAATTTATTCTTTATACTGTGTTTTGTCCCCCACCGAATATAACAGAATTTTTTTTTTTTTGTGAAACAACAAAAAAAGTTTGGGACATACTACATGTTACCTATGAGGGGACTGACCGTGTGAAGGAAACAAAAATAAACATTCTACTTGCACAATATGAAGCCTTTAGAATGAAGCCTAGAGAATTTATTTCTGATATGTTCAGTTGCTTTACAGAAATTGTGAATGGCCTGGCTTATCAAGGTAAACCAATTTCTAGACCAATGAAAGTCAACAAACTACTGCATGGACTTTCAAAGGACTGGAATCATGTGAAGACTTCAATTAGAGAAACTCAGAGGATCATGCCTCTATCAGTTGACAAACTGATAGGCACACTTCAATCATATGAAGTGGAGGGGATCAATGATGAAGAAGACCCAAAATGTAAGAAATCAATTACATTAAAGTCTAATATTGATTCTGATGATGATATGGACGATAAGGAGTTGGCCCTTATGATAAAGAAATTCAGAAAACTAAATAGAAAGGTAATAAGATTGAATTGGAAGAAGCAAACCATGTAGAATTCTCAGAAGAGACCAACGGAGGACATTGAAACTAACAAGGATGTTATATGCTTCGAGTGTAAGAAAAAGGGGCATATCTGACCAAACTGTCCTTTGTTGAAGAAGAAGAAAGGAAAGTCGGAGAAGTACAAGAAAGCTCTTAAAGCAGAAACCTGGAGTGACACCGAATGTGAAGAAAGCGAAGAGGAATTTGCAAACATATGTCTGATGGCTCATTCAGAGTCAGACTCAGAATCAGAAACAGACACTAATTCAGATTCTGACAAAGAAATCGAGGTTAGTCACTCAGAAATTCTTGCCAAAGTCTCTATGTATATAGATGAACTATGACATTTAGATTTTTCAACTCCGTTTTCTGTTGAATGAATCGGGCATTTCATTGACGCGTCTATAGGGCTATTCTCAGAACTGATCATTCTCGAGATAACTAGACTATCTGGGGAAATCATTAAGAAATTTTAAGGCAAAAGACTTGAGAATTCGACCAAGAATCGGCTACTCGACCGTGTCCATTTTTAGAGGCCATTATAGCACAGTTAAAAATCGATTTGAAATTAGAGATAGACTAGATCAACAGAAATGTGTGGCTAATTGTGAGTGACACCACTAAATTGGAAAATTCTCATCGATCGGCACTAGACTGATTTTCTTATTGTTTTGGTACCCTGTGTTCGTATTTCGGTCCTCGAGATTTTCACGACAACCGAGAGTCGCCAATGAGTCGAGTGAGTTCATAGTGGCTCGAAGAAAATCGACAACAGGTCATTTGCACTTAAATTTTTTTGAAAGTTACCTGGTAGCCTAGGTCACGCTAAAAATGCGCCAAGTGGAAATTAATTATGAATTCAAGTCCGATTTCAGAAATTAAAGTTTATGTCATATCACAATAAATTCTACGAGTGTTGACTCGGTCTCGAAAGATTTTTATGACAAATGAGACTTTTTAGGAAAAAGTCGTTGCAATGTCGTTTTAGTGCAGAAAAGGCCGTTGATTATTTTTATTGCAAAATTGAGATGTAAGATGGGTTCTTGGACGAGGAAAATTATCAATTGAGGCATTGAGGTACCAATTGAAATTATGGGAATCAATTGAAAGTGAATCAAGAGAGAATTGATGTATAATTGAGTCCATCCTCCCCCAAATTCGTGTACCCCCACCAAGCCACAACCTTTGGACCATTTCGGCTTCTAGAAGAGGTGCATGTGTGGCTCAATATGAGCCAAGGACCAATGTTTGGCTTAGGATGGCCTTGGAAGATATTTGTTGTGGAAAATCAAGGCTTGGTGGAGCCCTCACCTCTCATCTCTATCCATCTCTCTCTTTCTCTCACCTCAACCGGATAGCCTTCCCTCTCCCTCCCCATTTCTTGCGACACCTCCAGCAGACCAAGGAGAAGACTGAGCAGCCCACTGAAGAACCCACGTAGCCGACCGCATCATCCCATCTCTGCCAACATCTTCGGTGGAAGCGAAACCACGAATCCAATCAATCACTGCTTTACTCCTCTGCGCTGATCTCTCCTCCACGCTGCCACTTGGCTGCGTTTGCTCCTTGTTCGGTCAACAAAGTAGCGTTGAAGACCACCGAGCAGGCTTCAATCCAAGCGTCCTTCTCCCATTTCGCTGCTTTAGCCATCACCGAAGACACCTGCTGCTTTCCACTGAATCCCCGCCAACTCATGTCTCCATTGAGCAAATTCTAGCAGCCGCGTGGTCTTTAGCAGCATCGACGTTGTTTCTCATCGTGTGTGTCTTCGGCCAGTTGAAGCCCTCGAGTCCAACAACCAATGCCCACAGCTGCTTTCGTCCGTTCCTCTCCACGGTCTTCAATTTCTGCCGCAGCCCATCCATTGAAGACAGGCCCACATTTTCTTGAAGCAACCTAGCAATATCAACCAAGAAAAGTCTAGTGAAGCTCAACGAATTCAGCCCAGCGTCTTCAATCTAGTGGGCCTAATATCTTCTAATATTCCAAAGAGCCCGAAGATGGAAGTCGCCCATCAAGTCACCCGACGTCTTGTGCTTGGTTCATCAGCCCATGAAATTTTTTGGTTTAGCCCGCAAAGTCTGCAAGCCCAGCCTGCAACGTCAGCTGTTGGTCCAGCCCAATTCAAGAGTAAACCTCAGCTTAGGCTGAGATTTGTTGGGCCAATCTGAGGCTCGGTCCAAGCCCGTGGGTGTCGTCGTGAGCCCAAGTTCGGCTACCGTCGCACCGCCGTCGCGGTGGCCTGGTCTTCGTTTTGCACAAGTGAGTTTTACTCACTAATCCTTGCTTAGTTTGCTAATGATGCTTAAGGATTATTTAGATTTAATTAAGTGCAATTAGGTGGTTAGATTATTTTAGAACAGTTAAATTAGTGACTTAATGATACATGTTAGGTGGCTAGACTTAGTTGTTAGCAAGTAGAGAGCTTCTAATATTTATTGAACAGGTCTTAAGATTTTTCCCGATCCGTCTCGGGCTCCAATTAGGCATTACAGGCATAAATTGGATTTTTAATAATTATTTATTAATTTTCGAAATTAATTTAATTAATTATTTATTTTCTGGAAATTCAACTGGGATGGTCGGTGATCGGACTTTTGTGCTGATTATCATGGTGCAGTTTGTTTATTTATTTGAGCTCTATGTTGTGTTGAATTGAATTAATTGTGAAATTTTAGGAATTATTCCTAAATTGCTTGAAATTTAGTAATTGATTGGTAGATGGCCGAGTATGGGTATATAGCACTAGTAATGCTTTGATGGGCTATATAGTAGAGAGAATTGTGAGAGTGAACTCTAAATACTTTTGGTTGAGACCAATCAGGTACGATGTTATTAGACATACGTGGTTCGATGATTAAGGATATTACTGGTGAAAACGGCGCCTTAAAGAACGCACGTAGATGACTCATGGACATACATGGTTCGGTGATTGGGAATATCACTGGTGAAAACGGCGCCTTAAAGAACGCACGTTGCTGTCTATTACATACATCACCTTGGCGAAAACGATGCCCCAAATAAGACACGTGGTTAGGTGATTAAGGGTATCACTGGTGAAAACGGCGCCTTAAAGAATGCACGGTGTCGGTGATCCGTATGTCATTTGGCGAAAACGACGCCCGAGAAAGTATGTGTGGTCTGGTGACCAGGTATACCATTTGGGAATCATGGTATGAGTGAGAATGACTTAGAGACAGTTTGACTGACCTATAATCGACTAGGTTGATAGACCAATGATTTGGTCTGATGTCGCGAATTGATTGATATCTGATGTGAAATACGAGGCATCTATGTATAACCTTGAATTGCGGGTTGGAACTGAGGCCAAGGTAAGTCCTCTGACTTGTGTTGTGCTTAGGCAATCGTGTGGCGTATTGGTTTACTAATCGAGTTTTAGGGGATAGAACTCGCTGAGACGTTGTCTCACTGGTTATTATATAACCATTTCAGGCCCCTAGATGGCACCACCTCCACCTCCTCGTCCTGCTATGCACTTTGGTATTCCCCAAGAAATGACCGAGTTAGAGATCCACTTCCACGCCCACCCTCATCCAGAAGGACTGGAGTACGTATTAGTTAAGTGAATCGTTTGGGTTGACGTAGGAGACAATGCCCTAAGGCCCCATGATTATCAGCTGTGGTACCATTAGTACTTTGATGGGCGAAGAGAAGGCCCTATTCCAGAGAGTGACGTGCCTGTGTACGTTCTAGAAGAGGCATTTGGGGAGGGTACAATAGACCATAAGGATGGGTTGGTTGTGGATGTTAAGGACTCAACACTTGAGGATAAAGCTCGTACTCCTGTTTACTCAATTGATGACGACAATTGGAACGATGAGAACAGCGAGATCATGGAGCAAGAGGAGTGGCAGGAGGATGAACCCATGGAGGATGAGCCCATGGAGGAGGTACCGGAGGATGAGCCGGTAGTTGAAGCCGAGGATGAGCTTGAAGAAGAAGATGAAGAGCTTGAAGAAAATGAGCTTAGCGAAGAAGAATCAGAGGAGGATTAGGATGATCCTGAGTATGACCCGGATGAGGATTGAGATCCCATCCCTTTTGTGAGCCCTGTACTTGTGTAGATAAGTGTGAGACTAGAAAGTTATGAATAGTATTGTAAAATATACTATGGGTTGTGCTGAATATAAAAGTGTGGTTGTGAATTTCACTATGAAAAATATGGCATGATTTTCTATCCCATTGTTTTATTGTCTGGGGACTTATAACTGCTCTCGCATGTGCAAATAAAAATGAAAGGGTCAGTGATACATAGTCTGGGGATATCGCATTCTAAAATCGACTAAGCAGAAGGATGGGTGCGTCCCCGAGGATCGGGGTGTGACATCCCCGTTTAAGTGATATCAGAGTGAAGTTAAAGATTGGAGTGATAAGGAGCGATGGGTCTTGGGATAGTAGTAGAAAAGACCTTTAAATTCATGCTTGTGCATATCTGTGTTAGCTAAGTGCTAATGAATCACTTAGTTTCTAATTCGGTGTTGAATTAGAAGCAGGTATGAGTAGATTAAAGCGACACCATGAGTGATCAAGAGCCAAGGACTTCTGTTAAGAGGGCCAGTAGGGCCGTGACTCGGGGTAGAGTGCCGATCAGGATCGGTACCCGAGGCAAAGGTAGGGCACTGGCTCAGGCTAGTGCCAGTGGAGAAGCACCAACTCTTGTTGGTGTTGGGGTAGAAGCCCTTGGTGATCCAAGATTTGATGGGATCATGTGTATATTAGAAGTTATGGGGAATCATATGGATTAGCAGGCTCAGAATCAAGCCACCGCTGTTGAAGCCGCCACTCAAGCCGCCACTACTGCTACTGTTGCCGCTGCCGCCGGAGCCGCACCTGCCGTTGTACTTGCTGTTGCTCTTGCCGCCGTAAACGTTGAAGGTCCATCGTGGATTGTGGTCGTTGAAAGACCAATCCATAAGCTGGTGGAGCAATTCTTGAAATTAAATCCATCGTTGTTCATCGGGACAGGAGATCCCGAAGCTGCGGCTTCATGGGTTTAGAAGTTGGAGAAAACGTTTGCACTGATGATGTGCAATGAGACTGAGAAGGTAGTCCTAGCAACTTATCAGTTGGAGGGAGTTGCGAATACTTGGTGGATGACTACTCGAGGATCGATATTTCCAGAAGGTACTGTTTAGGAGTGGAACATTTTCCTTGAAGCCTCCAATGACAAGTATTTTTCTGAGACTGCCAGGGAGGTGAAGATGGCCGAATTTCAACGTCTTCGCCAGGGTTCCCTAACCATTGATGAGTATGAAGTGAAATTTGCTGAGCTTTCGTGATACGCCCCAGAGCTGATAGAAAACCCAGTAAACTGAGTGAGAAGGTTTAAGGATGGGTTCACATTAGACTTGAGGAGCATATTGATCTCCTTAGATCTGAGGACTTACAATGACATATATCGGAGAGCTTAGAAAATTGAGAAGGATCAGAACGACAGAGTTGCCTCATCTGGGTCGAGGTTTAGTTCACATCGAGATAGTATTCGCCAGGGAAAAAGACCCATGTCTGGAGGTAAATCCCATGCTCCACCCTTCAAGAGGAGTGGGTTCAGTAGGTCGATGCCCAATAGTATGAGTATATGTCGCTTTTGTGAAAGGCGACATGGGTCAGCTTCGTGCCCGGCTAGGACAGGAGCATGTTTCGAATGTGGCCAACAGGGTCACATTGTAAGGAATTGTCCGAGATAGCAAGGAGGGCAACCTCAGTTGCCACCGCCACCACTGAAGGGACAGATAAGAGGGTATGCCCCTCAGAATGCACCGCAAGGAGGACAGCTGAGACCTCCAGTTCAGGACACTGTGTACACAATTACACAGGGTCAGGCCGAAGCTGCACTTGACGTGATCACGGGTTTAGTACCGTTGAATGGACCGCCAGCTTAGAGATGAATCGAGTTATGCATTAAGCAGGAAGGGCAGTGTCCCCGGAACAATTTTATCAGAGTGGTGTAGCAGGATTTTGGTTAAGTTGATAGAACCTCAGTTGTTGTAATGAAGTCATAGAAATGAGAATCACTGGTTATAGTTGTACTTGAATATTCTGCCTATGTATAACTTTGATACCATATATAAAAAGGTTTGGCTCGAGGAGCTTTTGTTGTAATGAATTGTTGTTGCAATGAGATACTGTTTAATTCATTGACGGAGGAAAATTTAAAATTTATCAGAAGTCGAGGAGGATCCTCGATTTCCCCAATCTCGTCGCAAGAGACAACCCATTTGTTAGATGGGGGTTGTCAAGGTTATCTGGCGATTGTCGTGGATACGAGAGTCACAGAACTAAAGATTGAGAATATCTCAGTAGTCTAAGAATTCCTAGAGGTATGTCCATGGGAATTATCAGACCTGTCATCAGAGAAAAAGATAGTGTTTCGTACTCGATGTGCCCTTGTGAGTGCGCAATGTAATATCATTGGGTTGGACGAACGTTCCAACTGCTGTCATGGATTTGGCAAACCGAGTGTGTAAGGAATATCTAGATCGGTTGTGCTCGTGTCTTTTAATGACATTCTGGTGCATTCGAGGAATGCTAAGGAGCACAAGAGACATCTGAGAATGGTGAAAGAATTTTTGTGGACCCGACCAAGATCGAATCGGTTATCAGTGGACCAAGACCGACATCAGTATCAGAGATCGGGAACCGTTTGAGTTGGACAAGTCACTACAGGAGGTTTGTGGAAGGAATCTCAATATCAGTGTCACCATTAACTCGACTCCTGAAGAAATGAGAGAAATTCATATGGACAGACAAGTGTGAGGATAATTTCCAAGAGCCTAAGTAGAAGTTGGCTATCACACTTGTGTTGACCATTTCTTATGGTTCTGGAGGATGCGAAATTTATAGTGGCGCATCGCTTAGAGGATTGGGTTGCGTATTGGTGTAACGTGGTAGAGTTACATACGCGTCCCATCAGTCGATACCCCATGAGTTGAGTTACCTAGTGCATAACTTGGAACTCGCAGCAAAAATTTTTGCTCTGAAAATTTGAAGATGTTATTTGTGTGGAGAAAGGCTCCAAATCTTCGTTGAACGGTAAAGTCTTAAAGTGTTTATTCTCTCAAAAGGAGTTGAATATGAGATAGTGATATGAGTTAGAATTTTGGAAGAACTGTGATTGTGATGTCTTGTGTCACCTTGGAAAGACGAATTAAATCGCCGGTGCATTGAGTCGGAAGTCCTTAGTTGCACAAATGGTGACCAAGGAGTGAAATTTACTCGAGAGAGCTCGAGATCTAATTTCCAAATTTGAGGAAGGCTACCTTTTGAATTTTATAGCCGCCCTCAAAATTAAACCGGATATTTAAGTTGGAATCAGATGCTTAGTTGACAGACCGAGACGTTTAGAAGATCCTATAAGATGATACTAGTAAGAAAGAGACTGACTTTCAGATTTCTAAGGATAGAACACTCAAGTTCTGAGAGCGAGTGGGTGTACTTGACGATGTAGCACTTAGGTAAGAGACATTGTTAGAAATTCACTATAGTATTGTAGTATTTGACCCGATGGTACAAAGTAGGTCTGAATTGACGTTAGCCCGATTGGTAGACCGCTATAAAGATAGATGTCACAGGACAGGTTACGAGTGTCAGATGTGTCAGTAAGTGGAAGTTCAGTAATACAAGCCGGAAGGACTTTTACAGTCACTCGAGAGTTCCGAGTAGGAATGGAAGTATATCACGATGAACCTTGTGACGAGCTTGTTTGGGAATCGGAGAAGCAACGATCCCATTTGGATAGGGGGTTGATAGACTGATGAAGTCAACTTACTTCAATGCAGTATGGAAAGATCTCAATTTGAATGGGCACACCGAACTGTATGTGTGTCAGATAGTTCCTATTGAAGCTTGCGTAGCAAAGTGTACAGAACTTCAGTTTGTCGAGATGAGGTCAGGGAAAGAAAGATCATAGGCCTAGAGTCAGTTTAGCAGTCAGTGATTGCGGTTGCTGTGATCAGTGCGAGAGTACAGACCACTCAAGAATTGCCAGAATAGTTGTATCGTTGAGCATTGAAGGCCCTTAGAGTTCCAAATTGGTGATTACATATTTCCGAAGGTGTCACCAATGAGGGATACCTTGTGTTTTGGCAAGGAGGGAAAAACTGAAACCGAGGTATGTAGGTCCCTTTGAGGTTCTGAAAAGAATTGGGATCCTATTGTATCGTCTTGCATTGCTGTCGAGGTAGGTGCAAAGTGCATGACGTCTTTTGCGTGTCGAGGTTGAGGATGTATGAGCTTGACTCGACCCACGTGCTCAATTTCGAGGAATTGGATGTGGATGACTGAGTGTCGTAAAGCCCAGTTCAGTTTGTGGTTCAGAACAAATGTTGTGTACCAAGAAGGTTCCGTTGGTCAAAGTGGTCTGGCAACACCACGGAACTGAAGGAGCAACATGGGAGACTGAAGAGTCGATGAGAGAATTGTACCCCCACCTTTTTGCTTAAGTTTTGCAAGGTTTAAATTTCGAGAACGAAATTTTTATAAAAAGGGAAGAGTTGTGACATCCAGATTTTTCAACTCTGTTTTTTGCTGAATGAATCGGGCATTTCATTGACGCGTCTATAGGGCTATTCTCAAAATTGATCATTCTCGATATAACTAGACTATCTGGGGAAATCATTAAGAAATTTTAAGGCAAAAGACTTGAGAATTTGACCAGGAATCGGCTACTCGACCATGTCCATCTTTAGAGGCCATTACGGCACAGTTAAAAATCGATTTGAAATCAGAAATAGACTGGATCAACAGAGATGTATGGCTAATTGTGGGTGACACCATTAAATTGGAAAATTCTCGTCGATCAGTACTAAACTGATTTTCTTATTGTTTTGGTACCTTGTGTCCGTATTCGGGTCCTCGAGATTTTCACGACAACCGAGAGTCGTCAATGAGTCGAGTGGGTTTGTAGTGGCTCAAAGAAAATCGACCATGTGTCATTTGCACTTAAAATTTTCTGAAAGTTATCTGGTAGCCTAAGTCACGCTAAAAACTCGCCAAGTGGAAATTAACTATGAATTCAAGTCCGATTTCAGAAATTGAAGTTTCTGTCATTCACAATAATTTCTAGGAGTGTCGACTTAGTCTTAGAAGATTTTTCTTACAACCGAGACTTTTTGGGAAAAAGTTGTCGCAAGGTCATTTTTGTGCAAAAAAGGCCGGTGATTGGCTTTGATTGCAAAATTGAGATGTAAGATGGGTTTTTGGATGAGGAAAATTATCGATTGAGGCATTGAGGTACCAATTGAAATTATGGGAATCAATTGAAAGTGAATCAAGAGAGAATTGACATACAATTGAGTCCATCCTCCCCCAAATTCGTGTACCCCCATCGAGCCACAACCTTTGGACCATTTCGGCTTCTAAAAGAGGTGCATGTGTGGCTCAATATGAGCCAAGGACCAATGTTTGGCTTAGGATGGCCTTGGAAGATATTTCTTGTGGAAAATCAAGGCTTGGTGGAGCCTCACCTCTCATCTATATCTATCTCTCTATTTCTCTCACCTCAACCGGACAACCTTCCCTCTCTCTCCCCATTTCGTGCGACACCTCTAGCAGACCAAGGAGAAGATCGAGCAACCCACTGAAGACCCCACGTAGCCGACCGCATCATCCCATCTCCTCTAACATCTTCGATGGAAGCGAAACCACGAATCCAGTCAATCACTGCTTTGCTCCTCTGTGCTGATCTCTCCTCTATGCTGCTAGTTGGCCGCGTTTGCTCCTTGTTCGATCAACAGCAGCGTTGAAGACCACTGAGCGGGCTTCAATCCAAGCGTCCTTCTCCCATTTCGCTGCTTTAGGCATCACCGAAGACACTTGCTGCTTTCCACTGAATCCCCACCAACTCATGTCTCCATTGAGCAAATTCCAGCAGCTGCGTGGTCTTCAACAGCATCGACGTCCATGTTTCTCGTCTTGCGCATGTCTTCGGCCAGTTGAAGCCCTTGAGTCCAGCAGCCAATGCCCACAGCTGCTTTCGTCCTTTCCTCTCCACGGTCTTCAATTTTTGCCGTAGCACATCCACCGAAGATAGGCCCACATTTTCTTGAAGCAACCTAGCAATATCAACCAAGAAAAGTCCAGTGAAGCCCAACGAATTCAACCCAGTGTCTTTAGTCTGGTGGGCTCAATATCTTTTAGAATTCCAGCAGCCTAGTACAGCAGTCAGCCCATTAAGTCAGCCTAGCGTCTTGGGCCTGGTTCATCAGCCCATGAAATTTTCTAGTTCAGCTCGCCAAGTCCGCAAGCCCAGCTCGCAACGTCAGCTTATGGTCCAACCCAATTCAAGAGTAAACCTCAGCTTGGGCTAAGATTTGTTGGGCCAATCTAAGGCTCGGTCCAAGCCTGTGGGTGTCGTCGCGAGCCCAAGTTCGGCCGCCATCGCGCCGCCGTCGCAGTGTCCCAGTCTTTGCTTTGCACAAGTGAGTTTTACTCACTAATCCTTGCTTAGTTTGCTAATGATGCTTAAGGATTGTTTATATTTAATTAAGTGCAATTATGTGGTTAGATTAATTTAGAACAATGAAATTAGTGCCTTAATGATGCATGTTAGGTGGTTAGACTTAGTTGTTAGCAAGTAGAGAGCTTCTAATATTTATTAAACGGGTCTTGGGATTTTTCCTAACCTGTCTCGGGCTCCAATTAGGCATTACGGGCCTAAATTAGATTTTTAATAATTATTTATTAATTTACGAAATTAATTAAATTATTTATTTATTTTCCGGAAATTCAACCGGGATGGCCGATGACCGGAATTTTGTGTTGATTATTGTTGTGCAGTCCATTTATTTATTTAAGCTCTATGTTGTGTTGAATTGAATTAATTGTGAAATTTTAGGAATTATTCGTAAATTGCTTGAAATTTAGTAATTGATTGGTAGATGGCCGAGTATGGGTCTATAGCGCCAGTAATGCTTTGATGGGCTATATAGTAGAGAGAATTGTGAGAGTGAACTGGAAATACTCTTGGCTGAGACCAATCAGGTACGATGTTATTGGACATACGTGGTTTGGTGATCAAGGATATCACTGATGAAAACGGCGCCTTAAAGAACGCACGTAGATGACTCATGGACATACGTGGTTCGGTGATTGGGTATATCACTGGTGAAAATGGCGCCTTAAAGAACACACGTTGCTGTCCATTACATACATCACCTTGGCAAAAACGACACCCTAGATAAGACACGTGGTTCAGTGATTAAGGGTATCACTGGTGAAAACGGTGCCTCAAAGAACGCACGATGTCGGTGACCAGTATGTCATTTGGCGAAAACGCCGCCTAAGAAAGTATGTGTGGTCTAGTGACTAGGTATACCATTTGGGAATCATGGTATGAGTAAGAATGACTCAAAGACAGTTTGACTGACCTATAATCGACTAGGTTGATAGACCAATGATTTGGTCTGATGTCGTGAATTGATTGAATATATGATGTGATATATGAGGCATCTATGTATAACCTTGAATTGCAGGTTGGAATTGAGGCCAAGGTAAGTCCTCTGACTTGTGCTGTGCTTAGGCAACCGTGTGGCGTATTGGTTTACTAATCGGGTCTTAGGGGGTGGAACTCGTTGAGACGTTGTCTCACTGGTTATTATATAACCATTTCAGTCCCCTAGATGGCAGCACCTCCACCTCCTCGTCCTACTATGCATTTTGGTATTCCCCAAGAAATGACCGAGTTAGAGATCCACTTCCATGTCCACCCTCATCCAGAAGGACTCGTAAGTTAATCGTCCAGGTTGACGTATGAGAGAACGCCCTGAGGCCCCATGATTATCAGTCGTGGTACCGTGAGTGCTTTGACGGGCGAAGAGAAGGCCCTATTCTATAGAGTGATGTGCCTTTGTACGTTCTAGAAGAGGTATTTGGGGAGGGTACAACAGACCATAAGGATTGGTCGATTGTGGATGTTAAGGACCCGACACTTGAGGATGAAGCTTGTACTCCTGTTTACTCGATCGACGACGACAACTGGAATGATGAGAATGGCGAGATTGTGGAGCAGGAGGAGGAGTGATAGGAGGATGAACCCATGGAGGATGAGCCCATGGAGGAGGTACCAGAGGATGAGCCGGTAGCTAAATCCGAGGATGAACTTGAATAAGAAGATGAAGAGCTTGAAGAAATTGAGCTTAGCGAAGAAGAATCAGAGGAGGATCAAGATGATCCTGAGTATGACCCGGATGAGTATTGAGATCCCATCCCTTTTATGAGCCCTGTACTTGTGTAGATAAGTGTGAGACTAGAAACTTATTAATAGTATTATAAAATATACTATGGGTTGTGCTGAATACAAAAGTGTGGTTGTGAATTTCAGTATGAAAAATATGGCCTACTTTTCTATCCCAATGTTTTATTGGGTGGGGATTTATAATTGCTTCCACATGTGCAAATAAAAATGAAAGGGCTGGCGATACATAGTCTTAGGATATCGCATTCTAAAATCGACCAAGCAGAAGGATGGGTGCGTCCTCGAGGATTGGGGCGTGACACAAACTTTGCATCAATCTTAAATCCTCTCTTAAAAGGATTTTCGAACTTAAAAAGGAGAATTCTAAACTCAGGCAACATGAAGTGTCTTGGAAAGAAAAGTTTGAAAGTTTGAAAAGAAGCTTTGATGATTTGAAAGAAAATTACGATTCTCTTTCAAAAGAAAATGTTGTTTTGAAAAGGGAGATCTCAGATATTTAAAAAAAGTTTTTCAAAAGGATCTAAAAAATTAAAGAAAATCCTTACAGCTCAAATACCCTATTTTAACAAATTTGGTTTGGGTATGAATAATGAGACTATTCATCTAATTGATTTTCCTAAAGTAAAAGAGAGACTTAGACAAAAACCTACAAAAGCTTTTTATAGAAATCATTTTCAAAAAGTGTTTGTAAAGCCTATTGGTCGAAGTGCTCTCAGATGTTCTAAGTGTAACAGCTTAGAGCATTTTGAGAATGATTGTCCTAAAGTTTGGAGACCAATTAAGAAGGATTGGGCAAAGACTGTTTTCAATACTAACCCTCTTGGACCCAAGAAAATCTGGGTACCAAAGAAAGTTTGAGTTTTTCTTCAATTGCAAGTCACATTAAAAGAAAAATCAAATGGTATTTAGATAGTGGCTATTCTAGGCATATGACAGGATACTCAAGCTCTTTCGTAAAGCTTGTTAGACTAAAAGGATGAAATATATAAATATATATATCTATATATATATATATATATATATATATATATATATATTGTGGAAACAACAAAGGGAAGATGATTTTAGGATGCGGAACAGTGAAGATTGGAAGTCTGACTATCAATAACGTTTCCCTAGTAAAAGTCTTAAACTACAATTTCTTAAATATAAGTCAGCTTTGTGACACAGGTTTCAGAATAAACTTTCAAGAAGGCATTTGTTCTGGAATAAGTCAAGATTTCTCTCAATCTTTTACTAGGTGAAGGCATGGCAACATATACCTTCTGGATGTAAATCCAGAAAATTCATAGTGCCTTATTTCTATTCAAGATGAAGCAAGTCTCTAGCATCAAAAGCTTTGTCATGTGAATATGAAGCATATTGCCAAAATTTCTTCTAAGAAGCTGGTTCAACGGCTTCCTAATTTGGCTTCTCAGAAGTCTGAGTTATGCACTCCTTGTGTCTTAGAAAAACAGGTCAGAAGTTCTTTTAAACTAGTAAATCAGGTTTCTACCAGTTGTGTTTTGCAACTTCTCCATATGGATCTTTTTGGACCAACAAGAACTCAAAGTATTTGCGGAAAAAATATTGTCTAGTAATTGTTAATGATTATTCTCTTCACCTGGGTATTCTTTTTAGCAAATAAATATGAAACTTTTTCATATTTTTGAAAGTTTGTCAAGAAAGTTCAGAATGAGAAAGGTTATGCTATTTCAAGCATAAGAACAGATCATGGAGGTGAGTTTGAAAATCAGGATTTTGCAAACTTCTGTGATGAATCTAGTTTTCAACATGTTTTCTCTTCTCCATATACTCCAAAACAAAATGAGGTTGTGGAAAGGAAAAACAGATCTTTACATGAGATGGCCAGAACTCTATTGATAGAAAGCAATATATCTTCTCAATTTTGGGCAGAAGTAGTTTCTACTGCCTGTTATATAATCAACAAGGTGTTTTTAAGGCCTATCCTAGAGAAGACTCCCTATGAAGTATATAAAGGGAAGAAGCCAAATGTTTTTTACTTTCATGTTTTTGGCTGTAAGTGCTTTATTTTGAAGAATACAAATAATCGATCTGGAAAGTTCAAGGAAAGATCGGATGAAGGAATTTTTCTTGGCTACTCAATGTCAAGTAAAGCTTACAGGGTCTTTAACAAGAAGACTCAATCTGTAGAAGAATCTATGAACGTTAGGTTTCAGGATTATGTGCAGAATCAACTAGATCGGATTCAACTTGAAGAGTCTGAACCAGTTCTAGACTTAATAAAGTCTATTTCCCCCAAAGAGGTTCAGTCTTTTGGAGTACAGAAACAACCAGATTAAGAAGATTCAAACGGAACGGAGGATCAACAGATTCTCAAATCAAATAGCAATTGGAAGCATAAGTCAAGTCATCCTAAAGAACTCATCATTGGCAAAATTGATGAAGGAATTCGTACCAGATCCAAAGGAAAAAAAGACTCTAGTTTTGTAGCACTTGTGCACTTGTTTCTGAGATAGAACCAAAAGGAATAGAAGAAGCATTGTCTGATGAAAGTTGGATAGAAACTATGTAGGAAGAACTCAGACAATTTAGCATCAATGATGTGTGGGAGCTGATTCCAAAACCCAAAGGCAAATCTGATTGGAACAAAATGGGTTTTCATAAACAAGATGGATGAGAAAGGTAAAGTAATTAGAAACAAAGCAAGGCTTGTGGCAAAAGGATACACACAGGAAGAAGGGATAGACTATGACAAGACCTATGCACCAGTAGCAATGTTAGAAGTAATTAGATTATTACTTGTTTTTTCTTGTTATCAAAATTCCAAGTTATCCCAAATGGATGTCAAAAGTGATTTCCTTAATGGATTTATTCAAGAAGAAATCAATGTGGAACAACCACCAGGATTTGAAGATTCAAGAAAACTAGACTCTGTCTACAGACTAAAAAAGGCATTGTATGGTCTGAAGCAGGCACCACGAGCTTAGTATGAAAGGTTGAGTAAATTTCTAACTAAAAATGGTTTTGAGAAAGGAAAAGTTGATACTACTCTATTTATAAAAATAGAAGGAAAAGATTTTCTACTTGTACAGATTTATGTAGATGATATAATCTTTGGTTCTCCTAACGAAAATCTCTACAAGAAATTTTCAAGATCTATGCAGGATGAATTTGAAATGAGCATGATGGGTGAATTGACATTCTTTTTGGGATTGCAAGTCAGACAATCAAAGAAAGGTATATTCATTCACCAGGAGAAATATGCCAAAGATCTTATCAAGAAATTTGGATTGGAAAATTGCAAGATGACAGAAACTCCCATGTCGAGTTCATCAAAACTGGACAAGGATGAAGGAGGAAAGAAAGTAGATAAGAAACTATACAAAAGCATGATCGGTTCTCTTCTTTACCTCACTGCCTCTAGACCTGACATTTTATTCAGTGTGTGCATCTATGCTAGATTTCAATCTGATCCAAAAGAATCTCATCTAAGTGCTGTTAAACGCATCATTAAATATGTTGCGACTTTTCCAAAGTTGGGTCTATGGTATCAAAAAACAGGAGACTTTACCTTACTTGGTTATTCTGACGCTGATCTAGCCGGTTGTAGAGTCAACGAAAAGAGCACATCTGACACTTGTCAACTGTTGGGACAAATGCTGGTATCTTGGTTCTCAAGGAAACAAAGTACGGTGGCTTTATCAACAGCAGAAGCAGAATATGTTGTTCTTGGGAGTTGTTGTTCTCAAATTCTATGGATAAGAAAATAACTAAGAGACTTTGGAATAGAAGAACCTTGCATAGAGATCAGATGTGACAACACAAGCACTATCAACCTTACCAGAAACCCAATTTTTCACTCAAGAGTAAAGCACATTGAGATTCGTCATCATTTTATAAGAGATCATGTCCAGAATGGCGAGATTATGGTTCAATTTATTGATTCAAAGAATCAACTGGCAGATATCTTCACAAAACCTTTGGAGAAGAACTTATTTGAGTCAATTCGCAGCAAGCTGAATATCATCTCTCCTCTCGATTAAAGTCTGAAGTTGATCAGACTCAGGACTTCAACTTGAGGAAGCTACTTCAATATGTAAATTTTCTCCAATCCAGGTATTTTATTTTTAGTATGTAAATTCTAAACAAGTATGATTATATTTGAATCATTGCTTGCCTATTTTATTTTTAGAAATTATTATTGCTAAATTTCGGATTTCAAATTTTTAGCAGTTACCTTTTTTTAAATTATTCTGAAAATGTATTTTTCTTTGTGCCGATTCGTTATCTATTTTTGATTTCTTTAAATACCTCAGAACATTTCATTCGAGCACAACATTTCCAAATCCCGATACCGAATCTCTCTCTCTCTCTCTCTCTCTCTCTCTCTCTCTCTCTCTCTCTCTCTCTCTCTCGATTTTTACTCTCAAAATCACTCTACAAGTTTCTTTCTCTCTTTCACTCGAACATGTTGTCGAAGTCCTCCAAGTTTGCATCAATGTCATACCAGAGGAAATCCTCTCGCATCACAAGTCGTGGTCCTCGGAACATGCCTGAAGGACCAACTCACTTTGATCTTACTGAAGAAGATTCTCCGCGAAGTTCTCCTCGTCAATCTACAGATGAGGAAGTTACACAAGAAGCGATTCCTATCAGAGTAATGAGGCCAAAGGTACTCTTCAAGCATTACACATTTTTGAAACAAGGTGGAAGTCCAATGACCTTTATCACTGACTTTTTGAAAGATAATGGGTATGGAAACGAAACCTTGTTTTTGAGAACAATGGAAAGACTAGGAATAATGCCAAAAGGAACAGCTGAAAAGGAATTTGTGAACTTTCCTTCTGATCCTCGTTTTGGGTCAGAAAGTTAGCCTAAGAACAAAGATGATGATGAGAGAATTTTTACAAATTTCCAACCCCGGATGGGTGTGGCTACCGAGATTCCTGGAGAAAGAACGGAACTTTTTCGTTCAAAAGAGCATAAAAGGGTTTATGCTCAAATGCTGAATAGAGGAGTGATAAACCCACGCACAATGGACTTTGACTTTCTAGACTCTATAAAGGTTAACTTGAGGGAAATGTTAGCCAATCTTCAACTTAAAAAATTTTGTGCTGAGACAGGAAAAGCATATCCTAAGTTAACGGCGTATTTCTACTCAACTCTATCATTTCTGGATAAAACTCACATTTAGTTTACTGTTTGTGATAGAGTGTTTGTTGTGGATGTGGATATTCTGGGTGATATTTTGGGTGTAGAACATAGTGGCTTTCTACCCATAAATGTCTCCATCGGTCAAGCTACTCGATTTCTGGTGAATGATAGATTGCCGAGTGGGAGTATCACTTACTCTCGTATGCCAGCTTCAAACATTCTGCTACACAAGATTGTCATCAATTGCATCAGACCCAAGGCTACCTCTCAGACTGGTGTCTCAAGATTCGAGGCAAAGATAATGTGGGCAATTTGCAATGGAATTCCTTTTTCTCTACCACATACCATTTTCTTGCATATGTATAGAACTGTGAAGAAAGAAAAAGGACAACTACCCTACTCTGCCTTGATAACAAGATTATTCAGGCATTTTCAGATCCTGCTACCCTCTCAACTTCGATCAAGAACTCTCACTTCTATGGAGATATGAATGAAGATGATTTCCAAAATGAGGCTGAAAAATCTGTCTAAGGCCCTGGATCTTTTGAAGAAGGAATCATCTAGCAGAATCAAGGAAGGATCTATTGCTGCAAAGAAGCGAAAAGGAAAAGATGTTGTCCAAAAGACTTCAAAGAAAAAGAAATCTATCCTTCTGCAGGACGAAGAGGAGGAAGATGATGATCTGACAATATTTGCTATTGCTTTGCGCAATCTTCAAGGTTCTGTTGATTATGAAGAGACAGAAAAAGAAGGTGAACAAGAAGAAGAAGAGAGTGATGCTGAAAGATCAGCAAAAAAGGAGAATGAAGATGAAGATTCTGAAGGAGACACTGGTGCAATACCAGTATCGGATGACACTGAAGAAAACAGGGAAAATGCTGCATTTGAAAGAGAGGACACTGAACAAGAAAAGAGATCTAGTGCTGGAAAGGAAAAGGTACAAGAAGGTGAAGTCTCATCTCAACTTGAAGGCACCAAAATAGGGGGAGATCATGAGAAAACTCCTTTAACTGCACCTACTGCTAGTGATGGCATTAGTAGATCTCCTGCAAATGCTGAAGATGTTTTTGCATCTCATTTCCCTGAAGTTGATGTTGAAGAAGAAACTTCGAGTTAGGGTAAACAACAAACAACCCTCAATCAAGTTGATGTTCCTCCATTTTTGGATTCTCCACAGATTCACTCTGCTGAAGCCAGTGCTCAAATCGAACCTAATGCAGACTATCCAATGATAATAGAACTCCTTTTGGAGATAAAAGCACAGCAATATGCAATGGAGATTGAGATTCAAAAGCTACACACTACCTTAAGGTCCACTTCAGATTTTTTAACTCACAAGGTACAGTCTCTTGATACTCAAGTTCAAACACTGAATCAACAGGCTTCGCAGACTGTAGCCAAAGTAGAGAATGTCTATCATCAGTGCCTAGAGAAGCTTGAGGAGACTATGCAGTTACTGGAGGATTTCCGACTTGTTCGCGTTCCAAGACAACCCTAAATGACCACATCTTTTTATATCATTTTCGTTCACTCTTTTTAACCATCTCTTTCTTTTTACTGTTGACAAAAAGGGGGAGAAATGAGAGCAAATTTAAAAGTTCCCGTTTGTTTGAACTTGGTTGTGTTAACTTAAACCTTTATGTTCCGCAGTTAACTTTTGTGGTTGTGGATAACTTTTGAACTCTACATTGTTATGTTATTACATAACTGTTAAGACTAATGTTTTTTTTTTTTTATGCATAATCAATGTTATTCAATTCTATAATAATTTGTTCTTATTATAAGTTATTATGTGTTGCTAAAGTGTTGTTTTGCAGGATATAAGTTTTAAATCTACATGAAAGTTTTGTCACCATAAAAAAGGGGAGATTGTTAGAGAAAACTCCTATTAGATTTTGAAGCTAACAAAACTTTTCTAGTTCTATTCTCATTTTCATTATGAGGAATACGAGACTTCGTGTTCAAAGTCTATCTTACATCGAAGTCCGCCCCCACTCTAACAAAGACCCAGGACTCAACGCAAGTGAAGAACGAAGATATAATCAGACTCAGGATTATTTTTCTTCCTTCAAGGCTTCAATACGAATAGGATATATATGGCTTTTTGGTTGGAAATCTCACTTACCTTTTTGGATATCATTATTGACATCAATCACGGAACGGAAAAATCATTTTTGGAAGGCAAGTTTATTTGGAAAGAATCTATTTATGGAAACCAAGATTCTGATTGTATGGGCGACTAGGATCATCGAACTTTCATCTCAATCTTCAAACGGCTCGAGATCTCTTTGATTGATTCTGTCCAACGGGTTGATTGGAAGAATTCATCTGAAAAGTACCAACGATCGAAAAGGCATAGAGGAGTATTTAAGGAGGTTTTTCAAGTCATTCAAGAAGAGCGTGAAAGAAGAATTCCGAAGTCTAAAGATTCCCAAATCACTTATTCTTCCTCATACATTGCTCAAACTTGTATTCAAAAGAGAGAGAAACTCAAAAGTGTGACTTTGTGAGAGCAGTAGAAACTCTTCACCGAGAAGTTTATAAGGTTGTAATTCTCTTTTGATTCATAGTGGAAACCAACCAGAAGGTTGTCAGCGTGGGAGAGTAGACGTAGGCTTAATCTAAGTTGAACCACTATAAATCTCGTGTTCATTTTCTCTTCCTTGAACTCCTTTACTTTATTTGTTGTGATATCTTTCCGTGTTTTGAAATAGCTGTTAAAGTCTAAATCATTCTTTCAAAATCTGTTGTTCATCGACTCAATTTAAAAGTAAAGTATTTTTACTGTATTTCACAAAATTTGTTTCACACCTATTCACCCTTCCTCTATCTGTTTATACTAGCGTTTTCAAGGATTTGATCTAATATGTGTGACTGATTTGATATCTTTCTTAGAGATAATTCAGATTATTTTTTTAAAAAGATATTCTTTCTTAGATACTCTATTATGATGAGTTTAGAAAGAATATTTGGTTATTTATGAAGATTGCATATCTCGTTTGTCTAACAAAAGGAAAATGATCCAAATATATGGATATCAAAAAGGAAATGAGTTCAATGCAGGAAATTCTATAGGGGAAGAGTGCTTGCGAATCTACGCAAATTTTGGTGCAATCATAGAAGTATTTCATGCGAAAATCGGCAATGATCATTTTTAATCAATGGTATATTTCAAATATATACCTTGGATAAGAGAATACATTTTTTTTTGTCATCCCACCTTGCAAATTTCTACATGCATTTATCATGATGATTGCTTATAACTTATATTGCAAATATCTTGTCATAAATATAAGGCATTGCATTTTTGCTTGATTTGGCACGTGATAGAAATATCTGCTTTCTTTTTCAAAATGCGTCGATAATATGTTTTTAAATTTTATGCTCAACGAAATCCCTTTAATCGTGAAAGATATTATTGCATATTCATGGATACTATTCTATATTCTTAGAATATATCTTATATCTAGCAAGTTTGATTTGCGAATCGGAGGAATGTATTATGCAATATTTTTGCAAAGATTGTTATCTGTTATACAAGAATTTGTGTGACATCCCAGATTTAGTACTGTTTTATACTGAATAAATCAGGCATTTCGTTGACGCGCCTATAGGGTTGTTCTCAGAGCTGATCACTCTTGAGAAACTAGACTATCTGGGGAAGCCATTAATAAATTTTAAGGCAATAGACTTAAGAATTTGACCAGGAATCGGCTTCTCAACCGTGTTCATCTTTAGATGTCATTACAACACAGTTAAAAATCAATTTGAGATTAGAGATAGGTTGGTTCGATTGAGATGCATGGCTAATCATGGGTGACACTACTAAATTAGAAAATTCTCGTCGGCCGGCACTAAACTGATTTTCTTATTGTTTTGGTACCTTGTGTCTGTATCTGAATCTTCGAGATCTTCACGACAACTGAGAGTCACCAATGAGTCGAGTGGGTTCATTGTGGCTCGAAGAAAATCGACCATGGGTTATTTGCATTGAAAAATTTCTGAAAGTTACCGAGTAGCCTAGGTCACGCCAAAAACGCGTCGAATGGAAATTAATCGCGAATTCAAGTTCAATTTCAGAAATTGAAGATTCTATCATGTCATAATAAATTCTAGGAATATCGACTCAGTCTCAGAAGATTTTTCTACAACCTGAGACTTTTTGGGAAAAAGTCATCCTAGGGCCTTTTTGTTCAGAAAAAGGACGGGACCATTTTTTATCGCAAAATTGGGATGCAAGATGGATCAATTAGTGAGGAAAAATACCAATTTGATAATTGAGATGCTAACAGAATTTATTGAGGCCAAATTGGAATAATTGAAGCAAGATTTAGTGTCCAATTGAAGCTTAAGTCTTTGAAATTCGTATGCCCCTTGTCTAGCCCATTTTTGGACCATTTCAAGGGTTGTGAGAAGTGCATGGGTGGAGGAATTACAGCCAAGGAAGCCACACTTAGCTAGGATTGGGTCAAGGAGACAAGGGATTGGAAAAAATTGGCCATGGTGGCCCCCTCTTGCCTCTCTCTCCCTCCAAGGCTGCCGACTAGCTTTCCTTCTCCCTCACCCTTGCCATTTGACCACCAACAACCGGGGAGAGCTACCGAAGCTTCCTTACCATCGCTAGCCCCCGCCGAAGTCGCTATTGGCTGTGGCGACGCTGTCGTACCTCGTTCGTGCGCACCGCCGCCTGTGCCACTGCCTTGCCATGCCACCGCCTCCTTCTCGCCCTCACGCCGGCCTAGCCACTGTCCAGTAGCTTATGGAGCTCAACTAGAGCCCGTGCTCCGCCGTTCCTCCGCCGATAAGCCTCGCCAAGGCTCGGTTTGCCTTTTTCCCCCCTTCCCAGATCAATTCCCGCCTAAACCGAACTTGTTTCCCCTCTGTTTCAGCACAAAATAGAGGTTGAGGAAGTGGGTTTTCCAGCCACTTTCAAGGCCTGTTTGAGGTGGTTCTAAGCCTTGGTTGCTAGGCCCATCTTGAGGAAAGTCGGCCCCTATCGCATTCTCGTCGAATTGAACCTAACGGTTCGATAAACAAGTGAGTTTAACTCACTAATCCTCACTTAGTAGACTTATGATATTTAGGGCTTGATTGGATTTAATTAAGCATGATTATGTGGATAGATTAGATTAGAGTAATTAAATTAGAGATTTACCGATGCATGTTAGGTGGTTAGATGTAACGGTTAGTGAGTAAATAAGTTCTAGTATTTATTGAACGAACCTCGGTATTTTTCCGGGTCCGTTTCGGCGTCCAATTAGGCATTACGGGCATAAGTTGGATTTTTAGCATTTATTTAATAATTTTTGTAATTAATTAATTAATTAATTATTTTCAAAAATTAGACCGGGATAGCCGATGACTGGAATTTTATGCTAATTATCGTGGTGCAGTCTATTTATTATTTGAGCCTTAATTTGTGCTAAATTGATTTAATTGTGATTTTAGAAATTTATTCCTAAATTGATAAATTTTAGTAATTAATTGAAAAATAACCGGGCGTCGGTTGACAGCGCCAAAAATATTTTGGTGGACTACAGAAAATGGTGGGAATTGTGGAAAGGAAAATCTTGTATTTTGGCTAAAGCTGGCCGTGTACCCACACATGTGTATTTTATTGGGTATGATAAAATTGAAGAACGGATTTGGATGGTTGGGTGTGGTATACTATATCGACCTACGGGCGACATGTCAGCTTAGATTGCGAGTAGTATAGCGGTATACTATATCATCCTACTAGCTCTGATATGTCAACTTAGTACGAGCAGTATACCTTATTAGCTTAAAGCGAGCAAGGTTACCTATCAGCTTAGAGAGAGCACTATTATTGTACTATATCCACCCAAGGGTTCGTTATGTCAGCTTAGCGAGAGCAATACACTATTTATTAGCTTAGCGCGAGCTATACTATCTATTTATCAGCTTAGTGTGAACGGGTCCTAACTTGAGAGGACATTATAGATAGTGTTAAATCTACCGACCGGAGGGAGGTCGTGGTGACATGTAATCGACTAGATCGATTGATTGATGCTTTGATATGTGATTTGATTGGGTGCCTATTGAACCGTATTGAATTGCATGTGGATTCTGAGGCCAAGATAAGTCCTTTGACCCATGTTGTGTGTAGGCAGCCCTTATGGCATATTGGCATTCTAATTGAGTCTTAGGGGGTAGAACTTGCTGAGACGTCGTCTTACCCCGTTGAGGGATAACATTTCAGGTCCCTAGATGGCAGCACCTTCACCTCCTCGTCCTCCTATGCATTTTGGTATTCCCGAGGAGATCACCGAGATAGGTTATCACTTTCTGATACACCCCCACCCGGAAGGACTAGAGTATGTTTTGGTAGAATCCAAGGTTTGGGTTGATGTGGGTAAGGACGACATGGTACCTCATGAATATCGATCGTGGTATCGTCACTGCCATGATGGGCGAAGAGAGGGTACCATACCCGAGGGTGATATACCTCTGTTCAATTTGGAGGCAGCCTTCAGGAAGGGGATGGCAAATCCTAAGGATGGGTCGGTAGTGGATGCCAAGGAACCTAAGCTCGAGGGTGATCTTGAATCTCCAGTATACTCAGCCAGGGGCACTAACTGGAGCGAAGAGGAAGGAGAGATTGTCGAGCCAGAGGAGGAGCCTAAGGAGGAGGAATTGGAGGAGGATCGGGAGTTAGAAGACCCTGAGGAGGAACCTGAATAGGAGGAACCTGAAGAAGACCCTGAAGAAGAGGAGCCAGAGGAGGATCCAGAGGATGATCCTGAGTATGACCTGGATGAGGACTAAGATCCGATCCTGTTTTGCAAACCCTAGGTTGGGAGCGATGCGTGATAAATCAGACTTAGGTGAATAGTATTGTAATATATACTATGTGGTTTGTATTGTATAAAAGTGTGGTTATGGTTTTCAGATGTGAAAATATGGCCCTACTTTTCTATCTCACTATTTTATTGTTTGGGGATTTACTTATATGCTTCTGCATACGTATTAAAATGAAAGGGTCGGCGATGCGTCCTGGGACGTTGCTATTTAATCGACCAGGTGAGGGATGGGCGCACGCTCGAGGATCGGGGCGTGACAATTTGCAGGTGGCAAAAGTATAAGTTTGGAAAGCTTGATTAAAAAGTTATGGAAATACTATACTATTTTATGGAGGCTCGAAAAACTCTACTTCTTGCGGAAAGTTCTTGCAAATTATTGAGTTAGTCCCTGATGTGTCGTACGAAAGGTTTGAGTAGCTCTGAATTTAAATATTTGATAATCTTATATATGTTATTTAATTTATTTATTTGAAGAAAGGGCATTATATATTACGTGAATATTATAATAGCATATTTGTGTAAAAAGTTTGTTGAGTTTATGCAGATTGAATTTGAGACGAGCTCGGTTGAAGAAAACAAATTTCTACCTCGAATTTCAAAAATTAAACGATTGTTGCGGATGTTGTTGCTACGAAGGAAATAAAGGAACGATGTTCAACTCAATGTGCACAAGCCGCAATTAGTGCTATTCGCAAATTTTGTCCTGATGACAGGGGGAGAAAGTGAATCCAAAAGAAATGGAAAGAATCGTGATCAC
The DNA here is from genome assembly GCA_016097485.1 of Eucalyptus sideroxylon x Eucalyptus melliodora. Classification (NCBI taxonomy): domain Eukaryota; kingdom Viridiplantae; phylum Streptophyta; class Magnoliopsida; order Myrtales; family Myrtaceae; genus Eucalyptus; species Eucalyptus sideroxylon x Eucalyptus melliodora. The sequence goes on along the minus strand of CM027828.1, from coordinate 73,073,184 downwards.
CTCAAAATGATAACTAATTGAGGGGGAGCATTGATCATTATGGAAAAATATTTTTGAATTCATCATGAATTATTATGAAATGAAGGAAAAGGTAAATGTATTAGAACTTGTCAAGTTCTACAAAATCCAATTAATGCATCTTTTATTACATTTTATCATTAACAAATCTCTTATTTACATTATCATTTTATTATGACAAAAATGTAAGTGAATTTTATAATGCATCCGTGAATTTTATTAGATATTTGCTAATATATATGATCGAAATGAGCTATATTACATATCATTGGTGTTCGACTTACTTTGTAGAAGTTGATGTTTCTGGAAATTAAGTTTTATGCAAGATATATTTGTTATCGCTTTATATTCTCTAAGTGATACCCTTTCCATTGTTATCACTTTTTTATTATGACAAAAAGGGGGAGAGAATATAAATATGCACATGTGTTGATATTTTGCGATTATATTTCCATACATAATTATGCTCGGTCTATTTGCTATCTTCTTATTCGAATTACATTCTTTGAATATCTCATATTTAAAGACTATTTATGTGCTTAAAATTGCCTTGATTTATTATTATCCTTAAAAGCATGTTTACACATCTGCATATTTAGAGATTGTTTTGTCATCATAAAAAAGGGGGAGGTTATTAGAGGAATCACTTATGATGTTTTAAAGATAATAAAATAAATCAAAGTATACTAACATGTTTAATGATTGAGCAACAGACTATGCAGATGATAAAATGTGTAAATGACATTATCAAGGATTATACTTGGAAAGACCAGAAGATAGAATTTATGTTGAGGCTGACCTTATTCAAACTGTATTAAGACCTTAGGGCTAAATATGTTTAGAAGCGGAATATATTTAGACTCACGTCCATATTATAGACTCTACTTTAGACGGAACACACTCAAACTTTACATCCAGAATGAGACACGAATCCAGAATGTGATAAAGTCCAGAACGATACACATGTTCAGAATAGGACAAGTTCATAACGAAGTATGTTCATACCGAGACAACTTTACAGAACGTGATACAGGCCCCAAAACATATAGCGGCTAGTAATTTAGTTTGGATTCTACATCAAGATTGATTTGATTGACTGAATCTAATTGATTAACAATTTGATCCTGAAGACAAGAACTTTCTAAATGAAGAAGCTCTACTTATGGAAACCAAGGTTCTATTTATATGGGTGAACAGAATCAATTGGGAAATCTACTTTTGTCACTCAATGGTTACCTACTCTTCTTGATACAGATCTATCCAACGAGTACATTGGAAGACAATCATCTAGATACTGTCCAATGATTAGTTTGAAAGTGGAGGACTGTTTAAGGAGATCAAGGACTAAGGAACAAAAAAAAGAGAGAGCGTAGAATCTACAATTCCAAAGTTTGAGCGAATTTCGATCATACACTTGTCTTTCGTGAGCTTAGACGTTTGTGATCGTGAGAGAAATACCAAAAGAGTGACTTAGTGAGATAGTGTGATAATGTGATCTATCACTAAGTGTTTGCACTTAAAGTTGTAATCTGTTGTTGATCATATAGTGGAATCCAGTTAGTAGACTGTTAACGTGGGAAAGTGGACATAGGCTTGATCTAAGTTGAACAACTATAAATTTTGTGTGTAACATTTTCTTCCCTTAACTTTCCTTATTTAAATATGTTGCACACTTACAGGTTATTGCAGAAGTCTTTTCTATCATATAACATATTTTGAATATCTACCAAAAGTCTATTGGCTCATTTATCAGACTCCAATCATTATTTAGACTTTGCTTGCAACTAATTTTATTCCGCGTTTATTTGTCAAGACTTCTTTTAAACACCTATTCACCCCTTCTAGGTGTTCATACTAGCATTATCATGAGGGACCCTCGCCTTGAGCTGAACCAAGCTCGAAAAGCTATGCTCACAAGCTCTAAATCTCTTTTGCTTCACAAGCTTAGTGAAGCTTGAGCAGCCATGGCAGCTTTGTCTTCATCCCTCTAGTACTTCACCCCTATATATCTCCCCAAATTCACAAACGTTTCTACAGACGTAATCTAGTTTTCAGAGAAGCTAATTCAATCACTACCAACCCCCCAAAAAATGGAGGTATATCAAGCTGTATCCATTTCTCCATCTATCCTCATTAATCGATCGACAAGTTGGGGGAGGATTTTGAAGAGAAGCCCGTGATCGACATCTCTGCAGCCAACTGATTACTTTTATACCAAAATCAAATCTGCAAACGGAAGTTACAGCTTGAGGAAGAAAACGAAGAAGACGAAGATTCCAACTTGGAATTCACTTGCCTCAGCACGGGGGTTTGCCAGTCTAGGCCGACGACGTCTTCAACAACGGCTGGATCCACTCGGTTTTCCCTCCCTTCAAATGAAACCTCATCTTTGCCGAAATCCGAGCCGATTTCTTCGTTGTTGCCATTGATTTTTTGGCCGCCGAGGAAGAAGCCGCTCGCCACCCTCGCTAGGGAGTTGTCTCGAAATTGTGGCGGTTCCAAGACTTCTTATAGTGAGCAAAGCGATGGCAGGGACTCACTCATTGGAAGCCCACCTTGAGCTTTGTCAAGCTTGGCCATTCCATTATGGCTGCTGGAGCTTTTTTTTTTTTTTTTACCTTTGACTTTTCTCTCTCTTTTTTCATTCATACCCTTTTTTGTTTTATTCTGTTATCTTTTTTTTTTGTTTGAATTTTTTTATATAATTTTTCCTTTTAGTTCAAACTTTAAGTTCTTTTTGATGTGGCACCTACGAAGCTCTACATCGATGCCACGTGTCTTAGAGCAGTAATAAATTCTATTGGCCAAATTGGACAAAGTTAAAGAGAGACGTGATTGCATGAATTTGATAGATTTTATAATTTGATTACACTTTTTTTATAAGTTTTAGGACTCAAATTTATTTTTGCAACATATTTTAGGACATTTGGTGTATTTATGCCTTTTTTTATGACATTAATATCTTAGAAATTATAAAAGTGAAATTGGTGAAGAATATTTGCTAGCAAGAATATTTTCTCGCAGAGATTTGTTACAGTAGGTTAAATTGAAAGACAAATGTTTACAAGAAGGAAAATCACACGTCATGACTTAATTAAAGATATGTAGGTTGTTAGAACGTTGATTTTTGCCTAGGGATAACGAGGAATATTTGTTCGATCGGTAAAATCAAAGCTAGAAAAGAGCATCAGTGATTATACGAGGCTCGTTTTGCAGAATTTTCGAAATCAAGCAAAATTTATGCTGTAGATGTTCTTGAAGTCAACCCATCAAAAGCTTATGGTTGTGATGATTGTTGGCCGTCGAAGCGGCATCCCAGAATCAACATAGCTAGAAACGCGAACATATTGGAGGAGGAAACGAAGATTTGTGTACTTGATTTGAAATACATCGTTCTTTATGTGGAATAACGACGATCCGACACTTAGGTTCTTCTTCTCTATCGCCCTCGGGTCTTGGCTTGATGAGATTGCCGCTCACAGCTTACCTTATGTGAGGTGATAGTATGTGTGTGGAAGTAGGAGGGTTAGAGGAGGGACCTTAACGCTATTTATAGAGTCTTCAGCCAAGCCCTCTTATCACGGATCGAGCCCAACTCAGTCCACACAAGCCAGGCCTATATTCAACTATTAAGAAACCTTATACCTTACCCTATTAGATAAATCTTGTAAAACGGTAAATTACAATCTCAATTAATGTAGCCCACATTAGGAAAACTCTTACGTTCTCCCACTTAGACTATATTAATTGAGACTATACTACATATGCGCATCTTTATGTTGGTCTAGAGACAATTCTTAATAGTTAATCATATCCCATAAAGTCTCAAATACCGAATCATGGTGGTAACTGCATGTACACATACTGAATCTTCCATGGTCACAAGTGCTTTCAAATTTACTGACATAGATTTAATATGATTGTGTGGCAAATGGATAACACCTCATAAAGAGTAATACCTTATGTGTTATCCTCTTTGTCGGTCACTATTCTCTTACCTTAAGTGCCAAGAAACCGGATGTGCTACTAGAGAATATCTTTATGATTCTAATGAACCCACATATGTCTTATATTTATAGTTAATCTTTCTTTATGTATAATCAAGATATATACTCAAGGCTGATAATCAGATGCCCCCAGCCTTCACTTGGGGCTTACATAAAACCTTAAGATTTTCATTATATACAATCAACTCACATTCATGAACACTTTATTGAATGTGAAAGAGTCTATATATGCGAAAATGTTACTAAACATAACCAGAAACATATATAAGTCTTATTAGAGTAAAACCTAAATAGCTCCCATTAACAGCATCATCCAATGATGCACCTCAGCCCATGTTTATGCAATGTCGTTCAAGTATACAAGGGCAGAGGTCTTTAGTTAGTGGGTTTGTAACCACATTATCTGTAGAAATATGCTCTAATGTAACATCACCATTCTGTATCGTTTCTTTATGGTCAAAAAACTTGATTACCATATATTTAGACCCCTCGAGACCTCTATTGTTGTTAATAAACAACACTGAAGAGTTATTATCTCATACAACCGTATGGGTCTATTTATAAAATCAAACATGGTCAACTCCTTAATTAGGTTCCAGAATCAAATATTCCAAGTAACAGTTTAAAAGTATGCTACAAACTCCGTTTATATGATAAAAGATGATATAGATTTATGTTTCTCGCTTTTTTTTTTTTTATAATTTTGCACCTTCTGCTAACATAACGATATATCATGTTGTTGACTTCTTGTCATCCTAACAGTTAGCAAAATCTGCATTTGAATGTGCTACCAATTGCAAATCATGAACATGTCTATGAATCTGCATATAGTCTATGTACTTTTAAGTATCTCAAAACCTTTTGCAGTAATTCAATGATTGTGTTCTAGATTTGACTGATATTTACCTAGAAGTCTGTTGCAAAAGCAATATCTGACTTAGTGCAAACTTGAGCATACATACTACTTCCAAGTGTACTAGCATAAGGTATATACTTTATTTAGGTTTTCTCAAAATCTGATTGAGGACATTGTAAAAGATTCAATTTGGCATCCTTAACAACAGGAGTAGTTCTTGGCTTGCAATGATGCATGTTGAATCTTTCCAAAATACGATCAACATATACCTTTTGAGATAAGCCTAATATATGGCGCAAACAATTCCTATGGATCTCAATGCCAAGGACAAAAGATACCTCACCACGGTCTTTTATGTCGAAATTCTTCAACAACATCTACTTTATCTCATGTACTAATCTAATATTGCTACTTGCAAGTAAGATGTCGTCCACATAAAGTATGAGAAAAATATAGTTCCTCTCACTGACTTTGTAGTACATACACTAATCTACTTTGTTCTTAACAAAATTGAACGAAGTGACAACATTATAAAACTTCAAGCACTATTGTCTACAAACTTGCCTAAGGCCATAAATATGATCTTTTTAATCTATAAACAAGCTTACTTACATCATCCACTGCAAAGCTTTCAAGTTATACTATATAGACTTCTTTATCAAGGTATCCATTGAGAAACACAACTTTAACATTCATCTAGTGTAACTTCATATCAAAATGAGCTGCTAATGATATGTTCACTTTGAAATAATCTTTTAGAAAAGATTAGAAAAAAGTTACTTCATAGTCTACTTCTTCCCTCGAGTGAAACCTTTGACCACTAGTTCTGAGTTTAAACTTCTCAATATTTCCTTTGGACTCTTTTTTAGTCTTGTACATTCATTTATAGCAGATGGGCTTATGACCTTCAGGTAATTCAACAAGCTCCAAAACACGATTATGTTTCATAAATTATATCTCGTTTCATATCGTTTTTCATCGCATCTAACCACAAATCTGATTGAGGACAAAAACAACATTTATATAAGTCACTAGATCGACCACGCAGTAGATATCGTAGTCATGCTCTTATAGATAGACTATATAGTTTGATGATATAACCGATTGTCTTTCCCTAATAGATCTCCTAAGTAGAGCTACAATCACTTCATCCTACATCTCAGAGGTTTGATAAACTTCATCATGAATTATATTAATAACAGTATCCTAAACCTCAATAGGCATAGTTTGTGGTGCTAAGACTCCACAATTATCTGTATGGGTAAAGACAAAGACACAATGATATCCATCGTACTATTATCTTTAATAGTCTAAGAGCAATTTATCCTCCATGGCTATGTCGAACTTTAGAAAACAATTCTTGCACTTCTATTTGGATAATAAAATCCGATATCCCTTCTAATAATCTGGGTAAGACACGATTTTAAGCCACCAAGGTTTCCATCATTCTTTTAACAGTGCAGTCAACTAGTAAACCATTTTCAAGTGTTCCTGAATAGAATGTTTCATGAATAACAGACAACTTTGATTACTCTTTTCCCAAGTAGCAAAATGTGCTTTCTAGTTCCATATTATCGACAATGAAATTGCCAACTCATTCTTAATAAGAGCAATATGAACAACCACTAGCTTTATCCCGAACAAAGAATCCTCTTTTTACTACTTAAAATTTGTCTCGCTAAGAACCTCGATCATAAGGAGTTACCATTTACAAAGAAGGTGATGAAAATAACAAGCAATGTATCCAATTGACATCACGTGAGAACAGTGTAACTTGAGAACTGTATAAGTACACATCCTGAGAGCTACATACATCATCATATAAAAACCTTTGGGTTGAATACATGACATACAATTGTATACTCTTTACATGATAGTAGCCATAAGAATATATTCTAACCTTATGTGAATTCACCATCTTTGGATGTATGAACCACTAGGGTCAGTCAATCCTCAATCATGTGCTGCACATGTATTCCTCTGTGAACTAATACACAATTACCTCATTTGGGAGTATGACCATGCATCAGAGCATGAGACATCCCACCACAATATGAGACCAATATTTTCCAAATCCAATTAAGTGCGCCACTTTGATAGTCATAGCCCAATTGAATCATTGAAACTCTATCATACTAAGGATATACACTTTACGTCTCACATCCACCTTATACATGTGATTTTAGACTTGATGACAGGGTAATTTGTCACTAAAATCACATATCAAGTCAATTACATTGCCTCATTAATTGATACATAGTGAACCTTATAACTATTATCAATGCATCAAATGCTCCACACATTCCTTATGTGATGATATACATGTGAGGTCACAACGTATTTTCAAAACCATAGAGAAATACATGAAAAATAAACAAAAATACCCTAAAAATACATGCATTTAGGATTATATATGTATTTTCATATCCGTAAAATAAATACATCACAGTGTAGAAAATTTCCATACGAGCACGATGGTGCTAAAAACACACCAAACAGAGTCCTCATATGCCCTCACGCGCCGCTGGAGTGCACAGTGCATGAGCCACACGCGCAAACGTGCAAGAACTGATCTGAAAACTAGCTAGTCAACGGTTCAACCAGTCAATGATTCGACCGGCCAGTGGTTTGACTGGTCAACAGTCAAACCAGGTCAGATCACTTGGTCAACTCGGGTTGTGTCACCCTGTCAACTCGAGTCGAGTCACCCGGGTGGGTCAAGTAGGGGAATGATGTCATCTATCGACAAATGATGTCATCATCAATGAGGTGGTGACCGAAGTCAGCGGGATGAAGTCACTAATGATGTCACCCACCCGCGCATGCGAGCATGTGAGAGCACTTGGTGATGCATGACGCCGCTTGCTGGAACAGCGGCGGTGCGTGTTGGAGCATGGCGGCGCATCCGGCCTCTTCTAGAGGCATGCAACACACCAAAATTCTCGTCTCAATAAGAGGAGTCCAAATACATGATCAAAATTAATTTTTACTGAATTAAAAATCACGAAAACGGGTAAAACAGTCCAAAGCTAGGTCAAATCCGAAATGGTCATGGGCGGCACATTTGGCCTCCATTGGAGGCATGCCACCTATCGAAACACTTGGCTTGACAAGACAAATCCAAATGTGTTCAAAATCAAGTTTCAACGGATAAAATTTTCAGAATAGGGCAAATTCCTAATGTTCGAATTCTAGGCTATGAAAGCTCTTATACCAAATGTTTTCCATCAAAGTGACATCATAGGATTGACATAACTAGAAACCCGAACATAATATAGGAGAAGACGGAAATTTGCGTACCTGATGTGGAATCCATTGTTTTTTACGCGGAATAACGACGATCCGACGCTCAAGTTCTTCTTCTCTATTGCCCTCGGATCCTGGCTTGATGAGACTGCCCCTCACGACTTGCCTTATGTGAGGTGATAGTATGTTTGTGGAAGTAGGAGGGTTAGAGGAGGGACTTTAGCGCTATTTATAGAGTTTTCAGCTAGGCCCTCTTGTCACGGGCCGGGCCCAACTCGGCCCATACAAGTGTGACATCCTGAATTTCAACCTTGTCTCGACAATATAAAATGGGCATTTCGTTGACGCACCTATGGTCATTTTTCTCTAAGCTGGCCCCTCATGAGTTAACTAATTTATTAGGTGAAGCCGTTAAGGGATGGAAACGCAATAGACTAGAGAATTCGATCGGAAATCGATCGCTCGACCATAAAAATCGGCAAGGGTTAATACGACACCGTTATAATTGATTAGTGATCGGATATAGGTCGATTCGATGGAATCACGTAATTGAATTGCGGGTGATTCCGCGTGATTGCGAAATTCGCGTTGAATGACACTAGCTTGATTTTCTATCGATAGTGTACTCGGGACACGTAATTGAAACCTTACGATTTTTACTACAACCGAGGGTCGTCTACAAGTCAAAAATGCACAAACATGAATAGAAAATTATCGACCACGAGTCAAACACACTAAAATCCCTAAAAGCTACCCGATAGGTTAAGTTAGACTAAAATTGCGTCCGGTCAATTTTAACCACGAAATTGAATTCGGTTTCGGGAATCAGATATTCAAGCATAGCACGATTTATTTATAGGACATTATCTCATCTTTCGGAGAAATGCCGTTGAGTCCAGGATTTTGTGGAAAAATCCCGGACAAAATGGAAAATAAGAGGAAATTCGGATCAAGAGGGGAAAAGGGATTTTGACGGCCCTAGTTGGTTTATTTTTGAAGAAATTAGAGAAAATTCTTCATTGGAGGGCCTTTTGACCTTAAGGATGAAGACTTTTGGGGCTTTCTAATGAGTGTTTAGATATTTGCAAGGCTTTCTAATTAGCCCCTCCTTGGACTTTCATCCCCCCCCCTCTCTCTCTTCCCTTTCTCCTCACTCTCCTACGCATGACCCTGCTGCAGCCCTCCTTCTCTTTTCTTTCCTCTCATGTATCTCTCTCCCACTCCTTTTCTTCCTCACACCAGAGATCAACCGTGTTCCTTCCCCTTCTCCTTGCTGCCATGTCCCTCACATTGTACGCCCATCTTCATCATTCCAACTCCATCACTCCACCGCCACTCCCCTCAACCCACCAGTGTTCTACCACATCGCTAGCTCATCACCAACAACACTCCAGCAGCCACACGCCCAACTCCTCACGCCTCAACACAACAGTCGCGCCATCTCCTTCGCTGCCCAGCTCCTCACGTCCAGCAGCAACTCCATGCCTAAACAGCCAAGCACCACCAGCACCGTCAGCCCTTACATCCAGCTATGTCCGTCACCACCCGCGGCCCGCTCACCCCCAAACCGAACTGTTCGAGACTAGCCCTTGACTGAGAACTTGTGGGGCCTTTTCCTTCGCCGTTTGAGCTCCATTGGAGATGCGGTAGTCTTGAGTTCTCGTCACCTTCACTTCGCCGTTGCCGTGAACCTGCCGCCATTGAATTTCGATGAGTTAACTCCCTAATCCTTGATTAGGTTGTTAATTGCGCTTAGGGGTTAGATTAATGTTAATTAACTTGATTAGAATAGTGTTAATTAAATTTGCTTAATCTTCAGAGATGGTTTATTAGACACTCGTCATTTGCCATTTTTGTGGGGAAAAATGTACTACGATTTTGAGGTCAATTCCTTCTTAAAAATATTCTAGACACCTTCAGTTATGACATATATTTTATTCAAGATTTTAGCGATTTAAAAGAATGAGATTTCAGCTTCATTATTTGCAAAACAAAATCTCGGATTATACTTGAAACAATGACTTTTTGGTGTTCAAATGATTTTTATCAACTCTTAAGGTTCGATTTTCAAAAGAGTTCCTTCATAAAAGTTGTTCATCACATCCCATAGTTTAACATAGTCAAATTTTAGATCAAACAGATAAGTTTTGGACCTCAAACTTAACTGATTTTGGAAAACAGACTTTCTGGGCACAGTCACAGTTTTTGTAACGGTTTGGGAGATTTACTGCTCTTAATCTAAGGGAATTTGGGTTAATATTTCTCCATGAAAAATGTTTGTTTAAGTGTCTTTTTAGAACATATTCAAATTTGAGAATGTTCTGAGTTCGTTTGATTATGTTTCCGGAATTAAACTTGGAGGCGCGAGAGTGGCCTAGTTTCTACCGGTTAGGGCCAGTAGTGGCTTTGTGGTCGTTCTTGGTGTAGTGCTTGCTAAGTAGTGTATATTTGGTGATGTGGTTGACTTGTGGCATGCTTAGAACTTATGTGTGATGATATGTGAAATTGACTGCTTATATGTGCAATTGAGTGCTTGGTTGTCGTTTTGGATTATTATTGCAAATATTGATTTCTAGGTATTTAATTAGAAAAATATCGGGCGTTAGTTTTTGACGCCAAAAATGTTTTATGTACTATATAAAATCGTGGAATTTTGAAATGGGAGAGTATAACGTTTATTGGTTCAATTTAAATTTGTGATCACGAGCAATTATTTTATCGGGAATTTCTAATACAAAGAAAATTGGCTAAGTCCATTATCTGAAATGGAAGTATTTGAGTGTAAAACACAGTGTTCTTGGCCGATTATGGATGTGCGTGTGGTCACTATCAGAACCCGTCCTGATGCGTATGAATATGTGGGACGATGCCTGATTAAGTTCAGATGCCCGATTAAGTTCAGATGCCCTTGACAACGGATGCCGGTCGCAGTGGAGGCTAGGCTGATGCTCCTTTATGGAATACTATCTAGGGGTAGACGTTGCCGTACCTAATGGAGTAGGATGCCGCTCAGTTATGCCGGATGACCGCCGACTATTGAGTTAGCCGTGGCTGATGGGTCGTAAATAACTGGGACATGCCTGAGTGATTGAGATAGCTGCGCCTGATTATGGGACAAAATTGTGTGGTACGAAATGGGACGTGTCATGACAGTTTGGCCTTATAATCGGGACTCATGTGATTGTTTGAAAGATGAAATGAAGTGTCCTGGTTATTAAATGCGCTTGTTGTATTCATATGGTATATGTGATGAGCTAATGTCTAGGAACGCGCCAAGGCGAGGTAAGTCCTATATGGTGCATGTTTAGGATGCCTCCGAGTGAATTTGCGTCCTAATCGGGGTTTAGGGTTTTGACTCACTAAGATTTTATCTCACCCAATCGTAGGCTAACCTTTTTCAGGGCCGTAGCATGGAGATCTGTTGAGTGCGGATGTGGTGGGCAGGAGATGCGACACCTTTTGGTTGGCCCTACCGTTAGCAAAGTTTAGGGTGACCTTGATCCCTGAGGATTTTGAGAGGGTCGGTTGGAAGTTGCCAATGCAAGGGCTTGTAAGTATTAAACTTCCTAGGGTTAATCAGTTGAAAAGGAAATCATTGTTTTTGGGGAAATTGTTCCTAGTGTTGACTATCCCTATGTTTGTTGTTGGCCGGGGTTTATTTAATTTGCTTCCGCATGTGTTTAATTGAAAGATAAAATGAATGGGTCGGCGACGCATCCTGGGACGTCGCATTTTCAGTTGACCATCAAGGAATGTTCTCATGCTCAAGGTTCGGGGCATGACAACAAGCATGGCCCATATTCAACTATTAAGAAAATTTATGCCTTACCTTATTAGACCAACCCCATAAAATAGTAAATTACAATCTTAATTAATGTAACTCACATCAGGAAAATTTTTACAATGATTTCTACGATAACAAGATATTGAGATCTTTGCATTTTCATTTGAGAAGGTAGATGATTTTGAATTTGAACATTAATTTCAAGTTAGTGATGATTTCTGAGATAGTAGAGAGATTAAAACTGGTCCAAAAATAATCATAAAATTATAAAATAGAAGTTGTTGAAGAATGAATGTTAGGTTATTTATTTATTTATTTAATTGGAAGTTAACTTTGTGATGCCTGGAATTGACTGATCTATCTCTTTACTTAGAAAAATTATTCAAAAAAGTCATAAATCTATTGCATTTTTGTCAATTTAATCTTAAATCTTTTAATTTTACCAATAGAGTCAATCGGACCAATTTTGGTCAAAATTTGCTAACGTGGACATCAGTCATGCTTTGTGCCGATACTAACATAGGCAATTTTTAATAATACTTCAATTTTTTTGAACTTTTTGTTATTTTTTCTAATTTTTCTATTTTTCTATTTCTATTTTTCTTCTTTTATGGCTTTTTTATTTTGTCGGCGAGGGTCTCCAATGACCGTTGTCGATTGTGTAGGCCTTGATGGAAGCAAAGGCCCTTGACCACTGTTGGGAAGGCCATAATGGCCTCACCCAAATCATAGCTTCGCCGGGAAGGTTGTTTGTGACCCTTGCCAATGAAGAAAAAAGGAAAATAAAAGTATAAAATTCAAAAAACATTAAATATTATTAAATTTTGTCCATCATCAGTGCAAGCCATGGCACATAAGATGGCCGATGTCGACATCAGTGAATTCTGGCCAAAATTGATTGAACTGACTCAATTGACAAAATTAAAAAGTTTAAAACTAAATTGACAAAGGTGCAATAAATTTATAACTTTTTAAACAGTTTTTCCTTCAAATTTGATTGGAATCTTTTCTCAAAGCAAGAACTGTTGATTGATTAGGTACATGTGATTCCAAATTTTGAGAGGATCCCAAGAGATTTGCTTTATGATTAGATAATCCGGCACTCGAGTGGCAACTCGTAACATGCATGAAGCGCAATTGAGCAAACTCTCAATTTTCTGTTGATTCAAAGGTTAAGCCATTAAAAAAAGATTGCCACGCGTATATAAATCCTGTTAGAAAGTTATTCAAGAAAATAATTAAAGACCTTAACCGTTAGAACCCTCTTCGCTGTCGGGATCCTCATTAACTTCACTGTCGGAACGCTCTTTGCTGTCGGGACCCACATTAACTTCGCTGTCGGAACCCTCGTTATCCAAATCTCGATGAACATTGATGAACATTAATCAAACTAGAGGGCAACGCGGGTAGACTTCGAAGATCGTTGCATTTGAAGATGTGGAGTTCCCGGAGACGAGAGAGGCGGGAAATACTTGGAGGTAGGCCAGAAATCCTAGAGTCGGACAGTTTCAGGATTCTCAAAGACGACAATCTCCAAATGTCGTTCGGGATTTTATTTAAACGCCCGCATGACGAGAAATCTATCTCTTCCAGCTTCTCCAAATTCAGTATAGCTTCAGGAAACTTCCGTATGGAAGTATCCCTCATCCTAAGCACTTTCATAGCTTTCAAATCCTTGACTGACGGAGGTAACTCTCGAATCAGTGTGTCAGATAAATCCAAGAATTGCAGTGACCTGAGCTTCCCTATTTCATCTGGAAGATTGGATAGCTGCCCGCAATCCTTCAGAGACAATGTCTTCAGTTTCACAAGCAATCCGATGGACTCCCCGAGGGTGACAATTCCAGTGCCGTCTAGAGCGAGATATTTGAGGGAACTCAAGTACCCGATCAAATCGGATATATCAGTCAGGTCTTTACAATTGCAAGCACTGAAAGTTTTGAGCATCGTCATGGAACCTTTTTGGAAATTAATCTGTGAAATTGGAGTTCCATCGATCAGCAGCTCCTTCAAGCCTCTCATGGGACCCAAATCTGGCAATTCACGAAGCTGACTGCACCGCTTCACATTCAAAGAAACCAACTCCTCCAGATTACTAAATGATGGATGGATAACTTCTAAAACAAAGCAATTTTCCAGAATAAGTCTTTCTAGCTCCATTGGAGGAAATGTTGGAGTGTCGATTAATCGTCCACAACCAGTTAGATTCAAAACTTTCAGTTTCCTTGCCTGCAAGATAAATAGGACATGTTAGTAAATGTTGAGTTCCTGAGAAATACATAGTCAAAAGGAAAAATGCATGAAGATAGTGAATTCATTCTGTACCTCCACAAGCAACTCCCAACCTCTCCAGTCTCTTTCAACCTGACTCCCCGACAAATCAAGAATCACCAAGTTTTGCAAATTCAGATTTAGCGATTTAAAGTCAAAAGTCGTAGGGCACCCTTGCCAATGAAGCCACCTTAAGCTCGAAAGACGATCCCCAAAGTTTCCCCAAATATTAGCCCGATCCAGCTTGAGGAACATCAAGTTCTGTAAACCATCAAATTGATCACATTCAAAATTGAGATTCTCTCCGGTTTGGTCACCGAATTCGAGCCTGAGGGCATTGACATTCTTAGTACCCTGTCAATCAAGCAAAACAAAATTAACTTAAAAAATTGGAGCTGTCTTTTAGCATCACACTTTGCAAATAATTGAACGAGAAGGATCAATAACTGTATCAATTGGCATCTAAAGAAGAAAAAATATGGGGCAGTGCTCGCAGGAGTTACCTCCCTTCTGGTTAGTACATCTAGTGCTTCTTTGTGGTTCCATAGCCTACTGCGTCTGCATGGTTCATTCCGGTTTTCATTCTTGACAATTTCCCGGCCAAACTTCTTCAGTATTTCATGCATGAGTAGTTCTTTATCCTCTCCGATTTCCACCAAGGACCTGGCATGAAGAGCTCGTATCGATCTAGAAGGAAAATACTTACAGTCATCCCACATGTAATATGGAAATCTTTTGTCCATCCCAATGAAGAAGCATGCTATATCAAGAAATATCTGCTGTTCTTCCTCATTTAGGTTGTTATAGCTCTTCTCCAAGGCTGCTTGGACTCTCTTATGAGGAGCTACTTCCAATGCAGCCAATGTTTCCCGCCAAGCTTTCTTTGATTTTACAAGAAACAGAGATGAACCTATTACCTCGAGTGCTAGAGGAAGCCCACCAGTAGCAGCAACAATATCTGTTGACAGTTCATCGAATTCCTCTGGGGGAGAATCCTTTTGAAAAGCATGCCTACTGAACAATGTCAGAGCTTCATCTTTTTTCATCGGTTCAAGGACAAAACTTTCCACAAGATTGATGTTTCTGAGGATTTCTTGTGTTTGGGATGTTAGAATGACCCTGCTCCCAGGGCCAAGCCAATCAAGCTCTCCGACTAATGCGCTGAGCTGTTTATGATCATTCACATCGTCAAGGAGAACAAGGACCTTCATGGTGCGAAAGTTCTGCTGAATATAAGACAGAGCTTCCTCAGAAGAACCAAACTCGTTGGCATTTCCCTTATGGAGGTGGGAAATTAGCTTGTTTTGTACAGACACGATACTGTGACGATTAATTTCGGCTTGGATCTCCCCAAGAAAGCTACAGGCATCGAACAGATGATAAAGTTGATTATAAACGTATTTGGCCAGAACCGTCTTACCCACCCCGGGGATCCCAAATATTCCTAACACCGTCACACTTTTGTCCGCAGTTTGAACCTCTCGCCTATTGCGGTAGTCAACCTTCAGGTTTGCCATTATGCCTCGTACATGAGAGTCAACTCTGACAAATTGTTTCGTCACGATTAGGTCTTGCTTCTTCAGCTTCTGCTGAACTTGGTGGACAATTTGCTTTACGACTTCACCATGAGACCTGCCAAATGTATATGGAATAAAAAGGACATGAAAGAGGAGGATTGAGAGAGGAAGAAAACCTATTTGTGCATGATGCTACCGTTGTCATTGTTATAATAGCGAATATGTGGTTGGATATCGTTTAAACTAGTTAATTTCAACGTAAAAGTAGGCAAGATACATGAGAAAAGTAATCTCAGGCCAGAGCGGGTCATGAAAATTACCCTTCATTTTTTTCGTGGAGATGGTGTCCCTCCAACTCTCCAATCTGACGGAGAGCAGACATCCAGTGATTAAGGAAACCGCCATCACTGTTGTGTTTCTTGTGCTCACCCGAGGCCCCTGCGAAAGGGCCGCTGCAGTCACGTACATCCGACTGGTCGACATAATAGAAGATGGGGATGATGATGTCATTCTTGTTGTTCATCATGCACTTCACCATTTGATCCAATTCCGGGAGACAGCTCTTGCTGGACGCGTACTCCTTGGAGATGACGGGTATTGATAACTTGCACTGCTCAATCGCCTGGATCAGCTGGTGGTCGATTTCTTTGCCACTCTCCAGCTCTTTCTCATTCCTAAAGACATGAATCCCAACATCAGTCAAGCTGGTGTACAGGAAATCCGCGAAGCCCCTGTGCATGTCCTGCCCTCTGAAGCTCAGGAACACTTCTGGCCGGGTAGACACTGATGAGGAAGGATTGGCAACATGACTAGTGTCCATCGGTTTTTCTCTTTTTTGGTCGGAAATATCCATTGCTTGTGTAGCAGATCTTGAGAAAACGTGCGAAGGAGCTCGGTCACTACGAACGCACCCGCACTTTCGATGGACAATCCTCACAATTATAGAACCGAGTGGCTTTGGTTTTTGGGTGAGCAAATCGACAGTTGACTGGTCGGTGGCAGCGGCTCTTGATGATCTTCTCTTTTGGTTAGAGGTGGCAATATGGATCATGGACCCATTTTTGGACTCATATTTCATTTACATGGGTCGTATATGGGTCAAGGATTTTTAAAAACCCAACTAAAAATGGGTCAAAAAAGTGAGTCTGATTTAAATGGGTCAAAAATGAGTTAGAACTTGTGACCCATTTTCGACCTATTTAGAATATCAAGTGGGTTGAAATCTTAAAATCCATTTTTAAATTTCCAACCCAAGCCCCACATAATCTTTCCCTCTTTAACTTTATAAATATATTTTTTTAATAAAAATCAAAATTACAATTATTTTTCATATTTCAATTTTCTTTTATTTTCTTTTTCTTTTTTCTTTCTTCTTCCTCCTTCTTAGCCGGTGGCCGGTAGGGCGACGACCGGCCGGCGACAAGCTAGATGAGGCTCAAGCTCGCCGGCACGCGAGCTCGTGGTCGCCGTCGACCGGTGAGGCTCGATCTTGCCGACGTCGGGAGGAGCCTCGGCCTCGCTAGATCGGCGAGATCGAGCATCGCCAAATGCCGGCGAGCTCGAGCCTCGCCAAATCTGGCGAGGCTTGGCCTCATTGACGGCGGCGAGGCTCGAGCTCACGGGTGTCGGGTGGGGCCTCGGCCTCGCCCGGATCGGTGAAATCAAGCATTGCGACGACACCGGCCAAGACTCGAGCTCGCCGGTGTCGGGGGCGGGGCCTCGGCCTCGCCCGGATTGGCGAGATCGAGCCTCACCGGATCTGGCGAGATCGAGCCTCATCGGATTTGGCGAGACCTCACCGCATTGAGCCTTGCCGGATTAGCAAGATCAAGCCCCGCCCGACGCCGACGAGCTCAATCTTGCTCGTGGATGGTCGGCTGGTCGTCGTGGCCGGCCTGCCAAAGAAGAAAAAATAAAATAGAAAAGAGAAAAAGAAAAAAAATTATAATTAAAAAATATATTTTAAAAAATAAAATAATTTTTTTGAAAAATAAAAATAATTAAAAATTATATTTTTGAAAAATAATAATAATAATAATAATTAAAAATTCGATTTTTAAAAAAATATTTTATAATGAATTATAAAAAATTTCCATTAAAGTTATATTGCATATAAGTGTTTTAGCAATACTTTTTTTTTTTTAAATAAAAAGTCATAAAAAAATTAGCTTTCTTTGGTTTAGTTAAAGATTTTTCAGGTTAGAGTTTTCGGTTACTCAATAGTATGTTCACTTTAACCAAGAGAAGCATGTGCATGGTCTAATTCTTTATAAATACTTCAATTTATAGATTTTTTTTACTTTTTTTATTTTATTTGCTATTTTTAATTTAATTTGAAGTTTTAATCCAATTAGCATATAGTAGGTGTGGGTTTTCCTAGAATATTAATAGATTTTAGCAATACGGGTCGGGTCGGGTATGGGTTGGGTATGGGTTGGGTCGGGTATGGGTCACTAGATTTACATTACATGAATATGAGTCAAAACGGGTTAAATGGATCAAATATGGGTCGACCCACTTTTGACCCGACCCGACCCACCCATATGACGGGTCTACTTTTGGTTGGTTCTGCTCTTTATCCGGATTAGTTTTTGAACATTTTTTTTTGGCTCTTCTTATTTCAGTTGCTTTTTACTTGTTTTATTTTTTTCCCCAAATAACGAAACTATTTATGAAAAGAAGAACGGTTTAAATGTCTTATTTGTGAGGGGAAAAAAAAAAGACAGCACCTATTAATGATATAATATTAACAATTACTCTCCACTATTAGGGGCGATCGGCCTCCGGATCGGACTATCGGTTCTATCTAATCAACTGGTCACTTTTTCTTTTCCACTACTTGATGCCATATGTTATGAAGATAAAAAAAAAAAAAAAAGCTAGTCACTTTTTTTTTTTCTTTTTGAAGAAATTAAAAGGAAAAAAAAAAAGGTATATTTAGTTGGTCCGGTCCAATTCTCCCTTGGAATCACGAACCGGCACCGCCCTAGACACGGTTCTATTTTTGGGAACCAAGAACCAGATCAACACTCTAGGAACATGACCAAACCAGTTAGTTTGGTCCGCTACGAGCGGTTTTCGGTTGATGCTAGTGTTGTTGGAAACTTAATGTACGCTATGATGTGTACAAGATTTGACATATGTTTTGCAGTTGGAATAGTAAGTAAATACTAATACAATCCAAGTCAAGCACATTGGAAAGCTGTCAAAAGAATATTGAGGTATCTAAAAGAAACTGCTGATTATACGTTGAGTTATCAAGGAAAGGATCTGTGACTTGAAAGCTATTCGGATACTGATTGGGGAGGAGATTTAGATGAAAAGAAATATACATTTGGATTTGTTTTCTTACTGAATAATTGTGTCATATCATAGAATGGTAAGAAACAAACGTGTATAGCCTTGTCCACAATGGAAGCTGAGTTTGTGGTATTATCAACAGCAATACAAGAAGGTGTTTGGCTTAAGAGATTTTTGGATCATTTATGTGTTATTGAGAATGCTACAAACTCATTATTGGTTAACTGTGATCCAATGATCCAAAATATCATTGCAAGACCAAACATATAGATATCAAGTATAATTTTGTCAAAAATATGGTTGTACGAAAAGATGTGAACTTACAGTACATATATACGCATAGAATGGCGAAGCCAATACCTAGAGATCTATTCTGTGGGCATGTGAAATCTCTAGGACTGCGTAGAGGCTGATGTACTGAATATTGTAATTTCCCTTAAGTGTTCACATTTAATGAATTTGTATTATTATTATTAATGCCTATGAATCTTTGTTTGACGTTTATGTATCTTAATGCTTAATGCATTATATAAAATTGAGAAAGTATGTCGGACATATAAAAGATTAGCCCACTCACACGAGTAATCACATCTATTTACTATGTGATAAATAGGGATGAGACGGTTTTTAAGCTTATTATTTAGGTGATAATCGAGAGATCAAGCTTATATATATATATATATATATATATATATATATATATATATATCACCTTAATTGAGTGTTAAGATGATAACATAATATTTATTACGTCCAAAAGTAAAATAACCCACATATTTTACTTTATCCGTCTATGATGTTAGATGTAAGTTCTTATGAATTCCGTGAAAGAGTAGATTTGTGAACTCAAGTTAGACATTGGGTATGTCTGAACTACCATCTATACGATATTAAATGTGTAGACATATGCTTCATAGGAAATGAGTTAAATACCATAATACGTATTTCATACTACGTATGCATGAGACGATCAATAAGAGTGGCAAAAGTTTTAATCTCAACTTTTATGCCGTGTGAGATTCTTGAGGAAAAAAGTTCCTCAATTAAATGCCCTCATGACTTTTACTTATTCTCAAGATTTTATTCAGTGTTTGCTATCTTAGAATGTTGCCAATGGTCATGAATTAATTCGATCTAATGGGACATTTCTAGAAAAGCAAGTTGAACTGAAATTGAGAGTTTTAAGGAAAGAAGAAGATCGATTTTGGAGAATCACATTCTAATTTTGTATTCACCGATTGACCAATTATGATTGTTTTTAGGATAATCGTAATTGTGAATACAATATATATCATTGTTTAAAAAGAGATTAAGAGAGATATAAATGTGATCAATTGATTTAGGGTACTGGATACTAAATCTACTCAGAGTGTGATGCCCAGTAGGAGATACTATATATTCTTAACGGATGTATGGCAACAAGTTCTCAAAATATGCTGGTCGTACGGATTATTCACCGGTATGAATGTTGCAGAGAGGTAAAGAGGATTCTGTTCGGCTCACCATGTGCGAGTGGGAGATGATAGGTTTTTATGTGATAATGGGCTTATGTAGGCCCGTCCGCCCATGTTGGGCCCAAAAACCCGGCCCGTAAGTGTAGGGCCCATTGAAGAAGAGGCAGTTATTGTAGATAAAAGAATAAAGGGAAAATCTTTGAAGTTGGTTAATTAAGAAGTTACGTAATCTGAGAAAAGAGGAAATACGTTCTCTGCTCTACGCTCTCTCAATTTCTCCCCTACGCTCCTCTTCAAGAACAGTATCAGAATTCTTCCTCAAATTGCGACATCGGTGTTTAATCTGTGAAAGACAAGGTACGTTCGACTCTGTAATGTACCTTATGATCGGTGTAACATGTGTTTCTTGGGCACGCTTCCACGTTCGTTGTTTTTGGGGTTCGATTGAGTGTCGGATCGCTATTTTTGGGAATCCGTTTCCCTACAAAACAGAGGCTGTTAACAGAATTTTGGGCAATTTATTAAGGAGCTTTATTTGAAAACGTGTCAAACAGTGGGATTTTTTTATGCCTCAAGCTGAGTTTGCTCATTATTTTTCAACGAGTTGAACTAACTGTGAAAGCCCATTTGAAGTGGTGCATGAAAAGCATCATTCAAGTCCTTTGCATCACATACCATCACCTACAAAACGACAATTTATTCGAGATGTTAAGAAAGGGCTAAGGAAATCAACCATTACACAAGGAAGTAAGGAAGGGAATTTCGAAGCAAACTGACTAGTATTGACGTCAAGGAAGGTGATGTTGCGTGAGTTCATTTGAGAAACGAACAAGTTTCACGGAGTCGTTAAGCTAAGTTATCTCCTTGAGCACATGATCATATTCAAGTTTTAGAACGCATCAATGATATTGGCTAGAAAATTGAACTTCTTGGATAGCATGGTGTTTCTGCTACATTCGATGTTGTTGATCAATCACCACATCAGGAAGACCTAGACGCTTGATGAAGTTGGCCTCGAGAACAGAGTATTCTCCAACCGAGGGACAATCATATGAGAAATATTTTGAATCCTTATATGAGGATTTCAAAATTATCTCTTGTTATTAGAATAATAGGTGTAGAATATATTTGCTTATAATCAAGCTCTATTTTGAATTTCTTAAAATTATTTTATCTAGATTAGGAATTTGATATTGATGTTGCCTATATAATTTTTTTTCTTTTAAGTAAGTCATCTTTTCTTTGGTTACGTTTTAGGCTCCCTGTTATAGATGCCTAAGGTCCTTCATTGGAACACTGTTGAGTTATTGAATAAAATTTTTATTCTTTAGAAATGTCCTCGTTATCTTTTTCTCTTTGTTTTCTAACTGTCCCTTTTGGTGGATTTCTATGGTTCCCGAGCGATTAAGAAATTGTTGTACACTAAAGTAATATCCAAATTGGAAATATTGTCCAAAAAGTCTTAAACCTATTGCATTTTTGTCAATTTAGTTCTAAACTTTTTAATGTTGCTAATTAAGTTCTAAACATTTTGACTCAATTTAGCTAATTTTTGGCTAAAGATTATTGACGTGGATGCCGACCGTCCTAAATGACATGACTAATACTAATGTTGACATTTTTTAATAATATTTTTGTATTTTTAAAAAAAAAAAATTGGCTTTTTACTTTTCTTTACTTATATTTTATGTTAGGGTTTTAAACTTTGGGCCAACGAGAGTTGGTGACTAACCCTCATAGGCCATAGGCAAGGGCATTGTGGGCCTTGCCGGCTTTGGGCAAGAGTCGCCATGCCCTTGCTGGCCCTAAGTTAAAAAGAAAAAACAAAGAAAAGAATAAAAAAATGCAAAAAAAAATATTTATATATTATTAAAAAAATGTCCACATTAACTGGTCATACTACATAAGATGGTTAACGACCACATCAATGATTTTTAGCCAAAATTGGCCAAATGAATGCCAAAATATGAAAATGTTTGAAACTCAATTAACAAAATTGAAAGATTAAACATTGAGTTGATAAAAATGTGATGGATCTAAAAAAATTTGGATAATTTTCTTCATTTAAATTCGTAACGATGTATCCACCCTCGCCAAGGTTGACAAATTCTTTTATTTATTTATTTTATTCATTCAAAACTGTCTCACGCATTCACCACACTGCCACATTTTGAGATCTCCTTCAGCCATATGTTTCGGTCATTCACAATTTTCAATCATTAATATATGACTTCAGTTACAAAATCTATTTTATAAATTTAAAAAAAAGGGGGCCTCCAAGCAATCTGTTTGTTTCCTCTCATCGTTCAGCTGAGAGAGAGACGGAGAGAGACAGAGCAGGTCCAAGAAGAGACGGGTCAAAATAGCTAATTCTGACTGCGGCAGAGCAACGACCGGAGAGAGGGAGCTAATTAGCTAGTACGATTAAAAAGAGAAGAAATTAAGTTTTTCAAATTATGTGTGTGGCCTGTAATAGTATGATTTATTTGTGATCCCCAACCATACAATACTTGATGAAAAATATAGGCCATTAAAATATATAATGGTTGGAAATTGCTAGTACTTTTCTTATGTGCCAGGAAGATGTTCATGGGTTGCATGGATTTAAAACAATATATGTTTTTATTGTATCCTAAACGTTGGCTATTAATCTATTTTGCATTTATTATTAGTTCAAGTAAATAATTAGGTACACTGAATGCGATCGGTATTGTCTTCATTGCTTGATTAGGTTCATCAAAATTACTTTATCTTTTCGTTCAATGAGTCCATATTTTTTTATGAGGTGTTAAAATTTTGTTATGATTGATTAATTTTTTTATTATAAATTTATTAAAAATTTAAAACGACATCAAAAAATTATCTTATTAAAATTATTTGAAATTATGTAACTGATCATAAGAATCATCACTAATTATGCATTCGGTCATATTTTTTTGTGACATATAAAAATTGTATAAATTAAAAATATTTTTCCTATTTAAAAAATATATAAATGATGGTCTTTGTATTTGCAAAAAGTTATTTCTGCTGATTTGTTGATATTCATTTATTTGCAGGAATGAAGCATTGTAATTTTTAGTAATCCTCTAATCTCATTTAGTCGTCAAGTATGGGCTCTCATGTTATGTATAGCTTTCTAATGATTGTCTAACACTATTTATTTGCGAAAACATTTTGTTATCTTGTGTATCCATATATTATTTAGCTCTTTCATAATTATCTTAATTGCAAAGTGATAAGAGTTATCGAATTATGCATTTAATCATAGGCTCATCAAGCTTTCATTCATATCTGTTCATAAAATATGCACAATAATGTAATTTATCCCTTTAACATTATACTATAAAAAATTTGTTATAAACGATGGGTTCTTTCATTTATTTGATAGAATTTATCATATTGATTTTATTGTGTTCATTTATTCGAATGATATGAGCTATAATTTTCTAGTGATGCTTTATCAAATAGGAGGTGTCATGTATCCCATAGCATCTATGAAATATGTATTATTGTATTATAATGACCTTCAAAATAGCTTTTTTCTTCAATTAATTGCTTGTGTTAATGGGTAATTTATTATTATTGTGCGAATTTTCACTTGTACATAAAATATGTGTTATCATCTTATTTTGATCATTTTAAATAATTTCTTCGTTAAATATGAGATAGCATGTCATGTAATATTTTAACGATGTTCTAGTATCATTTATACGTGAAATAGTGAAAAATAAGAAAAATGCTTTATCAAATTTGTTTACTTTGCTCATTAATACTAGTATAAATAGGCAAGACCCACTCCCATTTGTATGGAGCAAGAGTGAAGCAAACACTTGGTGTGAGTATTGTGAGAGATTTAAAGTCTCTAAGTGTTGAGAAGAAAGTCTCCTACGTCTGGGGTCCAAAAATGGAGTGTTGTGTACTGGAGTGCATGGTGTTGTGTGGGGTTGAGCGATTCCAGATTCTGTACAAGTTTTATCAGAAACCTGGAATCTACCCGCTGGTATTTTTTTGGAACTTAGAACCTACCTTGGAACTTGGAACATACCCTATCATAAACTCTAGGTTTCATGATTGATTCTAGGTTCCATGCAGGTTTCACCTATATTATTAACTAAATGATTGTAATAAATTATTACCTTTTATGACTACTTTGCTTGCTACTACAATCTATTGACTCTAACTTATAGTTAGACAATTGTTGACACCTAATTTTTTGTTTTCAAGTACAAAAAAATTAATTAAATTTAAATTTAAAAAACAACAAAAAAAAGAGAGAAAAAAATGAAGAAGAAAAAAATGAAAAAATGCTTAGGGGGTGGGTCGGGCCGGATTCAGCCTTAGCCCGGCTCGCCCCGCCCGTCTCTCTTTTCTCTCACGCGCCCGGCCCGGTTTCCCTTGGGCCCGGCCCACTCGAGCCTGCCTTCTCCCTCCTCCATCTTCACACAAGAAACCCTAGAGGAGGGGAGGAGAACGGAAAGGAGAAGAGAAGCACCGTGAGGCGGGAGATGGAGGAAGACCGAGAATAGAGGGAGAGAGAGCTATAGAGAGAAGGAACGGAGGGGAGGAGGGTAGCGGCGGCACCGCTGGACACCGCCTCAACCCGACACCAGCAGAGCCATTGCACTCCTCCAGCCGCCCTCTGAGCCCGACGCCATTCGAGCTCCTGCCGTCTGACACCCTGCACCCAACACCACTGCTGCCGATGCTAGTAGCCGCAGCACCCGTCGTCGTTACTCCCGACGCTGAGCCGACCAAGACCAAAGGGAGAGGGAGGACGAACTTGGAGCCTCTCAGATCCGAAGATCCAAGGCAGGGGAGTCGGCCAAAGGCCCAAATCTAGGAGTAGATCGAGCTCCGCTACATCACCAGGCCGGCCACTGCCGCCTCCTTCCGAGCCTCATCGCCTCAACCCGACGCCATCCAAGCCCCCTCACTGCAGCTCGTGCCATCGCTCGCCTATCGCCGTCCTCAACCCGACGCTGTCCGAACTGCCTCGCCGCCTCAACCTACTACCTAGGAGCCGCGACGCTGCCACAATGACCATCTCCGCCCTTGCCTGCCTCTTCACCTAAGCCGCAAAGCCGCTGCAACCCGTGCCGTCGCTCACCTGTCGCCGCCCTTTGTGCCGACGTGCTGTTTGTTGCTGCCCGAGTCGCCAGCAACTGAAGCCCTTGCCACGCCACCCTGTGACCCACCTTCCGCTCGCCTTCAACGCAGCCGCCACCCATCCTCACAGACCCCAACATCGTTGCCGCTGCCCGCCGCATCACCACCGCCATCAAGCCCATCGTCGCCACTGTCAACGCCGCCAACAAGCCCTAGGGTTTTGGCAAAAACCGGGTTGGGTGCGGATCGCAAACCGGGTAGGGTTTTGGGAGAATGTGGGCCGGCTTTGGGTTTTTGGGCTTTTGGATTTATGGGTTTGGGCTGGCTTAGGTAGTGGGCTTGCGAGCTTTATTTTAAAAAATTAGATTAGACTAGGCCTAGTTTGTTTAAAAAAGAAAGGAGAGGACCTCTTGGACTGGGCCAAGCTTGGCCCAAATGCCGACCAAACCCAGTCCGGTCGGAGACCGGACTCCAACCCAGTCGGCCCCAAAAAGAAAATATTACTTAAAAAAATTAAAATTAAAAATCAAAAATTTAAAAATGATGGGATTTCATTAGGACTTGCCATATATTGCACCTTTAGTGTAATTAGGTCTTTATTTACTCATATATTGATTATATTGTATGCTTAATTTGCATATTTTGTTTTGTTTAATTGCACATGTTTAATTTTACTACAATTAGGATTTTAGTAGCTATGATTGTCACTTTAATGATTGTGTACCCGCATAATCACCTTACATGTTAGTGGATAGTTATAAAATCAATCCAAACTGCTTGCCAAAAAAAATCATTTTGTTAAAACGAACAAAATTAGGTATCGAAAGGGCACTAATTGGTCAATTAGTGTAATCAAGTCCCCGACCCTAGATTCTCTAGTTGCGTAGGAAGTGAGGTACACTCCCATACCTCACTTGGTTTCTAGTCAACCCCAATAAGTTAGTGGTGACTCCTTTTATGCGAAATTCCTAAAAATATCTCAATGTCACGTGGGGTATGGGCTTGGGAGAGCCCACGCCTAATCATGGGCCTTAGGCCCGTCCTTTAGGTAATACCCCTAAATATGTTCCCTTCCCCCGAGGGTAGGTCGCGACAGCTTGGCAACTCCACTGGGGACTTGGTTTTAGACCTTAGAGGACTTAGGCCGAAATTAATCTTGTTTAAAAATATTTTTGTTTGGTAGCGAGGATATCAAGTACATCCCTAACGTGTTAGGTGTTAAATGTTTTTGCAGTTGGGAGTTATAAGGGGTGGAGTGATTGTTAACCCCTTGTTTTGCCGGTGTGGAGTTGGGAATGGATGTTTATGTTTTGAATTTATGAAGTGCTGCTTGCCTATAAATTGTCATGCCTGCATTTCCTGCATTGCACTACACCATGGCACACACTACCTGCCGCGGGACCTGGGCCGCATAGGATCACTTAGAATGGTGTTGAGGTGGATACCACTCTGACTACAACCATGTAGTACGAGTTGCGCATCTCAATCTCGAAATTTCTTTCTTGATGTCAAAGGTCCCCACCCTGGTCTGCAACCGCGTGACACGGTTTGGTTCTTTGACGAAGCCGAAGTCATGGGTAACCCGACCTAGCCGCAACCTTGTTGGCTCGATTTGGTGATCCTGTGGCTTCATTTTGAGCCGTATAGAGTAGATATCGAACCACCTCTCATGTGCATGTCTATGTAAAAAAAAAAAGAGACAAAGGTCGGCACCCATTGTGAGTATCATTTTCATTTTTATTTGCTCATTTTGTACTATATTTTCATCTTGAAATTCGCGAAAATCAATCGAATGCCCTCGGTGTTGTAGGCTTTTGATTAAAAAAAATTGGCAATCACTCTTGATAAGTGAACATTGAATGCAAGTTCTAAACACTTTGATTTGGCCCTGTTGAACACATGGTTTTGTTAAATTTTTAGTTATGGGCTCGAAATCATTTTGAAAAAAAAAAACTTGCAGGTTGTGATTTTATATTGTGGGCACAAAAATTGAAATTACATTGTTAATTAAATTCTCATTCCCACATTTTAGGACTGAAATAGAAGTCATTTCAATTTTTGCAAGAGTAAAATCAAAAAATCAATATCTTCGAAAAAAGAAAAAAAAATCAGTGACACTTTTGCATACGAAACTTTTGGAATAAAAGTGGACATTCGATTGATGGCCATTGATTGATTATTTTAATGATGTCTTCTATTATGATAAAATCTTGGCAAAATACTAAAACCCCGTAATAAGGACTGTGGGGCATGTACCGTCGCCTCGATTTTATTGTAAGGAGCGACCTCATTGAGATATCATTTTCTCTCATTCATATACATTGTTGTCTTTTTGCAGGTTATGCGTGATGCTCCATGACATTCTCACGTTTGACCACATAGAGAAGTGAATTCTAGAGCTAGGACGAGAGTTGATTTTTACTCTTATCTATACAAGAGTTTCTTGTATTTTATCATTGTCTTTATTCTTGTTAAGAACCATGTTTTCCATTTTGGGTTTTGATTGTAAATCTAATTGTTGCTTTTGTAAATCATGCGACTCACATTTTTTAATGATGGAATTCAATTTCACGAAAATCATCCCTAAAAAAAAAAAAAAATCAGAAGTGTTTCAAGCGAACCTTTACGTCTACCTTCAAAAAATTTCAATAAAGCTTTGCTTAAGGCCCTCTCTTCATGTGATCGCTTTCTCAAAAAGAATGATGAGTTTATTTGAAGTCGGCAGTTGCCCCTTCTAAAAGATAAAAGTGTAGGCTCATGGAACTTGAGGAGTAAGCATGCGTCGAGGCATCGTTGGCGCCAATCTTCCAATAGAGGCAGAACGAAGCTGAATTCCGTTCTAGGAAGTTTCTTTATTTGGAGATTGGGCATCGCCATCACCAGATTGTTTTTATGAGTTTTATCAAGAGCCACATCATATGTTACTAAAAGGCTAGCATTAGGGCCCTTGCACATTTTGGCAATTAAAGCATTTGAACATTTGGCTGCAAGAGTTTTCTACAATCAACATTAGAGATTCATGTTGCAAAATGCTACTTTGTTATATGCTTTATCGCAAGGAAATGAAGCAAATGCCTTAGGTGCCAAAATAACCCGTCGATCTCGTTCACTTTGCATGGTGAGACAAATGAAGGAGTTGCCAAGTATCCAAAAGGGTGAATTCGAAGGAAGAGTAAATTGTATCGATTCCAATTATTCATTTCTGATACCGTTTCTGACATTGTCAAGGAGACATCAAGAGTACCAAATTTTGTAACACTCCAACAAACGCGATGGAGCAAAGTCCTGTTCATCTAAAAAAAAAAAGATTCAAATGAAACAGAGGAGCAGTTTATCCATTCCTCCATGAGAGATACCTTGAGATGTTGATCGCCCAACTTTGAAAAGGATGTATCATGTTCCTAAACTTGATTCTCTTCAGCAAAAAAAAAAAAAAAAATGAATGACATGTCCTTTTCTTTGATACAAAATAGATTCTAACAGAACAAAGGTTTGTCAAATAAAGAGTGAGAGAGCAATGTTTGATTTAGAAAAAATCTCTCATCTCCCCACTAATGAAGTGTACTCGAACAACATTGTCAAATTCATCAAGAATGATGTATCATTCCTTAGTTGAACCTAACTAAGAATGGAGATAACTCGTTTCATCTCCCCTTCTTACAAGGTGATAAATGAAAAAAATTGCACCTTGACCATAGAAGTGGCGCCTTCTACACTTAAAGGCGAAGGCAAGGGAAGGGTATTGTCGAGTTACCAAATATCCACGAAGGTGAATCTAAGAGATGTTAGTGCCCAAAAGATGAAAGCGAATGAAGGGTAATAATGTATCGTTTCCAACATTTCAATCCCTAAAGATTTTTGCACAAACATATTCTTTCACATTCTTTACAGGGTTACCGAGTCACCATGCCGCAGGAAAGTACCCTTCTTCTCAATTTTTTTAAGTAAAAAAAAAAAAGCAAAAAGAAAAGGATAATTTCCATTACAAAAGAGAATCTTTGGCGCTTTCCTAGAGACAAAAAAACGAAAAAATTGAAAAAAAAAAATTCAAATTTTTTTAGCATCATTTTTATCTCAAAATTGTTTTCTCATTTTGTGGGTTATTCATTTTAAATCAAATTTCCCTATGGAGATTGGTCTACTCAGATGATCTCGACAAAGTGAGATGGAGACGTTAACCATGCCAAACAAGAAGTGTTTAGGATGAAAAAAGATAAGCTATTTCCAAACACGTCCTTCAAGCACTTTTGAGAGTTGAGTGTCCTTCAAACACTTTTGAGAGTTGAGTGAAAAGCAACATTCTCTTAGGACGAATGATTCATTCGAATTGAGAGCAAAGATCGAAATGATAAAGGCGTCTCCTTCATCAATCCCAAGTATTGCACTAATTTCTTGCTACCCCTTTGGGCCGAATAAATATGATCCTTCAAAGTACCCCTATCGAGAATGACTCTACATCGGGGCAGCATAGGAGGTTACAGTCGTGTTATAGAATGAATGATTGAGAAAGATTCTATTACTTTCACTTGCATCAATCTTCTGGTGATAGTTTCAGAGGGATTCTCATCAGAGCTTGACTCATCCCAAGGTGAAGAAGAGCATTTCTTTCTCTACCCAAACACCGATACCCATTGCTTTAACCAATTTGGGCCTGATAATTCATTTCTGAAACCTGAGCGGTGATCATCTCCCTTCACTGGGGCAAGGCATAAGGACTGACCACATGCAATTGACATTTACGAGAAAACGTGAAACGTATCTCGAAAGTCATAAGAGCTCCAAAAGTTCAAAGAGCCAAAAAAAAAAAGTTTTGACAAATTAGGGGCATGAAAAAGTAGTGTACCTGGTAAAAGCAAAGCCAATGCCCATAAAAAAACAAAAAAAAAAAACAAAAATGATGCATCTTACGTGAAAGAAAAATTATCAAACTCCAGGTGCCTGCGTAAAAAATCATCGCAAGTGCAAAGGAAATTATAAATGAGCAAAGCTCTCGTGTAGAAATGATTAGCCAATGGCCTTTTGAGATGTGCTGTGATCACATGTCAAATGATCTCGAAAGGTCAAGTGACCTGATCATGATGCCATGATGATCACTGACTCTTAAAAACCCTCTTGAAAATTTTAAGCCTTTAGAGCCTCTCCCAAGCCAACATTACAACCCTCTTCCGAAGCCTCTTCTGATTGGGATGGTTTGGGTAAAAATGAGAATATCACAAAGAAGCTACTGTTTGAATGAGTGAAGGTAATTCTATCTTGTCTTATCTTCCAAGTTCTCGACTTGTAAACCTGATGAAGATAGTAACAAATGTTCATTTATTGGCCTCAAAAGCAATAATTCTTTTGTGTAAGCCCTAATCGAGCCCAAATTGCGGTCCTTTCAAAAGACCTTTTTGATCGATTAGATTGTGCTCATTGCAAATGTTTCTGAAAGCCTTTGACATGGGTTATGTCAGATACCCTCAGCAATCAGTTACTTCCCATGCGAAAGGATGGGATTAAGCAGCCATTTTATTAGGAGTGTGTGAGAAGTCCTTTTTGAGTAAGAAGCCCTAGTTCGGCATGCTTAATGAGCCTTTTTCACGAGTCGTAGCTGTTCTGATAAGAACTTGACTCCTAGAGAATTTGATGATTAATGATACATCCCCAAGCAAGATGACAAATTTGCTCTGCATGATGCCGATTGACATCGAATGTTTTTCTAAAGCGGTTGGACTTAACTTGATTAGCTTGTTCAATTAATGATGTACTATTGCCAATATGTCTCTTGATGACATCCCTAATGACATTTGCTCAAGTTGAGTTTGACAGGATTCTCTAGTGAAGCCATGCAGTTTTCAAAGGATTAATGGATGCTTCCCTAAAGACAACAAAGGTTCATGGTCAACTTTAAACCATGTCTTCTACAAAGGTTCATTGATTGTCCTCAAATCATGAATTTTCAACCTGGTTGAAACCCGTTGTTACACGATGAGACTTTATCCTTCCTCTCTCTTCTTATGACCTGGTGGGCTTTCCGTAGCCCGGAGTCTTTCTCTCTTCTTATGACCTGGTGGGCTTTCCGTAGCTCGGAGTCTTCCTCTCTCTTCTTATGACCCGGTGGGCTTCGTAGCCCGGAGTCTTCCTCTCTCTTCTTATGACCCGATGGGCTTCCGTAACCCGGAGTCTTTCTCTCTTCTTATGACCCGGTGGCCTTTCCATAACCCGGAGTCTTCCTCTCTCTTCTTATGACCCGGTGGGCTTTCCGTATCTCAAAGTCTCTCTCTCTCTTCTTATGACCCGGTGGGCTTTCCGTAGCCCGAAGTCTTTCTCTCTTCTTATGACTCGGTAGGCTTTCCGTAGCCCGGAGTCTTCCTCTCTCTTCTTATGACCCGGTGGCTTCTGTAGCCCGGAGTCTTTCTCTCTTCTTATGTCCCGGTAGGCTTCTGTAGCCCGGAGTCTTCCCTACTTCTTATGACTCGATGGGCTTCTGTAGCCTGGAGTCTTTCCTTCTCTTATCGACAAGACATGCTTCCATAGTAATGAGTCCTTTCTGTTGCGTGCCTATGCACCCAGGGTCTCTTTACCGTCGAAAATAATTTAGGTGTCTTTTGTCTTTGAATGCAACCTCTTCGAGGCTATATTCAAAGAGGGGCAGCTGTTGACACCTAATTTTTTGTTTGCAAGTACAAAAAAAATAATTAAATTTAAATTATAAAAAACAACAACAAAACAAAAAAAAAAGAACAAAAAAACAAAAAAAAATGAAAAAATGCTTAGGGGGTGGGTCGGGTCGGATCCGGCCTTAGCCCGACCCGCTGCCCATCTCTATTTTTCTCTCACGCGCCCGGCCCGTTTCCCTTGGGCTCGGCCCACGCGAACCTGACTTCTCCCTCCATCATCTTCACGCAAGAAACCCTAGTAGGGAGGAGAACGGAAAGGAGAAGAGAAGCACCGTGAGGCAGGGAGTTGGAGGAAGACCATAATAGAGGGAGAGAGAGCTAGAGAGAGAAGGAACGGAGGGGAAGAGGATAGCGGCGGCGATGCGGACGCCATCCGAGCCACGCCCTCCTCGCAGCCTCAACCCGACGCCGGTAAAGCCACCACACTCCTCCGCCACCCTCCGAGCCCGACGCCGTTCGAGCTCTCCGCCGTCCGACTCCCTACACACGACACCATTGCTGCCGACACTAGCAGCCCCGCAGCACCATCCGCCGCAGCACTCGTCGCCGCTGCTCCCGACGCCGAGCCGACCGAGACCCGGAGGGAGAGGGAGGCAAACTCGAGCTGTCAAATCCGAAGATCCGAGGCGGGGCGATCGGCCAAAGGCCCGGATCTCGGGAGTAGATTGAGCTTCGCCACATCACCAAGCCGGCCGCTGTCACCGTCCAACTCCAAATGCCATCCGAGCCTCGCCGCGTCAACCCGACGCCGTCCAAGCCCTCGCTACGTGTGCCGTCGCTCGCCCGTTGTCGCCCTCAACCCGACGCCGTTCGAGCTGCCTCGCCGCCTCAACCTGCTGCCTAGGAGTCGCGATGCTGTCATAACCATCATCTCCGCCCTCGCTCGCCTCTTCACTTGAGCCATGAAGCCACTACAGCCCGTGCCGTCACTCACCCGTCGCCGCCCTTCGTGCCGACGTGCTGTTTGTTGCTGCCTGAGTCGCCGGCAGTCAAAGCCCTCGTCGCGCCAGCCTGTGACCCGCCTTTCGCTCCCCTCCGACGCAGCCATCGCCCATCCTCTCGGACCGTGACGTCGTCGCGCCGCCTGTCACGTTGCCGCCCGCCATCAAGCCCGTCGCCGCCGGCCGTCGCGCCGCCAACAAGCCCTAGGGTTTCGGCCAAAAATCGGGTCAGGCGCGAATCACAAACCGGGTAGGGTTTTGGGCAAATGTGGGTTGGTTTTGGGTTTTTGGGCTTTTGGATTTCTGGGTTTGGGCTAGCTTAGGTAGTGGGCTTGTGAGCTTTATTTTAAAAAAATTAGATTAGACTGGCCTAGTTTGTTTTAAAATGAGAGGAGGGGACCTCTTGGACTGGGCCAAGCTTGGCCCAAATGCCGAATCGAACCCAACCTGCCCCGACCGAGCTGAACCCCGGTCCGGTTTGACCAAACCCAACCCGGTCCGGCCCCAAAAAAATATTTTTAAAAAAAATAAAAAGAAAAAAATTAAAAAATTAAATTTTTAAAAAATTAAATTTTTAAAAAATTAAATTTAAAATTAAAAAATTCGAAAATCTAAAAATGATGGGATTTCGTTAGGACTTGCCATATATGGCACTTTTAGTGTAATTATGTCTTTATTTACTCGTATATTGATTATATTGCATCTTTAGTTTGCATATTTTGTTATGTTTAATTGCACGTGTTTAATTTTACTGCAATTAGAATTTTGGTAGCTATGATTGTTACTTTAATGATTGTGTACCCGCATGATCACCTCACATGTTAGTGGACCACTAATTGGTCAATTAGTGTAATCAAGTCTCCGACCCTAGATTCTCTGGTTGCGTAGGAAGTGAGGTACACTCTCATGCCTCACTTGGTTTCTAGCCGACTCCAATAGGCTAGTGGTGACTCCTTTTGCGCAAAATTCCTAAAAATATCTCAATGTCACGCGGGGTATAGGCTTGGGAGAGCCCACGCCTAATCATGGGCCTTAGGCCCGTCCTTTAAGCAATACCCTTAAACCTGTTCCCTTCCCCCGAGAGTAGGTCGCAACAACACACGAACAATATAAAATATTAATAAACTAAAAGTCTTAGTTATAAAATGTAAACTAAAACTAGTGATTCCAAATTACACAACTCATCATCGAACACCATGAAATACTAGAGGATCGCGCGAAGACATAGGAAAAAAAAAAAACATAAGAAGTAATTTCAAGCTCCCCAACTTTTGGAACCTAAAACCTACCCTACGTATCTTAGAACCTAGAATTGGATAAGTTTTCATTGGTCGGGTTCTTTCGTTCCAAGTTCTACCCTTGAACCATGCTTACCTTTAGTGTTGTGTAGTGAAATGCGTGAGCGGAGAGTGGCCTATGTGTAGAGTAATGAGTGTAGAGAATAAAGAGTTATGAATAGTGAAGTGTGCATTATAAAGCAAAGGGTGTTGGTGTGTAAGTGGTGCTGTGTATTTGTTATGGGTGTGCAAAATGGACTGCTCAAACTGGGAAACTCTTAGACCGAACCAAATTGGTTAATTTGATCCGGTTCTAGAGAGTGTCGATCCGGTTCCCCGTTCCTAAAAGTAGAACCGGTGTCTGGGCAATCTGATTCCCGGTTCCAATGAGGAATCAAATCAAACGGACTAAATATATTTTTTTTGTTTTATTATTTCTTCAAAAAAATTAGTAAAATGTGAATTAAATACTATCTTGGTCCAATTCCAAGTAGTAGGAAAAAAGTAATGAGAAAAAAAGCAGTAGGAAAAAAAAGTGATTGGTTTTTGGATCGGAGCAGACTGGACCATTGGTTCGGTTCCCGATCCTAAGACCAACTGATCCAATCCCTAGTTCCGAATTTTTGAAATTGGTCTAGATTGGGAACCAATCACCCCTAGTATTTGTCCTTGTATTAATAAAAGAGAGTGTTTATTGTAATTGGCAACCACTTGATCCTTAACGTCACATTGAACAAATTAAAAATTCAGATATTACATTGCACATTGGATCAAAGTTCACAGATTATTTATTTCATTTCTCCTTTATGAATTTTTCAGCTTTCATTGAGCATCTTATTTAGCACAAATCTACCATCTTTATTCCTTCTTTGATGAGTAATTTAGCATAGATTCAAAAGAGGGAAACATGTCAAACAAGTCTTAAACTTACTATATTTGTGCCAATTTAATCTTAAACTTTTAATGGTACCAATTTAGTCCTAAACCTTTGATCTAGTGCCGAGTTAACTCTAAACCTGATGTAATACCAATTTAGTCCTTCCGGCTATAGCCAAATATTGCTGATGTGGATACCAAATCGGCCTACTTGACACGGCTGGCATTGATGTGGACAACTTATAAATAATATTGTAATTTTTTTTATAAATTTTTTATTTTTTTATTTTCTTTTTCCTTTTTTTTTCTTTCTCTTTTTCTTTTGTTCCTTCCCTTCCTTCTTCCTCCAGCTGGTCGCTAAGGTTCGACAACCGGCCAAAGGCGAAGGTCGGCAAGGGACCTCGTCGGCCTTTGGCGATCCTCAACAGCCACTGGGGATGTGACAACCTAATTTTCTGATTCTGTTTTCTATTGAATGAGTTGAGCTTTTCATCGATGCGCCTATAGTCTTTTTCTCTGAGTTGATCACTCATGAGATAACTAATCTATCAGGTGAAGCCGTTAAGGAATCTCAACGCAACAAACTTGAGAATTCAACCAAAAAACGACTGCTCGACCGTGCTAATTTGCAAGGGTCGATACGACACTGTCAAAATCGATCAGAGACCGGAGATAGGTTGGTTCGATAGAGGCATGTGATTAGAGTGTGGGTGATTTCACCTGATTGCAAAATTCTTATCAAACGACACTAGACCGATTTTTTTTTTCGTTTCTGTACCCTGTGTCCGTATTTGAAACATCGAGATTTCCACGATAGCCGAGAGTCACCAAT
This sequence comes from Eucalyptus sideroxylon x Eucalyptus melliodora, assembly GCA_016097485.1. Taxonomy (NCBI): domain Eukaryota; kingdom Viridiplantae; phylum Streptophyta; class Magnoliopsida; order Myrtales; family Myrtaceae; genus Eucalyptus; species Eucalyptus sideroxylon x Eucalyptus melliodora. The sequence goes on along the minus strand of CM027828.1, from coordinate 73,037,037 downwards.
GAGTCAAAAATGTACAATGTGGCTCGAAAATAATTGACCACGGGTCAATTGCGCTAAAAATTCTTAAAAACTACCCGATAGGTTAGGTCACGCTAAAATCGTGTCCGATGAAATTAACCACGAAATTAAACTCGATTTCAGAAATTGAAAGTTCTATCATGTCACGATTTATTTTAGGAACGTCGACTCATCCTCCGAAGATTTTTCTGCAAACCCGAGTTTTCAACGAAAAATCAAAGTTGGGCTATTTTGGATTGGGAAATTTGGAGGACCGTTTTTATGTGGATTTTTGGCATTCAAGATGGATTTTTTGGCAAGGGAAATTGTGGAATTTGATGTGGGCACTTACCTTGGCATTGTGGCCCTTGAATTAGGTTAATTTGGAGTGGAATTGAATTGGAATTGAAGGGGAATGCCACAAATTCGTATGCCATGGGGGCAACAACCTTTTGGACCACTTTGGTGGCTTCTTGGAGAAGTTTTGGAGGAGATAAGGCTGTTGGACTCAGCCATGGACTTTGGAGGCATGATACTTTAGTGTTCTTGACAATTTGGTGAGCATTGAAGGCTTGGTTCCCTCATTTCCAGCTGCAGCCCTCCTTCTTCTTCTTCCTTGTTGTTCTCCTCCTCCATTGTTGTTGTTTGAGCTCAAGAAATCCAGCCAACAAACAAGAGAGACAGCTGCAGTCATCAACTGTTGGTCCAAATACGCTCGAGCCATCGCCAGTTGCTGTCGCCTGCGAGCCCAAGCCGCATGTCCCCACCATCTTGCGCCTGCTTGCTGGCCCTTCATCCACCCTGGTCGCCCTCGTAGGTCCCCGAGCCGTCCCCGCCGCCCGTCCAAGCCAGCCCGTCGTCGCTCGAGCAGCCCAGGCCCCGCCCGGCCCGTCTCCTTGTCGTTCCGGCCGCTTAGTCCAGCTCCTTCGGTCCAAGCACATAGTCGAAATCTTAGCCCACACCGAGACTTCGTGGGCTTTTTCCGGGCCCTTCCGAACTTCCCTTGGCATCGCTCTAGGCTTGAGTCTCACTCGCCTCTACATCGTCTTCATCGTGAACTCACAGGCTCACTAATCCAGTGAGTTTACTTGCTAAACCTTGCTTAGGAGGTTAGTGATGCTTAATGGATAATTAGATTAGCTTAAGATTGGATTAGGTGGTTAGTTTAGATTAATTAGTGGTTTAGTTGCTTAATTAGGCTTATTAGGTGGTTAGATTAGATTAGTTAAGGATTAATTAGATTGTATTATTTAATTAGTATAGTGCCTTATTTTTCTAAACCCAATTAGGTGGTTAGATTAGCATATTTAGCTTATTTAGGCATTTATGTAATTAATTTGCATTTATTTAATTAATTTTGTAATTAATTTAATTATTTAATATTTTCCGGAAATTATACCGGGATAGCCGGTCGTTAGAATTTCATGCTGATTGTCGTGGTGCAATTAGTTTATGCAATTGAGTGCTAATTTTTGCAATTGAGTGATGTTTGTTAATTTTGAGTTATTATTTCAAAATTGTGAAATTTTGGTATTTAATTAGAAAATATCGGGTGTCGGGTTTTGACGCCAAAAATGTTTTTAAGTACTATATCAAATATTGGGATTTTAAAAGGAATGATATCAATTTTTAAGGTTCGATCTGACCGTGTACCCACACGCAATTACTTTACCGAGTGTTTTTAATATAAAGAAAACAGCGAAGCACAATGTCCTTGATTGGGATTGAATGGTCATGTGATGGTTATATGAACCTGTCCCTTATGTGCGTCGGGTGGACGATGTCCCTATATGGGATGCCCCTATCAACGAATGTTGGATTGCGGTAGAGGCCGAACCGAAGCTCTTTCGGGAATGCCGTCCCCGATGTGCATCGGGTGGACGTTGTCATGCTTAAGGAATGATACGATGCCTGGCTATGCCAGAAGACCGATGTGCACCGGGTAGATCGTGCCTATGCGAGCAGTAATCAATTGGAACGTGTGGATGATTGAGATAAACGCATCTGATTATGGAACAAAATTTTGTGACACGAAATGTGACTTGTCATAACGATTTTGCCTTATAATCGGGACCCTTATGATTTGATTGAAATATGAGTGAGACGTTCCAATTGATTTGTGCATTTATTATATGCATTTGTGATATGAATTGTACTGACGTACATGAAGGAACTGAGGCGAGGTGAGTCTTCTATAATGTGTGATTAGACCACCTTTAGGTGTATTTCCTTCCTAATGGGGGTTTAGGGCATGAACTCGCTAAGACATTGTCTCACCCCGTCGTGGGCTTAATCTTTTCAGGTCTTTAGATTAAGGAGCGTTAAGTACGATACAGGGTTCCTCAAACGATGGATTTTGAGCATACCTTTATCCCTATTCCCGAGACCACTCGACTCGGGAGCTAGTTGAGTCTGTGGTATGGGTCGATGAGGGACTACCTCAGTTAGTACCTCACTGATTCATAGCATGGTTCATTGGCTTTCGACAAGGGGGTCGGGAGGGTCTCCTGCTGGGTTTCGACGGGCCTCCCGTCGGGACTAAGCAGTGGGAGGCAGCGCATCCTATGGATCTCGACACTCTCGATGGTATCGTGATAGACTCGGAGCCCCCGGAGCTTATGGATGAGGAGTCTAGTGCCTAGATGGCATAGCAGCTCCCTCTTTTTGGCTTAGACCCCTTTTGTGTATAAACCTGTGTGTTTATAAAAGTGCGTTTTGTTAAAATTAACTGTCCTACTTTTCTATCTCATATTTATGTTGTTTGGGGTTTGTTTATTATATGCTTTTGCATATGCATAATCGATTGGGTCGGCGACGCGTCCTGAGAATGTCGCAATTTTATCGACCACCAAGGGATGTGTGCGCGCTCAAGGTTCGGGGCGTGACAGGGGAGGCTCGCCCAACCTTTGGCGAGCTCATCGTAACCCGCAAGGGTGGCCTTACGGCCTTTAGTAAGGGCTTGAGCTTTGCCGGGGCTAGGTGAAGTCAAGTCTCGCCCTTACTAGTGGTCGACAACGCTCATCGAGGCTGGAAAGTTCAACCTTGCCTTTGGCCAATCACCGACCGGCAAACAATTGGGGAAAAAGAACGAAGTGAAGGAGAAAAAAAAAAAAAAAAATAAAGATAATAGAATTAATAAAAATAATTTTTTAAAAGATATTAAAATATTATTAAAAATTGTCAACGTCAGATCGATCATGCCATATAAGTCAACCGGCGTCCACATCAGCAAAATTCGGTCAAAATTAATTGAATAGACTAAATTGGCATCAAGTCAAAAATTTTATGACTAAATTAGAATTAATAAAACATTTAGGACTAAATTGGAAATATTGCCATAAGTTTAGGACTTTTGCGACACTTTTCCCCTCAAAGGAAGCTAAGAATATGCATGAGGTTGATGGCTTAGAAGATTTACTTTAGAAAGTTTAGCTTGAACCTATTTTTGAATGAGTTCATATTCCAAAGGAAAAAGACAACTGAAAAGCCAATTGTACTCTTACTGATGAATCCATTTTGTACGTAAATTCGATGATGTGTGAGGTTGCATGATTCATTAGGTTTATATGCATATTTTTACTTTGATGGAATGCCCTATATGTTTTGTAATTGTATTATCTTATCAAATTATTATCTTAGAGTACGGTCCTCTATTGTTCTTCCAAAGCACTTTTGCTAATTCAGTCCTAAATCTTTTAATTTTGCCAATTGAATTCTAAATATTTTCACATTTTGTTAATTGAGTCTATCCGACCAATTTTATGGAAATCGCTAACGTGAATATTAGTCATCCTACGTGGCACAATAGACACTGGCGTAGATAATTTTTTATAATATTTTAATAATATTTATTTATTTCTATTTTCTTATTCATTTTTCTTTTAAGGCAAGGGCCGCAACGCCAACTCGCTTGCGGCCATGATGGCCTTCTAGGTGAGGGTTGGGGAACTGGGCAAGGTTAGCCTTGTCGATTGTAGGTGAGGCTGCCTTCACCTACGACCAACGAGGCCATGGTAAGGCTTGTCTCGCCTACGGTCATGACGGCCTTGCCTAGATCTAAGTAATGCGAAGTGAGGGTTGGAACCTTTGCCAACAGTGAGGGCCAAACAACTCTTGCTGGCCACAATAGGAAGAGAAGTGAAAAGGAACATAGAAGAAAAGAAAAAAAAGGCAAAATTAATTAAGAATTCAAAAAATTAATAAATTAATAAATTCTGAACACCGGTTATGCCACCTAGGATGGCTAGTATTTATGTTAGCGATTTATGGCCAAAATTGATCCGATTGACTTAATTGGTAAAATGTGAAAGTTATTATGATTTAATTGGTAAAATTAAAAGATTTAAAATTGAATAACTACAAATGCAATAAGTTTGTGAGTTGTCATCATGAATTAGATCAATCGATTTCATCGCGAGGATATCTAAAAAGCAAGATTCTTTGAGTCTGTACGTTTTTTTTTTCAACCAATACTCCTCACGTCAATCTTGGAGTGTGCAACACATTTAAAACAACCATTTAATTAATTCAGAAACTCGTTACTACCGTCGACCACTGTCTGTGCTATTATGAGCACATATAGAGAAATTGTGAATTACCGATTAAAATTAGGAAATTGTTATGAAATACATGAATGAATGTTCATTATATGCATCTTATCTAATGTACTTATTATGGTACATTTGTATCATATATTCTAAGTACATCTCCATATACAATTAATGTTCATCTCCCTATCCAATACATGTATTACCCGATACATTGATATTAATGATAAGTACATTTTTGTTTTCCTATAAATAGGAGCTCAGTTTTTGTTGTAGACATAACAGTGATATATTGGAAATAAAATTCTCTTTTCTGGCTTTTTCTACTATCGTTGGTGTTTACCTGCTTTCTCCTCTCAATCTCTTTATTCTCTCTATTATATATTTGCAATACAATATTTTAAAACACGTTACCGGCACGAAAATCAACCGTTTGAGTAATTTTTGCAAGGTAGGTGTTCTTTTTATTAATCAACTTATACTTCATCTTCTTCTATCAATTCTTCATTTTTATTTTTCTTGGCCCGAAGCCAATTTCAAATCGAAAAGTATCCTTATGCTCCTAAAGTGCGATAGATATTTGGAAATCCTTTTAATTAATAAGGATTTATTTTTGTAAGAACTATGGCAAATATCAAAAAACCCAAATTCCACATTTTGGAAGTGAGTGGAAAGAATTATCTATGCGGGTGCCTTGGCATGGAAATGCATCTCCAAGGAAAAGGTCTCACTAATGCAATTACAGAGGATGGAACCTCAAATGAAAAGGATAAAGCAAATGCATTGATTTTTATTCGCCATTATTTGCATGAGAGCCTGCAGACTCAATATTTATCTGTTCAAGACCCTCAGATCCTGTGGAGGAGGTTGAAGGATAGGTATGATCATACTAAGACTGTTATCCTCCCTCAAGCACAATATGACTGGCAAAATCTCAGACTGCAAGATTTTAAATTAGGGTATGACTATAATTCTGCTTTATTTGATATTATTTCTCAGCTTGAGTTATGCGGTATCAAACTCACTGATGCGAGATTGTTAGAGAAAACTTTCTCCACCTTTCATGCTTCGAATATTGTATTGCAACAGCAATATTGGTAGTGTCAGTTTGCCACATATTTTGAATTAATTTCTGTGCTCCTCATTGTCGAGCAAACTAATGAATTACTGCTCAAAAATCATGATCTTAGACCTGCTAACTCAAAAGCATTGCTTGAAGCACATGCTAACTTTGAGAAAAATACTAGCCATTTTAAGGGCTATAAGCGCAGGCAAGAACATAATCCTAGAAGGGATGGCAGGAAATTTAACCACCCTAGGAAATCTAACTTTGGCCTGAATCATGGCAAAGAAAAGAAGCCAAAGAAGGTGATTAATGAAAGTATTTGTCATCGCTGTGGCATGACTGAGCACCGGTCACGTACTTATCGTATGCCAAGGCACTTTGTTAACCTATACCAAGCATCTTTAAAAAATACGGGCAAGCGTGGTGAATCTCATACCATTGAAATCAATCCTACTATCATAACTACTGTTGAGACCAACAATATTTCTGTTGGTGAGACTTCTCTTGCCCCTAAAGTAGCAAATGCATCCCAGGATGTCTCGATTTCTTTGAGGACCTCTGATTACTTTGATGAGGCATCAGATTGGTAGATGATAATTTGAACTTCGAATTTTATTATTCTAATAATTTCTTTTTAGTTGTTCGCTTTAAATGTATTACTTTTTATTATTTTTTTCATGTTATGAAATGCTTATGAACCTTATATAATATTTATTTAACTCTATAACTAAGATACAAGATTTATTAGCCCTGGAAGTGGTTATATGGCTCAATTGAGAGGAGATATTATGAACTATGCATTGTAGCATTGGTATGCGGCGAGTTTACAAGATGCAAGATTGATTAGCCCCAACAGTGGCTATATGGCTCAATTGAGGGGGAGATATTATGAACTATGCATTGCATTCTTTTTTATTTTTGTTCGGTTTTTTTCCCAAAAGGTTTTTCCGGCTTAAAGTTTTTAACGAGGCAATTAATGCATCCATAAAAGGGAGAGATCATAAAATTTGTGCTCTGCACTCTTTTTCCTTTTTGTCCAGTTTTTGTCCCACTAGGTTTTTCCGGCTTAAGGTTTTTAATGAGGCAGTATCATTCGATGCATATTCGTAATGAATACAATGAATATTTTAGGGGAAATGTTATGAAATACATGAATAAATGAAATACATGAATGAATATTCATTATATTCATCTTATCTAATGTACTTATTATGGTACATTTGTATCATACATTCTAAGTACATCTCCCTATACAATGAATATTCATCTCCCTATCCAATACATGTATCATTCGATACATTGATATTTATGATAAGTATATTCTTGTTTTCCTATAAATAGGAGCTTAGTGTTTGTTGTAGTCATAACAGACATAACAGTGATATTGGAAATAAAATTCTCTCCTCTGGCTTTCTCCACTATGTGTGGTGTTTACCTACTTTCTTTTCTCAATCTCTTTATTCTCTCTATTATATATTTGCAACGCAATATTTTACAACAGAAATCTTGATTTTCTTCCTTTTTATCATTAATCCAATATCAGGCTCTGCCAAATTTTGGACGCCACTGAGAATTTGCTTGGAGATTAAGTTTAGGTCAGAAGGCATCCAAAGTTCAAATTCAAGCTCAATACATTAATTAACGAAAAGCATTAATTATACACAAGTTAACTGAGATAAAACGTCCTAATTTCCTTGGAGTCACTAGCGTGTATAATGGCAAAATTATGTGAAAACGAGATTGCATGGACCCTATAGCCATAATTGTTAGGAGATTAAAAGTTGACCGATATCTTGGGGCTGGATTCCTCAATTATTTAACTAAAATCAAATTTCTGATCTTATGTAAATTTGATTTTGAGTACTATCACTACCCTTAAGTGTTAACTGAAATAAAATAAAATAAGGAGACATTTAAATCAATAGTGATGGATGCAGAAATCTGACTCCCTCCTACTGTTTGCTCTACTATGTAATAACTGAGTAGAGTTCCGTTTTTTATATGTTTTTATGTGAATTACGACTCAGACGAAGAAAGTTTGATTTTCTCCCCTTTTATCTTTAATCCGAGATCAGATTCCACCAAATTTTGGATTCCACTTAATTTGCTTTGAGATAAAGTCCAAGTCATAAAAGATCCAAAATTCGGGCCATACTAGGTCAGATTTCATTACGGGCTCAAACTCTGGAGAATAAATTAACAAAAAGCATCAAATATGCATTAGTTAACTGAGATAAAATGTCCTAAGTCCTTGGGAGTGGGGAGTCAATAGTGTGTATAATGGCAAAATTAGGTGAAAATCAGATCGCATGGACTTGATAGCCATAATAGTTGGGAGATAAAAAGTTAACCAATTCCTTGAGCTGGGTTCCAGATTCGAATAAAATCGAATTTCTAATCTTCCGTTGCATTTGGTTTTAAGTATCATCATTACAAGTATTATCAATACCACCATGCTTTAGTTTCAACTAATAAAAAATTAAAAAATAAATTAAATTAAGTAGTCACTTAAGCCGAGAGTGATGGGTGTAGAAATTTAACCCATGAGGTTAAGAAAAGATCAAATTTATCTATAATGATACCAAAGTTAGACTTGCAGAGGGCAGATATACTTCTATGCAAAAACTTTCATGTAAATCGCAGCGTATTTCTCACAAAGATTGCACTAAGCACCGGGCGGCAGGGGCGACAGCCCAACGAACCTCCCTTTCTATTCGTCGTTAAGCGCGGATAAGGATGCGATACAAAACACGACAACCCTCTTTTTTTTTTTGGCAATTGGTTGGAGCAAACATTACATGTAGACCTGTGAAACAAGGGTATAAGGTCAGGTTCGAGTCAATTTGAAAATGATCCGACCTAAATTAACCTATATAATTCGTTTCGACTTATTTGTATGTAATGCAAATTTGGTGACTCATACCTAACCCACCCAATCCGACTTGTATTGTTAAAACACTTTCATACATAATCCAATTTAGAAAACTCATACCCAAACCAAGGTGAGAGCACACAGCAAGCGAGCGCGAGATCGAGTCATAGAGGTGCGTTAAATCTAAACAAGTTGTGAACCCATGTAACACTCATATTATTTTGAGTTTTACCATTCTAAATCCAGTTATGATCCATTTGCTGAATATAATTAACTTATATAACAACTCATGCCATGAACTATGGGTTAAAAAATGAATCTATGACCTATTTTTGATAAGTCTAATTACATAGATGAATAGCGAATCAATTACATTAAGTTAAACTAAACTTCCAAATTAACCTTTTGATTACTATAACTTAATATTCGGGAGAAGTACACTATCAATGCCATAAGTTGTGTACGACACACACTTTGGTGCCAAAAGTTTCCGTCGGATCATTTAAGTGCTAAAAATTTTGAAAAACGATCATTTCAGTGCAAATGCCGATCTGGTTGGCCGGAAATCTGACATGGCTTTTTTTATTAATTTTTGACGCTGATGTGGCTCACCAGAGAGTACAGTTAGCATGTGAACCACCAAATGACGTCATTTGGTGTCTTAAACCCCAAGTCGAAACCCTAAATTCCCAAATCGAGAGAGAGAGAGAAGCCATGGCGGCGTCATCTTCTTCCCCGAAGAACAACACCAACACCAGCCACTCTCTTAGCAGAGCTCAATTCACCATCTCCATCTGCGCCCTCATTGTTTCCCTCGCACTCCTCATCTTCTCTTCTTCTTCCTCCTCCTCCTCCGCCCTCGCCTCCTATTTTCCCATCACTTCTTAGTCGAGCGATGGTGGTCGAGCGACGGTGGCCGAGCACAGTGGCCAAGCGACGGAGGCCGAGCAAGCTAGGTCGGCGAAGATGAACAAAAAAAAAAACCCTAATTTCAATCCCAAACAAGCTGTGCGGCGTCGTTTTTCCTAAGCCATCCACGTATGACAGCAAAATGACGTCGTTTTCTTAAGTAGGACGGAAAACAACATCGTTTAAAGGGTTTATCAATTTTTTTTTAAATATAAAAGCCACGTAATCATTTTGGTCGGAATTTCTCGCCGGTGGCACCAAAGTGATCGTTTTTCCTCCGATTTGGCACTTAAGTGATCCGACGGAAACTTTTGGCACCAAAGTGAGCGCCGTACACAACTTATGGCACTGATAGTGTACTTCTCCCCTTAATATTCAATATGAAATATCACCCGCCTAGCTAAGAATCTTCGAACACACATACATGCCCTACACTAAAGTCTTCTTTCTCTGTCCAAGGCTTGAAATTATTGTTCTCAATCCCGTGTGTCATGTTGAAACTTTTATGCTGGCGTAGATCCTCCACGTTATGTAAAGACTAACACGCAAAATAGTACTTCAAGAAGAAGTACATCTGACTTGGGCATTCCTGCAGGATTATCTTGGTATGTACGTACAAATCAGCTATACTTTCAAGGGCACAATTTGCTTAGGTAACAAATCAGCTATAAGGACATGATTAGGTAAAAGAAAATGATTAATATCCTGAAAAATCTAAAACTGGTATACCTGTGACAAATTTACCCTAAACTATTTTTTTGATCACAAAAAACCCCAAACTGGTATATCTTTGACAAATTTACCTCAAACTGGTACACTTGTGACAAATTTATCCTCTGTTAGTTTTTGTTAAATTTTACAAACAAATTATTAAGTTAAATGACACGTGATATTTGACTGGTATACTAATTTGGGATTTTACACTCCGTTTGTCACAGTTTACAATTTTTGTGGTTTTTTTGTGGTATTAATCCAATTTAGCGAAGGGTATATTTGTCACAAATTTACCAGTTTGAGATTTTTTACGGTTAAATAGATTATTTTTGGGTAAATTTGTCATAAATGTACTAGTTTAAGGTTTTTTATGGTTAGTCGGGATAAATTTGTCACGGTATACCAGTTTGAGATTTTTCATGGTCAAAAAAATAGCTTAGGGTAAATTTGTCACATTTGTACCAATTTGAGATTTTTCGGGTATTAACCTAAAAGAAAATTATAAACTTACATTTCTCTAAATGACAAAAAGAAAATCATGGCTATGCACATAAATCCTACAATTCCTAGGTTTGAATAGTTTTATTGCCATAGTTGTGCACATGACTTCATTGCAATTGTGCACATGATTTGTCTAATTCCTAGATTTGAACTGTTTCATCAGCGTGGTAGCACACGTGATTTCTCTAATTCCTTTCTCTAATTCTCTCTGATTCCTAGATTTGAACATCATCATGGTTGTGCAAATAATTTATCTAATTTCTAGGTAGATAATGATAGTTGTATGCATGATTTCTCTAATTTTTTTTATTTTAATTTCTATGTTTCAGTGGCTTCATCATTGCGGTGATGTACATGATTCCTTCCATTCTCTAATTCCTAAGTTCGAATATCAATATGCTCGTGTACTTGATTTCTCTGAACACCATCATTTTGTGCGAATGATTTCTCTAATCCCTTTCTCTAACTCCCAGGCTTGAACATCATCATTGTTGTGTGCATGATTTTCTAATTCCTTTCTCTAATACTTAGATATAAGGATATTTATTTTTAAAAAACAAGTTATAAATCTATTGTAATTGTGTCAATTTAGTCTTAAACTTTTTTTTTGGCTAATTCAATCCTAAACATTTAGCAATTGTGTCAATTCAATCCATCTGACCAATTTTAGCCAGTCGATGTTGACTTGGACGCCAGCTGGCCGATGCTTTGAAATAGACAATTTTTAATAATATTTTATTTTTTAAAATTTTTTTATGAATTTTTTTTATTTTTTTCCCCCCACACTACTAGCAATGCTCGCCGACCACTAGGCGAGGGCCGTGAAGCCCTCATTGGCTGTTGGTGAGGGTTGCGGCCCTTGCAGCCCTCACTCAGCTTCACCTAGATCTAGGCAAGGGTTGGGGGCTACGGGTGAGGTGGCTTCGCTCAGATTTGGGCAAGGCTAGCCTTGCTTAGGGACTGCAGCGAAGGCGGCTTTGGCCTCACTAGCAACTAGGAAGGCCATAGCCACCTTCATCCATGGCTGGGGAGGTTGGTCTCGCTAAGATTTGGGTAAGGCCGCCTTGCCTGAAGCCTCCAGGCCTTGCCCGGATAAAAAGGAAAAATGATACTAGCTTCTTCTTCTTTTCTTTTTTTTTTTTTGGTAAGGAAATGATACTAGCTTTTGTAGATAGAAAAATGAGGAAATATACTAGAAATGTCATAACTTTTGTATGACGTTCATTTTTGTGCTAGAATTTTCCATTGAATCATTTTAATGCCACATTGCAGAAAAAAACAATCACATATATACCTCTAGCAACAATATCTGGCAAAAAGATTTATGTCGCCTTTTTATTAAAAAAAACAAAAGTCCACATGGAGGATGAGGTGGCCTTTAAGAATATCCGACATTTTTTGTAATCATTGATGGGAAACCTGGGGTTTCCTTTTTTTTAATTGTAGAATTTGAACCATTGCCGCGCCTTTCTTATAAATAGCTTGGATTTTTGCTAGCTGTTAAGTGTTTCAATGGCGAGAATCAAGCGAGAGGAAAACGAGGACCAAGCATGTCTCTATTCTCTATTTCTTTTTCCGATTGCTTGAAGTGGTAGCGATTCTTCACCTGCTCTTCCAAATTCATCTCCCGGTACCTCCTCAATGGCATCTGCAAGGTTCGTTTACAAAAAAAGATGAATAGGCCTAACCTTGAGGATCATTTGGAAGAGATAAAGAGTTTCGTTGTTCGTAGTTTCGCAATCCAGTTGTGTAATTTGTGGATAACCATGACTAGAAAAGGCAAAACCCTAGGCTTATGAGCTTTGAAGAACGCTCAGTCGCGTAGCAGCAAGGCTAAACTACAATTCCTGGTAGGTCAAATAGCTTGACCCTTAAGGCCGGCAAGTTCGCCAAGCGTGTCAGCGCTAAAGCTTCGGTCTACCTCACCACCATCCTCGAGTACCTTGCAACTGAGGTATGGTTTTGCTGATTTCCTGATTCAGCTTCTTTGCATTCTTTATTAATTGAGAGTCTAATTGATTTTGCAAATCATTCAAGGACTAGTCAGTTAGGGTTGAGGGTTTGTTTGTCAATCTGCTATTGCTATCTCTTTGTTCGATTTCATGGCCTAAAGGAATGTGATTTGTGTTCATGGTTTTTGTACGTTCTCAAATTCCTAGGCTTGAAAGGTTTCATCATCATGGTTGTGCATATGATGGTAGTGCACATAAGTTCTTCCTTTCTCTAATTCCTAGGTTTGGACATCATCATTGTTGTGCACATGATGGTTGTGCGCATAATTTCTTCCTTTCTCTAATTCCTAGGTTTGAACATCATCATGGTTGCACACACGATTTCTCTCATTCTTGTGTTTGAATGGTTTCATCATTATGGCTCTGCGCAAAATTTCTTCTTTTCTCTAATTCTCAGGTTTGGACATCATTATGGTTGTGCATATGATGGTTGTGCATATGATGGTTGTGCGTATGATTTCTTACTTTCTCTAATTTCTAGGTTTGAATGGTTTCATCATCATAGTTGTGCAGATGATTTCTTCCTTTCTCTAATTCCCAGATTTGGACTCATCATGGTTATGAGCATGATTTCTTACCTTTCTCTAATTCCAAGGTTTGAACATCATCAAGGTTGTGCACATGATTTCTTCCTTTCTCTAATTCCTAAGTTTGGACATCATCATGGTTGTGCAAATGATGGTTGTGTGCATAGTTTCTTCCTTTCTCTAATTCCTAGGTTTGAACATTATTGTGGGTGTACAAATGATTCACTAATTCCTTTTTCAATGGTTTCATCATCATGCTTGTGCACATTATTTCTTCCTTTCTCTAATTCCTAGATCTGGATATCGTCAAGGTTGTGCACATGATTTCTTCCTTTCTCTACTTCCTAGGTTGGGACATCATCATGGTTGTGCACATGATGGTTGTGTGCATAGTTTCTTCCTTTCTCTAATTCCTAGGTTTGAATATTATCGTGGTTGTACAAATGATTCACTAATTCCTTTTTCAATGGTTTCATCATCATGCTTGTGCACATTATTTCTTCCTTTCTCTAATTCCTAGGTTTGGACATCATCATGGTTGTGCACATGATTTCTTCCTTTCTCTACTTTCTAGGTTGGGACATCATCATGGCTGTGCACATGATGGTTGTGTGCATCTGTGCACATGATGGTTGTGTGCATAGTTTCTTCCTTTCTCTAATTCCTAGGTTTGAATATTATCGTGATTGTACAAATGATTCACTAATTCCTTTTTCAATGGTTTCATCATCATGCTTGTGCACATTATTTCTTCCTTTCTCTAATTCCTAGGTCTAGATATCATCATGGTTGTGCACATGATTTCATCCTTTCTCTACTTCCTAGGTTGGGAAATCATCATGGCTGTGCACATGATGGTTGTGTGCATAGTTTCTTCCTTTCTCTAATTCCTAGGTTTGAATATTATCGTGGTTGTACAAATGATTCGCTATTTCATTTTTCAATGATTTCATCATCATGCTTGTGCACATTATTTCTTCCTTTCTCTAATTCCTTGGTCTGGACATCATCACGGTTGTGCACATGATTTCATCCTTTCTCTACTTCCTAGGTTGGGAAATCATCATGGCTGTGCACATGATGGTCGTGTGCATAGTTTCTTCCTTTCTCTAATTCCTAGGTTTGAATATTATCGTGGTTGTACAAATGATTCGCTATTTCATTTTTCAATGATTTCATCATCATGCTTGTGCACATTATTTCCTCCTTTCTCTAATTCCTTGGTCTGGACATCATCACGGTTGTGCACATGATTTCTTCCTTTCTCTAATTCGTAAGTTTGAAAATTACCATGGTTGTGCACATGGTTTCTCTAATTTCTATATTTAAATAATTTCATCATCATGGTCGTGATTTGAATGGTCACAATAGAGAGTTGGGTAAGATTGACAATGCTTGAAAGAAAGGTGGTTATTTGAGAACTTGATATTACCCTGGAAACGTGAATTTAAGTGCCGTCTGTTAATGGGCTAATCACTCATAGACAAGAGACATAAATGGGCTGTACTCAACGTACTCAATGCTGTTTATGTATTCAGCAGTAGAGCCTTCAAAAAATCAATATGAGGATTGAAGTAATGGGCTAAGTTCGGAATAGAATTATAGAATCAACATAAATATATGAATAAATAAACAAACATGAAAACCTATAATCGAACCAGACCGGACACAATAACGTCAATTAAATTGATCTTTTCACTAAATGAGTCAATCTAGCAATGCCTTATAACACATAAATCTAAAATGCTGGAGAACAAAGATATTGCCAAATAAACAATGCAAAAATTGCGCCACAAAAGATCTGATTTTCCGTATGCTTAAAAATTTTTCCTAGACAAAAGGACTAAAGGACACTATAGTTTAGTTACAATACGCAAAGTTTCTTAGATCTGCTTTGTCAAGTTCATTTTTTAGAAAACAAATTTCATAAATCTTCCGATAGTGATCTCTAAATAACAAAAAATCATAGCATTAGAGATCTTGACTTCTTAGTTCTTATTTGTAAAGTGGTTTTTAAACCTATGAAGAATATTCTAATGCCCTAGAATTCTTTTTCGGGAGCTGGACATGCTAATTGTCCAAGCCCAAGCCCGCTCAAGGCCATATTCTATACATGTTTTCGGTAAATCTCGTTTAGTAATGGAGATCCAAAATTGTAAATTGGGATCTTGCTGCTATATGGTAATGTAAAGTCTAGAATTAAGGAGCAGAACCGAACGCGGAAGCCCAGTTTGTCGATTTGCTGGGGCGAACCCGGCCCGTTGTAGAAAATGGCCATGAAAGTGGAGCTAAACTGACGGGCTCTTTTATTGTCTTCTTACTCTTTCAGGTATTATTATTATTATTATTATTATTATTATTATTATTATTATTATTATTATTATTATTTAAACTTAGTGCAATATCCTGCTTCTCACCAAATAAGACAGGAGATATAACCTACAATTGCCCCTCTCTCGTTAACTGAAAAGAAAATGTAGCTTGACTAATGTAGCAATTGTTCCTCCAATCTCTGGTCACTCCACGTCTCTCTTCTAATCATACCTCTCTAATTGTTGGGTTACAAGTTATAAACATTACATATTTGTAAACCACCAATAAGAGTTATGACTTTTTTCTAACCAAAATGGAGGAAAACCCCGCCTTAACTGTAATTAGGCGGCATACTTCACCTTGCAACAAGGGGTTTATCCAATTAATTTGCAATTAATGACAAAAAAATGGTCACATTCCAATAGCTCATATCATTGATGGCATCGAAGCACCTCTACCCAGCTGCCCCGCACCTATGCACATGTGTGATTAGTCGTACAATGGCACCGAATGCCTTGGTGGTCACAAGGTGTAGCACAGCAATGGGCGATCGACACTTGCATTGATAGGTCATGTTTTTCCTTATCTCTGATTGGAAGAAACTTCCATCAATCATGTCTCTGATTGGTTTACAACATATTATAACATGGAATTTGCAAGAAGCCGCGTAGAAATATGATGTCACCCGAAAAGTAGCTTCTATAAAAATGTTTTTCTATTATTCTTTTCTTCGTTCTCTCTGCTGCGTTGAGGTTGCCTTGCAGGAGAAGGCATGGCTAACGCCTGGTCAACTAAAGAGAATCAACAAAATCCAAAGTACGTGTGGGTGTAAACAAGCCATTCATAACCACATTCATTTTCTCGCAGCTACAATCCCTTATTTCTCTCGGGCTTTTGTGCACTCACCCCTTTTACAACTTTTTTTTCCACCGAATATATCCCTGAGAAGATATCGAGGTTTGTATTTTATTTTATTTTTTTGACGTTTGTGCATATGTTTGTGTCTAATTCTTTTATTTATCTTCCCTTCATAGTTGAAGATAACCGGTTTTGTGCATTGACAGTAACTATCGCATGCTGTTCCGTGGGACAAAACAAATTGCGTTGAAGATTCAGGTGAAATCCCAGAAATGCAGAGCCAAAAAACTTGATCATCGCTGAAGCAGACTGCAGCAAATCGACACCTAACAAATTTGGGTTTACCTAGGTTGATCAACCTTGTTTACCTCAAATTTCTTGTTAATAATCAACATTTATTTGGCCACACAAACATGAAGGACCAAATATTATGGATCATTAGAAAACACGAAAAATAGATAAGGAAAAATGTAGTTAATATAGAGGTGAATATGTATGAGGGGAGTTCTTGAGGATGCAATGCATCTAATTAAGGCAAACCTGCAACAAATTGGAGGAGTGCTAATATGAAGCGGATAAAAACATGCCCGCATTATAAAGGCAAATTAATCCACAAAAAATCCGTTCTAATGAAAGCATGAAAAAATGAATTAGTCTTCACATGAAAAATTAAACCTAACAAATATCATTGGAAACATATCCGAGATGAAGACAATTTTATATTTTAAAATTACTAATTACTTATAAACATTTTTTATCTGTTATTGATTTTTTTTGTCTAATTCTCTAATTTTGATCAATTTGGCATGTAATAAATGATAATTTGACTAGTGCTAATAGGCATTTCAAAGTCTTCATTTATTTCGATATATCCAATCATATTGATCGACAGTAATTTGGTACTCTTTGTTTACTGAACTCTTTAGTCAACAAAAATTTTATTATTATCCTATAATTTATTTTTACTATACAATACTTATCATTTTATTAGATGTATGTGTTTTGAATATCTATTCATTTATTAGTATTTTATCAGACGTTAATATAACTTCAGATCCGTGCTTATTTGAAATTTTCACCTGTCCTGCCGTGTAAAAGACTAGGAGTGGCGTCTTTTCCTTGGGAAGGAAACTCTTTTTGTCACTTTGTTTACAAATCTTACATGGTTTAAACATTTTCCAAGTTCATAATTGTTGCGACTGACCCGAAGGTGAATCTCCAAAAGAAAAGCTAATAAATTACAAAGCCAAATTTTTAGCATAAACTCTCTCAAAACCATACCAGTCGCAACATTTAGGTTTCGATTTGATCAATTTAACATGCAATTTCATTTCTTTAGTGTTGATGCCAAATTTTGGCTACCATATTTAGCGTTTATTGTATGAGAATATTTGAAGTTGGTCCCGACTCCTAAACAAAATTACCATTAGCATAATTCATATTTTCCATCATATGTAAATCGCATAACCCTAGCACCACGTTATCACATACAATTGTACGTGTGATTGAAAGGACTTGTTAGAGATGTGATCGGCCATAGTGAGTTTAAACTTCACACTCAACTCCTTGAGAAGGAAGTGTTCTGCACCTGGTTGCGCCTTCACCGCCACACACGACGTCCCATTGATTGCTGTCGCCCGCCGCAACACCCTCACGGCAGCACTTCCGTCCATTGCAATTCGCGCCCACGCCCTCTCTGTTTGCTGCCGTCCCTGCTTTCCAGCAGCAGGCGCCACTGTTCTGCTCCTGGCAACGTTGTTGCAGAGGATCGCCGCTGCTGTCCCGCTCGCTGGTGGCTCCAAGTTGCTGCGTGTGTAGATTCTAGACGTGTCGCTCTTCCAACGATCGCCATGTCTGCTCTGTTACTGCACCTCGCGTTGTTGCCGCTTCCTGTGGTGGAGTTGCCGTCGCTGCTCCCGTCCTTGCACGCCCCGTAGCCTTCCCGGCAGCACTCTTGTTTGATGTTCTGCACAGAGAGAAGAAAATTTATGCCAAGGAAGTAGAGTGGTGGCGGTGATTAAATAATCAAGTGAAGACAAAGGGAGACGTGGCTCAAAGAACAACTCTCACTATATTTTACAATTTAAATATCCAAGATAGTATTCACTTCACCCTGTTTCATTTTGAAAAATGGAAGTTAGATCTTTTTAGTCTCAATAACTTCAATCATATTGGTTCCAAAAATTAGCATATCATCAATATATAAAATGAAACATATGGGTGAAGTAAATAAAAAGATCAAAAGTTAGATCGCCATATGGAATTTAGAATATATACACTTATAAGCACTATTATTAAAACCATTAGACAATATGATTGAATAAAATTTTGGGATAAGTGCTGCTAAAACACCATAGTCTTTAGTGAATTCAGAACATATACACTTATAAGCACTATTACTAAAACCATTAGACAATATGATTGAATAAAATTTTCATGCCATTGATTGGGTTCTTGCTTAAGTCCATAAAGAGATTTAACCAATTTGCATATTTTCTTTTCATTTTTAGGAAGAACAAAACCCTTTAGGCGTTTCATGTAAATTTTCTTATTTAAATCTTTATTCAATAACGCAGTTTTGGCATCAATTTGATGAATGAAGATGATAAATGGATGCTAATGCAAAAATAAATCGAATAGATGTTATGCGTGCACAGAAACATATGCATCGGAAATTGAATTGCAAATGAATGGCAATGACGCATACATGAACCACATAAACACGAGAAGAGGATCAATTTCACATGATAACAACGCCTTGTTTTCGGATATTTCGATGAAAAAAGATTTACAAGAAATCCACCATTGGACACCGAATAAATGTGCACGACTCAAGGGCGACATGGCCACCGGGAAAAAGAGGCAGCATATTCAAGAATTGTACTTACAGTTAACAGCAACAAGTAGCTTGAGGCAACAAGACACCGGTTCTCCGTTCGATTGAAATCGACAGAATTTCACAAAGAGGACACCTTCTCTATATGCGCATCCACACCCGTCGGACGTCTCTCTCTGATGATCACCATGGACGGGCATCGGAACACATTGAGATACAGAGCAACAAAGAACAAAAAAAAAACAAAAACAAAAACAAAAGAAAGTGCTCCGATTTTCGTTCTTAACAACAATGAAACATAAGCAAAATTGAGTCTACTCAATAATGAGATTATTGATCCACATCGCTGCATCCTCTGATTTACACAAAAATCACAGACTACTTCGCAGAGATGTCGAAAGAGCATTTCAACAAACCGTTCATATGCATCGAAAAGTTTGAATTTAGTCAGGAGATCGAAATGATTTCTTGTCTGAAATCAGCATTTAGAAAAACAACAAAGTTACCAATCACCGACTAACATCCCAGATTTCTCAGAGATTTTCACAAAAGCATCACGACTAGCGCTCACCTTTAAGTTTTACCGAAAACAGGGCCAAACATGGAAGATGGTATTACCTCATCGAGGAGACATTCTCAGCTACGATCAATAGTTCGGTTAGCGCAAGGAAACTCCGGGAAACATTGCTTGTGAAAGTGAGCAACGGTATGAGGCTTCGGATTCGAACGACTCACTTTGAGTCTACAAGACCTAGGACACGACCGACCAGGGCATTCCTTGTGACGGACGAGTGAACACGGACGACACACACTCCATGGAAGGTAACGATTGGCGATGAAGAGGAAGGAGGGAGTTTGGCGGGAATCATCGAGAGAAAACTCTGAGCATCACCTCTGGAGTCCTCTCTCTCTCTCTCCCTCCAACGAACGAATCTTCCCTTTATCCATACGTACCCATGTCACAGGAAGGACAGAATCCGCTGCGAATTTGCCTGACTCAGCATTCTAGAATATGAGCTCACGCGCGTTCTCATCTTTTTGTGCGTCTTGGCCGCTCGCTGGGCATGCTCGGCAGATGATTTGTTGCTGGTGGCGCGGGCATATGTCTAGATTTATGACTTTGATTGACTTTGATTCCATTGTTGCAGAAATAATTTCTTAAAATTATTGGGAAATAATTGATCGGGAAAAATGAAATCAGATTTTGAGACATAATAATACTCTATTTAATGAATTATTTGTCCCGTAACGTTACTAATGGTTATTGGCAAAAATATTCCAGGATACAATAAAGTTTCAAATGAAAAATATTATATAGCAATTTTAGTTTTTGTTAAAAAGTAATAAGATATATCCGAATAGATACGATCTCTAAAATAACCGCAATCGACTAAATAAAATCTGGAATTAAATCGATAAAAAATAGCGCATTGTTTCAATAGGACATTATGATTAATTTTTATTATTATAATTCCGAATTTGAATAAAAATTAATAATAATAATAATTATTATTGATTAGTGTCAAAATTGTTGATTAGTTAGTCTATATGCAAACTCACATCTTTTTTATATGGAACAAGACATCTCTTAGTTTTACCACTCGCTCCGAAATTGTCCAAAATTCCACTTCTGGACTGCACGGGGTCAATTTTAAAAATTTCTAATACTTGAGGGGTCAAAATATAAATATACACAAAAGAAGTAATAAAATAAGTAATACAGTATTTTTCTTTAAACAATGCAAGTGTGCAAAGGAGGTAAATTAATTCTAGGCTATTATTATTATTATTATTATTATTATTATTATTATTATTATTATTATTATTATTATTATTATTATTATTATTATTTATGGCGGACGTTATACGCCGGAAGACAGGATGTTCTCCTCCCCTTGAAGGATCCCTCCTCTTTTTTACGTGTGTAAAACTCTCTAGTCTATTGCCGAATTGGAACATGAATAAATGGGCCCATAGTAAATAATTTAGCAATCTCTCAATCTTATTTCACTTTCCAATATAGCTGAGCACGTAGGAATACTATGCCGATTGCTTCTTCCCTATTTGCCATGATTTTTTTATTTGATTGTGAATCTCAAATTAATCATGTGCCCACAATCCCCTTATAACATAGGAATACTATGCCTCCCCGACCGGCATCGACCACCACCGACCACTAGCTCCGACCACCGTTAACTCACTTACCGGAACCAAGAAAACTCTCTCCAACTTAATGATACACAATTGTTTCATGAAAATTATACAGAACATCATGAAAATAATCAAAGCAAACATGATTCAACGAGCAAAGAAATGAGGGCACCTCAATCATCGAGTTTAAATAAGAACTGATTCTCGGTTTTCTTTGAGGCATTTTGTTAAACATATGATATGCACTAGCTGAAAGGGGAACCTAGGCTGGCTTAGGGCTTGAGTTCGAGCCAGGGTTGATGCGCGATGTATAGATGACACTAAAAAAACAACACATAGACCGATTTCTAACATTTGACCCAAGTTTAAGTAAAATACAGCCGGGCTTGGCTGAATCAAACCAAGGAGACTCGGATCTCGTTCAAACATTTGTTAAAATAGTGGGCGCGCATTACTGAAATGAAGGATTCCTGGCTCTTCGTGACTCAACCAAGGCCTAGTTTTATAATACAGCATACTAGAACATGTATCAGCGATGGATCGACAAGACCGAAGTTCGCGCTCGCGCGAACTGGTCGGCCACGAGCTCCGGCCCGACACCCCCCACGAAAACAGAACGCGCATGCTCGAGAGACCTGGGAAGGGCTGCGACGGCTCACGAACGGACGACCGACGACGGAAAAATGCTCCTTCGACCTCACTCTCTCCAGTATCTCTCTCGAATCTCTCCAAAAACCTTTCTCGAGCCCTCCACAGTAGAAAAATCAGAACCCTCTCTCTCTCCCCGCTTCCCCCGGACTCTCCAAAAAAAAAAAAAAACCCAGAACGGGTCCTCCTCTCTCCCTCTAAAAGGCGACCGGCAAGCTCGCATGGCTTCTGCCGGTGCCAGCTTGCCAGCTGACCTGATCCCGACCTGTGGATCACGGCTGCTTTTGCTTTCTGCTCCTGTACGTCTCTTTCGGCACAGAGGAGTGCGCATTGCGTGAGGGAGGAAGAAGGAAGAAGATAGCGTGGGCCGGGCCGAGGAAAGAACAAAGAAAATGGGCCTAGCCCAAACAAGAAAGAGGAACAAGAAGGGAAAAGAGAGAAAGCCAGGCCTACCCCCAATCTGGTCTCGCTCTCTTAAAAAATATAATAGTAATTTTTTAATTAATTTTTTTCAAAAATTTTCTAACAATTAATACTAATAATGCAAATGTTCCCAATGTCTATGTGCAAAATTATTTTGTTTAGGAGTCAGAAATTAATTTCTAATTTTTTACGCAATTGAGTCCTTAATAAAAAGAGTAAAATTTATGTGTCAATAATCATGTAAAGAGCTGCCAAAATGTAAATAGAGATTGAAAGCAAACTTGAACAATTGGTGTTTATTGATTGATTAGTGGTCCCTACTATAAACTACAATTCAAAGATTTATACACTACTAATAATGGTTAACGATCATTACAAAGAAAGCAAACACATCCTACGCGACTCCTAGAATTCAACAACTTCTATTTACAGAGGTTATTTACCAAGGTTATTAGACAAATCAACTTCTACTAGGTCTTTTGTAGTCCGAGTCGACGTTACCAAGTGCCAAGTGTGGACGACGGTGCCAAACACGGTTACCCACGTAGCTTTTCTTTTCTCTCTCTCTCTCTCTCTCTCTCTCTCTCTCTCTCTCTCTCTCTCTCTTGGGGCAAGAATTTTTTCTTCTTCTCTCTTAAAATTTTTCTCAATCTCTAATCCTCGTTTTCTTTTGTTCTATAGCAAAGGAAGTGAGGTGGGCAGTGGGAGACGGGAAAGATATAAATATCCGAGAAGATCGTTGGCTAAAATAGGGCACTATTGGAGGACCTGCTAACCTAGGGGATCCACGAACAGTAGCGGAGTTAATAAGAATGGAGGAAAAAGAACGGAATGAACAAAAGTTGCGGGGACTTTTTGATGAACAGATTGTACAGGAAATCCTAGCAATTCCTTAAAGCATTCATGCGGAAAAGGATAAGTTAGTGTGGACTTGTAACAAGACAAGGGACTATACAGTTAAAAGTTCCGACAACAACATCAACAGCACAGAAAATCAATACCCACAAAGTGAGCCTTCGTCTTCGCATCAGACACCAAGAGCTCTTGGTCTATGATTTGGAAACTACAACGCCTCCCTCCCTTCTCCCCCCTCTCCTCCCCCGCCCCCCCCCCAGATCCGAATTTTTCTATGGAGTATTTGTGAGTATGCACTTCCTACGTCAGAAAACTTGCATGAGAGGAAAATAATACCTGAATCGAAGTGCCCTTTATGCCATCAACACCCGGAGACAATTGAGCACTTATTTTTGTTGTGTAGTTGGACGAAGGCAGTTTGGGCTCATCCGGCACTAAATATGCAAATCTAGAGTCAAGGTTTGCAAAGAATTGAAGATTGGCTACTGAAGTTCAGAAAACCCCAAACAAACTCACCTTCAGTTGAGCTAGTCGCTGGCGTGATGTGGAATTTGTGGAAGGCTTGGAACCACTTTGTTTTCTGACGGAGAAAGCCAGATGCAATTGCAGTGGTCGAGGAAGCCATAGCAATTCAGAGCAGCTTCAGGAGATGGAACCGATTGAAAAACACAAATGAAATTCAACGAGAGAACTCACCGTCGACTTGGTCTCCACCGAAGAAGGGCTTGTTGAAGATAAATGTGGATGGGTCGCTCGGTGTGGGATCGTCCGCTGGAGCCATAGCCGGAGTGTGCAGAGATGAGTCGGGGAAGTTGGACGATGGCTTCGCGATGGAGGTTCATGCATCCTCAGTCTTGCAAATAGAAACCCTAGCTTTGTTCGAGGCATTGAGGAAAACTTGGGTGGGTTTAACCCTCCACGGTGGTTTTTACTCTCTCTCCTCCCCTCCGGTGCACCTCTTCAAAACCGATTCCGGATCAACGTGAACTCTCTCCGTCTCCGAATGGAACCACCGAAGATCCATCACAAGCGCTCCTCTTGCCACTCCTCTTCTCATCCTTCCTCGACCTATCCACGCGTTCTCTCTCCTTCTTCCTACCACTATTGCTGCCACCACCGCTACTCCTCTTTCTCCTCCTATGCTTCTCCCTCCTAGAATTGAAGCCCAACCATTGACAATCGTCTTCCTTGAGGAAGATGACGAGTCCGGCGGTGGCGCTTGGAGTGAGTCTATTACTCAATCGCGATGGTGGCGTTTGCACTGAAGCATCGACCACGTGAACGCGAAGTTTTGAACTCCCCCCACCCCCCAAAGCGGTTGCATTGAGGTGGTTTGTCTTGATCTGAGGATGCTTATCAAAGTTGAGTTTTCTGAAAGTACAAGACTGTTCCAGCCCAACCACCGTGGGGAGTGTGTGGTCTTATCTCTGTGTAAGGCTTTAATGGGCTGGTTTCAAGGCATCAGATTTGTACATTGTGCAAGGAGGCCAATCACGTGGTGAACTGAGTCGTTAAAGCCCAACGTCTTAATATTTTACCATATAGCCGGATCTCTAGCCTCCTCAAACCTTGTGGGATCTCTTATGTTCGGAGATTATCTTTCTTGTCATTCAGTTTTTACTTATAAATAATGAGGGCTAGTTTTTTCGAAATTAAAAAATAAATAAACACTCGTAGTTTTTAGAACTCCTTCCGTCCACTCTGCTCACCAAATCTCGAAATCTGTTTTCTTTCCTTTTTTCCCGAGCCTTTTACTCGGTCTGACCACCCAAAATCTGCAATCTCTTTAGCTTTTCGGTTTCCCTCTCGCTCTCTATTTCCCTCTCAAGTTTTTATTCTTTTTACCCAATTGTCTTCAGCCCACGTTCTCTATTCAAACTCTCCAACTCCATTGCTCCATGCCCTTGATTTTGGTTTTTCTTTTTCCGATCTTTCTCAAAGCACTCAAAAGCTCTCTCAATCTCACGATCGGTTGTTCTACTCCAATCTCATTTTGACCATGAATATCCTGGATGTCTTGGCCGGGCATCTCTCCCCAGTTTTCGGTATTTAAGTGGATTTGGCCTGGTTTCTGATCGATTTTTATACAGATTCCATCCAAATTTCGGCCAACTCTCAAATATTTGAAGTTATCGACCAAATTATCCAAAGAATCGAAGTAATTTGCAATTTTCCTCACCTTTGTAATTTTCTTGTAATTTTCTTGCAATTTCCTTCCGATGCAAGGAGAAGGAGAGGGGCCGAAATTCTCATAGAGGTCAGGCTGCTTGTGTGAGCTTAGTTCTATAAACGTCAAACGAGTTTAAGGCTTCCATACCTCTGAATTCTAGCTCGTCTCGCAAGTTGGGCCGTCCGTGGGAACCATTTAAAGGGAATTTGTAGCAGAGCCCTGTTTCATTTGATGCAAAGATGTCATTAATAGCTAATATCTTAATGTACAGAAATGCAGTAAGATATGCAGATGCGGAACGATGCAAAACTGAAATTTTTGTTTGGATGTCCAATTAGTCGATGTTGAAGAATTCAGCCTCTAGTTTTTCATATTTAATGAAAAATTACTACTAAAAATTTAGGTGTCAATAAATTGCAAGACCAAGGAAGGAAAAGAAAAACCAATAATTTCAATTTTTTTTTTTTTTACTTTTCATCAATAGCGTGGTGATAAACTTGTTTAAGGAAAAAAAAAAAAATTGGGGACGGTCCCTTACCATGAAGGCGAAAGCCAAACACATCGTTTGACATGATGATCACACTCAAGGTGACATCCTCAAAACGTTTTCTGATACTCTCCTGCGCATGTCTTACTCTTATTGATCTTTCAGCCTTACATTCACTCACGTGCAGCTCCTCCAACGATGTCAATTCGTTGAGGCCTTTGACGTCACCGATCCTCTGGCAACATGGATTTCCAGGACTTTCAACATGGTGAGGTCGGATACGTTGGGTAACTTGTTGAGGGAATTGCAGTTCTTGAGAGACAATCTCTGCAATGACCTCAATTTGGACAGGCCGTTAAGAAGTACTATCTTGCAATCCGACACCACCAGGATCTCTAGGCGTTTTAGCTCTCCGAGCCCTTTAATCTCTTCGACAGGCAAGTTTAAGAGCTCTAACTCCAACAAGTTAATCAGATTCTGAATTGTCGGCAATCTCTTCAGTGACAAACAAGCTCGGATCGACAAGATGGACAACGATGAGGGAAGCCCCAATACTCCTTGAAGATTCGTGCCCCTCAGGACGACTTTCTTGAGCTGAGGAATGCATGCGGAGCCATATTCAAATTCCAAATTGAGGATTTGGGAATGAGACAACTCTAAGCTCTTGAGCTTCCGGAACCTTATGAGCCAAAGAGACTGCGGGTTGGTCAAAGTGGATGCGTGGTCAAACGCCAAAGGAGGAACCACTAGCTGCTTGGGATTCTCATTGCCGAAAAAGTGCATCTGACGGACGCAAAACAATTCGACACCTGTTGATCAAAATTAAGGTTGGGTTTTATGTAAAGACGGATGTAAAACAATTCTTCAAGGTACAAAAAAGTGCATCTGACCAAAAAATCTAAAAATTAATTGTAGATATTGATCACGTGATAAGTTTGAATGGTCATGATGAAAAGACAATTGGGTAGGATCAATCATTCTTAAATGAATGATAGTTGCTCATTCTTGAATGAATGATAACTATTGGTGATTAGATTTTTCACCATTATCTCTGCTATGTATCATATAAAAACTTGTATACTGGCATAGATTCTGCAAGTCATGTAAAGACAGATGCAAAACAGTTCTTTGAGGTACGAAAAAATGCATTTGACGAAAAAGTCTAAAAATTAACCATGGATGTAATTCACATGATCGGTTTGAATGGTCTTGATGGAGAGACTATTGGGTAAGGTTGGTCGTTCTTAAAGGAACAATAGTTGCTCGTGATTAGATTTTTTCATCTGGACACGTGCATTTGACTCTTAAGTAGCTAATAATTCGGTAAGACTAACCGTTTTTGAAAAAATGATCAGTGGTTTATAATTGAGTTATTTTTCTCTTTCCTTTGGAAGCACGCATGTTGCTTTTAAGGGGCAATTATTAATGGTGGGACTAATAGTTCTTGAAAGAATAGTATTGTTCCAAAATTAGATTTTGTTTCAATATGAAGACGTCATTTGATCACTCATGTAAGGGAGAAGAATGACGTAAGTGCTATAACTTTCATACAGTGCTTACTTGACTGCCATAACCTTTTTTTCCACTCACATATCGAAGTAAAATCAAGCATTTGAGTATTATTTATGGAAAATCATCCTACATGAATTCTTTTAATTTTTTAATTTTTTGTTTTTTAGGGCTGACGAGGAGTCTAGAATAGGGTCGCCTCGCCCTCTACTGCAAAGGCCTTGGGCAAGACCACAGTCGGGACCCTTGCCGGTCCAAAAAAAAGGAAAAATAAAGAAAAATAAATAATTCTAAAAATAATAATCAATGAATATTAAAGAATTATTCATATCAACACTGGTGAAGTCACGTAGGACAACCAGTATCCACGTTGGATTTTTCAATGAGGTAAATTAACGATAACACTCAAATGATCAATTTTTCGAAATCTTGACTTTTGAAGCAAATCAGTAAAGGGCCCAATTACAACGGTAAGATGATGGTTCTTAAAAAAAATTATAACTGTTCTAGAACTAGATTTATTTATTTATTCAAAAACACGCACCAATCATTAAGGGGTTCATCACTCAGCTAAGATCGACATTTTTTGAAAGACTAGTGCTTGTCCTAGAATTAGGCTTTCTTTATCAAGACATGCTCATTCGACTTTTGAATTTCCAATCATTAATGTGCTTATCATTCGGTAAAATAGGCAGTTCTTAAAAAAAAAGTGATAAGTTGTTCTAGAATCAGATATATATATTTGGAAACATGTATATGATTTGTGAGTACAAATTATTCATAGGTTAATCATTTAGGTAAAATTGACAGTTGTTGAAAAAATGGTAATTGTTCTAAAGCTAGAATTTTTTTTATCTAGAAGGTACCAATCCTTAATAGGCTAATCGCTCCAATAAGACCGACATATTTTGGAAGAATAATAATAGTTATAGAATCAGAATTCTTTTACTTGGAAACGTGCATCTGACGTCTAAGCACAAATCATTAACCAAGACAGGAGTCATAAATGGGGCTGCACTTGACGATGAGTTTCCGAAGCCTAGTTGAATGCTTTCGTTTATTCCGAGCAGTAGAAGGCTTCAAAAAAATCAAAATGGTGATTTAAAGTGATGGGCATAATCATAAAACCAAAATAAATAACTATCTCACCCGCTCGCGCCATTCGGATGAAACCTGTAGGAGTAATTCATCTAATTGGTTAGATATGAACAAATAGGTAAAACCCATGATTAGACCAGACCCAACACAATAACTTCAGTTCATTGAATTATTGTTTCGGTTTAGGGTCAAGAAGATTATTTTATCTGCATCCGGAAGCAGATGACGCGAGAACTTGGGAGCTGGACAAAGTTAATTGGCCAAGCCCCAAGCCCCAAGCCCATATTCTAGAAAAGTGAGAATTTGGGCTGCCTTTGCAGTTCAACCCTATCGATTTATGCTTAATTTAGCTCTATCCTTCAAGCCTGTAAGCTTAATCTAACAGATAACTCTAAACTGTCGTGTCTCATTTATCACTAATATAATAATAAATAAAAAAACAAATCAAGCACAAAACAGGAATATCTACAACAGAAATAACGCGCCTCCCATGCCTCGAAAAAGTTGGGATAAAAATCTTTTGATGGATGAAATCATTCAATTCATAAAGATTGCAATTCGTTCCATTTCAATGTTTATGGAGTAGGCTGTACATTTTCTCGTTGCCTCCCATTTGATAATGGAGATTCAAAGCCGTAAATTGATATCTTGCTTCTTAGATGGTCACGTGGGTTGGAGTTACGGAACAGAACCGGCCCTATAGGCCCAATTTGTTGATTTGGATGGGTTTCGGCCTTTTACAAGGGAAGTAAAAGGAACTCGGGTGGAAACGAGTTAATCTTGCTCACAAGTCAGTCGAGCGCGGCTCACGAGTTTCTGACGCCCGGCTTTTGTCGAGGCGAACTAGATTCAAACAATGGAGGAACGGCTGACGATTCGAACTTATTTTCCTTACTATTCGCAGAAAATCTTTTCTGGAAAAGCATTTTTCATTTTCCAGCATTAGTTTCACTTAGGAAAATAAGTCAACGGAAAATGTTTTCTTGATCAACAAAAGCTATGCATAGTTTTAGCATAATGATTTCCTTTTTCAAAAAGCCGCAAAATATTTTTCAAAATATGATTGAGTATTGATGCTTGGACTTGAAACTCTACATTTAAACAAGAACTCTAACTTTAGTTCCCAGTCTCCAACACCTTGGACTAGGTCCATCAAGGTCTCCATGAGGCTGGGACTACTAACACACGAACACAAGTCCATCGAGATTAAACCTCAATCCACTAAGGTAGGTCTCGGGACCTTAGTTCCTAAGCTCGGGCCCCTCGTGCCTATGCCCAGGTCCATCGAGGCTGAGCCCAAACCACTAGTGCCCATACCCTATGCCTTGGCAACAAAGCCCAGGTCCATAAAGGTCGAGCTAGGGCCTCGATGCTCAAGCTCTAGTCCCCAACACTTAGGCTCGGGTCCACAAAGGCCGTGCGTGAGTTGTTAGCACTTGAGCTAGAGTCATTGATTAATGAAACGTTCATTTTTAAAATATATATTTTAAAAATCAAATTTTCAATTATTTTATTATAAAAATTCAAATTTTTAATAATTTTTTTTTAAATTTTTTGAACTCAAAATTTTAATTATTTTTATTTTTAAATCTAACTTTTTTTTTTTATTTCTTTTCTTTTTTTTTATTCTTCCTCAACCAATCATGGACCAAACAACAACTAGTGACCAACCCCAAGGCGAGGGACAAGCTCGCCGATCAAGCAAGGCTTGAGCTTGTCGATTAGGCAAGGCTTGAGCCTTGCCGATCCGGCAATACCCAAGTTTGTTTGAGGCTAGTCACTGGCCATTGCCGTGGTCGGCAAAGAAGATGAAAAAGGAAAAAGATAAAAAGAAAAGATAAATAAAATAACAAATAAAATAATTTTAAAAAATCTATTTTATGCAAAAAAAAATAAAATAAATAAATATTAAAAAGGGGTACACAAAGGAAAATCAAATGAGATTTTTCATATTAAACAAAGAAAATATTTCCTAATCATTTTTTTTTTGTTTTAGCTATTGACCATTGAAAAATATTGTTATTTTCTAGGAAAATGGCTTTTTGGAAAAGCGTTTTTCAAAATTGTAACATTCTTCATGAAACGAATGGAGCCTTAGACTCTATTTTTTTTGTCGAAAATTAATGATTTGAAAAAAAATTCTCTCAAAATAATAAATTATTACTTAAAATAATTATCCAATAAAAAATATTTTCATTATTGATGACATTTATGTATAAAAACTTTTGTGGACGATGAAAAAAATTTTGTTTGTTCATTTTTGTAAACGATATAAACAATCATTTTAAAGAAAAAATCATTTATTTTCCGCATAACAAATAAAGTCAAATTATGTTATCCTATCCAATATCTAGTGACACATCTAAGTTGGGATAAGCTTGAATATATCGACATAGTGGATGACTTATCCTAGATGGGTGGCATAACGGATTGAATGTAAAAATTACAAACAAAGATCAAACGAAAAATAAGAATAGGAATGAAAGATTGCTCGTTTCTATTCATCCACTCGAAAACATGGTCCTAGCTGTAATTAGGCGGCATACTTCACTTTGCAAGGTTTCCAACTAAAGTCAACGGGCTACTTCGATCATCCAATTAACTTGTAAATGGTTATTAAAAAAAAAAAAAGTCACACTCTAGTATTAATTTCAGACCCAGTTAGAATTTTAATTTCCAAATTTTAGGTTAGCTTAAATATGGGTTTAGAAGTAATGTTGAGCTGAGAGCTAATGGTCCTCAATTGGCATAAGTTCTCTCAAACCCTTATAAGATTTTCATTTTAATTTGAACCTTATGAGGATTCTACATGAGGAGTCGCCACAAGCCTATTAGGTAAATCTAGAATCTAGAAGAGTTGATTACATTAGTTATCTAACCAATGCCCTTTTGCTATAAAGTTGATTATTTGTTAGCTAAGGTATCCACTCTGTTATAAATCCTAAGGTTTTCGTCCGTTTAGTGTTCATGCAATGTTTTTATGTTTATAAAAGTCTAACCTAACCATTCCATTAAAGGAAAGCAAATCACAACATATAAAAGTAACATAAGAATCACACACAATTAATCAAAGTTAGTAATGAAAGAACGAGTAAAGAGTAAAGTGCGATAATCTAGTATAAGTCGGATAAAATTAAGCCCTAGGATAGCAACCCTTATGAGTTTGACTTAGAGACTATCCTATCTTCAAATGGGTAAGATGGGCTATCGAAACTTTTGGAGAGACAAGAAACCCCAAGTTGGCACTTTGTCATCTTAAGTCAGGTCACAATTTAACTTTAGGATATTAGATGCTCATTTAGTCCCTTTCAAGTTTCTCCTAGGTAAGGGCATTTCCTCGTTACCTTTCCAATTATAACCTAAATTTATCTAAGCTAATTACTATGATTTTTTTATTTTTTTTATTTCTGTGAAGTGATATTTCCAAACCATTATCTCTATATTTATTTGATTATATTTCTCAAACTAAATCTAGTTTATTCATTAAGACTAATCAGCTAAACAAATCCTAAGTGATTTAAACTAAACTAAGAATCCACAACTAATCCAAAATGAGCACACATGTTGACTTAACCTCGAGTGCACCACCTAGGATTTGGTTAATGGATTACAAAGCCTAAACTTAGCTCGGACTCTCCCAAGCCCATACCAATTCGCGACTTAGGTTCAAATTCTTAACATGTAAATTATTTTTCAATTAGCAGTCGTCATTAATTAGTTTATGGTAGGTTGATTAGAAACCTAAGTAAAATAACGAAAGAATTTATTAGAGATTTTGAGTATGTGGACTTGATTACATTAGATTTTTCTAACGCCTTTTCGGTACTATGTTCCTTTATTCGAAAAAATGTTTATCAAATAGCTTTTGTTCATTTTATTACTCCATAACATATGAAGTGAACATACAGGTGCATAAACCACCAATTTAACACTTAAGAAAATAGTAAATAAATTAAGGAACTTATTTTAAGTAACGAAAGCATCTGCAATGTTAGTTTAAAATTCATATTAATAGTCCTAAATATGATTTTTAATTAACATGTAGTCACTTAATCTTTTTTAGGATTTTCTTTTGTTTAATAAAATCTAATCTACATGCAATGCAATTTACCAAATGGCCTAATTCTAATGACGGACAATTTTTAATTAAATGGACCTAGCAACAATTATTAAATGACATGCATTTTGTGAGCCAAATTCTATATGACATGCACATGATATTTTTGTATATTTTTATTAAAATTCGTAACTAAAATTACTAAAAATGAAAATCTACCTAAATTGAGATATTATCTATTTTAAGTTAGGAAATAAACTAACTTAAATCCTATCTTAACTTAGAAACTTTTCTCACCAAACAATTCAATGCATTCTAATTTAAAGTATATATATATTTATCTAACTATTTTATCATGCAATCCTATCAATTATAATCTACATGATATGCAATTTTTTTGTATTTTCAACATAAAGCAATTAAAGCAAGAGAAGCACAAATCACTCCAGATTATATATCGTTTAATCGATGCAAATAAAGAAGTACTATCCAATCAACTTGAAATTTCGCGAATAAAATCGATGAGTTAATCTTAAGCTTTAAATATCAAAATATCAATTTTTAAGATTCCCGCAGAATCAATAATTCCATCTAAAGCCTTATAGATGGAACCAAATATTATGTGCGGTTGCAAATTATGAAATAAATCATAATTAAGAGATATGTTTATCACTCATAGATATGCATGTTATTTCTTGAGCTTACATAGTTCCATAAAGTCAATCCAACTGAATCTTCTCTCAATAGCTTAAATGTTGTTAGTGCGATGAGTTGTATCGTGGTTTTTTTTTTTTTTTTAAATAACACAGAGAAAATACGAAGATGGAAGAAGAGAATGATTTTAATGAACTACCCTCCTTTACATGATATAATAAGAGTCAATAATCAAGTAGATACATAATTACCAGCTTAAGGAAAAAGCTGTATGCTCCACTCTGAGAAATGAAGCAGCAGCTGAAGATGATGTTGCCCAAAGGAGACCGGCTATCATTTTGAACACAGTCTCTCCCATATATGGTGGAAAAACTCCCATATATGGTGGAAAAACTAGAGCTTTTTCCAGTTCATCTTTCGTGTTTTTAGGCAAGATATTTATTCTCTATCTTTCAGTTTCCAAAACTAATACCGAAACAAAAAATCAGAATTAGGCACTGTTTGGATGATTACCAAAGAGTGCCTAAATGTCTGCGTCTTAATGACAAATTAACCCACAAAAAATCTGTTCTAATGAAAGATTGAAAAAATGAATTAGTCTTCACATGAAAAAATAAACCTAACAAATATCATTGGAAACATATCCGAGATAAAGACAATTTTATATTTTAAAATTACTAATTACTCTCTTTTTTATCTATTATTGATTTTTTTTCTCTAATTCTCTAAATTTGACCAATTTGGCATGTAATAAATGAAAATTTGACTAATGCTAATAGGCATTCCAAAATCTTCATTTATTTCGATATATTCAACCATATTGATTGACGGTAATTTGGTACTCTTTGTTTATGAACTCTTTAGTCAACAAAAATTTTTTATTATCCTGTAATTTATTTTTACTATACAATACTTATCATTTATTAGATGTACATGTTTTGAATATTCTATTCAGTTTATCGTATTTTGTCAAGCGTTATTATAATTTAAGATCCATGTTTTCTCGGAGTTGTCACTTGTCCTACTATATTAAAAAAGAGTAGTGGCTTCTTTTACTTGGCAAGAGTTTAGGAAACTCTTTTTGTCACTCCTTTTACAATTTTACATGGTTCAGACTTTTTCACAGTTAATTATTGTCATGACCAACCCAAAATCTCCATCACCAAATGAAAAAAAAAAAGCTAATAAATTAGGAAGCCAAAAATTTAGTGTGAATTCTCCTAAGATCATATCAATTGCAACTTTAAGAGCTTCGATTTGATCAATTTACCATGCAATTTAATTTCTTTAAGTGTTGACATCAAATTTTGGCTATCATATTTAGTTATTTATTATATAAGAAAATCGGGAGTTGGTCCTGACTCCTAAACAAAAATATTATTAATATAATTCATATTTTCCATCACATGTAAATCACATGACCCTAGCACGATTTTATCATGTACAATTGTACGTGTGATTGAAGGACTTGTTAGAGATGTGATTGGTCATGGTGAATTTAAACTTGGGTTAATATCCTAAAAAACACTAAATTGGTATATATGTGACAAATTTACCCCTAATTGCTTTTTTGACCACAAAAAAACCAAAAATTGGTATACTTTTTGACAAATTTACTCTAAACTGGTAATACTTGTGACAAATTTACCTTCTATTAGTTTTTGTTAAATTTTACTATCAAATTATTAAGTTAAATAACATGATACACCCGTGACAAATTTATCCCGACTGATCATAAAAAACCATAAATTGGTATATTTATAACAAATGTACCTCAAACTAAATTATTCGACCGCAAAAGACTTTAAATTGGTAAATTTGTGACAAATATACCCTTTGCTAAATTGGATTAACACCACAAAAAATCACAAAAATTGTAAACTGTGACAAACGGGACATAAAATTCCAAATTTTTGTCACAAATGTACCGGTTTGTGGTTTTTCAAGGTATTAATCCTTTAAACTTCACACTCAACTCCTTGAGAAGGAAGTGCTCCGCACCTGGTTGTGCCTTCACCGCCACACACGACGTCCCATTTATTGCTATCACCCGCCGCAACACCCTCACGGCAGCACTTCCGTCATTTGCAATTCGTGCCCACGCCCTCTGTTTGCTGCCGTCCCTGCTTTCCAGCAGCAGGCGCCACTGTTCTGCTCCTGGCGACGTTGTTGCAGAGGATCGCCGCTGCTGTTCCGCTCGCTGGTGGCTCCAAGTTGCTGCGTGTGTAGATTCTAGACGTGTTGCTCGTGGTTCCAACGATCGCCATGTCTGCTCTGTTGCTGCACCTCGCGTTGTTGCCGCTTCCTGTGGTGGAGTTGCCGTCGCTGCCTACTGTCCTTGCACGCCACGTAGCCTTCCCGGCAGCACTCTTGTTTGATGTTCTGCAGGTAGTCGACGTTAGTTTGGTTACCCACAGCACAGAGAGAAGAAAATTTATGCCAAGGAAGAAGAGTGATGGCGGTGATTAAATAATCAAGTGAAGACAAAGCGAGACGTGGCTCAAAGAACAACTCTCACTACATTCTACAATTTAAATGTCCAAGATAGTATTCACTTCACCCTGTTTCATTTTGAAAAATGGAAGTTAGATATTTTTAGTCTCAATAACTCCAATCATATTGGTTCCAAAAATTAGCATATCATCAATATATAAAATGAAACATTTGGGTGAAGTAAATAAGAAGATCACCATATGGAGAAGTTAGATCTGCTAAAACACCATAGTCTTTAGTGAATTTAGAATATATACACTTATAAGCACTATTATTAAAACCATTAGACAATATGATTGAATAAAAATTTTCATGCCATTGATTGGGTTCTTGCTTAAGTCCATAAAGAGATTTAACCAATTTGCATACTTTCTTTTCATTTTCAGGAAGAACAAAACTCTCTAGATGTTTCATATAAATTTTCTCATTTAAATCTTCATTCAAAAATGCAATTTTGGCATCAATTTGATGAATGAAAGATGATAAATGGATGCTAATGCAAAAATAAATTGAATAGATGTTATGCGTGCACAGAAACATATGCATCGGAAATTAAATTGCAAATGCATGGCAATGACACATTCATGAACCACATAAACACGAGAAGAGGATCAATTTCACATGATAGCAACGCCTTATTTTCGGATATTTCGATGAAAAAAGATTTACAAGAAATCCACCATTGGACACCGAATAAATGTGCAAGACTCAGAGTAAGGGCGACAAGGCCACCGGGAAAAAGAGGCAGCATATTCAAGAATTGTACTTGTAGTTAACAGCAACAAGTAGCTTGAGGCAACAAGACACAGGTTCTCCGTTCGATTGAAATCGACAGAATTCACAAAGAGGAGGACACCTTCTCTATATGCGCATCCACACCCGTCGGACGTCTCTCTCTGATGATCACCATGGACGGACATGGGAACACATTGAGATACAGAGCAACAAAGAACCAAAAAAAAAAGAAAGAAAGTGCTCCGATTTTCGGTCTTAACAACAATGAAACATAAGCAAAATTGAGTCTACTCGATAATGAGATTATTGATCCACATCGCTGCATCCTCAGATTTACACAAAAATCACAAACTACTTTGCAGAGATGTCGAAAGAGCATTTCAACAAACCGTTCATATGCATTGAAAAGTTTGAATTTAGTAAGGAGATTGAAATGATTTCTTGTCTGAAATCGGCATTTAGAAAAATAACAGAGTTACCAATCACCGACTAACATCCCAGATTTTGCAGAGATTTTCACAAAAGCATCACGACTAGCGCTCACCTTTAAGTTTTACCGAAAACAGGGCCAAACATGGAAGATGGTATTACCTCATCGAGGAGATCATTTCTTAGCGCAAGGAAACGATCAAAGTGAGCAACGGCTAGTTCGGCCTCGCTTTGAGTCTCCAAGACCAAGGACAGGACCGAACAGGGCATTCTTGTGACGGACGAGTGAACTTGGAAACGTTGCAACGATTGGCGATGAAGAGGAAGGAGGGAGTTTGTGAATTTGCCTTTATCCATGCGTACCCTTGTCACAGGAAGGACAGAATCCGGCATTTGCTGACTCAATATAAATATGAGCTCTCTCGTTTTCACTCTCGCGCGTTCTCATCTTTTTGTGCGTCTTGGCCGCTCGCTGGGCATGCTCGGCAGACGATTTGTTGCTGGTGGCGCGGGCATATGTCTAGATTTATGACTTTGATTGACTTTGATTCCATTGTTGCAGAAATAATTCCTTAAAATTGTTGGGAAATAATTGATCGGGAAAAATGAAATCAGATTTTGAGACATAATAATACTCTATTTAATGAATTATTTGCCCCGCAACAGTAATGGTTATTGACAAAAATATTACTGGATATAGTAAAGTTTTAAATAAAAATATTATATAACAATTTTAGTATTTGTTCAAAAGTAAAAAGATATATCCAACAAATACGATCTCTAAAATAATCACAATCGAAGAAATAAAATCTAGAATTAAATATATAAAAATAGCGCATTGTTTCAATAGGACATTATGATTAATTTTTATTATTATAATTCCAAATTTAAATAAAAAATAATAATTATGATAATTGTTGATTAGTGTCAAAATTAGTTTATATACAAACTCACATCTTTTTTATATGGAACAAAACATCTCTTAGTTTTACCACTCACCAGGAAATTAGTGGACTCAGTGCTGGTAGCAAGCGCGGCAAGTGTGCAAAGGAGGTGGCGGACGTTATGCGCCAGAAGACAGGATGTTCTCCTCCCTTTGAAGGATCCCTCCTCTTTTTTACGTGTGTAAAACTCTCTAGTCCATTGCCGAATTGGAACATGAATAAATGGGCCCATAGTAAATAATTTAGCAATCTCTCAATCTTATTTCACTTTCCAATATAGCTGAGCACGTAGGACTACTATGCCGATTGCATCTTCCCTATTTGCCATGATTTTTTAATTTGATCGTGAATCTCAAATTAATCATGTGCCCACAATCCCCTTATAAGATAGGAATACTATGCCTCCCCGACTGGCATCGACCACCACCGACCGCTAGCTCCGACCACCGTTAACTCACTTACCAAAACCAAGAAAACTCTCCTCCAACTTAATGATACACAATTGTCTCATGAATATTATACAAAACATCATGAACTAATCAAAGTAAACATGATTCAACGAGCAAAGAAATGAGGACACCTCAATCATTGAGTTTAAATAAGAATTGATTCTTGGTTTTCTTTGAGGCATTTTGTTAAACATATGATATGCACCAGCTGAAAGGGGAACCTAGGCTGGCTTAGCGCTTGAGTTCGAGCCAGGGTTGATGCGCGATGTATAGATGACACTAAAAAAACAACACATAGACCGATTTCTAACATTTGACCCAAGTTTAAGTAAAATACAGCCGGGCTTGGCTGAAACAAACCAAGGAGACTCGGATCTCGTTCAAACATTTGTTAAAATAGTTGGCGCGCATTACTGAAATGAAGGATTCCTGGCTCTTCGTGACTCAACCAAGGCCTAGGTTTATAATACAGCATACTAGAACATGTATCAGCGATGGATCGACAAGACCGAAGTTCGCGCTCGCGCGAACTGGTCGGCCACGAGCTCCGGCCCGACACCCCCCACGAAAACAGAACGCGCATGCTCGAGAGACCTGGGAAGGGCTGCGACGGCTCATGAACGGACAACCGACGACGGAAAAATGCTCCTTCGACCTCACTTTCTCCAATATCTCTCTCGAATCTCTTCAAAAACCTTTCTCGAGCCCTCCACAGTAGAAAAATCAGAACCCTCTCCCTCTCCCCCTCTCCCGGACTCTCCAAAAAAAAAAAGAAAAAAAAAACCCAGAACGGGTCCTCCTCTCTCCCTCTAAAGGCGACCGGCAAGCTCGCATGGCTTCTGCCGGTGCCAGCTTGCCAGCTGACCTGATCCCGACATGTGTATCACGGCTGCTTTTGCTTTCTGCTCCTGTTCGTCTCTTTCGGCACAGAGGAGTGCGCATTGCGCGAGGGAGGAAGAAGGAAGAAGATAGCGTGGGCCGGGCCGAGGAAAGAACAAAGAAAATGGGCCTAGCCCAAACAAGAAAGAGGAACAAGAAGGGAGAAGAGAGAAAGCCAGGCCTACCCCCAGCCCCAGCCTGGTCTCGCTCTCTCTCTCTCTTAAAAAATATAATAGTAATTTTTTAATTAAATTTTTTCAAAAAGTTTCTAACAATTAATACTAATAATAATAATAATAATAATAATAATAATAATGCAAATTTTCCCAATGTCTATGTGCAAAAATTATTTTGTTTAGGAGTTAGAAATTAATCTCTAATTTTCTACGCAATTGAGTCCTTAATAAAAAGAGTAAAATTTATGTGTCAATAATCATGTAAAGAGCTGCCAAAATGTAAATAGAGATTGAAAGCAAACTTGAACTGATTGATTAGTGGTCCCTACTATAAACTACAATTCAAAGATTTATACACTACTAATAATGGTTAATGATCATTACAAAGAAAGCAAACACATCCTACGCGACTCCTAGAATTCAACACTTCTATTTACAGAGGTTATTTACCAAGGTTATTAGACAAATCAACTTCTACTAGGTCTTTTGTAGTCCGAGTCGACGTTACCAAGTGCCAAGTGTGGACGACGGTGCCAAACACGGTTACCCACGTAGCTTTTCCTCTCTCTCTCTCTCTCTCTCTCTCTCTTGGGGCAAGAATTTTTTCTTCTTCTCTCTTAAAATTTTTCTCAATCTCTAATCCTCGTTTTCTTTTGTTCTATAGCAAAGGAAGTGAGGTGGGCAGTGGGAGACGGGAAAGATATAAATATCCGAGAAGATCGTTGGCTAAAATAGGGCACTATTGGAGGACCTGCTAACCTGGGGGATGCACGAACGGTAGCGGAGTTAATAAGAATGGAGGAAAAAGAACGGAATGAACAAAAGTTGCGGGGACTTTTTGATGAACAGATTGTACAGGAAATCCTAGCAATTCCTTAAAGCATTCATGCGGAAAAGGATAAGTTAGTGTGGACTTGTAACAAGACAAGGGACTATACAGTTAAAAGTTCCTACAACAACATCAACAGCACAGAAAATCAATACCCACAAAGTGAGCCTTCGTCTTCGCATCAGACACCAAGAGCTCTTGGTCTATGATTTGGAATCTACAAACACCTCCCTCC
This sequence comes from Eucalyptus sideroxylon x Eucalyptus melliodora, assembly GCA_016097485.1. NCBI lineage: Eukaryota > Viridiplantae > Streptophyta > Magnoliopsida > Myrtales > Myrtaceae > Eucalyptus > Eucalyptus sideroxylon x Eucalyptus melliodora. Next base: position 72,996,664 of record CM027828.1, on the reverse strand, counting down.
CTTTCCCCCCCAACCCAAAAAAGATCCGAATTTTCTATGGAGTATTTGTGAGTATGCATTTCCTACGTCAGAAAACTTGCATGAGAGGAAAATAATACCTGAATCGAAGTGCCCTTTACGCCATCAGCACCCGGGGACAATTGAGCACTTATTTTTGTTGTGTAGTTGGACGAAGGCAGTTTGGGCTCATCCGGCACTAAATATGCAAATCTAGAGTCAAGGTTTGCAAAGAATTGAAGATTGGCTACTGAAGTTCAGAAATCCCCAAACAAACTCACCTTCAGCTGAGCTAGTCGCTGGCGTGATGTGGAATTTGTGGAAGGCTTGGAACCACTTTGTTTTCTGACGGAGAAAGCCAGATGCAATTGCATTGGTCGAGGAAGCCATAGCAATTCAGAGCAGCTTCAGGAGATAGAACCGATTGAAAAACACGACTGAAATTCAACGAGAGAACTCACCGTCGACTTGGTCTCCACCGAAGAAGGGCTTGTTGAAGATAAATGTGGATGGGTCGCTCGGTGTGGGATCGTCCGCTGGAGCCATAGCCGGAGTGTGCAGAGATGAGGAAGTTGGACGATGGCTTCGTGATGGAGGTTCATGCATCCTCAGTATTGCAAATAGAAACCCTAGCTTTGTTCGACGCATTGAGGTGGTTTGGTGCACGAACAGAAGCCTCTTGTACTTTAGAGTCAGAAAACTCAACTTTGATAAGCATCCTCAGATCAAGACAAACCACCGTGGGGAGTGTGTGGTCTTATCGCTCGTCTCGCAAGTTGGGCCGTCCGTGGGAACCATTTAAAGGGAATTTGAAGCAGAGCCCTGTTTCATTTGATGCAAAGATGTCATTAATAGCTAATATCTTAATGTACAGAAATGCAGTAGGATATGCAGATGCGGAACGATGCAAAACTGAAATTTTTGTTTGGATGTCCAATTAGTCGATGTTGAAGAGTTCAGCCTCTAGTTTTTCATATTTAATAAAAAATTACTACTAAAAATTTAGGTGTCAATAAATTGCAAGACCAAGGAAGGAAAAGAAAAACCAATAATTTCAAAAGTTTTTTTACTTTTCATCAATAGCCTGGTGATAAATTTGTTTAAGGAAAAAAAAAAATTGGGGACGGTCTCTTACCATGAAGGCAAAAGCCAAACGCATCGTTTGACATGATGATCACACTCGAGGTGACATCCTCAAAACGTTTTCTGATACTCTCCTGCGCATGTCTTACTCTTATTGATCTTTCAGCCTTACATTCACTCACGTGCAGCTCCTCCAACGATGTCAATTCGTTGAGGCCTTTGACGTCACCGATCCTCTGGCAACATGGATTTCCAGGACTTTCAACATGGTGAGGTCGGATACGTTGGATAACTTGTTGAGGGAATTGCAGTTCTTGAGAGACAATCTCTGCAATGACCTCAATTTGGACAGGCTGTTAAGAAGTACTATCTTGCAATCCGACACCACCAGGATCTCTAGGCGTTTTAGCTCTCCGAGCCCTTTAATCTGTTCGACAGGCAAGTTTAAGAGCTCTTACTCCACAAGTTAATCAGATTCTGAATTGTCGGCAATCTCTTCAGTGACAAACAAGCTCGGATCGACAAGATGGACAACGATGAGGGAAGCCCCAATACTCCTGAAGATTCGTGCCCCTCAGGACGACTTTCTTGAGCTGAGGAATGCATGAGACAACTCTAAGAGACTGCGGGTTGGTCAAAGTGGATGGCGGTCAAACGCCAAAGGAGGAACCACTAGCTGCTTGGGATTCTCATTGCCGAAAAAGTGCATCTGACGGACGCAAAACAATTCGACACCTGTTGATCAAAATTAAGGTTGGGTTTTACGTAAAGACGGATGTAAAACAATTCTTCAAGGTACAAAAAAATGCATCTAACCCAAAAATCTAAAAATTAATCATAGATATTGATCACGTGATAAGTTTGAATGGTCATGATGAAGAGACAATTGAGTAGGATCGATCGTTCTTAAATGAATGATAGTCGCTCATTCTTGAATGAATGATAATTATTCGTGATTAGATTTTTCACTGTTATCTCTGCCATGCATCATATAAAAACTTGTATACTAGCATAGATTCCGCAAGTCATGTAAAGACAGATGAAAAACAGTTCTTTGAGGTACGAAAAAATGCATTTGATGAAAAAGTCTAAAAATTAATCATGGATGTAATTCACATGGTCAGTTTGAATGGTCTTGATGGAGAGATTATTGGATAAGGTTGGTCGTTCTTAAAGGAACAATAGTTGCTTGTGATTAGATTTTTTTCATCTGGAGACGTGCATTTGACTCTTAAGTAGCTAATAATTTGATAAGACTAACCATTTTTGAAAAAATGATAAGTGGTTTATAATTGAGTTATTTTTCTCTTTCCTTTGGAAGCACGCATGTTGCTTTTAAGGGGCAATTATTAATGGTGGGACTAATAGCTCTTGAAAGAATAGTATTGTTCCAAAATTATATTTTGTTTCAATATAAAGACGCCATTTGATCACTCATGTAAGGGAGAAGAATGACGTAAGTGCTATAACTTTCGTACGGTGCTTACTTAAGTGCCATAACCTTTTTTTCCGCTCACATATCCAAGTAAAATCAAGCATTTGAGTATAATTTATGGAAAATCATCCTACATAAATTCTTTTAAGTTTTTAATTTTTTGTTTTCGTTTTTTTAGGGCCGGCGAGGAGTCTGGAATAGGACCGCCTCGCCCTCTACTGCAAAGGCCTTGGGCAAGACCGCAGTTGGCAAGGGTCATTGGTGACCCTTGCCGGTCCAAAAAAAAGGAAAAATAAAGAAAAATAAAAAATTATAAAAATAATAATCAATGAATATTAAAGAATTATTTATATCAACACTGGTGAAGTCACGTAGGACAATCAGTATCCACGTTAGATTTTTCAATGAGGTAAATTAACGATAACACTCAAATGATCAATTTTTCGAAATCTTGACTTTTGGAGCAAATCATTAAAGGGCCCAATTACTCCGGTAAGATGATAGTTCTTAAAAAGAATTATAACTGTTCTAGAACTAGATTTATTTATTTATTTATTGAAGAACACGCACCAATCATTGAGGGGTTCATCACTCAGCGAAGATCGACATTTTTTGAAAGACTAGTGCTTGTCCTAGAATTAGGCTTTCTTTATCAAGACATGCTCATTCGACTTTTGAATTTCCAATCATTAATGTGCTTATCATTCGGTAAAATAGGCAGTTCTTAAAAAAAAGTGATAAGTTGTTCTATATATATATATATGATTTGTGAGTACAAATTATTCATAGGTTAGTCATTTAGGTAAAATTGACAGTTGTTGAAAAAATGGTAATTGTTCTAAAGCTAGAATTTTTTTTTTTTTATCTAGAAGGTACCGATCCTTAATAGGCTAATCGCTCCAATAAGACCGACATATTTTGGAAGAATAATAATAGTTATAGAATCAGAATTCTTTTACTTGGAAACGTGCATCTGACGTCTAAGCACAAATCATTAACCAAGACAGGAGTCATAAATGGGGCTGCACTTGACGATGAGTTTCCGAAGCCTAGTTTTATGCTTTCGTTTATTCCGAGCGGTAGAAGGCTTCAAAAAAATCAAAATGGTGATTTAAAGTGATGGGCATAATCATAAAACCAAAATATGATAATAATGATAATAAAAAACAAATCAAGCACAAAACAGGAATATCTACAACAGAAATAACGCGCCCTCCCATGCCTCGAAAAAGTTGGGATAAAAATCTTTTGATGGATGAAATCATTCAATTCATAAAGATTACAATTCGTTCCATTTCAATGGTTATGGAGTAGGCTGTACATTTTCTCGTTGCCTCCCATTTATTAATGGAGATTCAAAGCCGTAATCTGATATCTTGCTTCTTAGATGGTCACGTGGGTTGGAGTTACGGAACAGAACCGGCCCTATAGGCCCAATTTGTTGATTTGGATGGGTTTCGGCCTTTTACAAGGGAAGTAAAAGGAACTCGGGTGGAAACGAGTTAATCTTGCTCACAAGTCAGTCGAGCGCGGCTCACGACTTTCTGACGCCCGGCTTTTGTCGAGGCGAACTAGATTCAAACAATGGAGGAACGGCTGACGATTCGAACTTATTTTCCTTACTATTCGCAGAAAATCTTTTCTGGAAAAGCATTTTTCATTTTCCAGCATTAGTTTCACTTAGGAAGATAAGTCAACGAAAAATGTTTTCTTGATCAACAAAAACTATGCATAGTTTCAGGATAATGATCCCCCCTTTTTCGAAGTGGGAAACATTTTTCAAAATGTGATTAAGTATTAATGCTTGGATTTAAAACTCTACGTGTGAACACAGGAACTCTAACTTTAGTTCTTGAGTCTCCAACACCTGGGCTAGGTCCATCAAGGTCAAGCCCAAGTCCATTGAGGCCGGGACTAAGTATCTAACACACAGGCACAAATCCACCGAGATTAGACCTCGGTCCACTAAGGTAGGTCTTCAGACCTTAGTTCCTAAGCTTGGGCCCCTCGTGCTTATGCCCAAGTCCATTGAGGCTGAGCCCAAACCCCTAGTGCCCATACCCTATGCCCTGGCAACGAAGCCCAAGTCCACAAAGGTCAGGCTAGGGCCTTGATGCTTAAGCTCTAGTCCCTAGAACTTAGGCTCGAGTCCATAGGCCGTACGTGAGTTGTTAGTGCTTGAGCTAGAGCCATTGATTAATGAAACGTTCGTTTTTAAAATATATATTTTAAAAATCAAAATTTCAATTATTTTATTATAAAAATTCAAATTTTTAATAATTTTTATTTTTTGAACTCAAAATTTTAATTTTTTTTATTTTTTAAATCTAACTTTTATTTATTATTTATTTTCTTTTTTTCTTTTTCTTTTTCTTATTCCTCAGCCGACCATGGACCATAGCAACAACTAGCGACCAACCCCAGGCAAGGGACAAGCTCGCCGATCGTGCAAGGCTTAAGCTTGTCGATTAGGCAAGGCTCGAGCGTTGCCGATCCGGCAATACCAAAGTTCATTTGAGGCTAGTCACTGGCCATTGCCGTGGTCAACGAAGAAGATGAAAAAGGAAAAAGATAAAAAGAAAAGATAAATAAAATAACAAATAAAAATAATTAAAAACTCTAATTTATGCAAAAAGAAAAGATAAAGAATAAATATTATTAAAAGGGGTACACAAAGGAAAATCAAATGAGATTTTTCATATTAAACAACATAAAGTATTTTCTAATCATTTTTTTTTTGTTTCGGCTATTGACCATTGAAAAATATTGTTATTTTCTAGGAAAATGGCTTTTTGGAAAACGTTTTTCAAAATTGTAACATTCTTCACGAAACGAATGGAGCCTTAGACTCTATTTGTTTTGTCGAAAATTAACGATTTGAAAAACAATTCTCTCAAAATAATAACTTATTACCTAAATTAATTATCCAATAAAAAGTGTTTTCATTATTGATGATATTTGTGTATAAAAAATTTTGTGGATGATGAAAATAATTTTTTTTGTTCATTTTTGTTAATGATATAAACAATCATTTTTAAGAAAATCATTTCCAAATCATTCATTTTCCGCGGAACAAATGAAGTCAAATTATGTTATCCTGAGTGACATGTCTAGGTTGGGATAAGCTCGAATATATCAATATAGTGGATAACTTATCCTGGATCTAGGGTGGCATAACAGATTGAATGCAAAAATTACAAACAAAGATTAAACAAAAGATGAGAACATGCATGAAGGATTGCTCATTTCTATTCACCCACTCGAAAACATGGCCCTAGCCGTAATTAGGCGGCATACTTCCCGTTGCAACGAGGGCTTTCCAACTAAAGTCAATGTGCTGCTCCCATCATCCAATTAACTTGTAACTGGTGATTAAAAAAAAGTCACACTCTAGTATTAATTTCAGACCCAGTTAGAATTTTAATTTCCAAGTTTTAGGTTAGCTTAAATATGGGTTTAGAAGTAATGTTGAGCTGAAAGCTAATGGTCCTCAGTCGGTATAAGTTCTCTCAAACCCTTATAAGATTTTCATTTTAATTTGAACCTTATGAGGATTCTACATGAGGAGTCGCCACAAGCCTATTAGGTAAATCTAGAATTGAAGAGTTGATTACATTAGTTATCTAACCAATGCCCTTTTGCTATAAAGTTGATTATTTGTTAGCTAAGGTATCCACGCTGTCTTTTTATCAAATTATAAATCCTAAGGTTTTCGTCCGTTTAGTGTTCATGCAATGTTTTTATATTTATTAAAGTCTAACCTAACCATTCCATTAAAGTAAAGCAAATCACGACATATGAAAGTAACATAAGAATCACAAACAATTAATCAAAGGTAGTAATGAAAGAACGAGTAAAGAGTAAAGTGCGATAATCCGGTATAAATCGGATAAAATTAAGCCCTAGAATAGCAACCCTTATGAGTTTGACTTAGAGACTATCCTATCTTCAAATGGGTAAGATGGGCTATTGAAACTTTCGGAGAGACAAGAAACCCCAAGTTGGCACTTTGTCATCTTAAGTCAGGGTCACAATTTAACTTTAGATATTAGATGCTTATTTAGTCCCTTTCAAGTTTCTCCTAGGTAAGGGCATTTCCTCGTTACCTTCCCAATTATAACCTAAATTTATCTAAGCTACTTACTATGATTTTTTTTTTCTTTTAATTTATGTGAAGTGATATTTCCAAACCATTATCTCTATATTTATATAATTATAATTCTCAAACTAAATCTAATTTATTCATTAAGACTAATTAGTTAAACAAATCCTAAGTGATTTTAAACTAAACTAAGAATCCATAATCTAATCCAAAATGAACACACATGTTGTGACTTAACTTCGAGTGAACCACCTAGGATTTGGTTAATGGATTTGTAAGCCTAAACTAAGCTCGGACTCTCCCAAGCCTATACCGATTCGTGACGTAGGTTCAAATTCTTAACATGTAAATGATTTTTCAATTAGCAGTTGCCATTAATTAGTTTATGGTAGGTCGATTAGAAACCTAAGTAAAATAACGAGAGAACTTATTAGAGATTTTGAGTACGAGGACTTGATTACATTAGATTTTTCTAATGTTCTTTCGGTACTGTGTTCCTTTATTCCGAAAAAATGTTTATCAAACAGCTTTTGTTCATTTTATTACTCCATAACATATGAAGTGACCATACGGGTGCGTAAATCACCAATTTAACACTTAAGGAAATAGTAAATAAATTACGGAACTTATTTCAAGTAACAAAAGCATCTGCAATGTTAGTTTAGAATTCATATTAATAGTCCTAAATATGATTTTTAATTAACATGCAGTCACTTAATCTTTTTTAATATTTTCTTTTGTTTAAAAATCTAATCTACATGCAATGCAATTTACCAGATGGCCTAATTCTAATGACGGACAATTTTTAATTAATGGACCTAGCAACAATTACTAAATGACATGCATTTTGTGAGCCAAATTCTATATGACATGCACGTGATATTTTTGTATTTTTTTATTAAAATTCGTAACTAAAATTACAAAATGAAAATCTACCTAAATTGAGATATTATCTATTTTAAGTTAGGAAATAAACTAACTTAAATCCTATCTTAACTTAGAAGCTTTTCTCACCAAGCAATTCAATGCATTCTAATTTTATATATATATATATATATATTATGGTATCGAGCCGTGGGAAGGTATAAATAGTCTTTGTAAAAACATACTCTCAGATCGAGAGCCATTCGTTGGCATCCTTCTTGTTTCTACAGAGTGGTCCAGGCCGTAAGTACCTGAGTGGCTGTTAGACCGATGGTTTAGCTCTGAACGGTTCAAGAAGGGTTAGTTCCGATCTTAAGTATGAGCCTACATAGAAGATCTACATCTTCCTCAAGTTCTCTATCACAAATGGACTCGATTCAAGTCCTATACATAGAGAAGAAGTACGGATAGAAGATTTCAACAAATCTATAGAAAATTGGGAAATTCCTAAAATACAACTTAAGGAAATATACAAACAATCAAAGTTGAAGTTTTTCAAAAAATCAGACTATGTCATATCCACCGAAGAAAGAGACGTTCCTCTTTCTAATTCCTATGAAAAAATACATCTTTTGAATAAAGAGTCTATCCAAAAGCATAAACAAAAATACAATTACATTCATATAGGACTAGTCCAAGTAGTAGTCAAACCTCTTACAAAAGAAGGCCTTAACACTTCCATTCTCTTAGTTTTACGAGATTCACGTCTTTTAAACTACGATGAATCCATTCTCGGTACTGTAGAGACAAGTCTCTACAAAGGACCTATACATTTTGATTGTTACCCCAATTTTTCTGTATCTCTCAAAGATAAGAACATTCTTAGAGCCCTAATACTCCAAATCAAAACCCATAATTACAAAGTGGCAGATGGATCTATTCCTTTAGCTCTTGTCTATAGGACCCATTACAAAGCCATGGTCTCCGCCTTTGGAGAAAATGCTTTTAAACATAGTCCAAGAGGAGAAACACTTCTTCTCCAAAGTGACATTTCTAGAGCAAATACCACGATCCCGAGATCTATTAGTTGGAATGAAGTCACTTTACCAGAACAATGGGAATTAGAAAACAAAATTCCCCAACAAGTTGTTCAAAATACACCCCTAACCAATGTTACTCAATATACGGAAGGAAGAGTCGCTATTAGGTTTCCTAAAAGATCTTTCGATTCAAGATCTAGTCCTTCATTTCATACATCTTATTCAAGATCAATAGATCTTAATCCTAATCTTCCACCTATAATCACCATTCCTCCTAGTACGCACAGAAACACTCCTCCTCCTAGTATACATAGAGATACTCCCACACACGATACAACACCTTTACCTCCTTCCACCAGTAGAAGTAATCAAGAGACACCTCCTGAACTAGAAATTAGTGGTTTAGATAATAGATCAGGGATTTCTAGGCCAGTTTATCAACAAAACCAGCCTGAACCAGTCCTAGAAAATACTAATTCCCTCATCATTCTCCTACTTATTCTCAAATGATAGATGCTGAGCTTAATGTTTTAGAAAAACATTTTGAACCAAACAAAACTTTTCTTAATAAAGAATTTAATTATGAAGATAAGAAGCAAATCGGAGAATGGTTCTTCAAAACCTTTGCGACAAAGCAAAAGACGTCAAACAAAAATATTATGACTACATATACGAATATGAAGTCCATATATTCTTCTTTGATTGGTTAGAAGAACAATTCCTTGAACCAAAAGAAATACTTGTTTTAGATCATCATTATAAGTGGAAACTTGATAATGGTGAAATTATAGAATCCAATCATCCACCCCTTAGAAGAATAAAAATACAACATGGAGAAAGTGAGGTTACTACTACTCCTTTTAGGCTTCCGGATCAAGGAGACTCTCTTTATACTCACAAAGTCATTGAACAAAACAATTACACTAATCAACATTTGGCGACCATAGGAAAACAGTTGAATAGGATATAATCCACCATTCAGAATCCTACCCAACTCATCACACCACAAGTTGACACTTTCAAAAAACCCATTTTCAAAGCCTTTGAATTCCCAAAAAACCTTAGCCCGGAGTTTGCCAAAGCCATAGAACAAAAGAAAAAACTCCTAGGGAAAGCAAAGCTAGAACCTGCTCCTATTATAGACACCCCTAAATTCCAGAATCTTATCATTAGAGACACTCCTGACCAACCCACTATCAGTACATTGACCAAACAATCTGGTGACTCTGATAATGAATCGGTCATTGAGATTAATAGACTCAATTGGAGACAACCTCAGAAGCTTTATTATAGTAGGGCTACTCCACTTGACATTGCCCAAGAAGAATCATCACAGAAAATACAGAATAAATACTCTCATGATGCCATTTATGAATGGAATATAGATGGTGTTGCCGGAAGTAATATCATGAATATTCTTAATAACATGGTCATGCTTGCCAATGCTTACTAAACCCAGCAAGATGTTTCTGATCATGCTGTTGCTAATCTTTTAGTAGCCGGATTTACTGGACAACTAAAAGGTTGGTGGGATAATTATTTGACTGATGAACAAAGAATACAAATTCTAACTGCCTATAAAATAGATGATTTTGGCCAACGCATGGATGATGATCAAGGACATCTCATCCAAGATGCGGTGAATACTCTTATCTATTCCATTTCACAACACTTTGTAGGAGACCCTTCACATATTAGAGATAGGAATCAAGACCTCTTATCCAATATGCGTTGCAAATCCTTAGGAAGGTTTAGAGAATACAAAGAACTTTTCCTTCAAAGGGTTCTCATCGACACTCGATTGCAATCAACCCTTTTGGAAAGAAAAATTCTTAGCAGTTTACCCCAAATTATAGGTGATCAAGTTAGGGATAAAATTAGAGAAGAATACAACGGCCAAATACCTTATGATCTTCTTTCTTATGGTGAAATAATCTCTTATGTTTACTGTCAAGGAACACAAATGTGTAATAATATCAAATTACAAAGACAGCTCAAGGAAGAACAATCTCTCACCAATAGAAGTATAGGAGATTTCTGTGCTCAATACGACCCTTCTTATAATGAAAAAACAAAACCAAAATGTAAGGGAACTTGTCCTTCTGAGAAAGAAACAAAGAAACATCATAACAAATCTCAACCTCGTAGGAATAAACAAAGACACCAAAATAACCAAAATAGACCTCATAATGATAGGAAAAATTTTAAAGACATCAAATGTTATTTGTGGTAAAAAAGGTCATATTTCAAAATATTGTAGGATTAATAAAAAATTAAATGAACTTTCTCTTGATGACACTACTTTTAACCAGTTAAATAACATATTCATAGAAAATGGTGATACTTCTTCGATGAACTTCTTGAGGAAGAAGGTCTTGATTAATGAAATAGATTCTTCTTCTGATTCTGATTATGAAGACGCCTCTCCTGAAAAACCCGTTCCTGAAATAAACATGCTAACAAAAGAAGAAGAATTTCTCCTTAGCACTACTGATAAGATTACTGACCCCGAAGCCAAGAAAGAATACTTAGATAGACTTCATTCTTCCCTAAATATTACTTCCAAACCCAATACTTCTTACAATTTAAAAGACATCTTGAATAGAAACAAAAAACCTCAGTCTAGGCCTGTTAATATAAATGACCTCCAAAATGAAATAAAACAACAAAAATTAGAAATCCAAGTCTTGAAAGCAACACAGTTAGATATGAAAAAAGAGATTTCTGATATAAAATCTCTCGTCATAAAAGGAAAGACAAAATTAGAAGACCAAAATGAAATCACCAATACATCTGACATTCTAGTTCCAGCCTTCCTTATGTTATTAACAGAAATAACATCTAGAAAATGGATAATAAATATTATGATAAAAATCAACAATGAGTTTATTATTGAAACTACAACACTCTTTGATACGGGAGCTGATCTCAATTGTATCAAAGAAGGACTTGTTCCAACAATATACTTTGATAAAACTTCCGAATCCCTAAAATCAAGCATCGGGTGATAAACTTAATATCCAATACAAATTACCGAAGCCTTAATAATAAAAGATCAAATGTCTTACAAAACATCTTTTCTCTCGTAAAAAATATGAGGCAACCGGTAATTCTTGGAACACCTTTTATTCAATTAATCCAACCTTTTACGAGTTACTAATGAAGGCATTGAAACTAATGCTTTAAATAGAAAAATCACTTTTAACTTCGTGACAAAACCACAAAAAAGAAGCCTAAACATTTTACAAGAACATTCTATTTCTGAAATAAATTGCCTCATAAAAGACAAAGAGAACCAGCTTGAATTCCTAAAAGAAGATTTAGAATTCAAAAGAATAGAAGAAAATCTTATAAAATCCAACATCGTAGAAAAAATAGCCTCCCTACAAAAACACATAGAAAAAACTATATGCTCTACTCTACCCAATGCCTTTTGGGAAAGGAAGAAGCATATCGTTGATTTACCTTATGAACAAGATTTTTCTGAAATTAAAATACCTACCAAAGCTCGCCCACACGAGATGAATCAAGAAGTTTTGAAATTCTGTCAAGCGGAAATACAAGATCTCTTGAATAAAAAACTCATAAGAAAAAGCCAATCACCATGAGTTGTTATGCTTTTTATGTCAATAAAAATGCCGAACTAGAAAGAGGAGTTCCCAAGTTAGTTATTAATTATAAACCTCTTAATACAGCCCTTAGATGGATAAGATATCCTATATACCCAATAAAAAAGATTTACTAAACAGACTTTGTAGATCAAAATTATTTTCAAAATTTGACATGAAGTCAGGATTTTGGCAAATACAAATCTGTGAAAAGGATAAATACAAAACAGCTTTTACTGTCCCTTTTGGTCAATATGAATGGAATGTTATGCCATTCGGTCTTAAAAATGCCCCTTCAGAATTCCAAAGAATCATGAATGATATCTTCAATCCATATTCCGATTACATCATAGTTTATATAGATGATGTTCTAGTTTTTTCCTCTAATATAGAACAACATTTCAAACATCTTTCTACTTTCATAAAAATAATTATACAAAATGGTCTAGTAGTCTCTCCTACTAAGATTGCACTATTCCGGACCGAATTAGATTTCTTGGTCATTACATCCATTTAGGTACTATAACCCCAATAGAAAGATCAATTTCTTTTACCGATAAATTTCCAGATGAGATTAAAGACAAAACTCAATTACAAAGGTTTTTGGGTAGCCTCAATTATATTTTAGATTTCTTCCCCAATATAAATATCCTTAGCAAACCTTTACATCAAAGGCTTCGTAAGGATCCTCCACCCTGGACTTCGGTCCATACAGACATTGTCAAACAAATAAAAATGCACGTAAAAGATATACCATGCTTACACCTTGCGACCCTTCCGCTTTCAAAATAGTTGAAACAGATGCTTCCGAATTAGGATATGGTGGCATTCTCAAACAGGTCAAAAACAACAAAGAACAAGTTGTTCAGTTTATATCCAAACATTGGAATTCCACTTAACAAAATTATTCGACAATTAAAAAAGAAATACTTGTTATAGTTTTATCTATATCAAAATTCCAAAGAGATTTATTAAACCAAAAATTTCTCTTACGAATTGATTGCAAATCAGCCGAGACATTTTACAAAAAGACGTTTTAAATATTGCATCAAAACAGATTTTTGCCAGATGGCAAGCCATACTTTCAGTATTTGATTTTGACATTGAATTTATAAATGGTTCTTCAAATTCATTACTTGATTTTCTCACAAGAGAATTTTTACAGGGGATACCAATATGCCAAGATCCAAAAAAGACAAAGATAAAGGCAAAGGCAAAGCCACCGCCGAACCCTCCAATACACCACCAAAGCCAAACGGCTTAACATCCGTCAAAACATGGCCCCAAATGGCAGAAAACAACCAAACATTCTTACAGCAAATACCTTCGACAACGGAACCCATATCATCGAACCCATGCTAGCCTTTAATCAGTTAGCCAATATACTACCAAAAGAAACAATATTGTTACTTGCCCAGTCTTTACAAAACGTAAAGAAAGAGTCATCCAGTGCCATAGAGGTAATTAACAATCCTTCCCCGCTTGCTAAACAAAAACAAGCAGAATACAAAAGAATTTCGAATGAGGTGGTTATTAAGCCTCAGGCAACCCCTCCTTCTCAAAGATCAAAATCTTTCCCCAAAACATCTTTTCAAAAAATATTGATTGTGGAAGATGGATTCTTCGATGAAGATCCAATCAAATTTGCAGAAAACATATTTCCAAAAAATTGGCTTTTCAAACCTCACAATACAAACAAAACCCTTGCTTATTATGAGCAAATTTTAGTGGAAACAGAATCGGCAAGGTTCACTCACTTTGCTGATAAAAACAATACAGAAAATATCCTTTATTCCACTATATCCATCAGTAAAGTCATACACCCCTCACACTGGGGAGCCTCACCCCATACACCCAGAAAATTCCAAACCAGACTTACCCAAAGCCTGCCATACTCCTCCTCATATACATACTGGGACTACCAACAAGCTTGGTGGAACGTCTTTTTCAGACAGAATACAAATTTCCAACACACCTGGTTATTATTCTTCAAAAACAACTTCCCAAGACAAAGCCTACCAAACTGGTTTGACTCCTGGTGGGATCTCTTTTGTCCTTTGGACATAATATTACACCCCACAGTCAAACAAGGATACAAGATTTTCAGTGAACACTTCATACCAACACCTCATGATATAAGGTTCCCATGCCTTATGCATTTCTTCATCATATTCAGAATCTCTTGGGTAACAGTATGGGAATTTGAATACAATACATCCAATAAACCGGGTGTACCGGTACTTATCCGAAAATACAAAACAAAATGGTGGGATGGATTCAGATTTTTTGATCAAGGATCCGAAGTCGGTTAAAACATGGCTAAATAGCCAGAAAACCCAAATAATCGCATCCCCATCAAATACATCGTTTTTACAGGAAAAATCCATGGCAAGTGCAACACTTGTAGCAGTCCAAAACAGAGAGGAACACTACAACATCCTCAGGACGATGCTCTCAGAAGCGGAAGAAACACAATGTGGATCTTCCAAATCTCAATACAGTCAAGACGGATCTTCCCAGTCATATTATAGTGGAAACACTAATGAAGACGATTGCTATGGGATCAATCTGGACAGAGATTAAAAGACATCACATGCAAATACTGTTATAAGCGGCGCAAAGGCTACACACCGGAGCGTAGTAGAAATACACTGTTCATACACTGTTCACTGTTCACTAGTCACTTTACACTGTTCACTCAATACTGTTCACTTTACACTGTTCAGCACTATAGCACTTTCACTGTAGCACCCTCTATAAATACACCTACTCGACATAGAAGAAAGCACCTCGAAATTTTCCAGATTTCTCTCTTCTTCTCTCTCCCTCTCACTTGAAAACCATCCTCTCTTCCATCTCCATCCTCATCTCTTCCATCTCCAAGCTCTCTTACCTTGTATCCCCTGGTTTCAAAGTAAGTTAGTTTTCATATACATTGTTTTATACAGGGTTACCAATTTACATGATAGTTGGTTAACCATTTCTTGTAATACAAACATCAATACTCCCTGAAGTGCGGATTATCGCCCTAGTGGATGACTTGATGCTTTAGTTTCTGCATCCTTCAATACATGTAATTTCAGCTTTTTAGCTTTATATAATACAAGTTCATACTACCTTCATGGTTGGTTTTTGTTTATGCATTCTCTTACTTTATATTTTATATATTGCTTTCGGTCTTTACATTTTTTTTAATTCTCGTGATTTTATTTAAGTCATTTACTTCCTTCTTCTTATACGTCATTTCCTTTTAGATACATCCTTCCTTGCTTTCATATAGATCTGTTAATCTCTTATACGTCCTTGTTCTCTCATATAGTACCCCGATCCTAACCCCTTTATGGTATATATATATATATATCTAACTATTTTATCACGCAATCCTATCAATTATAATCTACATGATATGTAATTTTTTTGTATTTTCAGCATAAATAAAGCAATTAAAGCAAGAGAAGCACCAAATCACTCCGGATTATATATCATTTAATCGATGCAAATAAAGAAGTAATATCCAATCAACTTGAAATTTCACGAATAAAATCGATGAGTTAATCTTAAGTTTTAAAGATCAAAATATCAATTTTAAAGATTCCCGCAGAATCAATAATTCCATCTAAAGCCTTATAGATGGAACCAAAGATTACGTGCTGTTGCAAATTATGAAATAAATCATAATTAGGAGATATGTTTATCACTCATAGATATGCATGTTATTTATTGAGCTTACATGGTTCCATAAAGTCAATCCAACTGAATCTTCTCTCAATAGCTTAAATGTTGTCAGTGCGATGAGTTGTATCGCGGTTATTATTATTATTATTTTTTAAATAACACAGAAAAAACGAAGATGGAAGAAGAGAATGATCTTCATGAACTACCCTCCTTTACTTTGCTAAAAAAAAAAAAAAAAAACTACCCTCCTTTACATGATATAATAAGAGTCAATAATCAAGTAGACACATAATTACCAGCTTGAGGAAAAAGCTGTATGCTCCACTCTGAGAAATGAAGCAGCAGCTGAAGATGATGTTGCCCAAAGGAGACCGGCTATCATTTTGAACACGAGTCTCTCCCATATATGGTGGAAAAACTAAAGCTACCCTGTTGTGGCAAAGATATAGAGCTTTTATGTACTCTTTTTCCAGTTCATCTTTCGTGTCTCTTTAGGGCAAGTGGACTAGACATTTATTCTTTCTCTTTCAGGACGGATCTGGACTCTAGCTTTACTGTAAGAGTTGAGATGAGCCTCGATGAAGTTGCCATTGTTTTTTTTTTTTTTTTTTGAACAGTAAAGTTGCCATTGTTGACCTGGGCCTACAGAGCACAGGTCTGAACTTATCTCTGGGGAGATACAAAGTACGACATGATCTTTGGATGTTCTTTGTAGACAAATTGGAGGAGTGCCAAAATGGAGCGGACAATAAATGTCCGCGTCAAAAAGACAAATTGACCTGCAAAAAATCTGTTGTAATGAAAGAATGAAAAACAAATTAGTCTTCACATGAAAAAATAAACCTAACAAATGTCATTGGACATATCCGAGATAAAGACAATTTTATATTTTAAAATTACTAATTACTCCAAAGAATTTATCTGTTACTGACTTTTTTTTCTCTAATTCTCTAAATTTCACCAATTTGGCATGTAATAAACGAAAATTTGACTAATGCTAACAGGCATCCGAAAATGCTTCTATGTCATTGTAGGGGGAGGAATGTGTGGATTTTGATGAATAGCGTGAAGACGAGATGGTGGTGAAAGGAAAAGGAGTTGATGAAGTGAAGATTGTGAGCGAATTAAGGAAGAAAGTTGGGAGTTCTTGTGGATTAAACAAATGAAACCAAAAGATAAAACCAACATGGAAGACATTGTCCTAGATTCAAACCTTACTTTTCTAGCACATGTACTTTATCGCTGTGTTCTTCGTGAATTTTTTTTTTTTTTGGTGAAAGGTAAGAATATGTTGAGCTTAACCAAAAAAACAAAAGATCCGACACCACAAAACTTACATTCAACAAGACAACAAGTCAGGGTGAGTGGAAGGGAGCCGAATGCAAAAGAGGACCGCAAGAGCGGGCCTAAGTAAGCAAGACAGCCACATAAGGCAAAAGGCAACAGAAGGCCACGAAAGGCCAAAAGAACCACAATCTACGCATACATCCGACAATGACAAAAGTGAAGAACCGTCAAGGACTTCGTGAACTATTTTATTAGTCGAGAAGGTGTAAAAGTTCTAAATCGATGTTCTATGGTCGCGTGGATTTCTCTTCGTACCCGCACTATAGATGGCACTTATATCTATGAAATAGTTTCTTTAGTCTATCCTCTATATAATCTATTCTTTTTCATCCGTTTCTAACATATTATTACATCAACACAGCTTATGTGGAAAATAACAGAACTTGCAATCCAATATCAGATGCGAGAGAAAGAATTTACTTGAGAAAATTAATAATGAACAATAAGGATCTAGACATTTACATAGTTCGCTTCGAATGTAAAGAGATTAATCTGTAGAATTATAAAGTTATAATGTTCATTTGCTTGGTTTTTTTTTTTATAGATAAAGTTAGAAGTATTATCTCACAATTATAGAGTACTGTTGACAACTAATTTAAAAAATAGAAATAGAAAATAATCTTTGATTAGAGGAAAATTTTAAAAAAAAATTTGAAAAATTGAATTCAAAAACTCAACCGTGTGATTTTGAAGTCACTTTATTGTTGAGAGGTTGAGCGAAAATCTCCACCGGCAAGAGGTTGAGCGAAAATCTCCACGGGCGAAACGAACTCGAGTTTCTGCTTTATAAATAGGGGGGCTGCTCTTCACCTTTCGGGGGGAGAAAAAAAAATCGAAAAATTCAGAGCAAAAAGTGAGAAAAGGGGGCTTCTCTTCGTGAAGAAAAAATAGCAAATTGAAGAGAAAAAGAGAAGAAGTACAATGGTAGAAAGTGAATGGGGGAGGTTTTCGGCAGAGAGTGAGAGAGACAAGTGAGAGAGAGAGTGTCAGGTGAGAGAAAAGTCAAAAGTAAAAGAGGAGAGGGGAGCGATCCGTGGACCTCTCGAAAGAAGAAGAGAAACACAAAAGGAGAAGAAAGGGGGAAAAGTAAAAAGAAAGCAAAAAGGGGTAAAGGTGATTGGACATTTACTGTTCATCACCTTCTTCCTCTGCCATTCCCGCTTCTACTTTCCTCCTGCCGGCTCCGATTCCGCTTCGTCCAGCTACGACGGCCGGCTCCGCTTCTGCCTCATGCCCACGCGCTGATCTGCGAGTCACCCGTGATCCGCGCCCAACCCCACTCCTGCTCAGCCCGCGCTGACCCGAGATTCCCGACCCGAAGTTCCGCCGAGCCGTGACCTGCTTGCTGTTCGCGACTCCACTGCCAGGGTTCCCTTGCCCGCGAGCTCACACTGCCGCCCTGCCGCGTCGATCCGCAACGACCTACCGCCCAAGCGACGAGCCCTTACCCCTGATCTAAGTCTGCTGCTGTCCTCGGTGCGCCATCAGCTACTGTCCGAGCGATCTCCTGTTTTGTTGCAGGTTTATCTCCGCCTGAGCCCACTCACCGCCGCTCGGAACCCGACGCCACCGCGACCTGTTGCTGCCCAGCCCTCGCCGGAGCTCCGAAGCCCGCCGCTCCTGACCTAGCCGCGCGACCTAACGCCAGCAGCTGCGACCCCGACCTTCCACGTTCGTTGCTCGCGGCCCCTGATCGCCGGCTCCACGTTCGCTGCCCGCGTCTGCAACCGACCGTTGGCTCCTCGGTGACCACCCACACGAGCACAAGCCGTGCTTGGGAAGAAAAAGAAAAAAAGGAAAAAAGTAAAAGGAAAAAGAAAAGGAAATTAGGTAGTATATTTTTATTTTTTTACTTATTTCATGTTATGTTAGCTTTTTTTTTTTTAAGTTGTAGTATTGGATGTCAATATTTGTAGACCTTGTAGACATTAGGGGTTTTATCTCAAATTAAGGTAATTATTAATTTGACCCGTAAGACGTCGGGTCATTTTTTTAATTACTTTAATTTTTAGGAATTTTGATAATATTTCAATTGTTAAATTAGTATAGAGTTAAAATAATTGTTAATTTAATCCGTGAGACAACGGATTATTTTTTCGGTTATTTTAATTCTTATAAAATAATTACTTGTTTGAAAAAAACAAAACAAAACAAAACAAAAACGCATTCATTTAGGGTGTTAGTTTTATCATTATTCGAATTGCATGTGAAATTTTAATTTCGAAATTAATATAAAAAGATAAAAAATACCATGCATATGTCATGTAGAATAGGGCATGCTCCGCACGTCATTGCATATTAGATCAATTACATGTTAGATTAAGATAATATCTTAGTTTAAATTAGGATTTAATGTGACTTAATCCTTAGTTTAAATTAGATAGAATTTTAATCTAGCTAGATCATTTTTGCATTTTTAATAGAAATATCAAATGCACGTCATTTAGTTTTTATTAGATTCATTTAATTAGAACTTCCTCGTCATTATACTAAGTCATTTAATAAATGTCATCTTAGTTTAAATAATTTTGTATGTCATTGCATCACATTGCATGTCATTAGAATTAGATCATTTATATTGCATTTAATTGTTGCATTTCTTCATGTCATATAGTTTAGGTCATGCCGCCACGCCATATTAGATTATTAGCATGCATCGCATGATTTTCATTAAATAAAGTGAAAACAAAAATTGAAATTGCGTGTTAATTAGAAATCATATCTAGGGTTGCTGATGTGAATTATGATTTAACAATGCAGATGCTTTCGTTGCTTCTAGGTATGTTTTGCAATATTTAATTGCTTTCTTGAGTGTTAAATTGGTGGTATGCACACATGTATGATCACCTCATATGTTAGAAAGATAGATTTAAAATCAATCCAAATTGCTTGTCAAGCATTTTTTTGAAAATGAAATAGAAAGCTACCGAAAGAGCACTAGGATAGTCTAGTGTAACCAAGTCCCCGAACTCATAAATCTCTGGTTCGTAGGAGTAAAGTAAATCTCCCGTTACTTTACTTGGGTTTCTAATCGACCCATCAAAAATAGATTAGTGGCGACTCCTGATTGAAAATCATTTGCATGTTAAAAATTCAAACCTAAGTCGCGAATTGGTATGGGCTTGGGAGAGCCCGAGCTAAGCTTAAAGACTTAGTAATCCATTAGCCAAATTTTAGGAGGATTGCCCTGAAAAAATTGGTCGCGATTACCTTTAAAAATTGACGAAGAGAAAATCCAAACACTACTCTGTAATCACCATTCAAACTTTACTTGGTAAACGCCAAATTCGAAATCACTCGCATGCTACCGGCTGGGCCACATTCTTCGAATCAGGTCGTGTCCTTCGTGCGGGTTCACACTTGAAAATTAGTTATTATTAATTCCATGATAACTATATGTTACCAAAGGCTGAGTTGACTCAATACGAAAAGTTCATAAGAAAGCCCATGCTTTATTTTCTCACTACTTCTTACTTTTTCCAATAAAGCAATGGCTAAATTTCGTGCACAATACGCATATCTAACATGTTTAACATGCACGACTGACTTTAGTGGCCTTTTTTATTTTTTCGCAAGATTAGTAACGCTAGTGATATAAAAAAATAATTCATAAACTAGAAAACCTAGTATTAGGCAAGTAGACATATTCAATACCCAATTACGTCTCATCATTTTGTAATTTTCTCTTTTTGTAAATTTGATTGGCGTATCTGACATTATTCTTGACAAAAGTTCATTGAAGTCATAAATTTTTCATCTACATTGTGCTCTAGAGATAAGGTCTATGTTCTTATTATTTGGGAATTTATGTTAGGATTTTGCTAAAAAGTGCTCCAAGATATCTTGGAGGCATCTGGGAACAAGATTCATGAATAATTCCCCATATATTGTCTTTATAGTGTCATGTGCAATCGACATTTGGGAAATAAGAACATTTCCCATTAAATATGCTTAACACAGTTCGGAGTACCTATTAACAAGGTCCAAAAATTTGAACGTTGAAACTAATTAAAGTTGTCTCCTATATTTAAGAGGGTTTAAAAAGTTAAACCAGGACATTTTAATTGAGGAAAGTTCATGAAGGCTTTTCACTGGCTAAAAGTCAAAATCGAACATGCTCGCGTACTTTATGAATAATTCCAGATATTGAAAATGAGCAAACTGCCATAAATTTACATGTACCGAAATATGAGCAGACTGTAATAGTTTTCTATAATACAATTCTTATCGAACGTTTAATTTGTCGAGAAATTTTTCAAAATATAATAAACAAGCATATGTATGTATGTATGTACGTATGTATGTATGTATGTATGTATGTATGTATGTATGTATGTGTGTCAATACTTGTCATGCGTAAGTTGGGCGTTGTATAGAAAAGACTATTTATAGACGTGATTATACCAAGTAGAAGACGAAGCAGGAAAAGCACACAAGATTAGTCGGAGAAAAACAAGAAGAGTAAGAAGAACAACTATTAGGCACTCATAATTCGAATCGCTAAGCAATCTTTTTCATAAATGGCATCAGTGTACAGTTCAAGAGTAGCTTGGCTTCCTCATTATATATCCAATCGATTATCACATGCCAAATTTTCGTGATGACGGAACTTGACCCTACATAATTAGTTTGGTTGGACTCTGAATTTTCAGCTGGAGATGAGTTACCATTTCAATGCAAAACGAGGACAACAGTAGACAGCGTCGAATTTGCTGGGAACCATCGTAAGATTAATGACGTCACTGAGACGGAAGCTTCTCTTGAAAATGCTTGGGTTGCCTTGCGCGAGAAGCCGGGGATTACATGTCATCAACTCGAAGGAAAAATATTAGGAAATGATTAAGTGACTGTCCTTTATTTGAACAATTGTGCTTAATTTGCTATAATAGTAATAGTCTGATCTAAACCTTAAAAAATCTTGTTGAAGGTTCAGATGAACTGCCAGAAATGTATAACCAAGGCAGTTGGGATCGTCCGCAGATCAGATGGTAAGGAATCTCTACCTCAAATGAACTGGGTTTACACTTTGGTTAATTGGCCCCGTTATTGATTAACCGTATCTGGTGCTGAATAATCACTTCTGCTCAACCTCAGTCCTTAGAAACAAATTAATAATTTTCACTTCAATTGTTGCGGCTGTTCTAAATTACAATGTTAAGCAGACGGCACGTATGAAGTTTGTGTGGATTTAGATTTAGCGTGTCCCTTACACGATGAACGTCCATGACATGCTATGTTACCAACATATGCAGGTGTAAATTCAGTGGCCATTGAAGGAGAAGACAGGGTGGTGATGGTCGGGGAAGGAGTTGATGCAGTGCCCCTGGTCAGCCGTTTAAGAAAGAAGGTCCGCCCGACTTCTATCATTACCCTCGGAGAAGTGAAGTAACACCCATGAAAAGCGCATACTCACCTGAAGAAAATGACAGAACTCAGATTTTTCTTTTCTGTTCTTTTTCCTTTCTCAGAAAGCGAGAGGAAAGAGGGTTGTTGAGTTTCATTAGGAGGCTGTCGAAATATTTTTTTGTAGTACTTTTATTGGCTGTTTTACAATTATGATTCGGTATGAATAACGATATGAAATATGTTAATTATTTTAGAGAGATGTCATATGCGCAGTCCCTTTTTTTAATTAAATCTACATTTCTTATACCTTGTTTTTGTTAGTGAGTAGGTCGAGGGTCTACACATGATCCTGAAACCAAGTCAGTTAAAGTAATTACGTCATTGTTTATCTTCTTCTTCTTTTTCCTATAAATCTATTTGCGACTAAACCTTTTACAAATTCATTCGGTGAGGGGGAGAGAGAGAGATAATCATGTAAAAGGTCGTGAAATCTAAGAATTCTAGCCAGAAAGGCACCCTAGAATTTTTATTACCGACGGACTCAATGGGCAAAGTCGTTTGGGGAAGTCTTGGTCCTCTTTTGATAAATCCAAAATAAGGTATTTGTTCCTTTCGTAAACAGAGAATCCACCTGATTTGTAGTTGGCTCAAAGCATATGAATAGAAAAGAACTAGCGCACCAATGTTTAGGCTTCGGTTTTCTTACTTCAATTAGGGGACTTGTGATTTCTAACAATCGGATCAATCTTGAACATCCACGACCATTTTCGTGAATATTCCATTAAAGTCATTTCTTGATTAGCAAAAATTGCACAAGGATGACCAAATATCATTCCGAGTCTCCAATTCCATGAAATGCTGCATCTACATACCGGTTTGAAACAGACGTATTGGCAAAGAAATCAGGTTCCGTCATCCTGTATTGGAACTACTATAATCATTGTTTGGTAGCTCCCAAATGTAGCATCCCAACATTCTAAGACGTACGTTAAGTGGTCGAGTGTTGAGTGAGGATCCGTTGATCACGTGTTCAAATCATGTAGAGGGCCTCCCTGAATGCTGCAATTACTTATCACTAGCATTTGACCCGTGAGATGCACGGGTTATATTTAGTAATATTTCCATGTAATATAACCCAGTTAAAACCAAATTCCTTTTGAGCTTCTATGTAAGTATAAGTGTTAAAATTAAGTTGTTGCAAATGAGTAGCAACATAAATGAATATACTAATTATGTGACAATTAACCATGCCTTACATAGAACTTGTATATATTATTATCTCAAACTTTCTTAATCTTCTTCAAATAACCATCATAACAGAAAGCTATATTTAAAATATGTAATATCCAATTACGTTTTTTTTTTTTATATATTTTTATAGGAATGTATTATTTTAATCCCGCGTTGACATTCACTCAATTGTTGCCATTGGAAAAAATTAAAAAAATTACTCACCTACCACTTATTCCTAACTAATATCGAAGAAGTTGCATTCCCTTGTTTCAGAACTCCATCTACAAATGTTTTTTCTTATTTGACTTTGTTGCTCATTTCGGTCATCTCTCGTGACCCTTATTGAGAGGGTGATATATAATGTTAGTTAACCATTACATGTCAATGAGATACTAATTCCTATCTTTACCGTATTCTTGCTCTTCCACATGAGAAGAAATATGTTGCCACAAAATCGCATATTTCAATGCCAATCTTCGATTTTTTTTTTTTTATTGTTGATTATTCTGGTCAATACAATTTCAAATTTAAATGCGGTCCTTCTTTGATTTTCAAATATTAATCTTTGTTTAACATTTTTTAGGTTATTTAAAAAAAATAAATTTGGGTCGAACCTCACTTAGTGTCAAAGTAAGTTTATTAGTGCTGCGTTTATAATTTATTAAGAGCTTTTAATTTTGTTAGTTAGACGTAGTTTAGTCATGATTCTAATATTTGAGTTTGAACTTTATACCATGCTCTTTTGTCTTGGAGCACGTAACGACTTTCGATTGAATCATTTTGGTGGCTAGAAGGCTAGAAAGTTATATTATTCATCTTTTTTCCTACTTAAGAATAGCAATGATGAAGCTTTCCAATGGTATTTTTCTTCTAAAGATTTTTAAAATACATTTTTTTTAGAGTTTGTAGAAAATAAAAAAGTACAAAGAAAAGTTGGACATGGAGGATGTATGTCTTTGTATGGCTCCATTCTTTTCACAAAAAATAATTTCTAGAAATTTTTTTTTTCAAAGTTTCCGGCTTTAGGTTCATAGAAAATAAAGAAGTTCAGGAAAACATTTTTTGTCAAGAAAAAAATATCTTTAAAAGTAGGGAAAATAATTTCCTCTTTTTGATTATTTATTATTTTTATTTCCTCTTTTCCTTTTTTAAACTCAATTTTTAAATTATATTTCTCTTTTCTTTTTTCTTCTTATATGGCTAGTCACCCGTGAGCTCAAGCTCATCAAAGGGCGGCGAGACTTGAGCTCGCTAGACGGTGGCAAAGCTCGAGCCTTGTAGATTAGCGACGTCCAAGCCCCGATGCTAGCAACGATCCAGTGTCACCAGTCGGCGAGGCTGGAGCCTCGCAGATCGGCAACACTCGAGGATTGTTAGAGGGTGGCGAGCTCGTCCCTCAGCTAATGTAGGCCTTAACAACCCAATCAGCTACTCTCCTTGACTCTCTGTTTATATGGGCTAACTCTAAATTCATTTATGGCCTAAAGAGCAGCCGGGCTTCACTGACAAGGCCATGTAGCTCCCAACTGATCTGTGCTTTGCAAGTGAGACCACTTAGCCGTTCCAAGTGATCTGATTCCACTTAAAGGAAGTCTTCCGTTCGTGACTTGTAGTGCTTTAAGGCTTCCACCGTGGCTTGCGCCTCTGCTTGTGCTACCGAAGACAGCTTCATTGATCGGGCGAAGCCATCAGTCAATCTCCCAGAATTGTGTCAGCAAACTCCAGCCAGCCACGGCGCCTTCGTTTGTTCCGTCCAGGTAAACTCCATCGGTGTTGATTTTTAACGTTCCTCGTTCTGGTGGCCGCCATTGTTGAAGGTGGAAGCTTCCTGCAACTGGGCTTTTCCTCTTGACAGGGAGCCATCGTACAAGATTTTGCTGCATCGCGGGGGCCTCTTCCACGATTCAATTGCATCATTTCGATGAAAATGTGGCTTGAAATGTAGTTATTTACCTTTTTCTACTTATACAGCAATGATGAAAGTTCTAACGTTATTCTAAGAATTGCTTTAATTTTTTTTTTTTTTTTGGAGTTTCTAAGAAAACAAACTAGAGAAAGAAAAGTTCAATGATAAATCCCAAGTCAACCGAGAAAAATATTGAGAAAGTCCTAAACTTATTGCATTGATTGTAATTTAATCCAAAACCTTTTAACTATATCAATTTTATTCTAAACATTTTGACGTGGTGCCACTTCAGTCATTCTAGCTAATTTCGGCCAAACATTGCTGATGTGAACGCAGCCAACTTACGTGACATTATTAACAATGGCGTGGACAATTTTTAATAATATTTAAAAAATTTTTATAATTGTATTATTAATTTTTTTTTTTTTTTTTTTTCCCCTTTTGTCTGGCCATCAGCCACATGCAATGGCTAGGTGGGCCGGCCTCACTTGGGCAAGAGTTGCCGTTGCCCACCACAGGCGAGGTCCAACTGGGCGAGGGTGAGCCCCTGATTCAGCATCTGCAGCTTGGCCCTGGTCATGCCCCCGACGTCGAGCATGGTGACCAAATCCATGGGCGTGCGGCTGCACTTCGATCCTGCAGCTTTGGGGCCGGCGGGGGTTTCACCCATAGACAGAACCACCACGCATGTCTCATGTGATTTGGTTGCCGATATGACGGCGGATTCTGACAAAAGCGTGACCTCGATTTGGGTTGCCTTTGAGTTTGCGAAGAAACCTTGAAATTATTCGCCTTCCTCTGATTCTACTATGGGAATGAATCTCGAGACGACAATGGCTCGTGATCGTCATATTGGCTTCTCAAACCGGCTGAGTTCAGCATCCTCAGTGAGGACGATTGAATCATCACCTTCTTGTCTTCTACAACAACGTGGTCCTCCTTGTTGGTGCTCTTGTGAATAGCGAGCAACGGGACGTCTTTCCAAGCCTACACATGCGAAGTGGAATCCATAGCCGCACTCGGCCGTGTAGATGGCCATGCCTTGACCCTCCTTTAAGGTTAATCCTGCTGTGGAGCAAACTATTATTGCGGAAATAGATTAATAACCACTTTAAGATTTGCCGTTCATTTTAAATCAGGGAAATAACTGTTCGCCCCAATATTTCGTCGATTGATCCTAATATCAGGGGAGGAAGAAGCCAATCACGTCGAAAGTATGGCAAAATATCCTTCAAAGGTTCCACGATGTCTTTCTGTTTTAGCTCTCGTGTTTATTTGATTATTATGTAGAGGTGTAAGTGGTTCGGTTCGGTTCGATTTTTTTGAAAAACCAAACCAGACTGAACTAATAAGGAAATTCACTAAACCAAACCGAAATATGATCCAATCCGAACTGAAATCTCAGTTCGATTCGGTTCGATTTTCTGATTTTTACTTTCTTTTTTTTTTTTTTTTTGCCGTTATATATTTTAAGATTAATTTTCCAATCAAATTGTCTTTTGTCTAACAAAATAAAAACTTCATTAGTTTTAATAAAAATTTCATTTTTGTAATTAGGTGAAAAAATAAATTCAATATACCGCTACTACTTTTCCAAATGAAAACAATTTTGTGAATGCTATCACGTGAAAATAAATAAAATGCAATATTAAATTCCATAGCAATTCAATTACCTTAGTACTATCATTTTACTGAATTTTTTTTATCACTTTAAAAGACACCGAAATCCTTATTTTCTGTATGAAATCTAATGTAACATATTAAGTGTATAATACATATAATAGATAATGAAAGCTTGAAGATACAATCCATGGTTTCAATAGATTTTTTATTTTTATTTTTAAAAAATTGATCTTTTAATTATTTTTTTTTTCATTTTCTTTCTTCTTCTTCTTCTTCTTCTTACATCGGTGGTCGACGACCGGCGGAGGTGAGCTAGAGCCTCGCCATAGGCTGGGGAGCCGGTTACATCGGTGGTTGACGACCAACCAGAGGTGAGCTAGAGCCTCGCCACGGCCGAGAAGGCTCGCCTCTCCTAATTAGGCAAGCTAGGTGAGGCCGAAGGTGGCTAGAGCCTCGACGACCTTCGGCAAGGCTTAAGCCCCATCCGGGCGACCGTATCTAGAGGAGCTTGAGTTCGCCGACATCAAACAAGCTCAATCCTCATTGGAAGTGGCATAGCTCTACCTCACTTCTTGCAGCGGCCGCTGATTTGCTAGTGAAGAAGAACAAGAAAAAGAAAGAAAAATAAAAATAAAATGAAAAGAAGAAAAGAAAACGAATATATATATATATATATATATATATATATATATATTTTTAAGAAAAGTATTTGATGAAGCAAAGTGAGCTGAAAGAAGGTATGAAAATTTTTAGATTTTATTGGTTGGATTCGGTTAACTGAACCGATAAAAATCGAACTAGCTAAAAAAGTTTCGGTTTCAATATTATCCAAACCGAATGAGAACCGAACCTAAACTTTTCGGTTTGGTTTGATTTGATTTTCAATTCGGTTTAGCTTTTGACACCCCTAGTTGGGCTGCTCATGACAACACTTTTGTTCCAGGGAAGAGTTTTTTTTTTTTTTTTAGAAATAGTTCTTTTCTATTTCATTCGAGGAACAATTTCGAATAAAAGAACTCGTTTGGTAATCACACAAAATTTCTATTCTTGGAATATAAAAGAATAGAAATGCGTTTGGTAACACAATAATTTCTTTTTTGTATTTATTTATTTTTTATTCTTGCTCACGAATCGCCGGCCATCGGCCGCGCCTTCCGACGCCGCTTGCCACCCGTCGCCGCTCGCCGCCACCCACCACCGCCGTTGCACGACGACCTGCCGCCGATCGTCATCGGCGGCGGCCGGGCCACAGAGCCCATCGGCCACCATCTCCCGATGCCGGCCGTCCGCCGCCATCGCCGGCGACGATCAACGGTAGCTTCGGGCGATTGGAGGTGGCCACAGCAAAAGAGAGAAACAAAAGAAAAAAAAATTGGCTTATTTTCTAGAAATTGTTCTCGGGAATAAGAAACAACTTTTTTTTGTTTTTCAAAACTGTTCCCGGAAACAAAAAATTAGAGAAATTGTTCCCGGGAACAAATATTTTACCAAACAGGTTTCTGTTCTTTTTTTTTTTTTTGGGAAACAAAAGAACAGAAATTAGGAGAAATAGAAACGTTACCATACGCTGCCTTGGTAGCCCCATCTTCATCTATGAATCCCATCGGCAAGCCATTAGGCGTTGGACATATGTTCGTGCTGAACCCGTATGTTGAGATTACTCCAACCCCGCAGGAATGACTAAGAACTCTAAATTACCATTTATCTTGACCGACACTCGTTACCACCTGTTGACATTAACCCGACGTGTGGAATAGAGAGGTCGACAACTCTAAATTGGCGTTTGAAAGTTGAGAAACAAGTTCAGAATTCTTGACTCTTACAAAAATATTTGTTATATGTAGGGGCAATTTTATATTTAAATTTCTATGAAGTGAAAGCGAAATAGGAAGTGGCGTGATGCATGGTTTCGTTGAATCAACCTTATAATAATAGAGTCCTATATTCTGGATAAATTGAAACTCTCAGTAATGATTAGTTTTTCCACTTTACGTCAATAGCATGGAGAAAAACTGACGAAAAGCAAAAGAAACAAAATTTGGGGACACTAGTCCCTTACAACGAAGGCAAAAACCAAACACATCATATGCCCTGACGACTCCACTCAAGGGGATGATGTACTCCAACTTTCTCTGATTCTCTCCTGGGCATCTGTAACTCCGGATGATCTTTCAGCCTCAGATCCACTCACGTGCAGCTCCTCCAAGAATGACAATTCCTCGAGGCCTTCGACGTCGCGGATCCTCTGGCACTGATGGATTTCCAGAACCTCCAACCAGGTGAGTTCGGCTACGTTCAACTCGTTGAGGGAATTGCAGTTTTTCAGCGACAATCTCTTCAATGATGTCAAATTGGAGAGGCCTTCGAGAAGTACTATCGGGCAATCCGACACGGCCAGGACCTCTAGGCTTTGAAGCTCACCAAGCCCTTCAATTTCTTCAACAGCTGAGTTCAAGAGCTCTAGCTCCGACAAATTAATCAAATTCTGAACTGGCGGCAAACTCTTCAGCAACGAACAAGCTTGGATCGACAAGACGGACAACGATGAGGGAAGCTTTGATATTCTTTGAAGATTCGATCCCGTCAGGTCAACTTTTCTGAGCTGAGGAATGCTTCCAGAGCCGTACTCAAATCCCAAATTTTGTATTCGGGAATGAGACAACTCTAAGCTCTTGAGCTTCGGCAACGTTATGGCCCAAGTAGCCTGAGGCTCGGTCAAAATGGATGTGGAGTCAGACGCTGAAGGAGGAACTATTAGCTCCTTGGGATTCTCATCACCGAAGCTCAAGTCTTCCAATTCAACTAAGTTCTGAATATTTGGGATTATGCTCATCTTCTTTGAACTTATTCGCAGACAAGTCAAACTCGAGGGAAGCATGGGCAATGTTTCAAGATTGTCGCAACGAACTAAATCAAGGGTCTGGAGACGGGTTAGCGACTGGATTGATGGTGGTAGGCTAGAAACACAACTATATCCTAGCATCAATATTTTCAGGAATTGTAGACTCCCAGTGCCATCAGGAATGCTTCCCTTCAAATTTCTACAATGAGAGGCATGGATCTCTTCTAGCTTCATTAGCTCGCCAATGGCACTAGGACACTCGCTCACATGACAACGCTCCATCTTAAGAACTCTCAGTAGCTGCAGGTTTTTCATGGAGTTGGGCAGTTCCAAAATAAGTGTCCCTGATACATCCAACTCCACCAACGAGCATCCTAATTTGCCGATAGATTCTGGAAGTTTCTGTATCCCCTGGCGGTCCCTCAATGACAAAAGTTGAAGTTTCACCAAACTTCCAATTGAATTGGGGAGTTCGAGGATCTTCGCATTGTCCAGCAAGAGCATTGGAAGAGCATCTGTAAAGCAAATGGATTTGGGCAGGTAACTTAGTGAGTAGCAATTCGAGGCACTAAGAGTTTTGAGTTTTGTCATATGAGAAATCGATTTGGGAATTTTTTGTATAGAAGTGCCATCTATGAGAAGTTCTTCCAGCTTTTCCATGGCACCCATTTCCGGCGGCAACACACTAATATTGCTGCAGGATTTCAAATTCAAGGAAACCAAGGATCTTAGATGGCAAATCGAGGGGTCTATCTCGACCGAGAACAGCCTTCTAGAATCAACATCTCCAACTTCAAATTAATGGGAGAAGTCAGGAGTTATCTGCATTTCATTGCATCCTGTGAGATTCAAAACTTTCAATCGTGGCATCTGCATCCAAAATAGAATATATTTCAGATTAAATAAATTCCTGGTGATGAGTTGAACGAAATGAAGAATGTTCCATGTCACCTTGATTTTATGCCAACCATCCCAGTTGTGAGTATTGCGAAGGACCGTTGGTGCTTGCAGGCGAGTGTCTCAGTCAAGGCGCGTGAGATGGCGACTTGTGGACATGCGTCCAGTGGTGGTTGGCGACAAAACTTCACAAGCTGCCTCAATGGAGGGGCGGTTAATCGTGGGTTGGTGTTTGTTTTTCGAAATAGATGGCGGAAGGCGTCCAAATCACCACTGAACAGAGGCGAGCTCCCCAAGTTTGAGACCCGGCAGCGCGTGTGGTGGCATTGGTCGTTCGTTGGCGACAAAATTTCAGGATTTGTCTCATTTAAGGGCGGCAGTCTAATGATGGTGCCGTTTTTTTCGAAATGAGCTGCGGAAGCATGCCAAATAATAGCAACTAAAGGCCTTGGTCTTTGCGAAGAATTAGGAGAGACGAAGCCGGTGCGACTGGTATAGTGGCAGCCATCCCGTAATGGACTCGATGGATGTTTTTTAGATAATAATAGCTCTGATACCAAGTTGAAATTTGTAATTTCAGGTAAACTAGAGGAAAGTATGGTGTATTCACATTGGAAAATGAAGACTACAAGCATTCCCTTACATACAGGGTGAGAAGGCAATTAAGTTCAGTAATACTTAATGTAAATTACAATTAACCTAATCTCAATATATATAAGTCTAACATCTCTTTTCTTTTTGTCTTTTCTTTTTTAACTTGAGTACAGGGGGAAGTTGGAGTAACTCCTCCAAGTACGAGAACCAGATAAAGATAGAGAAAAACAGCTCACTCTTGATTTTAGGGGACCAGGCCACGTTAAGTGCCGTTGACTTGTAGTTAGTTCCAGTCGTTTACTGTTTAAAGTTTGATTGTTTTTTTTCTTTTGTCAAAAAAGTTTGACTGATTTAGGAGTGAAAAGAGATGATCCATTTTTTCAGTAACGAAGTCTTTTAGCTTATTATCATCCCGGAGGTTGGATTAGTAATATAAGCTTACTCTTAAGTGACATGGAGTCCCACTAGTCATGAGTATGTCGCCCCTCGATGATCATCATCACGATGTTTTGGTTGGTTCCTTTGCAACGTAAATTTGATCATACCGTGGCATAGGATTACCACAACTCTAGTCCTACTAGCACAATGGCGTAATAATAGCGATAAACTCTTTCAGATGCAACACAAATATTTTATGGTGAATGTGGAACTCCAACAATAATGTTTAGAGGTCAGTGTTGACGCCTGAAATTTTTTTTCGATAATTTAGGTAATCTTTATGTGAAAATAATAAAAGACATATCTAATAAAACATAAATAAATAAATAAATGATAAGAGGGGCTTAATTGGGTCTTAGTCTAGTTTGTGCAGCCCGCAAAAGTTATCCATAGACCATTCGCGGCCCAAATCCACCAATGTAAAAAGAACGCATCACATAAATAAACTTAGCTGTGTCAACAAGATTCTGTTTCCTTTGTGAAAAAAAGAAAGATAACAATTGAATAATTATTTATGATCAATGTATCTTTTTTTTCACTATCAATAATAATTATGCATCCACATTTTTATGACCGATGTATTTTTTTTTTCATTCATTCATCTTTACAAATAATACAAATAATTGATTTAAAAGTATTTATTTTTCACAAAATAAATTAAAATTAATGCCCGATGTGTGGCCCAAGTAAGAAAGCACAGGCCTCTCTCTCTCTTTTCACCCCCGTGTCGCCGATCGCCGAAGTCGAAAGAGATGTCACAGCCGAAAGCTAAAAAACACAGAATCGAGAGATTCTTTTGGGCGCTTCTTCTACGCGGACGCCGATCTCCTGCGACGCTGCCGCCGCCAAGACATCGCCGTTTGCGGCCAAAGACAGGCTCCGAGGGATGTACATCATTGCTTCGTTTATTGAGCTGAATCCGAGGTTTGTGATTTAAGGTTTCGAGTGAGCGTAGAAATGGTGATGTTGGATCTGTTGCTAGGAGTTCAAATGCGTTCCGATGTCATTGCAATTGTCTGGATCGGAATTGACGCTTCGATTATGACTCCGTGTTCTGTTTTTGAACTGATCACCGGCGTTCGTTAAAATGCCCGAATGGAATTCGGAATACAATTTCGAGAAGCATTATTATGCTTAGTGTTTGGAATGATTGTTGTGTAATATAACCTGTTCGACTCATTAACAGCGTCTCTGTTTCCAGTGATTTTAGACTATGGCCCAGATGTCCACATGCCATGGCTACTTGATTTGTTGTTCAAATCCATCCATGTATGTCGTCTCTGATCCTGATATTTTGCCATGCATATAGATTCATTTAATCAATTATCTAGATAAGCAAAGCATGTCGACTTACACCACAAGTAACGTATACTCCAAGGGGCCATGAATTCGTTTTGGCATCTGACTAGTTATGGTCGCCTAATTTAGATTATGCTTGCTGGTTGTGTATTCTCTTGCTCGGCTGATTGGTATTGTAGTCTTAATTTGGTATTACTTTAACGATGTTTGATAATTTTGCACTCTTGAATTCAAATGCAATCGTGAATTTCCTTGAGCTGTCCCATAGGCTAATTGAGGATCTCTTAATTGCACTGATTGCTATTCGTCATAGTGGCCAGGGAAGCTTTCGTATTGATAGGATAGGATAGCGAATTTCTCAAGCGGCAGATGCGCCTATTATCTTGCATTATAATGTGATTTTGTTTTGAGATAATATGAAGGTAGAACCATTTGTTGTGCAAAATACATGAACTGGTGAATTCTGACCAGGGTAAAGAGGAGAGATGTCTTACTCTTGAATCTATTGATAGTCTGGAAGGTCTTACCTTAGACAGATTAGCTCTTTGCCATGAACTAACATTAAGAAGAATGAATAAAGAATCATGATGTACGAACAGATTACGCCCTTTTGGATACCTAATCTTGCACTGCAGTTTCCCGCTTTGTTTGGAGGGCGATAAGTGGGATCAAGTTTTCTTTGTCTCTTAAACCTCAGAGCTATGCTTTTTACTATTTTGTTGAATCCGAGGTCTTAATGCCATGAAGTATAGCAGTTACCACTCTTTTGAATTTCATTCAAGACCAGCGGACCACTTTAGAAAAAAGCTGGTCTTCTTATGCTGAGTATATTAGCCAGCATTAATCTGAGAGAAGCCTGTTTGAAATTGAGGGAACATTACCATAAAAACAGAGAGCAGTGAGGTGTTTGGTGAGTGCTTGTGCATATATGCGTGTAAACGAGTGAAGAGTAACGAAGTGAGTATTTTTGAGCTATTCAACCAAAAAAAGAAAAGTATTTTTGAGCTAAATCTTCATTGCACCATGTTGACATCTTCTCCGCTTGCTATTTATGCTTTGAGATTGTAAAAAATATCAGTTCTCCTTTCATTGATGGAAAATTGGTCGTTCATCTTCAAAAGGTACAAAAAAAAAAGAAAGATATAAAATAAATCGATGGTGAGAAATTACTAGTTTCGATTAGGGAATTGAGTCTTAAGAATAGCTTTAGTTCAATTTCATTTAGTTCATATTCATTTAGTATAGGAAGTTACTTTTAGGGTAAAATGAATTTTAGTTAGCTTTCTTTAC
Source organism: Eucalyptus sideroxylon x Eucalyptus melliodora (assembly GCA_016097485.1). NCBI lineage: Eukaryota > Viridiplantae > Streptophyta > Magnoliopsida > Myrtales > Myrtaceae > Eucalyptus > Eucalyptus sideroxylon x Eucalyptus melliodora. The sequence goes on along the minus strand of CM027828.1, from coordinate 72,962,045 downwards.
ATGAAATACGTAACGAAGAAACTTTAAAAATTGAAATATAGAAAATGTCAAAAAATTAATGAAAAATAAAAAGATAAAAAAATCTTTAGAATTTATGTTAGGTTTATCTTTAAGGAGCAGTTCATTTAGCCTTTAGCTTCATTAGTGAGAGTTTAAATAGGTAATTTCTCGTAGCATACTTAGACCTCATTTTGATTTATGGGATTAGCTCAAGGGTTGTTAGACAACGAGGCCACATAGGTTTTTTTGCCTGGCTGTTATCGGGTTACTTACTATCTTCAATGAATTGATTGTAATTCTTTTATATTGTTTTTCTATGTTGTGATTTGCTTGTTTTTATTGAATAGTTAGATTACATTTAGGACCATAAATAAACACAAAAACATCGCATGGAGACTTAGCATACGAAAATTGTATTTATTTATGATCCTAAAACTTGTTAAGTTGGTGCAATCAAATACTTCCGTGAATTTTGTCTAATTTGACTATAAAAAAATGCTGACGTGATTTTTTTTTTTGTTATTTTTAATCTCCCACATGGCATCTTATAGCGGCAAGATTGACTAAAGTACTAAAATGATGTCATTTTAGTTAAAATCTTAATTATTTTACACATGATCTTAATCAAATCAGATTAAAAAGGTCCAAAAGTTTTTCAAACAAAGTAAAAAAGCAAAAAGAGAAAAAGAGAAAAGTTTACAGGCACGAGAGCCAGGCTCATTGCCTCTAGGCCACCATCCCACTGCCACAAAGGATCGGCGGGCGTCGGCAATGATCGGCGAGGGCTGCCAGCAACCCTTGTCGGCCCCCGTCAACCATTGCCGATGCGCCCCGGCCTTTCCAGCATGGGCGACAGTCCACAGACGGAGAATCTGGCCTCTTCCACCGGTTGTTTTTATTTTTCCCATTTTTGTTTTTATTTTTTTTTTTTAATTTTACCCTTTTTTTTTTCGTTTAGTTTGTCTTTTTGTTTTTGGAAAAGTTAAGATTTTGTGTAAAAAGAATTAGGATTTATACCTAAACGAAGTCTTTTTTAGTACTTTAGTTAATCTTAATGACACAGAACGCCATGTAGGAGGAAATAAAAGAAAAGAAAAATCATCATTTCTCATTAACCAAATTGAATGGAGTTAATGGAAGATTTAATTGCACTAATTTGACAAGTTTTAGGATTTGATTATACTTTTTGAAAGTTTAAACTCAATTGCAATTTTCTAATAAATTTTACTACTTGTAGTGCATTTTTCCCATCATTGTTCTTTTTAGTCTTGCCATTTGCACTTGTTAGACCAATATTCAAATAAAGATCTCTTCAAAAGGAGAAAAATGTCACGTAGAGAGAAAATGGCTGGGACCTAGAAAAGGCTTTCAGGAAAATAGAAGAGGAGACTACTCATCAGTGCATGAAGACTTTTGCAGATGGTTCTCTCGCTACACACGATGAGTCATCGCTACTACACCTAAGGGTAGGCAAGTGCATCTTTCATGTGGGGTTCGTAAACTCCTCTTTGCTTTTTCCTTTTGTCGGGTTTTCGCTTCATGAGAAGTAGATCGTGGAAGCAGGGTGTTTGATAGCAATGGGCTTTGGCGACAATCACTTGCCAACGAAGATTGGAAGGTGAAGCTCTCTGAGGATAAGTCTTAAAATCTCAACCTTCTGTCAATTTCAATTGTAATATTCCTGTCGTGGGAAGTAGGGAGAATCTGCCTCAGTTGAGGACCGTTGGTCTCCAGCTCAGGATTACCTATAAACTCATCTTTCCTGGATCACAATAGGGTGCTCACCCATTCATTCCAATGTTTTCAGGTTCTTCAGCTAGCTAGCAGCTAGTAGGATGAGAGCAACGTCGATAGGAATTTGGTAATTGGATTGTGGATACTGTTGGGTATGAATTGTGTGTGTTTGAAAATATACGTTGGGTTTATTTGAGTTTGGAGATGTGTATACATCATCTTTGATATAATTTTAGAAACTTTGATCTTGTGACCAACACTCTGTTGATCAAACATATGGATGTATATATATTTTGATGGTAGGTTTAAGTTGGTTTTGTTTTAGGCTGTGTCTTTCATATAAGAAGATGGCTGTGTGATCCCCCTAAATTTTTTTGAAGTTGGGGTGTGATATTGGCTATGGTGATGATGGTTACTGTGGAGGGCGTGACGGCTATGAGATTTGTGACATATGTGGGTGTCGCGACCTACCTTCAGGAGGAGGGAATATGTTTAGAGGTATTGCCTAAAGGACTGGCCTAAGGCCCATGATTAGACGCAGGCTCTCCCATGACGTTGGGGTATTTTTAAGAATTTTGTAACAATGAGTCGCCACTAGCCTATTAGGGTCAGTTAGAAATCATGAGGTATGATAGTGTACCTCACTTCATACGCAACCAGAGAATCTAGAGTCGGAGATTTGATTATATTAATTGATCAATTAGTGTCATTTTAGTATCTCATCTTGTTCATCTTGTTCATTTGAAAAGAAATGATCTTTGTCAGGTAGTTTGGATTGATTTTATACTTATCCACTAACATGTGAAGTGTTCATGTACATGCGCAATCATCAAAATAACAATCGGCAATAACATTAAATGAATTGTAAGAGAATTAAACACCTAGCATTAAGAGAAAAATAAATGACAATCCTAATTAGACCAAAGGGGAACCATAATCATCGTGTCGTAAACGTGTAATCAAGAGCAATTGTATTCGAGGATAATTAGAATCCTAAGGTGAAGCCATGCGGGCTTGTTCAAATTTTAAGCACAATCTTAAGCCAATGATTTCCCCACATCTTTTAAGAGAAAATTGTCCAAGAATTATTTTAAAGCTTTTCAGGGAACTCTAAAACAAAGTTGGAATTTTTTGGATTTTTGAAAATTTTTTGAAATTTTTGAAATTTTTAATATTCTTTATTATTTCCTGAATTTTTTGGATATTTTTTTTTTTAATATATGAAAAACAATTCGGACCGGGTCAAAAGACCCAGCCTTGCTAAACCGGCCCGGACCCCATTGGTCCTGGTCGTTTTAAAAAAAACAGGCCGCCCCCAAGGCCTACTCGAAATAAACAAAAATAAGGCCCACGAAAATCCTTTCATCGAAACAGCCCATTCCCAATTTTTGCTCTCAGCCCAACTTTTCATTTCAGCTCCTAACCTCACCAGCCCACTAACCAAACTAAAATCACAGCCCATTTTCTATTTCTATATATATATTTTTTCTTTTTTTTTCTTTTTTATCCTTTTTTTGCGTTTCTCTTTTTCTTCATTTTCTTTTAATCTTATTTATTTATTTATTTTTATTTCTGGTCTTCTTCTTCTGGTCTTCATAAAGCCCGCCACGACGTCTTCACGCAGCCCCTTCCGTCCGACGATTTCCTCCACCGAACCAGCGCCAACGAAAGTCATCTCCAGCGAAAGTTCACCGGTGCTTGGACCACCATCGCCCATTGGTCATACCGCTCGACCGGCGGCGACCGCCGCCGGCCAACTTTTCCGACGACCGATAATCCGTTCACTGGAGCAAAGAAAACCCTCACTCTCCCGACGACGCACGATTATTTCGCGAAGACCACGCCAAAACACAGTGATCACGCTAACAAAAGACATGATTCAGCAGCTACGTATGCAAGCACGGATCGATTCTAAGCTAAAACACGAACTGACTTTTCGGATCTCTCTGAGGCATTTTGTCGAACAGTTGGGGTGCACTACCAAATTTAAAGGTTTCCGGCTCAACCGAGCCTCGAACGAGCCTTGGGGGTCTCGAACACAACATACAAGGAACATGGGAACGAAATGCAAGGGCGACGGAGGCCGGAGCTTGCGCAAGCTGGACGGCCGCAAGCTCCGGCCCGGTGCGCCTAAAATGGAGCAAGGAGGGAGCCGAACCTACCTGGTCAGCTCGAGGACGTCGCCGGGAAGGTCTTCGAACAAGCCCGTGCGTGACTAAGCCGCTCTCGGTTGCTCGTATCGCTCTCTCAGTTCGCCGGCTCTCTCCGCCAGATTCGAGCTTCTCACCCTCGGCCTTTCTCTCGGACTTCCCCTTTCCCCTCTGCTTTCTCTCCCCTTTTTGTTCCCTTTTTCTTCTGCAGGTCGTCGCGTGAAGACCCATGCCGTGCCAGCTGCCGATCAGGCTGCTCCCGACCCGCGGATCACGCTGGCCGCCTGCCAACCCGATCCCCCTGCTCCTCTATCGCTGCTCCTCTGTCGCTGTGCTGCTGCTCCTCTGTTCTCTGCAGGTCGTCGCGCAAGGGAGGAAGACAGCTGGGCGTGGGCTGAAGAAAGAAGTTGGGCCGGGCTGAGGGGGAAAGAAGGCTGGGCCCGGCCCAGCGCGAGGGAAAAAGAAAAGGAAGGGCGCTGGTCGGGCCAAGGCCAGATCCGGCCCGACCCGACATTTTTTTAAAAATTAATTTTTAATTAATTAAAAAATTTTGTAACTAATTTCTAATCTTTAATACTATTAAGTATTACGTAAAGTGATAAAATTTAGGTATCAACAGTGGGGTTGTGATAGAGACAATGAAGTTGGTAATTGTTGTCGTCAAGATTGTCTTGGGAATTGCAAAAGGCACGATAAATTTGATGAATTTCACTGAGGTACAAATTCTTAGTTTTGATGGATATTGAACTGCGTGGGAAGTAATTGGTTGGCTTGGAAACCGAATAAAAAATTTTATTATGAGGATATCCCAGAAATTGAAGGGCAGAGCTTTCTTATGGTGGGATAAATTGAAGGAGTAATGTTTCAGAGAAGGAAAATCACCCGTGACTTGCTAGAAGATGCGTAGGTTGTTGTAATGTTGATGTTTGCGTAGGAATAACGAGGAATATTTGTTTGTTCGGCAAGATCAAAGGTATGTACAACGGGAAAAGAGCATTGGTGATTATACGAGGCTCGTTTTACAGAATTTATGTTGATGTTTGCCTAGGAATAACGAGGAATATTTGTTCGTTTGGCAAGATCAAAGGTATGTACAGCGGCAAAAGAGCATTGGTGATTATACGAGGCTCGTTTTACAGAATCAATGTTGATGTTTGCCTAGGCATAACGAGGAATATTTGTTCGTTCGGCAAGATCAAAGGTATGTACAGCGGGAAAAGAGCATTGGTGATTATATGAGGCTCATTTTACAGAATTTCCAAGACCATGCATATCTATGCTTGTTTCAGATGTTCTTGAAGGCAACCCCTCAAAGGCCGATGGTCGTGATTTACGAGCCTAGAATGTCATTTACGAGCCTCAACACCAAGATATTGGGATCTTCGAATTTTCATTTGAAATGGTAGGTGATTTTGAACTCGAACATTTGTATCAAGTTAGTGATGATTTTTGCTATAGCAGAGAGATTGAAACTGATGCAAATCATGAAATCAGGTTTTTTGTGATAATATGGAAGTTGTTGAAGGAGGAAAGCTAGGATTTCCTATAGGAAGTTGATTTTTTGTAATGCCTGAAATGGAGGGAACCTAATAATATTGGTAGAAATCTTTTTATCAAACCAAGAGCTTTTGATTGATTTCGTAGATGCGATTCGGAGAGATCTGCTTAATGATCATATAAACCTGATTTTAAAGACTGAAGACGGTAAAATGAGTGAACACAAGTTAAAACTTGTAAATACACATAGAGCGTTATAGAGAAAACTCTCAACTTTCTATTAATTTCAAAGGAGAAGCTCATTACAAAAAAGAATAATACGAACATAAATAGTCTAAATTTCCTAATGATTCACTAATTAAAAATAATTGGAAAGCTATTAAAAGAAGTACATAAAATCTCTTAACAGATTATCTAGAATCTAATTACCCATATCATAAAAAACATCAACCGAATGGGGCAACTCGGCTACTCCCTGAAGATTGTCACATCTAGGGATGTGGAGTTCCCGCAGACGAGAAAGGCAGGATATACTTTGAGGTAGGCCGGAAATACGAGTGTCGGACAGTTTCAGGATTACCAAGGACGACAATTTACAAATGTTAGAGGGGATTATCCCCTCTAAACTCTGGCACGAGGAAAAATCTACCTCTTCCAGCTTTTGCAAATGCAGAATAGCTTGAGGGAAGTTCTGTATGAAAGTACCCCTCATCCTAAGCACTTTCATAGCTTTCAAATTCTCAAGTGAAGGAGGTAACTCCTGAATCACAGTGTTCGATAAATCCAGGAGTTGCAGTGACCTGAGATTTCCTATTCCATCCGAAAGATTGAATAGCCTCTGGCAGTTGTTCAGAGATAGCGTGTTCAATTTCTTCAATAATCCGATGGACTCCGGGAGGGTACAGATTTCAGTGCCAGATAAATCCAGGAATTGTAGTGAACTGAGTTCCCCTATTTCATCTGGAAGATTCGATAGCCCTTTGCAGTTCTTTAGAGACAGTGTCTCCAGATTGTTCAGTGGTCCGAAGAACTCCCCAAAGGTAACAATTCCACTGTTGTCTAGAGCGAGATGTTTGAGAGATGGCAAGGGCAGGATCATATTAAATAGGTCAGTCAGCTCTTTACAATTGCGAGCGGTGAGAGTTTTAAGCATCTTCATTTGGTGATTAATCGTCATCATTGGGAATTCCCATGGCCTCTTCGTTTGGAAATTAATCCGTGAAATGGAAGTTCCATCGATCAGCAGCTCTTTCAAGGGTATCGTGGAATCCACATATGGCAATTCACGAAGGAGACTGCATCCCTTCACATTCAGAGACACCAACTCCGTCAGATTACTAACTGATGGATCGATAACTGCTAAATTAGAGCAACCTTCCAGAATAAGTCTTTTCAGCTCCATTGAACCAGGAAATTTTGGAGTGGCAGTCAATTGGACACAACCAGTGAGTTTCAAAACTTTCAGTTTCCTTGCCTGCTTGATTGACGGGATATAAAATAGTACTTGTTTAGTTCCTGAGAAATTTGTCATCAAACGAAAAATTCTTTAAGATAGTAAATTCATTCCATACCTGCTTAAGCAGCTCCCAACCTCTCCAGTCTCTGTCAACCTGACTGCCCGACAAATCAAGAATCACCAAGTTTTGCAAATTCAGATTTAGCTCTGATTGAATGTCAAAAATCCTAGGGCTCCCTTGCCAATCAAGCCACCTTAATCGCAAAAAATGATTCTGAAAGTTTCCTCGAATATCAGCTTGATCCAGCTTGAGGAACCTCAAGTTCTGTAAACCATCAAAATGATCACATTTAAAACTGGTATTCCCTTCAGATCTGTCAGCAAACTTGAGCCTGAGGGCTTCAACTTTCTTGGTACCCTGTCAATCAAGCAAAACAAAATAAACTTAAAAGAAATGGAGCCATCTCTCAGCATCACACTTGATGAATAATTGAACGACAAGGATCAATAACAGTATCAATTGGCATCTAAAGAAGAACAGATGTGGCGCAGTGCTCGCAGAAGTTACCTTCCTTCCTATTAATACATCCAGTGCCTCTTCGTGGTTCCACAGCCTACTGCGCTGGCAAGGTTCATTCTTGTTTTCACTCTTGACAATTTCCCTGCCAAAGGCCTTCAGTATTCCCCGCATGCATAGTTCTTTATCCTCTCCGATTTCCACCAAAGACCTGGCACGAAGAGATAGAATCGACATACAAGGAGAATACTCACAGTGTTCCCACATGTAATGGGGGATTCTCTTGTCCATTCCGTTGAAGAAGCATGCTATATCAAGAAATATCTGCTGTGCATTCTCATCTAGGGTGGTATAGCTCTTGAGGAAGGCTTCTTGGACCCTCTCATCAGGAGCGTCTTTCAACTGAATCAGTTTTTCCATCCACACCTTTTTGCTTTTTCCGAACAGAAACCCACCTACCTTCTCGAGCGCCAAAGGAAGCCCGTCAGTAGCAGCAACGATATTCGTTGCCAGCTCCTTGAATTCCTCAGGGGAAGAATCCCTTCCAAAAGCATGCCAACAGAATAATGTCAGAGGTTCAGCTTGTTGCATCGTTCTAAGACCAAACTTCTCCGCACCCTTGACATTTTTAAGGACGTCATCTTTTTGGGATGTCACAATGACTCTGCTCCCCGGGCCCAACCAATCAAGCTCTCCGACTAATGCGCTGAGCTGTTCATGGTCCTTCACATCGTCAAGGAGAAGAAGGACCTTCATGGCGCGAAACCTGTCCTGAATATGTGTCAGAGCATGGTCAGAACAATCAAACTTTTGGGCATTTCCCTTGTGGAGGTGGGAAATCAGTCTGTTTTGCACAGACACGATGCCGTGATCTCTAATTTCTTCTTGGAACTTTTCAAGAAAGCTACAGGCATCAAACAGATGGTTAAGTTTATTATAAACACATTTCGCCAGCACCGTCTTACCAACCCCGGGGATGCCATGTATTAACACCTTTTCACATGTGTCTCCAATTTTAACCTCTTCCCCATTGCGGCAGTCAACCTTCAGCTTTGCCATTATTTCTTGCACATGAGGATTGACTCCAACTAATTGTTTCGGCAAAATTAGGTCCCTCGTCCGCAGCATCTGCTCAACTTTGCGGACAATTAGCTTTATGAATTCACCATGTGTCCTGCCAAAATGTATATGGAATAAAAAGGACATGAAAGAGGAGGATTGAAAGCGGAAGAAAACCTATTTATGCATGATGCAGCCTTTGTCATCATTATAATAACGAATATATTATTGGATATGATTTGAAACTAGTTAATCTTAAAGCCAAAGTAGGTAAGATACATGAGAAAACGTAATCTCAGAACAGAGCACGTCATGGAAATTACTTTTCTTGATTTTCGTGGAGATGGTATCCCGTCAAGTCTCCGATCTGTTGGAGGGCAGACTTCCAGGGATTAAGGATACTGTCATCTCTGCCGCGCTTCTTGTGCTCATTCAAGGCCCTCTCGAAAGGGCCCGTGCAGTAGCGTACATCCGACGGATTGACATAGTAGAAGATGGGGATGATGGTGTGATTCTTCCCGTCCATGCACTTCACCATTTTCTTCAATTCCATGAGACAGCTCTTGCTGGACGCGTATTCCTTGGAGATGACGGGTATTGATATCTTGGACTGCTCGATCGCCTGGATCAGCTGGGGGTTCATTTCTTTGCCTATCTCCAGCTCTTCCTCATCCCTAAAGACACGAATCCCAACATCAGTCAAGCTGGTGTACAGGAAATCCGCAAAGTTCCTGCGTGTGTCTGGCCCTCTGAAACTCAGGAACACTTGGTAGTCTGGCTGTGGAGACATTGATGAGGAAGGATTGCCAACGTGACTGATGTCCATTGTTTGTGTAGCAGGTCTCAACAAAAACGTATAATGGCCCTCTGAAACTCAGGAACTCTTTTCTTTTTCTTTTTCTAGGGGTCAATAGACGCGCACATACTTTGGAATGGACCATCCTCACACTTTATAGACCAGAGTCGACTCGGTTTTGGGAGAGCAAATCGACTGTTGACTGGTCGGTGGCAGTGGCGCTTTAGGATTAGTTTCTGAACATTTCTTTCCCTCTTCTTATTACCCATGTTTTTATTCTGTTTTCATTTTTTTCTTCCAAACGAGGAAACAACTTATGAAAATAGAACAATAAAATCCAAAAACCTATTCATTGTTTTATTTGTGAGGGAAAAAAGAGATAATTACCAAATCAATTTTAAATCTATTTTACGGATACCAATTTAATCATAGACTTTTCAATTTTACTAATATAGTCCTAAATACTTGCGTGGAATTCCAATGTAATCATTTCCACTAATTGCTAATAGAAAATTCTAACGTGGTGTCTAGTCATTGCCAGTGGTCCTACGTGTTACACTAATAAATTTGATGAATTTGATGTACGAATTCTTAGTTTGATGCATATTTTGTTGCATGGGAGTTTTTGGTTGGCTTGCAAAACTAGATAGTTATGGATAAGTGTACCGAAAATACTAAGACCTATCATGAAAATATAATTGAATTCTAAAGTTTTCAAAAGTTGCAATCAAACTGTAAAATAAGTAAAATTTGTGTAACCAATTCATGTCGCTTTTTCTTATTACTTTCTTGAAACGCTTGAAGCTGACATAATACCCATTAAGTGCCACATTGGGAAAAAAATTGGAAAATGTATAAAAGAAAAGAAGGATTAAAATTTAAAAAAGAAAAAGAGAATTAAAAAAGAAATAAAAATAAACAAGCTAACATTTAAATAATAATTTAAACAAAAATCCCACCACCAAGGCTGAATGGGCGAGTTCAATGAAGCTCGAGGGACCCTCGTTCTGAGCATGATCAAGCTCGAGAAGCCATGGTCACAATCTCTAAATCTCTTTTGCTACACGAGCTTAGTGAAGCTCGAGCGGTGGCCATTGCAGCTCTGTCTCCATCCCTCTGTTACTTCGCCCCTCTGTATCTCCCCAAATTCACAAACGCTGTGACAGAGGTAATCCAGTTTTCAGAGAAGCTGATTCGATCGCTACCAACCCCAAAAATAGAGGTGTATCAGGCTTTATCCATTTCTCCCTCCTTCATCCTCATTAATCAATCGACAAGTTGGGGGAGGATTTCGAAGACCTGATTGCTTTAATACCAAATCAAATCTGCAGACAGAGTTACTGTTTGAGGAAGAAAACGAAGAAGATGAAGATTCCGACTTCGAATTCACTTGCCTCAACATGGGTGGTTTGCCAGTCTCGGCCGACGATGTCTTTAACAACGGCTAGATCCGCCCGGTTTTCCCTCTCTTCAAACGAGACCTCATCTTTGCCAAAATCCGAGCCGTTAATGGAAGCAAGGGTCGTTAGAGGGGACTTATTGCAACTAAACGGCCCGAATCATGGAGGAGATGTTATCGATAATGTAATTTTTTATTGTGGAAATTCAAAAACAGGGAGTCTTTGGTGTTCATTATTTTCCATAACGAAACTACTAAAAATAATTGTTGCAGAAACCAAAGAGATGAATGAATCCGATTTCCCTCCCTTGACTCACTTTTCTTTTTGTTTAGAGACCCACTTTTCGGGTTTCGACTCCCACGCACTGCAAGAGGCGGGGCGCAGAAGTCGAGTGAGTATAGAGTAGGAATAAAGTAGGATTGACAAAAAAAAAAAAAAAAAAAAAAAAAAAAAGAGACCCACTTTTCTGTAACATGTATTATTTAACAAGGATAGAATACAATGTACCTTCTCATAGGTGAAAAGATGACCAGACTCCATTTATATAGACAATCAATACGTGCCTTTCATCAAAGCGCATTCTATCTTCATAAGAGTCGCACCTCTTCGAAAGAATTATAAATTCCTCATAAAAATTGCACCTTTTAATGAGCGTTGCAACTTCTCATAACTAATATTTCTTTCATAGCATTTAAATAATTATTAAATCATTAATTAATAATATCATATAGGCCACAATAATTCTTACAAGAGATGCCACCCTCGCTAAGGAGTAGTCGGAAGGGCAACTTGATCGGATCCTCGAAATTGTGGCTGTTTCGAGACTTCTTGCCGCGAGCAAAGCAATGGCAGGGACTCCCTCATGCTAAACCCTCCTTCTTGAGCTTTGTCGAGCTCGGCCAATCGGCTATGGCTGCTGTATATATATATATATATATCTATTCTTACCCTTTTTTTTTTCTTTTTTTTTTCTCTTTTCTTTTTTGAATTTTTTATAATTTTTCTTTTTGCTTTAAACTAGAAGTTCTTTCTGATGTGGTGCCCGCCAAACTCCACATCGTTGCCACATGTTTTAAAACGGTATTAAATTCCATTGGCTAAATTGGACAAAGTAAAAGAGGGACTTAATTGCACGAATTTGACAGGTTTTATAACTTGATTGCACATTTTATAAGTTTTAAGACTCAAATGTATTTTCGCGACAAATTTTAGGATGTTTGGTGTATTTATGCCTATTTTTTATGACATCGATATCTTAGAAACTAGAAGAGTGAAATTGGTGAAGAATAAATTGAAGGCACAGCTTTGTTACGGTGGGGTAAATCGAAGGAGCAACGTTTGAGAGAAGGAAAATTACACGTCATCACTTGATCGAAGATATGTAGGTTGTTAAAATGTTGATTTTTGCCTAGGGATAACGAGGAATATTTGTTCGATCGGCAAAATCAATGGTATGTACACTTGGAAAAGAGCATCGTTGGTTACACGAGGCTCGTTTTACAGAATTTTCAAAGTCAACCCGTCAAAAGCTGATGGTCGTGATTTACGAGCCTCTACACCAAGATATTGAGATCTTACAATTTTCATTTGAAATGGTAGATGATTTTGAACTTAAACATTCATTTCAATTTAGTGATGATTTCTGCGATAGCAGAGAGTTGAAATTGATCCAAAAATAATCATGAAATGATGCTTCTCTTGATAAAATAGAGGTTGTTGAAGAAGGAATGCTAGGTTTTTTGTCTTTTTATTGGAAGTTAACTTTGTGATGCCTGGAATTGATGGATCTATCTTTTTATTTGGGAAAATTATTTAAAAAGTCATAAATTTATTGTATTTTTGTCAATTCAATTATAAATATTTTCATTTTGCCAATAGAGTTCAACCGGCTAATTTTAGCCAAAATTTGCCACCATGGACACTAGGCGTGCTTGGCCAAAATATTTAACAATATTTCAAATTTTTAAAACTTTTTTATTATTTTTTGAATTTTGAATTTTTATTTTTCCTTATTTTTCCTCTTTTTTATTTTTATTTTTATTTTTCCTTTGTTGGCAAGGGTCACTTACCGCTATCGACCATGCAGGCCTCAATGGAAGCAAAGGCCCTTGACCATGGTTGGCAAGGCCATGATGGCCTCACCCAAACTTACACGGCTCTGCTGCCCATGACCCTCGCTGGCAAAGAAAAAAAAACAAAGAAAAAAGGAATATAAAAATCAAAATTCAAAAAATACTAAAATATAATTAAAAGTTGTCTATTGTCAGCGCCAACCATGACATGTAATTGGTCGATGTCTATTTCAACGAATTCTAACCAAAATTGGTCAAAAAGATTCAATTGGCTAAATTGAAAAGTTGAAGATTGAATTGACAAAATTGTAATAAGTTTAATACTTTTTGAACAATTTTACCATCAAATTTGATTGGAATCTTTTCTCAAAGCAACAACTGTTGATTGATTAGGTAGATGCGATTCCAAATTTTGAGAGTATTACGAGACATTTGTTTTATGATAAGAAAATCCAGCACTCGAGTCGCAACTCGTAACATGCATGAAGCACAACTGAGAAAAACTCCCAATTTTCTATTAATTCACAGGTTAAGCCCATTACAAAAGAGTACCACACGAATATAAACCCTGATGATTCAGTAATAAAATATAATTAGAAAGCTATTGGTGAAACATAAAATCTGTTTCTGCTGTCCGGAAGATTGTCGCATCTGGAGATGTGGATTTCTCGGAGACGAGAGAGGCGGGAAATACTTGGAGGTAGTTGGCCAGAAATCCGAGTGTCGGACAGTTTCGGGATTGCCAAAGACGACAATCTCCCAATGTCGTCGGGGATTTTCCCCGCTAAGCTCCAGCATGACGTGAAATCTATCTCTTCCACCTTCTCCAGATTTAGTATATCTCAGGAAACTCCCCTATGAAAACTCCCGTCATGAGCACTTTCGTATCTTTCAAATTCTTGAATGAAGGAGGTAAGTCTCGAATCAGAGTGCCAGATAAATTCAAGAATTGCAGTGACCTGAGCTCCCCTATATCATCTGGAAGATTGGATAGCCTCCTGCAGTCCGTGAGAGACAGTGTCTTCAGTTTCTCGAGCGATCCGATGGACTCCCCGAGGGTGACAATTCCAGTCCCGTCTAGAGCGAGATATTTGAGAGACTTCAAGTATGGGAGCTGATCGGATAGGTCAGTCAGGTGGCTACACTTGCAAGCACTGAGAGTTTTGAGCATCGTCATGGAACCCTTTTGGAAATTAATCCGTGAAATGGAAGTTCCATCGATCAGCAGCTCCTTCAAGCCTCTCATGGGACTCAAATCTGGCAATTCACGAAGGCCACGGCAGCACTTCACATTCAAAGAAACTAATTCCTCCAGATTACCAAGTGATGGATGGATTTTTCGAATAGGGGAATGTTCCAGAATAAGTCTTTTCAGCTCCACTGAAGCAGGAAATTCTGGAGTAGCAGTCAATTGGGCACAACGAGTTAGTTTCAAAACTTTCAGTTTCCTTGCCTGCAAGATAAATAGGACGTCTTAGTAAATGTAGAGTTCCTGAGAAATACATAGTCAAAAGTAAAAATGCATGAAGATAGTGAATTCATTCCATACCTGCTTAAGCAGATCCCATCCTCCCCAGTCTTCTTGAACTTCACTACATGACAAATCAAGAATCACCAGTTTTGGCAAATTCAGATTTAGCAATTTAACGTCGAAATTCTTATGGCACCCTTGCCAATCAAGCCACCTTAAGCTCGAAAGACGATCCCCAAAGTTTCCCCGAATATTAGCCTGATCCAGCTTGAGGAACATCAAGTTCTGTAAACCATCAAATTGATCACATCCAAAACTGATATTCCATTTGGATGGGTCATCAAACTTGAGCCCGAGGGCTTTGACATTCTTTGTACCCTGTCGATCAAGCAAAGCAAAATTAACTTGGAAAAATGGAGCTGTCTTTAGCATCACACTTGACAAATAATTGAACGAGAAGGATCAATAAGTGCATTAATTGGCATCTAAAGAAGAAAAGATGTGGCGCAGTGCTCGCAGAACTTACCTCCCTTCGTCCTAGTACATCCAGTGCTTCTCTGTGGTTCCATAGCCTACTGCGTCTGCAAGGTTCATTCCGGTTTTCATTCTTGACAATTTCCCGGCCAAACCTCTTCAGTATTTCATGCATATGTAGTCCTTTATCCTCTCCGATTTTTATGAAAGACCTGGCTTGAAGAGCTCGAATCGTTCTAGAAGGAGAATACTTACAGTCATCCCAAATGTAATAGGGGATTCTCTTGTCCATTCCTGTGAAGAAGCATGCTATATCGAGAAATATCTCCTGTGCATTCTCATCTAGGTCGGCATAGCTCTTCTCCAAGGCCACTTGGACTCTCTTATGAGGAGATACTTTCAATGCAGTCAATGTTTCCCTCCACACTTTCTTCGATTTTATAAGAAACAGAGATGAACCTGTCACCTCGAGTGCTAAAGGAAGCCGGTCAGTAGCATCAACGATAGCTATTGACAGTTCCTTGAATTCCTCACCGGCAGAATCCGTTCCAAAAGCATGCCTACAGAACAATTTCAGAGCTTCATCTTCCTCCATCGGTTCAAGGAAAAAACTTTCTGCACCATTGATGTTTCCAAGGACGTCTTGTCTTTGGGATGTCAGAATGGCCGTGCTTCCCAAGCCAAGCCAATCAAGCCCTCCGACTAATGCACTGAGCTGTTCATGGTCATATACATCGTCAAGGAGAATGAGGACCTTCATGGTGCAAAAGTTCTTCTGAATATGAAGCAGAGCTTCCTCAGAAGAATCAAACTTTTTGGCATTTCCTTTATGAAGGTCGGAAATTAGCTTGTTTTGTAGAGACACGATGCTGTGATGTCTAATATTGGCTTGGATCTCCCCAAGAAAGCTACAGGCATCGAACAGATGATAAAGTTGATTATAAACATATTTGGCCAAAACCGTCTTACCCACCCCGGGGATCCCATAGATTCCTAACACCGTCACACTTGTCTCCCCCATTTTAACCGCTTGCCCTTTGCGGTAGTCAACCTTCAGCTCTGCCATTATGTCTCGCACATGAGAGTCGACTCTGACAAATTGTTTCGTCACGATTAGGTCTTGCTTCTTTAGCTTCTGCTGAACTTGGTGGACAATTTGCTTTGCCACTTTGCCATGAGACCTGCCAAATGTATGTGGAATAAAAAGGACATGAAAGAGGAGGATTGAGAGCAGAAGAAAACCTATTTGTGCATGATGCTGCCGTTGTCATTGCTATAATAGCGAATATGTGATTGGATATCGTTTAAAACTAGTTAATTTTAACGCAAAATCAGGCAAGATACATGAGAAAAGTAATCTCAGGCCAGAGCTGGTCATGGAAATTACCCTTCATTTTTTTCGTGGAGATGGTGTCCCTCCAACTCTCCGATCAGACGCAGAGTGTCATCTCTGTCACGCTTCTTGTGCTCAGCCAAGGCCCCCGCGAAAGGGCCGCTGCAGTTGCGTACATCCGACGGGTCGACATAATAGAAGATGGGGACGATGATGCAATTCTTGTTGTCCATCATGCACTTCACCATTTGATCCAATTCCGGGAGACAGCTCTTGCTGGACGCGTACTCCATGGAGATAACGGGTATTGATACCTTGGACTGCTCAATCGCCTGCATCAGCTGGGGGTCGATCTCTTTGCCACTCTCCATCTCGTCCTCGTTCCTAAAGACACAAATCCCAACATCAGCCAAGCTGGTATACAAGAATTCCGCGAAGCCCCTATGCATCTTCGGCCCTCTGGAGCTCAGGAACACTTCGTAGTCTGGCTGTGTAGACTTTGATGAGGAAGGATTGGTGACATGACTAATGTCCATTGTTTTTTTTTCTTTTTGGCCGGAAATGTCCATGGTTTGTGTAGCAGATCTTGAGAAAACGTGCGAAGGAGCTCGGTCACTACGAACGCGCCCGTACTTTGGATGGACAATCCTCACAATTATAGAACAGACTGGCTTTGGTTTTTGGGCAAGCAAATCCACAGTTGGCTGGTCGGTGGCGGTGGCACTTGATGTTCTCCTCTTTTGGTTGGTTCTGATCTGTATCCGGATTACTTTTTGAACATTTTTTCGCTCTTCTTATCTCAGTTGTTTTTTACTTTGTTTTATTTTTTTCTCCAAATGATGAAACTATTTATGAAAAAAAGAACGATAAAGTCCAAAAACTTATTCATTGTTTTATTTGTGAGGAAAAAAAAGACAGCACCTGTTGATGATACGATAATAGCAATTACTCTATGCATGGTCTACTATCTTCATTCATCAAAAGGAAGGAGTCCACGACCTACTATTTTTAACAAAGGACTTGTAGTCCACCAATGGAATCCAGCACCATTTGAACCAATATATTGTCATGCGTAGGCCAACTGGACTCCATAATGTCTGCAAGCGTGCATGATAAAAAGTTACTAATACGTGTGATTGTGCTATTTTCTCAACCAAAAGCTTAAGTGATAATATGATGGCTGACAGCACGCAAGAGTCTTATGTGCGCCTATCGTGCCGTTTGGCCTTTTATTGGGTGATTTATTATCGTACATTTCGATTATTAGAATATTTAAATAATAAACTACGCCTTTATCAAACAGCTTAAGCTTTTAGAACAGTTAGCAGTGGTCCCATAAAATCTCACATGGTATCAGAGCTATGAGATCCTGAGTTCAAATTTTCCAGGCCCTATTTGCCTCCCCAATTAAATTTCCACGCTTAGTACTAGGCAAAAGACCAGACTAAGCGTGAGGGGGATTAGTACTAAGTGTGAGGGGGAGTGTTAGAATATTTAAATAATAAACTACGCCTTGATTTAACAGTTTAAGCTTTTAGAACAGTTGGCAGTGGTCATACAAAATCTCACAAGGATGAGGCTAAGGGCATGTCTCCCGTTCCATATCACTTAGGGGAGAGTCCTGGAGCTAGTTTATAAA
This sequence comes from Eucalyptus sideroxylon x Eucalyptus melliodora, assembly GCA_016097485.1. Lineage (NCBI taxonomy): Eukaryota > Viridiplantae > Streptophyta > Magnoliopsida > Myrtales > Myrtaceae > Eucalyptus > Eucalyptus sideroxylon x Eucalyptus melliodora. The sequence goes on along the minus strand of CM027828.1, from coordinate 72,944,447 downwards.
AGCTTGGGTCCCTTTAATCTATATAACGCGCTTTAAAGCCGCGAGGACTCAGTGTCCAAAGTGAACAATATTATACAGTGAACCCGAGTCATTACTAATGGTATCAGAGCCAACTCTCGACCGCGTATGGGGGCCATAGCGTGGGCGCTAACAACCCAGACCCGGGATAGTACGGAGGGATGGATTGACATTACCTTGGCAATATGCGAATGAGGCTAAGGGCATGTCTCTCGTCCCACATCGCTTAAGGGGGAGTCCTGAGACTAGTTTATAAAGGCTTGGGTCCCTTTAAGTAAGTATAAGGAAGAACACATGACACATCCCACATCGCTTAAGGGGGAGTCATGGGACTAATTTATAAAGGCTTGGGTCCCTTTAAGTAAGTATAAGGAAGAACACATGACACATCTCCTGTAAGTATTCCAAGCTCTGAGAGAGCAAAAATTATTTGCTATCTCAACAAATGTCGCTTCTTGAGCAAACGCTGCTAACACTTCATCAGATTTGAAGCTTTCATGGCCTCGCTTCTTTCTTCAGGAGATAAAAAGAAAAAAAATTCAATTCCATTGCTGCATCAAGTACTAAATGCTTAAAGGAGAAAGGCTTCAGAGGACAGAAAAGGCGCAAAGGAGCTTTGAGCTCTTAAAGAACATGATCATTGAAGCTTCAGCGTCAGCGCCACCAAACTTTGACTTGGTTTTTGAGGTTCATTGCTGTTGGAAAAATTTGGAGAAGATGAAAAGAATATCAAACTACCGAGGTGTGCAACTACTATTCTCAGGGATAATTTCACTCCTTAGAGTATGAAACTCGTGCAACAGATTTTGCAGCTATCCTCCTAATATGTACCAGACCTTTATCTTTACTTCATGTTGAATAATAGATGGAACATGAACAACAAAATTATATGTAAAACCCAGCAAGCAAGGAAAGAAATGAAAGGAGAAAAGAGAATTTTCTTATTTAAGTGTCTATTAGATTGTAGTCGGGGGTTCTATTTTTGGCAAATGTAAGAGAGGGTTGGTATAAACAAATTAAACCAATCGGCTTTAATATTAAAAAGTCAAACTGTTACAAAACTATTACAAAACCATTACAAAGATTATTGCATAATAATGATTTTCATGGTTGTCATAATTTCTATCAAAATCTTTACAAAATAATAATTTTCAAACTCTCAAAATTGTTGAAATATTTGACAATTGCGATGCTTCAAATGTTGACATGGTGTTTCGCTCGGTCAAAAAGCCGTCACATTGCCTTTTAGGGTGAAAACTGTATGATGCCAGTATGTGTGAATATTACGTGAGTGCTCTCAGTCATTGGAGCCACTGCTCGCTTACAAAAGATTGTGTTTTGGACTCTGACCAGGAGGAACATAGCACATGAACTCTCAACAGAACCTTAATCGCTGACATGCAGCTATTCTTTTTTGTTTCTCCTCAAACATTAATCTTGTGATCTGGCACTCAAAATCGAGTCAAGGATGCTTTAAGCCCCCAACATACGTTCCTCTCTGCTATGCAAATCAACGTTATTGGATTTGAAGTAGTAAAAGATATGTATGGAGTCCAAATTTTGGAAGTTCAACTCCTCAAATTTCACATTCACAGTTTCACCGTCAGTGGTGTGTTTTCGCAACTTTCCTTGCATCAAGCTATTACTTTATGAGCTCATGATGGTAGACTAGTAGGTCATTTCGGTCATGACAAAACTTTGGCGCTTGCTAGAGAGAACTTTCATTGGCCATAAATGGAAATATAAAGCGGCTCATTGAATGATGAAATTTTTGCCTAATTGCAAAAGCTGGAGGCCAAAGCACTGTTTTTTACTTGCTGTTACCTATTCCACAAGCGCCTTTGGGAAGATACAGTGTGGACTTTGTAATGAGTTTGCCAAAGGCTCAATGCAACAAGGATATAGACTGCATTTGATTCAACATTTTCAATGAGCTTTGGGGAAATGAGTTAAGGGGGTTTATTGAAATATAAATTGCGTTTGGTAAATTGTAACTTACGAGTCCTTGAAAAGCAACTTTAGGGTAAATACTATCCGGAAAAACTCTTCTTGCAAGGACTTTAGCTGCATTTATTTATTTATTTATTGAAAAACACAACCCCTTTGCTGACAAGCCAGATTTGGTGCCGATGGTTTGGATAGGAATAACCCATGACACATCTCCTATAAGTATTCCAAGCTTTGAGAGAGCAAAAGTTATTTGCTATGTCACTTCTTGACTGACAAGGTAATTTTCCTTGGCTATGTGATGGCTAGCTTAGGAATAGAGATGGATCCTAATAAGATTGAAGCTATCACTTCACGGCGAACGCTGCAAAGGCTTCAAGAGATTTGAAGCTTTCATGGCCTCGCTTCTTCTTTCTACAGGAGATTCATAAAGAATTTCAGTTCCATTGCCACACCAAATACTAAATGCTTCAAGAGAGAGGCTTCACAGGAACACAAAGGCGCAAAAGAGCTTTGAGCTCTTAAGGAACATAATCATTGAAGATCCAGTGTCAGTGCTACTAAACTTTGATTTGGTTTTTGAAGTTCATTGCGATGCTTCAAACGTGGCATCGGTGTTGTACTCAATCAAGAAGATCGTCACAATGCCTTTTTCACTGAAAAACTAAATGATGCCAAACTTAAAAGTATTCAACTGGTGATAAAAGAGTTTTATGCTATGGTGCATGCTCGCAATCATTGTAGCCACCATTTGCTAACAAAAGAATGTGTTTTGTACTTTGACCATGAGACACTTAGGAATTGATTTACGGCCAGAAATTAATTTCTTAATTTCTATTCCCCGCACAAGTTTCGAGTAAAGAAACCCGTTTGATAACGACTCAAAATTTCTATTTCTGAAACAGAAATCCATTTGATAATATAACAAAATTTCTATTTCTAGGAATAGAAATTAATTAGATAACAACATAGGAAATCATCAAATACAAAATAATAGTCGAAATAATACTAAAACAACATAGGAAATCCTCAAATACAAAATAATAGTTGAAATAATACCAATACATTACAAAAGTTGAGAATACAATTTCATGGAATTTCCGGCATATTATTATCCCTTGCCATTTTATTAGCAATTGTTTTCCTAAGCATATTTATTTGGTTTTCCTCTTCGGTCAATGTATCGTTTGCAAGCTCATCCTATGTAGATTCAAACAAGTACTTTAAGAAGCATGAATATGGGTGCCATCAAATGCGCCTATACATCCTTGTCATTTTATCAAAAACTAGTATTATACAATATTATCAATAAAATAAAATTAATGGTGTAAATGAACATATGAGAATTCTACCTTAAAGTAACGTTTATGGTTAGGAACCAATTGGGGGAAGGAATCAGTCCAGTTGCTCATCCCTAATTTCTTTATTGTTGTTCAATGAACCTTTAATGGCCCTTGCATAGCAAAGAGAGAGATTCTCTTGAATCTCTTGCCTTCGAATTAAAATTCAAGATTGTGTAACAATCTAATTATTTTGATTTTGCAAGAATTTTGAATCCGTAAAAAAATAAGGTTAAATTTCTAGGCACATTTTTTATTCATCTATTACATAAGAACTTTTTCTTCAACTGGTCATACGCGTGCCTTTTCTAGAATGAAAGAGCCGCATTGTTTTTAAGTAAGCATTTAAGAACTTCGGTTGTTTTTGAAAATTGGGGACCTATTCGATTACCTTTCATCCTAAAGAGAAAGTTATCCAAAAAAAAATGCAAAAAAAATGCAAAAAAAAAAAAACAAAAAAAACAAAAGCAAAATAAGAAAAAGAAAATTAGCAATAATTTGTGAAGTTGTGGTTATGAGTTAATTAAGTTAGCAAGAAAGCACAAGATTCTTTTATATAGTTTGATTTCAGTTTATGATCTCTATTTCAGAAACTGAGAAGTTAAAAATTTCAGCTTCTAATTTCTTCAATTTCTTTATTTCTGGAATAGAAATCTGTTTCAGAAATAAAGAAATCAAATTGCGTTACCAAACAGATTTCTGTTTCAAACCTATTCCAGGAAATAGAGAAACAGAAATTTTGCCATGCGCGCCCTTAAGAGCTTGAACTCTCGACAGAACTTTAATCCCTGACATGCAGCTTGGAGCGATTTTCTACCGTCTATTCTGTTTCTCCTCAAACAAAAATCTGGCGATCCGCAGTCAAAATCGAACCCCGGATTCTGTGAACGGCCGACATACATACGCTTCTCTCTACTATGCAAATCAAGGCTGTTGTTGGATTTGAGGTAGTGAAAGATTTGTATGAGGATGATCCAGATTTTGGGGAAATTTGGAAGTTAGCGGACAGCTTCACCGTCTAGACGGCTTTCTGTTCCAGGGCAATCCGTTGTGCTTCGCAGTATGCATTGTCAAGCTGTTACTTTCCAAGCCCATGATGGTAGACTAGCGGGTCCATTTTGGTCGTGACAGACCTTTGGCGCTTGCCAGAGGGAATTTTCATTGGCCAAAACTGATGAAGGATATAAAGCGCGGCAAATTGAGCGGTGCAAAACCTGCCACGTTGCAAGACCTGGTAGCCGAACACCGGTTTATACTTGCCGTTGCCTATTACACGAGCTGCCTTGGGAAGATTAGAGATTGGACTTCATCGTGTGTTTGTCAATGACTCAACGCAATAAGGATTTAGTCATGGCTGTAGCCGATCGAATTTCGAAAATGACGCATTTTGTACTGGGTTTCAAGGCTCTTCATGGGTTTTCGACCAGAGACAATCACTTCTTCCTGTGATTTCAAGTTTATGAGTCGTGAGTTGAAATACACCTCAAGTGTCAAAATTGAACAAGGGACACTTAACTATCAAAAGTTAAAAAAGTGATACTTAAGTGTCAAAATCGGAAAAAATGAATCATTTAAATGTCAATCCACCAAAATCCGACCAAAATGTTGATGTTGCGGTTTTTAGCAAAATAAGTGCAAAACGATGTTGTTTTGCATGCTTGATATGGCTAGATAATGCAAAGACGACGTCATTTTGGTGTTGACGTGGCAACAAATTAATATAAAAATTCATTAAATTAAATTTAAAAATAAAATTTTTAAAAAGTTTAAAAATAAAAATAAAAAATTTTAAAAATTTTAATTTAAAAAAATATTAAAAAAGCCCTTAGCTGCCGCCCTTTTTTTTTTTTTAATATTTTAATTTTTTTTAATATTTGTATTTGTATTTTTAAAATTTTTAAATAAATTTAGTTTTAAATTAAATTAAATTAATTTTTATATTAATTTTTTACTACTTGACACCAAAATGACGTCATTTTTGCATTGTCTAGTCACGTCAGCGTATAAAATGACGTCGTTTTGCACTTACTTCATTGGAAAATCCCTATGTCAAAGATTTTGGCTAAATTTTGGCCGGATTAGCACTTAAGTTATTCATTTTGTTTCGATTTTGGCACTTAAGTATCACTTTCCTAACTTTTAGCGCTTAACTATTCCTCCGTGTTAAGTTTTGGCACTCCGGTATCCGGCACTTCATTATGGTGAAAAATAGGACTCTCACAGTGCTAGTCATCAACATATCGATGGACAAACAGAGGCTGTTAACAGAATTCTGGGCGATTTATTCAGGAGCTTATTTGAAAACGTGTTAAACAGTGGGATTTTCTTATAGCCTCAAGCTGAGTTTGCTTATTATTTTTAAATGAGTCGAATTAACTGGGAAAGCCCATTTGACGCTGTGTATAAAAAGCATCATGCAAGTCCTTTGCATCACATAACATCACCTACAAAACGTCAATTTATTCGGGATGTTAAGAATAGGCCAAGGAAATCAACCATTACACAAGGAAGTAAGGAAGGGATTTCGAAGCAAACTGACAAGTATTGACGTCAAGGAAGGTGATCTTGTGTGAATTCATTTGAGAAACGAACGAGTTTCACGTAGTCGTCATGCTAAGTTATCTCCTTGAGCACATGATCATTTTCAAGTTTTAGAGGGCATCAATGATATTGGCTAGAAAATTGAACTTCTTGTACAGCATGGTGTTTCTGCTACAATCAATGTTGTTGATCTATCACCACATCAGGAAGGCCTCGATGCTTGATGAAGTTAGCCTCGAGGACAGATTATTCTCCAACCGAGGGACAATCATATTAGAAATATTTTGAATCCTTAATGGAGGATTTCAAAGTTATCTCTTGTTATTAGAATAATAGGTCTAGAATATATTTTCTTATAATCAAGCTCTATTTTGAATTTCTTAGAATTTTTTTATCTAGATTAGGAATTTGATAGTGATGTTGCCTATATAATTTTTTTCTTTTAAGTAAGTCATTTTTTCTTTGGTTACGTTTTATACTCTGTTATAGATGCCTAGTTGCTTCATTGGAACACTATTGAGTTATTGAATAAAATTTTCATTCTTGAGAAATGTCCTTGTTATCTTTTTCCCTTTGTTTTCTCTCTGTCCCTTTTGGTGGATTCCTATGGTTCCGAGCGATTAAGAAATTGTTGTATGATTAAAGGAATATCTAAATTGGGAACATTGTCCAAAAAGTTTTAAGCTTATTGCGTTTTTGCCAAATCATTCTTAAACTTTTCAATATAGCTAATTAAGTTCTAAACATTTTGACTTAATCTAGCTAATTTTGACTAGAGATTGTTGTATGTGGTGTTGGCAGTTTTACACGACATGACTAGTGCTGATGTGCACATTTTTTAATAAGATTTTAATATTTTTAAATATTATTTTTGGTTTTTTTACTTTTCTTTACTTTTTTTATTTGTTTTAAACTTTGGGCTGATGAGAGTCGGCGACTAACCCTCACGGGCCATAGGTGAGGGCGTTGCGGCCTCGCCCCATGCTCTTGCCGGCCCTAAGTTAAAAAAAAATAAATAAAAAGAGAAAAAAAAATTAAAAATGCAAAAAAAATTACATCTTATGGCTAATGACCATATCAATGATTTTCAGCAAAAATTGGTTAGATGGATTCAATTGGCAAAATATGAAAATGTTTGAAACTCAATTAGCAAAATTAAAAAACTTAACACTAAGTTGACAAAAGTATGATAAATTTAAAATTTTTTGGATAATTTTCCCTATCTAAATTCTTCGTAACGAGGTATCCAAACCTCGCCAAGGTTGACAAATTCTTTTTTTCATTTATTTTATTCGTTCAACTCGAAATCTCCCTCAGCCATATGTTTCGGTCATTCATAAATTTCAATCATTAACCTATGACTTCAGTTAACAAAATCTATTTTATAAACACAAAAAGGAAAAAAGGCTCCTAAGCAATCTGTCTGTTTCTTCTCATCGTTCAGCTGAGAGAGACAGAGAGAGACAGAGAGTCCAAGAAGAGACGGGTCAAAATAGCTAATTCTGACTGCGGGAGAGCAACGACCGGAGAGAGGGAGCTAATTAGCTAGTACGATTAGAAAGGGGAGAAATTAAGTTTTTCAAATTATGTATGTGGCCTGTAATAGTATGATTTATTTGTGATCACCAACCATACAATACTTGATGAAAAATATAGGCCATTAAAATATTCAATGGTTGGAAATTGCTGTACTGTTCTTATGTGCCAGGAAGATGTTCATAAATGCATTGATTTAAAAAAATATATGTTTTAATTGTATCCTAAACGTGGGCTATTAATCTATTTTGCATTTATTGTTAGTTCAAGTAAATTATTAGGTACACTGAATGTGATCGGTATTGTCTTCATTTTTTGATTAAGTTCATCAAAATTACTTTATTTTTTCCTTCAATGAGTCCATATTTTTTTTTTATGAGGTGTTAAAATTTTGTGATGATTGATTAATTTTTTATTAAAAATTTATTAAACATTTAAAATGGCATCAAAAAATTATCTTATTAAAATTATCTGAAATTATGTAACTGATCATAAGAATCATCACTAATTATGCATTCGGTCATATATTTTGTGACATATAAAAATTGTATAAATTAAAAATATTTTTCCTATTTAAAAGTTATATAAATGATGGTCTTTGTATTTGCAAAAAGTTATTTCTGCTGATTTGTTGATATTTATTTGCAGGAATGAATCATTGTAATTTTTAATAATCCTCTAATCTCACTTAGTCGTCAAGTATGGGCTCTCATGTTATGTGTAGCGTTCTAATTATTGTCTAACACTATTTATTTGCGAAAACATTTTGTTATGTTGTGTATCCATATATTATTTAACTCTTTCATGATTATCTTAATTGCAAAGTGATAAGAGTTATCTAATTATGCATTTAATCATAGGCTCATCAAGCTTTCATTCATATCTGTTCATAAAATATGCATAATAATGTAATTTATCCCTTTAACATTATACTGTAAAAAATTTGTTATAAACGATGGGTTCTTTCATTTAACTGATAGAATTTATTTTATTGATTTTATTGTGTTCATTTATCCGAATGATATGAGCTATAATTTTCTAGTGATGCATTATCAAATAGGAGGTGTCATGTATCCCATAGCATCTATGAAATATGTATTATTGTATTATAATGCCCTTCAAAATAGCTTTTTTCTTCAATTAATTGCTTGTGTTAATAGGTAATTTATTATTATTGTGCTAATTTTCACTTGTACATAAAATATGTGTTATCATCTTATTTTGATCATTTTAAATAATTTCTTTGTTAAATATGAGCTAGCATGTCATGTAATATTTTAACAATGTTCTAGTATCATTTATATGTGAAATAGTGAAAATGCTTTATCAAATCTATTTACTTTGCCCATTAATACTAGTATAAATAGGTAAGACCCACTCCCATTTGTATGGAGCAAGAGTGAAGCAAACACTTGGTGTGAGTATTGTGAGAGATTTAAGTCTCTAAGTGTTGAGAAGAAAGTCTCCTACGTGTGGGGTCCAAAAAAATGGAGCCTTCTGTACTATAGTGCGTGGTGTTGTGTGGGGTTGAGCGATTCCAAATTCCATACAAGTTTTATCTAAAACCTGGAATCTACCCGCTAAATCATATTTCTATTTTTTGGAACCTAGAACCTACCTTGGAACTTGGAACCTACCCTGTCATAGACTCTAGGTTTCATTTGATTCTAGGTTCCATGCAGCTTTTTTATCGGATGTCTCCAAAGAGACGGTTCCATGTAGGTTTCACCTATATTATTAGATAAATGATTGTAATGAATTATTACTTTTTATGACTACCATTTGGTACTACAATCTATTGACTCCAACTTATATTTAGACACACAAACAATATAAAACATTAATAAACTAAAAGTCTTAGTCATAAAATATAAATTAAAACTAGTGATTCCAAATTACACAACTCATCATCAAACACCATGAAATATTGGAGGATTGCAAAGACATAGACCAAGAAAAACATAAAAACTAATTTCAAGCTCTAGATTCTACCTATCTAGAAACTTAGAACTTACCCATTGAAACAAGTTCCCCAATTTTTGAAACCTAAAACCTACCCTACGTATCTTGGAACCTAGAATCAGATAGGTTATCATTAGTCTGACTCTTTGGTTCCAAGTTCTACCCTTGAACCATGCTCACCTCTAGTGTTGTGTAATGAGTGTAGTGAATAAAGAGTCTTGAATAGTGAAGTGTGCATTATAAAGTAGAGGGTGTTGGTGTGTGAGTGGTGGTGTGTATTTGTTAGTGATGTGCAAAATGGATGCTTCGAACTGGGAAATGCTTAGATTGAACCAAATCGGCCGATTTGATTCAATTCTCAAGAGTGTCAATCCAGTTCCCCATTCCTAAAAGTAGAACCGGTGTTTAGGCAGTCTGATTCCTAGTTCCAATGAGGAATCGAATTGAACCAACTAAATATATTTTTTTGTTTTATTATTTCTTCAAAAAAATTAGTAAAATGTGAATTAAATACTATCTTGGTCCGATTCCAAGTAGTGGGAAAAAAGTAATGAGAAAAAAAAGTAGTAGGAAAAAAAAGTGACTAGTTCTTGGATCGGACTAGACTAAACCATCGGTTCGATTCCCAATCCTAAGACCAACCAATCCAGTCCCTATTTCCGAATTTTGGGAAATCGGTCCAGATTGAGAACCGATCACCTCTAGTATTTGTCCTTGTATTAATAAAAGAGAGTGTTTATTGTAATTGGCAACCACTTGATCCTTAATGTCACATTAAATAAATTAAAAGTTCAGAGACTACATTACACATTGGGTCAAAGTTCACAAATCATTTATTTCATTTCTCCTTTATGAATTTTTCAACTTTCATTGAGCATCTTATTTAGCACAAATATATCATCTTTATTCCTTCTTTGATGAGTAATTTAGCATAGATTCAAAGAGGGAAACATGTTGAACAAGTCTTGAACTTACTGTATTTGTGCTAATTTAATCTTAAACTTTTAATGGTGCCAATTTAGTCCTAAACCTTTAGATCTAGTGTTGAGTTAACTCTAAACCTTTTGAATTTAATGCCAATTCAGTCCTTCTCACTATAGCCAAATATTGTTGATGTGGATACCAGTCGGCCTACTTGACACGGTCAGCGTTGATGTGGACAACTTTTAAATAATATTGTAATATTTTTTCTAAATTTTTTTTTTTATAGTTTTATTTTATTTTTCCTTTTTTTTTTTTCTTTTTCTTTTCTTTTATTCCTTCCCTTCTTTCTTCCTCCAGCTAGTTGCCAAGGTTCAACAATCGGCCAAAGGCAAAGGTCGGCAAGGGACCTTGTTGGCCTTTGGTGATCCTCACCAGCCATTGAGGAGGCTCACCTAGCCTTTGGCGAGCTTGTCAGGACCCGCAAGGGTGGCCTTATGGCTTTAGTAAGGGCTCGAGCTTTGCTAGGGGCTAGGTGAAGTCGAGTCTCGCCCTTACTAGTGGTCGATGACGCTCACTAGAGGCTGGTGAGTTCAACCTTGCCTTTGGCCAATCACCAACTAGCAAACAACTAGAGGAAAAAGAAGGAAGGGAAGGAGAAAAAAGAAAAAAAAAATAAAAATTTTTTTTGAAAAATATTAAAATATTATTAAAAGTTGTCGACGTTAGTGTCGGCCGTGTCACATAAGTCAATAGGCGTCCACATCAGCAAAGTTTGGTCAAAATTAACCAAATAGACTAAATTGGCACTGGGTCAAAAATTTTATGACTAAATTAGAATTAATAAAACGTTTAGGACTAAATTGGCACTATTGCAATAAGTTTAGGACTTTTTTGACACTTTTCCCCTTAAAGGAAGCTAAGAATATGCATGTGGTTGATGGATTAGAAGATTTAGTTTGGAAAGTTTAGTTTGAATCTATTTTGAATGTGTTCATATTCCGAAGGAAAAAGACAACTGAAAAGCCAATTGTACTCTTACTTGATGAATCCATTTTGTACGGAAATTCGAAGCTGTGTGAGGTTGCATGATTCGTTAGGTTTGTTTGCAGCCCTATATGTTTTGTAATTGTGTTATCTTATCAAATTATTATCTTAGAGTACAGTCCTTTATTGTACTTCCAAAGCATTTTTGCTAATTCAGTCATAAATATTTTAATTTTGCCAATTGAAATATAAATATTTTCACATTTTGTTAATTGAGTCTATCAGACCAATTTTACTAAAATCACTGATATGAACATTAGTCATCCTATGTGGCACAACAAACACAAATGTAGATAATTTTTTTAAATTATTTAATATTATTTTATTTTTTTCTATTTTCTTATTCACTTTTCGCTTGTAATGCCCCCTCGCTTGCGGCCACGATGGCCTTCTAGGTGAGGGTCTGGGAACCAAGCAAGGTTAGCCTTGTTGACTGTAGGCAAGGCTACCTTCACCTATGACCAACGAGGCCATGGCAAGGCTTGCCTCACTTGTGGTCACGTTAGCCTTGCCTAGATCTAAGCAAGGTGAAGTGAGGGTTATGACCTTTGCCAACAGTGAGGGCTAGACAACTCTTGCTGGCCACAATAGGAAGAAAAGTGAAGAAGAAAATAGAAGAAAAGAAAAAAAAAATTAAAAATTCAAAAAAATTAAAAATTAATAAATTTTGGACATTGGTTATGTCACCTAGAATGGCTGGTAGTTATGTTAGCAATTTATGGCCAAAATTGATCTGATGGACTTAATTGGTAAAATGTGAAACTTTTTTAATTGGTATGATTTAATTAAAAAAATTGAAAGATTTAAAACTATATAAGTATAAAATGCAATAAGTTTGTGAGTTGTCATCATTAAGAATTAAATCAATTTGATTTCATCGTGAGGATATCTAAAAGCAAGATCCTTTTGGGTAAATTTGTCACGTTTTAGAGTTTTTTTAACCCAAAATTAAAAGATTTAAAATTAAATAACTATAAGTGCGATAAGTTTAGTTGTTTTCATCATGAATTAGATCAAGATCTTTTTTTTTTTGAGTCTGTACCAATACTCCTCACGTCAATCTTGGAGTATGCAACGCATTTAAAACAACCATCTAATTAATTCAGAAACTCGTCACTACCGTCGACCTCTCTCTGTGCTATTATGAGCACATATAGAGACTAAAAAAAATTGTGAATTACTGATTAAAATTAGGAAATCTTGATTTTCTTCCTTTTTATCATTAATCCAAGATCAGGCTCTACCAAATTTTGGACGCCACTGAATTTGCTTGGAGATTAAGTTCAAGTCAGAAGGCACCCAAAGTTCAAACTCAAACTCAATAAATTAATTAACAAAAAGCATTAATTATACACAAGTTAACTAAGATAAAATGTCCTAATTTCCTTGGAGTCACTAGCGTGTATAATGGCAAAATTATGTGAAAACGAGATTGCATGGACCCTATAGCCATAATTGTTAGAAGATTTAAAGTTGACCGATATCTTGGGGCTGGATTCCTCAATTATTTAACTAAAACCAAATTTCTGATCTTATGTAAATTTGATTTTGAGTACTATCACTACTCTTAAGTGTTAACTGAAATAAAATAAAATAAGGAGACATTTAAATCAATAGTGATGGATGCAGAAATCTTGACTCCCTCCTACTGTTTGCTCTACTATGTAATAACTGAGTAGAGTTCCGTTTTTTATATGTTTTTATGTGAATTACGACTCAGACGAAGAAAGTTTGATTTTCTCCCCTTTTATCTTTAATCCGAGATCAGATTCCACCAAATTTTGGATTCCACTTAATTTGCTTTGAGATAAAAAGTCATAGAAGATCCAAAATTCGGGCCATACTAGATCAGATTTCATTACGGGCTCAAACTCCGGAGAATAAATTAACAAAAAGCATCAATTATGCATTAGTTAACTGAGATAAAATGTCCTAAGTCCTTGGAAGTGGGGAGTCAATAGTGTATATAATGGCGAAATTAGGTGAAAATCAGATTGCATGGACTTGATAGCCATAATAGTTGGGAGATAAAAAGTTAACCAATTCCTTGAGCTGGGTTCCAGATTCGAATAAAATCGAATTTCTAATCTTCCGCTGCGTTTGGTTTTAAGTATCATCATTACAAGTATTATCAATACCACCATGCTTAAGTTTCAACTGATAAAAAATAAAAATAATAAACTAAGGAGTCATTTAAGCCGAGAGTGATGGGTGTAGAAATTTGACCATGAGGTTAAGAAAAAATCAAATTTATATATAATAATACAAAAGTTAGACTTGGAGAGGGCAGATATACTTTTATGCAAACTTTCATATAAATCGCAGCATATTTCTCACAAAAACTTGCACTAGGCACTGGGCGGCAGGGGCAACAACCCAACGAACCTCCCTTTCTATTCGTCATTAAGCGCGGATATGGATGCGATACACGACAACCCCCTTTTTCCCCCTTCTTTGTGGCAATTGGTTGGAGCAAACATTACATGTAGACCTGTGAAACAAGGGTATAAGTCAATTTGAAAATAATCTGACCTAAATTAATCTATATAATTCGTTTTGACTTATTTTTAATGTAATGCAAATTTGGTGACTCATACCTAACCCACCCGATTTGACTTGTATTGTTAAAACAATTCCATACATAATCCAATTTAGAAAAACTCATACCCAAACCAAGGTGAGAGCGTACAACGAGCGGGTGCGAGATCAAGTCATAGAGGTGCATTAAATCTAAATAAGTTGTGAACCTATTTAATACCTATATTATTTTGAGTTTTACCATTCTAAATCTAGTTACGATCCATTTGCTGAATATGATTAACTCATATAACAACTCATACCATGAACTATGGGTTAAAAAATGAATCTATGACCTATTTTTGATAAGTCTAATTACATAGATGAATAGTGAATCAGTTACATTAAGTTAAACTAAACTTTCAGATTAACCTTTTGATTACTATAACTTAATATTCAATATGAAATATCACCCGCCTAGCTAAGAATCTTCGAACACACATACATGCCCTACACTAAAGTCTTCTTTCTCTGTCCAAGGCTTGAAATTATTGTTCTCTCTCCCGTGTGTCATGTTGAAACTTTTATGCTGGCGTAGATCCTCCACGTTATGTAAAGACTAACACGCAAAATAGTTCTTCAAGAAGAAAGTACATCTGACTTGGGCGTTCCTGCAGGATTATCTTGGTATGTACGTACAAATCAGCTATACTTTCAAGGGCACAATTTGCTTAGGTAACAAAATGAATAATATTTCCAATGAAATAACTTGCTAATATAAGGACGTGATTAGGTAAAAGAAAATTATAAACTTACATTTCTCTAAATAACAAAAAGAAAATCATGGCTATGCACATAATTCCTACAATTCCTAGGTTTGAATAGTTTTATTGCCATAGTTGTGCACATGATTTCATTGCAGTTGTGCGCATGATTTGTCTAATTCGTGGATTTGAACGGCTTCATCAGCATAGTAGTACATGTGATTTCTCTAATTCCTTTCTCTAATTCTCTTTGATTCCTAGATTTGAACATCATCATGGTTGTGCAAATAATTTATCTAATTTCTAGGTAGATAGTGATAGTTGTACGCATGATTTCTCCGATTCCTTTTTCTAATTTCTATGTTTCAGTGACTTCATCACTGTGGTTATGTACATGATCTCTTCCTTTCTCTAATTCTTAAGTTCGAATATCAACATGCTCGTGTACTTGATTTCTCTGAACATCATCATTTTGTGCGAATGATTTCTCTTATCCCTTTCTCTAACTCCCAAGCTTGAACATCATCATTGTTGTGTGCATGATTTTCTAATTCCTTTCTCTAATACTTAGATATTAGGATAATTATAAATAAAATAAAATAAAATAAAATAAAAGAGTCATAAACCTATTGTAATGATGTCAATTTAGTCTTAAACTTTTTTTAGGCAAATTCAGTCATAAACCTTTAGCAATTGTGCCAATTCAATCCATCTGACCAATTTTAGCTAGTCGGTATTGATGTGGATGCCAGCTAACTAATGTTGATGTGGATAATTTTTAATAATATTTTATTTTATTTTATTTTATGATTTTATGATTTTTTACTTTTCTATTCTTTCCCCCACATTGTTGGCAATGCTCGCCAACCACTAGGTGAGGGCCATGAAGCCCTCATCGGCTATTGGTGAGGGTTGCGGCCCTTGCGGCTCTCGCCCGACCTCCCCTAGATCTAGGCAAGGCTTGGGGACTGCGGGTGAGGCGGCTTTGCTCAGATCTAGGCAAGGCTAGCCTTGCTTGGGGGCTGTGGCGAAGGCAATTATGGCCTCGCTAGCAACTAGCGAGGCCATAGCCGCCTTCATGCACAGCTGGGGAGGCTGGCCTCACTGAGATTTGGGCAAAGCCGCCTTGCCCAGATAGAAAGGAAAAATGATACTAGCTTTTGTAGATAGAAAAGGGAGAAAAATTACTAGAAATGTCATAACTTTCATATGACGTTCATTTTAGTGCTAGAATTTTAGTGCCACATTGTTGAAAAAACAATCACTTATATACATCTAGCAACAATATCTGGCAAACAGATTTATGTCGCCTTTTTATTAAAAAAAAGAAAAAGAAAAGAAGTCCACATGGAGGATGAGGTGGCCTTTAAGAATATCCGACTTTTTTTAATCATTGATGGGGAAACCTGGGGTTTCATTTTGTTTAATCGTAGAATTTGAACCACTGCCGTGCCTTTCTTATAAATAGCTTGGATTTGTGCTAGCTGTTAAGTGTTTGATGTGATTAGTTAAATCGTGCTTATGATTCAATGGCGAGAATCGAGCAAGAGGAAAACGAGGACCGAGCATGTCTCTACTCTCGATTTCTTTTTCCGATTGCTTGAAGTGGCAGCGATTCTTCACCTGCTCTCCAAAATTCATCTCCTGGTACCTCGTCAATGGCATCTGCAAGGTTTGTTTACAAAAAAAAGATGAATAGGCCTAATAAATTTCAGTCACACAATCACAACCCAACCTTAAGGGTCATTTGGAAGAGGTAAAGAGTTTCGTTGTTCATAGTTTCGCAATCCAATTGTGTAATTTGTGGATATGACTACAAAAGGCAAAATCCTCGGCTTATGAGCTTTGAAGAAAGCTCAGTAGCGTAGCAGCAAGGCCAAACTACAATTCCCGGTACATCAAATAGCTCAACCTTTAAGGCCAGCAAGTACACCAAGCGTGTCAGCGCTAAAGCTTTGGTCTACCTCAGCGCCATCCTCAAGTACCTTGCAACTGAGGTATGGTTTTGCTAATTTCCTGATTCAGCTTCTTTGCGTTCTTTATTAATTGAGAGTCTAATTGATTTTGCAAATCATTCAAGGACTAGTCTGTTAGGGTTTAGGGTTTGTTTGTCAATCTGCTATTGCTATCTCTTTGTTTGATTACATGGCCTAAAGGAACGTGATTTGTGTTCATGGTTTTTGTACATTCTCGACTTCCTAGGCTTGAATGGTTTCATCATCATGGTTGTGCATATGATGGTTGTGCACATAATTTCTTCCTTTCTCTAATTCCCAGGTTTGGACATTATCATTGTTGTGCACATGATGGTTGTGCGCATAATTTCTTCATTTCTCTAATTCCTAGGTTTACACATCATCATGGTTGCACTCGCGATTTCTCTCATTCCTGTGTTTGAATGGTTTCATCATTATGGCTCTGGACAAAATTTATTCTTTTCTCTAATGCCCAGGTTTGGACATCATTATGGTTGTGCATATGATGGTTGTGCATATGATTTTTTACTTTCTCTAATTTCTAGGTTTGAATGGTTTCATCATCATAGTTGTGCAGATGATTTCTTCATTTCTCTAATTCCCAGATTTGGACTCATCATGGTTATGTGCATGATTTCTTACCTTTCTCTAATTCCAAGGTTTGAACATTGTCAAGGTTGTGCATGTGGATTCTTCCTTTCTCTAATTCCTAACTTTGGACATCATCATGGTTATACAAATGAAGGTTGTGTGCATAGTTTCTTCCTTTCTCTAATTCCTAGGTTTGAACATTATTGTGCGTGTACAAATGATTTGCTAATTCCTTTTTCAATGGTTTCATCATCACGCTTGTGCACATTATTTCTTCCTTTCTCTATTTCCTAGGTCTGGATATCGTCATGGTTGTGCACATGATTTCTTCCTTTCTTACTTCCTAGGTTGGGACATCATCATGGTTGTGCACATCATGGTAGCGTGCATAGTTTCTTCCTTTCTCTAATTCCTAGGTTTGAATATTATCGTGGTTGTACAAAAGATTCACTAATTCCTTTTTCAATGGTTTCATCATCATGCTTGTGCACATTATTTCTTCCTTTCTCTAATTTCTAGGTCTGGACATCATCATAGTTGTGCACTTTATTTCTTCATTTGTCTATATCCTAGGTGGGGACATCAACATGGTTGTGCAGATGATGGTTGTGCACATAGTTTCTTCCTTTCTCTACTTCCTAGGTTTGAATATTATCGTGGTTGTACAAATGATTCACTAATTCCTTTTTCAATGGTTTCATCATCATGCTTGTGCACATTATTTCTTCCTTTCTCTAATTCCTAGGTCTGGACATCATCATAGTTGTGCACTTTATTTCTTCCTTTCTCTATATCCTAGGTGGGGACATCATCATGGTTGTGCAGATGATGGTTGTGTGCATAGTTTCTTCCTTTCTCTACTTCCTAGGTTGGGACATCATCAAGGTTGTGCACATGATGGTTGTGTACATAGTTTTTTTCTTTCTCTGATTCTTAGGTTTGAATATTATCATGGTTGTACAAATGATTCCCTAATTTATTTTTCAATGGTTTCATCATCATGCTTGTACACATTATTTCTTCCTTTCTCTAATTCCTAGGCCTGGACATCATCATGGTTGTGCACATGATATCTCTAATCCTAGGTTTGAATGGTTTTGTCATCATGGCTATGCGCATGATTTCTTCCTTTCTCTAATTCATAAGTTTGAACATTACCATGGTTGTGCTCATGGTTTCTCTAATTTCTATATTTAAATGATTTCATCATCATGGTCGTGATTTGAATGGTCACAATAGAGAGTTGGGTAAGATTGACAATACTTGAAAGAATTGTGGTTATTCTAGAACTTGATATTACTCTAGAAACGAGAATTTAAGTGCCATTTGTTAATGGGCTAATCACTCATAGACAAGAGACATAAACAGGCTGTACTCAACATACTCAATGTTGTTTATGTATTTAGCAGTAAAGCCTTCAAAAAATCAATATGAGGATTGAGGTAATGGGGTAAGTTCGGAATAAAATTATAGAATCATTATAAATATATGAATAAATAAACAAACATGAAAACCTATAATCGAACCAGACCGGACAGGATAACGTCAATTAAATTGATCTTTTCACTAAATGAGTCAATCTAGCAATGCCTTATAACACATAAATCTAAAATGCTGGAGAACAAAGATATTCCCAAAAAAACAATGCAAAAATTGCGCCACAAAAGATCTGATTTTCCGTATGCTTAGAAAATTTTCCTAGACAAAAGGACAAAAGGACACTATAGTTTAGTGACAATACGTAAAGTTTCTTAGATCTGCTTTGTCAAGTTCATTTTTGAGAAAACAAATTTCATAAATCTTCCGATAGTGATTTCTCAATAACAAAAAAAAAAAATCATAGCATTAGAGATCTTTAGTTCTTAGTTCTTATTTGTAAAGTGGTATTTAAACCTATGAAGAATATTCTAATGCACTAGAATTCTTTTTCGGGAGCTGGACATGTTAATTGTCCAAGCCCAAGCCCAAGCCCGCTCAAGGCCATATTCGATACATGTTTTCGGTGAATCTCGCTTAGTAATGGAGATCCAAAGAAGTAAATTGGGATCTTGCTGTTATATGGTTATGTAAAGTTCAGAATTAAGGAGCAGAACCGAACATAGAAGCCCAGTTTGTAGATTTGCTGGGGCGAACCCGGCCCAGTGTAGAAAATGGCCATGAAAGTGGAGCTAAACTGACGGGCTCTTTTTATTGTCTTCTTACTCTTTCAAGTTTCCAGAATGAAGTAAAGGGAATAGTGTGCAAACAAGTCAATCTTGTTCCTCCTTGTCCCTGGGTGAGGTCAATCCTTACCATGGTTGGGCGAGGTTGGCCTCACTCGATGTCGCCTCTAGCCAATTGCTAGAAGAGAAGATTAAAAAATATATATATATATTATCACAAATTGTTTACATCAACACAGTCCACGCTACGTAGGATAGCTAATGTCCACGTTAGCCAATTTCTACCAAAATTAGTTGGAATGATTCAATTGGCAAAATGTAAAAAAGTTCATAACTCAATTGACAAAAATGAAAGATCTACATTGAATTGACATAAGTGTAATAGGTTTAAGACTTTTTAAACAATTTTTTTGTATTAACGTCCTTGATAAATAACTGCTACCAGGGACGAAAATTTGCTTGTTCCTCCTACTCACCCACTGAGAGGCGCTACCATGGCACCGTGTCGACTTGTCGCATGGTGGTCACCTAAGAGTTTATGTCCGTTAATGGCACGGTGAGTGAGATTTGGGTAGATTTGGCCAGCGCAAACCACGATGTTCACCTTGCTTGGGTGACCACCCAATAATGACCGAACCCCGAGACGACGCCGGCAACCAGCAGTGATCGAGTTCCTTCGACTCTCCGTGTCTCATTCATTCGCATGTTCTCTGTCATTTGTAGCAGTGGTCGCCATCGAAAAATGGCCACCAACACAGGAGGCGAGCCACTTCCTTCACTACAGTGACCACCCAATAATGACCGAACCCCGAGACGACGCCGGCAACCAGCAGTGATCGAGTTCCTTCGACTCTCCGTGTCTCATTCATTCGCATGTTCTCTGTCATTTGTAGCAGTGGTCGCCATCGAAAAATGGCCACCAACACAGGAGGCGAGCCACTTCCTTCACTACAGTACCTAGTTTATTATTATTATTATTATTATTATTATTATTATTATTATTATTATTATTATTATTATTATTACTATTATTATTATTATTATTATTATTACTATTATTATTATTATTATTATTATTATTATTATTATTATTATTATTATTATTATTATTACTATTATTATTATTATTACTATTATTATTATTATTATTATTATTATTATTATTACTATTATTATTATTATTATTATTATTATTATTATTATTATTATTATTACTATTATTATTATTATTATTATTATTATTATTATTATTATTATTATTATTATTATTATTATTATTATTATTATTATTATTATTATTATTATTATTATTATTATTATTATTATTACTATTATTATTATTATTATTATTATTATTATTATTATTATTATTATTATTATTATTATTATATTATTATTATATTATTATTATTATTATTATTATTATTATTATTATTATTATTATTATTATTACTATTATTACTATTATTACTATTATTATTATTATTACTATTATTATTATTATTACTATTATTATTATTATTATTATTATTACTATTATTACTATTATTAGTATTACTATTACTATTATTACTATTATTATTATTATTACTATTATTATTATTACTACTATTATTACTATTATTATTATTATTATTATTATTAGTATTACTATTATTACTATTATTAGTATTACTATTACTATTATTACTATTATTATTATTATTACTATTATTATTATTACTACTATTATTACTATTATTACTATTATTAGTATTACTATTATTATTATTACTATTATTATTATTACTATTATTATTATTATTATTATTATTATTATTATTACTATTATTATTATTATTATTATTATTATTATTATTATTATTACTATTATTACTATTATTATTATTATTATTATTACTATTATTATTATTATTATTATTATTATTATTATTATTATTACTATTATTCCTATTATTATTATTATTACTATTATTACTATTATTACTATTATTACTATTATTACTATTACTATTACTATTACTATTACTATTATTACTATTATTCCTATTATTATTATTATTATTATTATTATTATTATTATTATTATTATTATTATTATTATTATTATTATTATTACTATTTTTTTTTTTAAAAATTGAAACTTAGTGCAATATCCTGCTTCTCACCAAATAAGACATGGGATATAACCTACAATTGCTCCTCTCTCGTTAACAGAAAAGAAAATGTAGCTTGACTAATGTAGCAATTGTTCCTCCAATCTCGTCACTCCACATCTCTCTTCTAATCGTACCTCTCTAATTGTTGGGTTACAAGTTATAAACATTGCATATTTGTAAACCACCAATAAGAGTTATGACTGTAATTAGGCGGCATACTTCACCTTGCAACCAGGGGGTTTATCCAATTAATTTGCAATTAATGACAAAAAAAAGGTCACATTCCAATTCCTCATATCATTGATGGCATCGAAGCACCTCTACCCAGTTGCCCCGCACCTATGCACATGTGTGATTAGTTGTACAATGGCACCGAATGCCTTGGTGGTCACAAGGTGTTTCAATCTAAACCCATACTGCCACCCCTAACACATAGAACACCAGTAACTTGATAAGCTCATCCTCTATACCTTTGCGAACTACACCCGAAGATAGCGAGCCCTACACAACCAAATGGAAGGAGAGCGTGAGAATGAGTTAAGATTAGCAACATTATGTAAAGGTTTGGGCTCGCTTTGGACAAAAAGTGATGTTGTTGAAGTTTCCACTGAAATTCCTTCCACAAAGAAGCAGGAATGCAACCTCACTCTTTTCGGTAAGTTGTTCTCTAAACCTAATGTGAATTTCCAAGCCTTTACTACCATCATGAAAAAGGCATGGAAAGCAGAAGCAGTAGAATGTCAACAAAAAGCACCGGGGCTATTCTCATTTGTGTTCCAATCCGAAGAGGAAAAAGAACAGGCCCGTGGTCTTTTGCGAGTAATCTTTTAGTCCTGAAACAATGTGAGCCAGAAATACCAGAGCACTGTTATGAGTTTTCTAGCTGCGCCTTTTGGGTTCATATAGCAGGGATCCCACCAGGGTGGTTCAGAGAGGATGTGGTTGCTGAATTGGCTGAAAGAATGGGTCAAATAGTAGAAATACAAATGGAGGCTAAAGGGAATGGTCCACACAAAGCAGGCAAGGTAAAAGTTGAACTGGACTTGAATTTACCTTTGAAAACAGGAGCAATACTTGATATGGAGACTAAGAAACTATGGGTGGAATTTAAGTATGAAAGACTTCCACATTACTGTTACTCATGTGGAAGAATTGGCCACTATGCTACTAATTGTGAGGAAATACCTTATGAACAGACTAAGTGGGTAGAGAATAAGGCAGGGAAATACGGACCTTGGTTAAAGGCGGAGGTTCACGACCAAAGCCCTTATTGGGCAACCTTATATGGTAGAGTAGAAGCGAATTCAGAGGCTGATGAAGTTATCCCGGAAACGCCTGCAACAGAAAATGAAACGAATAGGGGAGTGAGAGGTGATCTAGAGTTACGGGATGCTGTCATTCGCAACAAGAAAAGACATGACTGTCATTCTCCCGATGGTATCCAAGAAGATGAGGTTATAGACCAAAGTAATAAAGACAAAGGCAAGCAGATTATGTGTCTTGGCCATCCCAAAGCAAACTATCAGCCAGAAACCAGCAACAAAAAGAAAATTTTGAAGACTCAGAAATCAAAAACACAGAGACGATCAGCAGAAAACACCCTGTTACTAGTTGATGATATGGAGCTCTTGGAAACCCCAATTCAGATTGTGAAGGAAGGAAAGGATTGAGCTTTTGTGGCTAGCCCTAATAAGCCATCGAAGACATCATGAAGATCATTAGCTGGAACTGTCAGGGGCTGGGCAATCCCCTGACATTCCAGGAGCTGAGAGCCTTAGTAGCTCCCGAAAGGCGCGCTATGGTTTTCTTAATGGAAACGAAAAACAAGGAGTCAATGGTTGAAGGTGTGGTTAAACGCCTACAATATGCAAACAAGTTTGTAAAGAATCCGGAAGGGCGTGCAGGAGGCTTACTGCTAATGTGGAATGAAGAGGTGGAGACACGAGTGATTTCTAGCAACAATAACCTCATTGATGTGGACTGTTATGATCTGAATAGAGGAAGAAAGATGCATATAACTTTTATTTATGCTCCTACAAATTATGGGGAACGACAAATCTTATGGCAACAATTACGAGAGATTCAGGCACAAAACACACTTCCATGGGTCTGTTTGGGGGACTTCAACGAAATATTATATGCTTGGGAGAAGGTTGGCAAAAGGGCAACCGATTATTACCGCATGTCAGCTTTCCGAGACCTATTGAATGACTGCTCCCTAATGGATATCAATAGTAAAGGATGTGCATACACATGGGCCAACAATAGAGAAGGAGAGGAATTGGTTAAAAAAACGATTAGATCGCGCTCTGTGTACCATGGAATGGCGAGTGACCTTCCCAAATGCTGAGGTTCAGGCGCTACCAGCTATTGGCTCTGATCATAGCCCAATCCTTATTGCGCTTCATCCTGCAAATCCGAAAAAGAAGAAACTATTTAGGTTCGAAGCATATTGGACGGAAGAAACAGAATGTAGGGAGATCATCAAGCAAACATGGGATGGTAGTCTTTCAAATGAAAGCAGCTTCACAGCCAAAGTGCATCATGTGGCCAAACAACTTGAAAAGTGGAGCCAAAAAAAGTTTCCGAATGCAGCCAAACGCATTAAAGAGTTAAAACAGCAACTAACAGCCCTAACAAATAGACATCTCGACAACTACAGCAAAAAGGAACAACAATAGGTGGTGGATCAAATTGAGCAGTTATGGCGACAGGAGGAAAAGTATTGGGGAATTAGGGCGCGAATAAACTAGATTAAATGGGGAGACCAAAACACGAAGTATTTTCACGCTACCACAGTGCAGAGAAGACAGAGAAACAGGATAACTATGCTGAAGATAAATGATGAGACGTGGTGCTGGGAGCAGAATTTGCTTAAGCAAAAAATCCTGGAATTCTATCAAACACTTTATGAAACTGTGGGACCAAGAAACTTCCAACCGGTCCTAGACCAATGCCCTAGCCCAAAATGAGGAAATGAACAACCAAATGCTGGAGAATGTGACGATGGAAGAAGTCAAAGAAGCGGTTTTCCAATTGGGGGCACTCAAAGCTCCAGGTCCCAACGGGTTAAATGGACACTTTTACCAGCACTTTTGGGAGGAACTCAAACATGAAGTCTTTCAATTAGTTCAGCAATTCTTCACAACAGGTACTTTTGACCCTACCTTAAACCAAACACATATCTCCCTAATCCCGAAAGTTAAACACCCGAGAGCATCACCCAATTCAGACCTATAAGTTTATGCAATTTCAGTTACAAAATTATAGCTAAAGTGCTGGCGAACAGATTAAAAAGATGGCTTCCTGATCTTATCTCCCCTGAACAAAGTGCTTTTGTACAAGGGAAACAGATTCAAGATAATATATTCATAGTTCAAGAAGTCATTCATCAACTCATAATCAAGAAGAGAAAGAAGAGATTTCAAGCCATTCTGAAATTAGATATGCAAAAAGCGTATGATAGAGTGGAGTGGGATTTTTTGAAAGCATGTTTGCTGAAAATGGGATTTCACACTAGATGGGTGAGCATGATTATGCATTGTGTTTCAACAACAACTTTGAGTGTGAAAGTCAATGGGGAGCCTATGGAATATTTCTCACCAACAAGGGGATTGCAGCAAAGAGATCCTTTATCCCCTTATCTGTTTGTTCTTGTGTTGAACGTGCTATCATGGCTAATGCACAAAGCTATAACAGACGGGAGCATAAAAGGGATAACACTGAATCCACATTGTCCCACCCTATCACATTTACTTTTTGTTGATTATTCAATTTTCTTATTGGATGGGACTTTATTAGAATGCCAGAACCTAGCAGCAATCCTAAATCAGTATTGTTTTGCAACGGGTCAAACAGTCAGGTGTGAGCTTCAGCAGCGACTATCCTCTAAATCTACAAAGGAATTTGGCTCAACAACTTCGAGTCCCGATCATAGACAAGACAGGGAAATATCTTGGCATACCAACGGATTGGGGAAAGTCAAAGAAAGATATGTTCACCTGGATCCTAGCCAGAGTAAATATGAAGATGGCAAGGTGGAAAGAGAAAATTCTATCCAAAGCAGGAAAGGAAACAGTGATAAAAAGTGTAGTTCGAGCACTCCCTTAATACACGATGTCGATATTAAAATTCCCATCTCAATATATAGATCGATTGAAAGGAGAATTGCTACCTTTTGGTGGAAGCAAAATAAAAATAGCAGTGGATTACATTGGAAGAAGTAGGAAGCATTGAAAAAGAGAAAAGATGAAGGAGGCCTCGGATTCAGAGATTTAGTAAACTTCAACAAAGCAATGCTGGGAAAACAGGCCTGGAGATTATCTCAATCATCTACAGCCTTATGGAGCAGAATACTCAAAGGGGTTTATTTTCCAAATGGTGATATGTGGAAGGCAGGTAAAGGGCAGCGTCCTTCATGGGGTTGGCAGAGCATTATGGTAGGGAGAGAAACCATTGCAAAGGAGATCCAATGGCGGGTAGGGGATGGGAAAAAAATCAGCATTCGGGAGGATAAGTGGCTGGAATATGGTGTGATTGGAGGCCCAGCAAACAGAGATGAACCCACAACAATAGCTAAACTAATAAACGACACAAACAAGAGATGGAAGGAAGCAGAAGTCCAGCACCTCTTTGAAAATAGAACAGAAAATGAGATTCTATCTATCCCGCTAAGTCCAATCCCGGAGGAAGATGCTCTAGTTTGGCGAGGTAACAAGTTGGGAAAGTATACGGTGAAAAGCGGCTATAACAAGATAAGTGCAGACAACACAACAATAGATCAGCACAGAGCGTCAACCTCATTTACACCCCCTCGCACTTTATGGACAAAAATCTGGAAACTATCTATCCCCCCAACAATACACATCTTTATATGGAGCGTTTGTCAGAATGCAATTTCAACAAGAGAGAATTTATACAAGAGAAAGGTATTACCTCAACCCCTTTGCACGATATGCAATAATCAAGTGGAAACAACCGAGCACCTGTTTCTTCTCTGCAAATGGACAAAAGAAATATGGAACGACCCAAGGGTGAGAATCAAGTGCAAACCACATAGCATATCCCGCTTTGATAAGTGGCTACTGGACAGATTTGAAGAACAAAGACACCCACCCGACAAAGAGCTGCTAGCAATGATCCTCTGGTTTGTCTGGAAAGCACGCAACAATTTGATCTTCAGAGGCCAAAAACTGGAACCGAACACCATAGTAGACCTGGCGGAAGCCCACCTCCGAAATTTCAGCAGATGGCAGCCAAAAGAAGTAAAGAAGAACTCAGATCTGAACTCACCAAACCAGTGGAGGGCACCGGAGGAAGGAAAGCTGAAGATGAATGTCGATGGATCTTGGAAACAGGGGGAACAAACCGGATCAATTGCTGGTATTTTGCAGGACCACGCCGGGCAAGTGATCGACGGTTTTGTGCGGAAGGTCCAAGCCTCATCCCCGATCCAAGCTGAAACCCTAGCAATTTTGCAAGGGCTGAAGTTGCTGCAACTTCGAACAGACCTGCACGTGGGAGAGAAAGAACTCGGGCAAGTACAGCAAAGTGAAGTGGAGTTCCAAACTGATTGCTTTACCGCATACCAAAGTCTCTTGGGCTGGGTCGAGATTCCATGGCGGTGAAGCCCATAATTGAACAATGCACAGGCCTGCTCGCTCGTTTACCACTCACGAAGCTTAGTCACTGTCCACGGAATGCTAACAAAGCTGCTGATATGCTAGCGAAATTGCACAGTAAGAATTCACTACCTCAAAATTGGAGGTCCGTCCCTCCTCCAGCCCTTTCGGAGATTTTATTTTCAGAGTATCACCTATTATCTTCTTGTAAGTCCTGCTTATTATGAATGAAATCTATCATTTCCGACCAAAAAAAAAAAAAAAGACACTTGCATTGATAGGTCATGTTTTTCCTTATCTCTGATTGGAAGAAACTTTCATCATGTCTCTGATTGGTTACCCACCGCACAGAGAGAAGAAAATTTATGCCAAGGAAGTAGAGTGGTGGCAAATCATCAATATATAAAATGAAAGATTTGAGTGAAGTAAATAAGAAGAACACCATATAGATAAGTTAGATATGCTAAAACACCATAGTTTTTAGTGAATTTAGAATATATACACTTATAAGCATTATTATTAAAACCATTAGACAATATGATTGAATAAAAATTTTCATACCTTCTTGCTTTAGTCCATAAAGAGATTTTTAACTAATTTGCATATTTTTTTTTTCATTTTCAGGAAGAACAAAACCCTCTAGGTGTTTCATGTAAATTTTCTCATTTCAATCTTTATTCAAAAATGCAGTTTTGGCATCAATTTGATGAATGTAAAGATGATAAATGGATGCTAATGCAAAAATAATTCGAATAGATGTTATGCATGCACAGAAACATATGCATCGGAAATTGAATTGCAAATGCATGGCAATGACACATCCATGAACCACATAAACATGAGAAGAGGATCAATTTCACATGATAGCAATGCCTTATTTTTGGATATTTCGATGAAAAGAGATTTACAAGAAATCCACCATTGGACACCGAATAAATGTGCACGACTCAGAGTAAGGGCGACATGGCCACCAGGAAAAAGAGGCAGCATATTCAAGAATTGTACTTACAGTTAACAGCAACAAGTAGCTTGAGGCAACAAGGCACCGGTTCTCCGTTCGATTGAAATCGACAGAATTTCACAAAGAGGAGGACACCTTCTCTATATGCGCATCCACACCCTTCGGACGTCTCTCTTCGATGATCACCATGGACGGGCATGGGAACACATTGAGATACAGAGCAACAAAGAACCCCCAAAAAAAAAGCGCTCCGGTTTTCAGTCTTAACAACAATGAAACATGAGCAAAATTGAGTCTACTCGATAATGAGATTATTGATCCACATCGTTGCATCCTCAGATTTACATAAAAATCACAAACTACTTCGTAGAGATGTCGAAAGAGCATTTCAACAAACCGTTCATATGCATTGAAAAGTTTGAATTTAGTCAAGAGATCGAAATGATTTCTTGTCCGAAATCAGCATTTTTAAAAACAACAAAGTTACCAATCACCGACTAACATCCCAGATTTCTCAGAGATTTTCACAAAAGCATCATGACTAGCGCTCACCTTTAAGTTTTACCGAAAACAGGGCAAAACATGGAAGATGGTATTACTGTTGTGCGGAAGAACACCCTAACTAGATGAGAAAAGTAAACAAGAATAATTAAGAACACGGAGATTTACGTGGTTCGGCGAAAGATCCGCCTACGTCCAAAGGAGAGAGAGAGACGATTTCTTATTTGAGCGTATGTTTAGAGTACAAGGTACAATGCTAAAATAAATAGATCTTTAGATCCCCACTTTCCTAAACCTAGTAGGAAAGGAATTCCACCATAAAGATACTATCATATTTAAAACCCAAATCTAGGAAATATATTAGGAAACAAATAGTTCAAAATCTTCAAGCCTTCCTAGATTTCCCAATTGAATTTGTGGAATTCAAGACAATATCAACAAATCTCCAACTTTGGCTTGAATAAACCACAAGCCTCCACTTGAACCAAGAAAACAAACATATCTCTCCCTCCACCGTACCTTCGCAAAGGTACGCCCACACCTAGATCAGTGCGGCCTCCATCAACTTCAATGATGAGTGAGAGAAATCAAGTCCCTGCAGGACTTGAATTTCTCTATAGTAACCGTCTTTGTGAGCATATCTGCGGGATTATCTTTAGTATGGATTTTCTTCAAAGCAATGCTACCATTCTCCACAAATTCTTGAATTTTGTGGTACCGAACTTCAATGTGTTTCGTTCTAGAATGGAACACTTGATTATTCGCGAGACATATTGCGCTTTGGCTATCGCAATATAATGTAGCACTTTCTTGCTTTATGCCCAACTCTGTGACCAAACCAGTCAGCCATATTCCCTCCTTCGCAGCCTCAGTTACTACTATATACTCAGCTTCGGTTGTAGACAATGTTACTGTAGGTTGAAGCATTGCCTTCCACGAAATAGCTCCACCACCAAGAGTAAAGACATATCCCGTGATGGACCTTCACTTGTCCAAATCACCAACAAAGTCTGAATCAACATAACCTGCTAAATCAATTAATCCTCTTTTGGAACTGAACATTAAACACATTCCAATAGTTCTAGCCAAATAACGAAAGATCCACTTAACAGCTTCCCAATGCTCCTTACCCGGATTGCTTATGTATCGGCTGACAAGACTCACTGCATGAGCCAAATCCGGTCTGCTACAAACCATAGCATACATGAGGCTCCCTACTACACTGGCATAGGGTACTCGAGACATCTTTACAACTTCCTCATGTGAAACAGGGCATTGTTTCTTAGATAATTTGAAGTGATTTGCTAAGGGTGTACTAACCAATTTAGCTTTACTCATGTTGAACTGCTCCAAGACCTTCTCAACATACTTCTTTTGATTTACCCAAAGCTTACTTGCATGTCTATCTTGAAAGATTTCCATGCCAAGGATCCTCTTTGCAGCACCAAGATCCTTCATATCAAACTCACTACTTAACTGAGACTTTAGGGAATTAATGTCTCATTTTTCTTGCAGCAATCAACATGTCATCAACATAGAGCATCAATAGAATAAGCGACTTATCATCCAAAATTTTGTAGTAGACACAAGAATCATGCACACTCCTCATGTAGCCAATACGAAGCATAAAAGAATCAAACCTTTTATTCCATTGCCTCGAAGATTGCTTCAAACCATAATGTGATCTCTTGAGCAAACAAACATGATCCTCTTTCCCTTCCACCTTGAAGCCTTCGGGCTGCTCCATATAGATTTCCTCCTCCAAGTCACCATGAAGGAATGCCGTCTTCACATCTAGCTGCTCAAGCTCCAAGTCATATATGGCTACCATAGCTAGTAAAACACGAATTGATGTGTGTTTTACAACCAGGGAAAATATCTCGTCGTAATCAATCCCCTCCTTCTGTGCATAGCCCTTAGCAACAAGTCGGGCCTTGTATCTCTCTTGCTCTTTCTCCGTTGCTGCTTCCTTTCTTCGAAGAACCCATTTGCAACCAATGACATTCCGATCATTGGGCTTCTTCACAAGTTCCCATGTCTCATTCTTTTGTAACGATTACATCTCCTCCATCATTGCGGTCATCCACTTTTCTTTGTGATCACTTTTCAAAGCTTCATGGTAGGAGCTTGGATCACTAGAGCCTACGGTAAGAGCATAAGCAACCATATCCTCAAAACCGTACCTCTCCGGTGCTTTGTAAGTTCACTAATCATCTTATTGAACACGTTAAGGTGTTCCAACAGATCTCCTCCTTCACTCATCTGAAGTGAATACAATCTCTTCTTCAAGAACAACTTGTTCGTAAGAGATTTTGTCATATAAATGCTTTCAAGTTTGAGCCATACCTCCGGAGCAGATTCGATTTCCGCTACATATGGAAGGGCCTCATTTGATAGGTTCAATCGGATTGCGCTGCACGCCCTCTCCTCCATGTCAGCCCAATCATCATCAGTGATGGTGTTCGGCTTGTTTGATCTTCCCAGAAGAACCTTTGATAAACCTTGTTGAATCAACAGATCCTTCATCCTTCTCCGCCATAGTGTAAAACTATTCTTCCCAGTGAATCGTTCAATATCAAATCGAACGGTTGAACCTTTTCCAGCCATCTAGTTAGAAGTCGCAACACAGGAACGAAGAACCTGGATTGCTCTAATACCAATTGTTGTGCGGAAGAACACCCTAACTAGATGAGAAAAGTAAACAAGAATAATTAAGAACACGGAGATTTACGTGGTTCGGCGAAAGATC
The DNA here is from genome assembly GCA_016097485.1 of Eucalyptus sideroxylon x Eucalyptus melliodora. Taxonomy (NCBI): domain Eukaryota; kingdom Viridiplantae; phylum Streptophyta; class Magnoliopsida; order Myrtales; family Myrtaceae; genus Eucalyptus; species Eucalyptus sideroxylon x Eucalyptus melliodora. Next base: position 72,913,134 of record CM027828.1, on the reverse strand, counting down.
CACTTACGTCCACGGGAGAGAAAGAGACGATTTCTTATTTGAGCGTATGTTTAGAGTACAAGGTACAATGCTGAAATAAATAGATCTTTAGATCCCCACTTTCCTAAACCTAGTAGGAAAGGAATTCCACCATAAAGATACTATCATATTTAAAACCCAAATCTAGGAAATATATTAGGAAACAAATAGTTCAAAATCTTCAAGCCTTCCTAGATTTCCCAATTGAATTTGTGGAATTCAAGACAATATCAGCAATTACCTCATCGAGGAGACATTCTCAGCTACGATCAATAGTTCGGTTAGCGCAAGGAAACTCTGGGAAACATTGCTTGTGAAAGTGAGCAACGGCTATGAGGCTTCGGATTCGAACGACTAACTTTGAATCTCCAAGACCAAGGACAGGACCGAACAGGGCATTCCTTGTGACAGACGAGTGAACATGGACGACACGCACTCCCTGGAAGGCAACGATTGGCAATGAAGAGGAAGGAGGGAGTTTGGCGGGAATCACTGAGAGAAAAACTCTGAGCATCACCTCCGGAGTCCCCTCTCTCTCTTCCTCCAACGAACGAATCTTCCCTTCATCCATGTGTACCCATGTCACGGGAAGGACAGAATCCGTTGCGAATTTGCGTGACTCAACATTCTAGAATATGAGCTCTCTCGTTTTCACTCTCGCGTGTTCTCATCTTTTTGTGCATCTTGGCCGCTCGCTGGGCATGCTCGGCAGACGATTTGTTGCCGGTGGTGCGGGCATATGTCTAGATTTATGACTTTGATTGACTTTGATTCCATGGTTGCAGAAATAATTCCTTAAAATTGTTGAGAAATAATTGATCGGGAAAAATGAAATCATATTTTGAGACATAATAATACTCTATTTAATGAATTATTTACCCCGCGTTATTAATGGTTATTGACAAAAATATTCTAGGATACAATAAAGTCTCGAATGAAAATATTAGATAGTAATTTTAATATTTGTTTAAAAAGTAAGAAGATATATCCAAATAGATACGATATTTGAAATAACCGCAATTGAAGAAATACAATATGGAATTAATATATAAAAAATAGCACATTGTTTCAAGAGGACATTATGATTAATTTTTATTATGATAATTCCAAATTTAAATAAAAAATAATTATTATGATAATTGTTGATTAGTGTTAAAATTAGTCTATATGCAAACTCACATCTTTTTTATGTGGAACAAGATATCTCTTAGTTTTACCACTCGCCAGGAAATTACTGGACTCGATCTTGGCAAAAGCGCGGCAAGTGTGTAAAGGAGGTGGCGGACGTTATGCGCCGGAAGACAGGATGTTCTCCTCCCCTTGAAGGACTTCTCTTCTTTTTTACATGTGTAAAACTCTCTAGTCTATTGCCGAATTGGAACATGAATATATGGGCCCATAGTAAATAATTTAACAATCTCTCAATCTTATTTCACTTTCCAATATAGCTGAGCACGTAGGAATACTATGCCGATTGCTTCTTCCCTATTTGCCATGAATATTTTATTTGATTGTGAATCTCAAATTAATCATGTGCCCACAATCCCCTTATAACATAGTAATACTATGCCTCCCTGACCGGCATTGACCACCACCAACCGTTAGCTCTGACCACCGTTAACTCACTTACCAAAACCAAGAAAACTCTCTCCAACTTAATGATACACAATTGATTCATGAAAGTTATACAGAACATCATGAAATAATCAAAGCAAACATGATTCAACGAGCAAAGAAATGAGGGCACCTCAATCATCGAGTTTAAATAAGAACTGATTCTCGGTTTTCTTTGAGGCATTTTGTTAAACATATGATATGCACTGGCTGAAAGGGGAACCTAGGCTGGCTTAGGGCTTGAGTTCGAGCCAGGGTTGATGCGCGATGTATAGATGACACTACAAAAACAACACATAGACCGATTTCTAACATCTGACCCAAGTTTAAGTAAAATACAGCCGGGCTTGGCTGAATCAAACCAAGGAGACTCGGATCTCGTTCAAACATTTGTTAAAATAGTTGGCGCGCATTACTGAAATGAAGGATTCCTGGCTCTTCGTGACTCAACCAAGGCCTAGGTTTATAATACAGCATACTAGAACATGTATCAGCGATGGATCGACAAGACCGAAGTTCGCGCTCGCGCGAACTGGTCGGCCACGAGCTCCGGCCCGACACCCCCCACGAAAACAGAACGCGTATGCTCGAGAGACCTGAGAAGGGCTGCGACGGCTCACGAACGGACGACCGACGACGGAAAAATGCTCCTTCGACCTCACTCTCTCCAATATCTCTCTCGAATCTCTCGAAAAACCTTTCTCGAGCCCTCCACAGTAGAAAAATCAGAACCCTATATCTGCCCCCTTCCCCAGACTCTCCCAAGAAAAACCCAGAACGGGTCCTCCTCTCTCCCTCTAAAAGGCGACCGGCAAGCTCGCATGGCTTCTGCGCTGCCAGCTTGCCAGCCGACCTGATCCCGATCTGTGGATCACGGCTGCTTTTGCTTTCTGCTCCTGTACGTCTCTTTCGGCACAGAGGAGTGCGCATTGCTTGAGGGAGGAAGAAGGAAGAAGATGGGCCTAGCCCAAACAAGAAAGAGGAACAAGAAGGGAGAAGAGAGAAAGCCAGGCCTACCCCCAGCCTGGTCTCGCTCTCTCTCTCTCTTAAAAAATATAATAGTAATTTTTTAATTAAATTTTTTCAAAAAGTTTCTAACAATTAATACTAATAATGCAAATGTTCCCAATGTCTATGTGCAAAAATTATTTTGTTTAGGAGTTAGAAATTAATCTCTAATTTTCTACGCAATTGAGTCCTTAATAAAAAGAGTAAAATTTATGTGTCAATAATCATGTAAAGAGCTGCCAAAATGTAAATAGAGATTGAAAGCAAACTTGAACTGATTGATTAGTGGTCCCTACTATAAACTACAATTCAAAGATTTATACACTACTAATAATGGTTAACGATCATTACAAAGAAAGCACACACATCCTACGCGACTCCTAGAATTCAACGACTTCTATTTACAGAGATTATTTACCAAGGTTATTAGACAAATCAACTTCTACTAGGTCTTTTGTAGTCCGAGTCGACGTTACCAAGTGCCAAGTGTGGACGACAGTGCCAAACACGGTTACCCACGTAGCTTTTCCTCTCTCTCTCTCTCTCTCTCTCTCTCTCTCTCTCTCTCTCTCTCTCGGGGCAAGAATTTTTTCTTCTCTCTTAAAATTTTTCTCAATCTCTAATCCTCATTTTCGTTTGTTCTATAGCAAAGGAAGTGAGGTGGACAGTGGGAGACGGGAAAGATATAGATATCCGAGAAGATCATTGGCTAAAATAGGGCACTATTGGAGGACCTGCTAACCTAGGGGATCCACGAACGGTAGCAGAGTTAATAAGAATGGAGGAAAAAGAACGGAATGAACAAAAGTTGCGGGGACTTGTTTGATGAACAGATTGTACAGGAAATCCTAGCAATTCCTTAAAGCATTCATGCGGAAAAGGATAAGTTACTGTGGACTTGTAACAAGACAAGGGACTATACAGTTAAAAGTTCCTACAACAACATCAACAGCACAGAAAATCAATACCCACAAAGTGAGCCTTCGTCTTCGCATCAGACACCAAGAGCTCTTGGTCTATGATTTGGAAACTACAACTCCTCCCTCCCTCCCTCCCTCCCTCCTCCCCCCCCCCCCCCCCAACCCAAAAAAGATCCGAATTTTTCTATGGAGTATTTGTGAGTATGCATTTCCTACGTCAGAAAACTTGCATGAGAGGAAAATAATACCTGAATCGAAGTGCCCTTTACGCCATCAACACCCGGAGACAATTGAGCACTTATTTTTGTTGTGTAGTTGGACAAAGGCTGTTTGGGCTCATCCGGCACTAAATATGCAAATCTAGAGTCAAGGTTTGCAAAGAATTGAAGATTGGCTACTGAAGTTCAGAAAACCCCAAACAAACTCACCTTCAGTTGAGCTAGTTGCTGACGTGATGAGGAATTTGTGGAAGGCTTGGAACCACTTTGTTTTCTGACGGCGAAAGCCAGATGCAATTGCAGTGTTCGAGGAAGCCATAGCAATTCAGAGCAGCTTCAGGAGATAGAACCGATTGAAAAACACGACTGAAATTCAACGAGAGAACTCACCGTCGACTTGGTCTCCACCGAAGAAGGGCTTGTTGAAGATAAATGTGGATGGGTCGCTCGGTGTGGGATCGTCCGCTGGAGCCATAGCCGGAGTGTGCAGAGATGAGTCGGGGAAGTTGGATGATGGCTTCGCGATGAAGGTTCATGCATCCTCAGTCTTGCAAATAGAAACCCTAGCTTTGTTCGAGGCATTGAAGTGGTTAGAAGCCTCTTGTACTTTGGAGTCAGAAAACTTAACTTTGATAAGCATCCTCAGATCAAGACAAACCACCGTGGGGAGTGTGTGGTCTTATCGCTGAGTGTAAGGCTTTAATGGGGTGGTTTCAAGGCATCAGATTTGTACATTGTGCAAGGAGGCCAATCACGTGGTGAACTGAGTCGTTAAAGCCCAACGTCTTAATATTTTACCATAAAGCCTCCTCAAACCTTGTGGGACCTCTTATGTTCGGAGATTATCTTTCTTGTCATTCAGTTTTTACTTATAAATAATGAGGGCTAGTTTTTTCGAAAAAAAAAAAAAAATCCAACTCGTATTTTTTAGAGCTCCTTCCGTCCACTCTGCTCACCAAATCTCGAAATTTGTTTTCTTTCCTTTTTTTTTCCCGAGCCTTTTAGTCGGTCTGACCACCCAAAGTCTGCAATCTCTTTAGCTTTCGGTTTCCCTCTCGCTCTCTATTTCCCTCTCAAGTTTTTATTCTTTTTACTCAATTGTCTTCAGCCCACGTTCTCTATTCAAACTCTCCAACTCCATTGCTCCATGCCCTTGATTTTGGTTTTTCTTTTTCCGATCTTTCTCAAAGCACTCAAAAGCTCTCAAAATCTCACGATCGGTTGTTCTACTCCAATCTCATTTTGACCATGAATATCCTGGATGTCTTGGCCGGGCATCTCTCCCCAGTTTTCGGTATTTAAGTGGATTTGGCCTGGTTTCTGATCGAATTTTATAAAGATTCCATCCAAATTTCGGCCAACTCTCAAATATTTGAAGTTATCGACCAAATTATCCAAAGAATCGAAGTAATTTGCAATTTTCCTCACCTTTGTAATTTTCTTGTAATTTTTTTGCAATTTCCTTCCAATGCAAGGAGAAGGAGAGGGGCCGAAATTCTCAGAGGTCAGGCTGCTTGTGTGAGCTTAGTTCTATAAACGTCAAACGAGTTTAAGGCTTCCATACCTCTGAATTCTAGCTCGTCTCGCAAGTTGGGCCGTCCGTGGGAACCATTTAAAGGGAATTTGTAGCAGAGCACTGTTTCATTTGAAGCAAAGATGTCATTAATAGCTAATATCTAAATATACAGAAATGCAGTCAGATATGCAGATGCGGAACGATGCAAAACTAAAATTTTTGTTTGGATGTCCAATTAGTCGATGTTGAAGAGTTCAGCCTCTAGTTTTTCATATTTAATGAAAAATTACTACTAAAAATTTAGGTGTCAATAAATTTCAAGACCAAGGAAGGAAAAGAAAAACCAATAATTTCAAAAGTTGTTTTTACTTTTCATCAATAGCGTGGTGATAAATTTGTTTAAGGAAAAAAAAAATTGGGGACGGTCTCTTACCATGAAGGCAAAAGCCAAACACATCGTTTGACATGATGATGACACTCAAGGTGACATCCTCAAAACGTTTTCGGATACTCTCCTGCGCATGTCTTACTCTTATTGATCTTTCAGCCTTACATTCACTCCCGTGCAGCTCCTCCAACGATGTCAATTCGTTGAGGCCTTTGACGTCACCGATCCTCTGGCAACATGGATTTCCAGGACTTTCAACATGGTGAGGTCGGATACGTTGGATAACTTGTTGGGGGAATTGCAGTTCTTGAGAGGCAATCTCTGCAATGACCTCAATTTGGACAGGCCGTTAAGAAGTACTATCTTGCAATCCGACACCACCAGGATCTCTAGGCGTTTTAGCTCTCCGAGCCCTTTAATCTCTTCGACAGGCAAGTTTAAGAGCTCTTACTCCAACAAGTTAATCAGATTCTGAATTATCGGCAATCTCTTCAGTGACAAACAAGCTCGGATCGACAAGATGGACAACGATGAGGGAAGCCCCAATACTCCGTGAAGATTCGTGCCCCTCAGGACGACTTTCTTGAGCTGAGGAATGCATGCGGAGCCATATTCAAATTCCAAATTGAGGATTTGGGAATGAGACAACTCTAAGCTCTTGAGCTTCGGGAACCTTATGAGCCAAAGAGCCTGCGGGTTGGTCAAAGTGGATGCGTGGTCAAACGCCAAAGGAGGAACCAGTAGATATTGAGGTTGGGTTGGTCAAACTCCTTGGGATTCTCATTGCCGAAAAAGTGCATCTGACGGACGCAAAACAATTCCACACATGTTGATCAAAATTAAGGTTCGGTTTTATGTAAAGACGGATAAAAAACAATTCTTCAAGGTACAAAAAAAGTGCATTTGATCAAAAAAATCTAAAAGTTAATCATAGATAATGATCACGTGATAGGTTTGAATGGTCATGATAGAGAGACAATTTAGTAGGATCGATCGTTCTTAAATGAATGATAGTTGTTCATTCTTAAATGAATGATAATTATCCATGATTAGATTTTTTACTATATCTCTACCATACATCGTATAAAAACTTGTATACTGGCATAGATTTTGCAAGTCATGTAAAGACGAACGCAATATAGTTCTTTGAGGTACAAAAAAAGTGCATTTGACGAAAAAGTCTAAAAATTAACCATGGACGTAATTCACAAGGTAGGTTTGAATGGTCTTGATGGAAGAACTATTGGGTAAGGTTGGCCGTTCTTAAAGGAACAATAGTTGCTCGTGATTATATTTTTTCATCTAGACACATGCATTTGACTCTTAAGTAGCTAATAATTCGGTAAGACTAACAGTTTTTGAAAAAATGATCAGTGGTTTATAATTGAGTTATTTTTCTCTTTCCTTTGGAAGCACGCATGTTGTTTTTAAGGGGCAATTATTGATGGTGGGACACATAGTTCTTGAAAGAATAGTATTGTTCCAAAATTAGATTTTGTTTCAATATGAAAGAGGTCATTTGATCACTTGTGTAAGGGAGAAGAATGACGTAAGTGCTATAACTTTCGTACGGTGCTTACTTCAGTGTCATAACCTTTTTTTTTGGCTCACATATCGAAGTAAAATAAAGCATTTGAGTATCATTTCTGGAAAATCATCCTACATGAATTCTTTTAATTTTTTAATTTTTCTTTTTCGTTTTTTTAGGGCCGACAAGGAGTCTGGAATAGGGTCTCCTCGCCCTCTACTGCAAAGGCCTTGGGCAAGACCGCAATCGGCAAGGGTCATTGGTGACCCTTACCGGTCCTAAAAAAAATAAAGGAAAAATAAAGGAAAATAAAAAATACAAAATATAATAATTAATGAATATTAAAAAATTATTTATACCAACACTAGGTGAAGTTACGTAGAACAACCAGTATCCACATTGGATTTTTCAATGAGGTAAATTAACGATAACACTCAGATGGTCAATTTTTCGAAATCTTGACTTTTGAAGCAAATCATTAAAGAGCCCAATTACTCCGGTAAGATGATAGTTCTTAAAATAATTATAACTGTTCTAGAACTAGATTTATTTATTTATTCAAGAACACGCACCAATCACTGAGGGGTTCATCACTCAGCGAAGATCGACATTTTTTTGAAAGACTATGTTTGTCCTAGAATTAGGCCTCCTTTATCAATACATGCTCATTCTACTTTTAAATTTCCAATCATTAATGTGCTTATCATACGGTAAAGTTGGCAGTTCTTAAAAAAAGTGATAAGTTGTTCTAGAATCAGATATATATATATATATATATTGTTTGGAAACATGTATATGATCTGTGAGTACAAATTATTCATAGGTTAATCATTTAGGTAAAATTGACAGTTGTTGAAAAAATTGTAATTATTCTAAAGCTAGATTTTTTTTTTATTTTTTATTTTTTATTATTATTATTTATTTTTTGTTATCTAGAGAAGGTACCAATCCTTAGTAGGCTAATCGCTCCAATAAGACCGACATATTTTGGAAGAATAATAATAGTTATAGAATCAGAATTCTTTTACTTGGAAACCTGCATCTGATGTCTAAGCATAAATCATTAACCAAGACAGGAGTCATAAATGGGGCTGCACTTGACTATGAGTTTCCGAAGCCTAGTTGAATGCTTTCGTTTATTCCGAGCAGTAGAAGGCTTCAAAAAAAAAAATCAAAATGGTGATTTAAAGTGATTGGCATAATCAGAAAATCAAAATATATATCTCACCCGCTCGCGCCACTCGGATGAAACCTGTAGGAGTAATTCATCTAATTGGTTAGATATGAACAAATAGGTAAACCCATGATTAGACCAGATCCAACACAATAACTTCAGTTCATTGAATTATTGTTTCGGTTTAGGGTCAAGAAGATTATTTTATCTGCATCCGGAAGCAGATGACGCGAGAACTTGGGAGCTGGACAAAGTTAATTGCCCAAGCCCCAAGCCCATATTCTAGAAAAGTGAGAATTTGGGCTGCCTTTGCAGTTCAACCCTATCGATTTTTGCTTAATTTAGCTCTATCCTTCAAGCCTGTACGCTTAATCTAACAGATAACTCTAAACAGTCGTGTCTCATTTATCACTAATAAAAAAAAAAAAAAACAAATCAAGCACAAAACAGGAATATCAACAACAGAAATAACGCACCCTCCCATGCCTCGAAAAAGTTGGGATAAACATCTTTTGATGGATGAAATCATTCAATTCATAAAGATTGCAATTCGTTCCATTTCAATGTTTATGGAATAGGCTGTACATTTTCTCGTTGCCTCCCATTTATTAATGGAGATTCAAAGCCGTAAATTGATATCTTGATTCTTACGGAACAGAACCGGCCCTATAGGCCCAATTTGTTGATTTGGATGGGTTTCGGCCTTTTACAAGGGAAGTAAAAGGAACGCGGGTGGAAACGAGTTAATCTTGCTCCCAAGTCAGTCGAGCGCGGCTCACGAGTTTCTGACGTCCGGCTTTTGTCGAGGCGAACTAGATTCAAACGATGGAGGAACGGCTGACGATTCGAACTTATTTTCCTTACTATTCGCAGAAAAGCTTTTCTGGAAAAGCATTTTTCATTTTCTAGCAGTAGTTTCGCTTAGGAAGATAAGTCAACAGAAAATGTTTTCTTGATCAACAAAAACTATGCATAGTTTCGGCTTAGAAACATATTTCAAAATGTGATTAAGCATTTTTCATTTTCCAGCATTAGTTTCGCTTAGTTCCTAAGCTTGGGCCCCTCATGCTTATGCCCAAGTCCATTGAGGCTGAGCCCAAACCCTTAGTGCCCATACCCTATGCCCTGGCAACAAAGCCCGAGTCCATAAAGGTCAGTCCATAGGGCCTCAATGCTTAAGCTCTAGTCCCCATAACTTAGGCTCAAGTCCATAGGCCGTACATGAGTTGTTATCGCTTGAGCTAGAGTCATTGATTAATGAAACGTTCGTTTTTAAAATATATATTTTAAAAATCAAATTTTCAATTATTATATTATAAAAATTCGAATTTTTAATGATTTTTTTAATTTTTTGAACTCAAAATTTTAATTATTTTTTTAAATCTAACTTTTATATATTATTTCTTTTCTTTTCTTTTTTTCTTTTTCTTTTTCTTATTCCTCAACCGATCATGGACCACAAAGAATAACCTAGTGACCAATGCCAAGTGAGGGACAAGCTCGCCGATCGTGCAAGGCTTGAGCTTGTCGATTAGGCAAGGCTTGAGCCTTGCCAATCAAGCAATACCCAAGTTCATTTGAGGCTAGTCATTGGCCATTGCCATGGTCGGCAAAGAAGAAGAAAAAGGAAAAAGATAAAAGGAAAAGATAACATAAAATAAAAAATAAAAATAATTAAAAAATCTATTTTATGCAAAAAGAAAATAAAAAAAATATTATTAAAAGGGGTACACAAAAGAAAATCAAATGAGATTTTTCATATTAAACAACAGAAAATATTTCCTAATCATTTTTTTTTTGTTCCGGCTATTGACCATTGAAAAATATTATTATTTCTAGGAAAATGGCTTTTTGGAAAAGGTTTTTAAAAATTGTAACATTCTTCACGCAAAACGAATGGAGCCTTAGACTCTATTCGTTTTGTCAAAAATTTTAACGATTTGAAAAACGATTCTCTCAAAATAATAAATTATTACTTAAAGTAATTATCCAATAAAAAATATTTTCATTATTGATGACATTTATGTATAAAAATTTTGTGGATGATGAAAATAATTTTGTTCGTTCATTTTTGTAAATGATATAAACAATCATTTTTAAGAAAATCATTTACAAATCATTCATTTTTCGCTGAACAAATGAAGTCAAATTGTGTTATCCTATCTGGTATCTAGTGACACATCTAGGTTGGGATAAGCTTAAATATATCAACATAGTGGATAACTTATCCCGGATCTAGGGTGGCATAACAGATTGAATGCAAAAATTACAAACAAAGATTAAACAAAAGATGAGAACAGGAATGAAGGATTGCTCGTTTCTATTCACCCACTCGAAAACATGGCCCTAGCTGTAATTAGGCGGCATACTTCACTTTGCAACGAGGGCTTTCCAACTAAAGTCAATGTGCTGCTCCCATCATCCAATTAACTTGTAACTGGTGATTAAAAAAAAGTCACACTCTAGTATTAATTTCAGACCCAGTTAGAATTTTAATTTCCAAGTTTTAGGTTAGCTTAAATATGGGTTTAGAAGTAATGTTGAGCTGAGAGCTAATGGTCCTCAATCAGCATAAGTTCTCTCAAACCCTTATAAAATTTTCATTTTAATTTGAACCTTATGAGGATTCTACATGAGGAGTCGCCACAAGCCTATTAGGTAAATCTAGAATCGAAGAGTTGATTACATTAGTTATCTAGCCAATGCCGTTTTGCTATAAAGTTGATTATTTTTTAGCTAAGGTATCCACTCTGTCTTTTTATCAAATTATAAATCCTAAAGTTTTTGTCCGTTTAGTGTTCATGCAATGTTTTTATGTTTATAAAAGTCTAACCAACCATTCCATTAAAGGAAAGCAAATCACGACATATAAAAGTAACATAAGAATCACAAACAATTAATCAAAGGTAGTAATGAAAGAACGAGTAAAGAGTAAAGTGCGATAATCCGGTATAAGTTGGATAAAATTAAGCCCTAGGATAGCAACCCTTATGAGTTTGACTTAGAGACTATCCTATCTTCAAATGGGTAAGATGGGCTATCGAAACTTTCGGAGAGACAAGAAACCCCAAGTTGGCACTTTGTCATCTTAAGTCAGGGTCACGATTAAACTTTAGGATATTAGATGCTCATTTAGTCCCTTTCAAGTTTCTCCTAGGTAAGGGCATTTCCTCGTTACCTTTCCAATTATAACCTAAATTTATCTAAGCTACTTACTATGCTTTTTTTTATAAAAAATTTCTGTGAAGTGATATTTCCAAACCATTATCTCTATATTTATATAATTATATTTCTCAAACTAAATCTAATTTATTCATTAAGACTAATTAGTTAAACAAATCCTAAGTGATTTTAAACTAAACTAAAAATCCATAGTCTAATCCAAAATGAACACACATGTTGTGACTTAATCTCGAGTGAACCACCTAGGATTTGGTTAATGGATTTGTAAACCTAAACTAAGCTCAGACTCTCCCAAACTTATACCGATTCGTGACTTAGGTTCAAATTCTTAATATGTAAATGATTTTTCAATTGACATCGCTATTAATCAGTTTATGGTAGGTCGATTTGAAACCTAAGTAAAATAATGAGAGAATTTATTAGAGATTTTGAGTACGTGGACTTGATTGAATTAGATTTTTCTAACGCCCTTTCAATACTGTGTTCATGTTTATCAAACAGATTTTGTTCATTTTATTATTCCATAACATATGAAGTGACCATATAGGTGCGTAAACCACCAATTTAACACTCAAGAAAATAATAAATAAGTTACGGAATTTATTTCAAATAACGAAAGCATCTATAATATTAGTTCATAATTCATATTAATAGCCCTAAATATGATTTTTAATTAACATGTAGTCACTTAATCCTTTTAAGATTTTCTTTTGTTTAATAAAATCTAATCTACATGCAATGCAATTTACAGATGGCCTAATTCTAATGATGGACAATTTTTAATTAATGGACCTAGCAACAATTACTAAATGACATGCATTTTGTGAGCCAAATTCTATATGACATACACACGATATTTTTGTATTTTTTTTATTAAAATTCGTAACTAAAATTACTAAAAATGAAAATATACCTAAATTGAGATATTATCTACTTTAAGTTAGGAAATAAACTAACTTAAATCCTATCTTAACTTAGAAACTTTTCTCACCAAGCAATTCGATGCATTCTAATTTAAAAAAATATATATCTAACTATTTTATCACGCAATCCTATCAATTATAATCTACGTGATATGCAATTTTTTTCAGCATAAATAATGCAATTGAAGCAAGAGAAGCACCAAATCACTCCAAATTATATATCATTTAATCGATGCAAATGAAGAAGTAATATCCAATCAACTTGAAATTTCGCGAATAAAATCGATGAGTTAATCTTAAGCCTTAAAGATCAAAACATCAATTTTAAAAATTCCCGTAGAATCAATAATTTCATCTAAAGCCTTATAGATGGAATCAAATGTTACATGCGGTTGCAAATTATGAAATAAATCATAATTAGGAGATATGTCTATCACTCATAGATATGCACGTTATTTCTCGAGCTTACATAGTTCCATAAAGTCAATCCAACTGAATCTTCTCCCAATAGCTTAAATGTTGTTAGTGTGATGAGTTGTATCGCGGTTTTTTTTTTTTTTTTTTAAATAACACAGAGAAAAAATGAAGATGGAAGAAGAGAATGATTTTCATGAACTACCCTCCTTTACGTGATATAATAAGAGTCAATAATCAAGTAGATACATAATTACCAGCTTGAGGAAAAAGCTGTATGCTCCACTCTAAGAAATGAAGCAGCAGCTGAAGATGATGTTGCCCAAAAGAGACCGGCTATCATTTTGAACACGAGTCTCTTCCATATATGGTGGAAAAACTAGAGCTACTCTATTTTGGCAAGATCTAGAGCTTTTATGTACTCTTTTCCCAGTTCATCTTTCGTGTCTCTTTAGGGCTAGTGGACTAGACATTTAGGCTATGCATGGCAACATTTCTTGGCCGGGAACAATTTTTTTTTTTTTTCAGAAATAGTTCTTTTCTATTTCTATTATGGGGAACAATTTCTATGTAAAAAAACTCGTTTGGTAACTACACAAAATTTTTACTCTAGAAATAGAAAAAGAATAAAAATGCATTTGGTAAAAAACAGTTTCTTTTTTATATTTATTTGTTTTTTTTTTTAATTTTTTGCTGGTAGACCGCCACCACCACCGAATGCTACCACCGCCGGATGCTGCCGCTGCCGGCCGACCGTCGCCGGCCGACCGCCGCCGGCCAACTGCCGCCACCAATTGCCGTCGCACGGCCCATCAGCCGCCGTCGATCCGGCCGCCTTAAAACCATTAGACAATGTGATTGAATAAAATTTTTCATGCCTTCTTGCTTAAGTCCATAAAGAGATTTAACCAATTTGCATACTTTCTTTTCATTTTCAGGAAGAACAAAACCCTCTAGGTGTTTCATGTAAATTTTCTCCTTCAAATCTTCATTCAAAAATGCAGTTTTGGCATCAATTTGGTGAATGCAAAAATGATAAAATGGATGCTAATAAAAGAATAATTCGAATAGATGTTATGCGTGCACAGAAACATATGCATCGAAAATTGAATTGCAAATGCATGGCAATGTCACATTCATGAACCACATAAGCACGAGAAGAGGATCAATTTCACATGATAGCAATGCCTTATTTTCAGATATTTTGATGAAAAAAGATTTACAAGAAATCCACCATTGAACACCAAATAAATGTGCACGACTCAGAGTAAGGGCGACATGGCCACCGGGAAAAAGAGGCAGCATATTCAAGAATTGTACTTACAGTTAACAGCAACAGGTAGCTTGAGGCTTCTACCAAAAAAAAAAAAAAAAAAAAAACAAGTAGCTTGAGGCAACTAGACACTGGTTCTCCGTTCGATTGAAATCGACAGAATTTCACAAAGAGGAGGACACCTTCTCTATATGCGCATCCACACCCGTCGGACGTCTCTCTCTGATGATCACCATGGACGGACATGGGAAAACATTGAGATACAGACCAACAAAGAACCAAAAAAAATAAAAAAATAAAAGCGCTCCGATTTTCGGTCTTAACAACAATGAAACATAAGCAAAATTGAGTCTACTCGATAATGAGATTATTGATCCACATCGCTGCATCCTCAGATTTACACAAAAATCACAAACTACTTAGCAGAGATGTCAAAAGAGCATTTCAACAAACCGTTCATATGCATTGAAAAGTTTGAATTTAGTCAAGAGATCGAAATGATTTCTTGTCTGAAATCAGCCTTTAGAAAAACAACAAAGTTACCAATCACCGACTAACTGTTGGGATTTCATGAATTATGTATAAGAAAAATTAACGAAATAAACGCAGCGGAAACAAAGATATATTTTACACATGATTCTCCTAAGGCGTTGTTCGTGCGTTTTAATCAAAAATCTAAACAAAAAAGGAAGTTAAACGAAATACCTCTCGAAGCGCGCTTTGAAACAAGTCGGTTCGGATGTTCTACAGTACAAGTCCTACAAGCGTCGGACCTCTAGTTCAGACACACCAACAACGAATGTCGAACGGAAGAGAGAACTTTCGGATATCCACCACTTCGATCGTGCTAGCAATCGCGTGGAAAGAATCTGTCGTATTCTTGATGTATAATAGTCACGCCCTGAACGAGAGAATTGTTTCTCTTCCTCGTGTCTCAAGAACACACGCACACTTTTCCAATTTTTCAGCAGCCCTTTTTCTCTCGTCCCTCAATGGTTTTTATAGAAAAACCGACCAGCAACGGTTGCTAATCGATGGACGATCAGCAACCGTTGCTGATCATCCATAGTAGACGATCGTGCATGAGCAACCGCTCATGCACAACCGCTCATGCACGACCATCGTGCATGAGCAACCGCTCATGCACGATCTTGGCATGATGGTCAGCGGTTGCTGACCATCCATGCTTCGTGCATAGCTTCGTGCATGTGCACGAATTTGTGCACATGCATGAAGCTTTACTCTTTTTTTAATTAGTTATTAATAAGTTAATTTAGGGCATACTACTAACACTAACATCCCAGATTTTGCAGAGATTTTCACAAAAGCATCACGACTAGCGCTCACCTTTAAGTTTTACCGAAGACAGGGCCAAACATGGAAGATGGTATTACCTAATCGAGGAGACATTCTCAGCTACGATCAATAGTTTGGTTAGCGCAAGGAAACTCCCGGAAACGTTGCTTGTGAAAGTGAGCAACGGCTACGAGGCTTCGGATTCGAACGACTCGCTTTGAGTCTCCAGGACCAAGGACAGGACCGAACAGGGCATTCCTTGTGACGGACGAGTGAACTTGGACGACACGCATTCCAGGGAAGGCAACGATTGGCGATGAAGAGGAAGGAGGGAGTTTGACGGGAATCACCGAGAGAAAATCTTCCCTTTATCCATGCGTACCCACGTCAAAGGAAGGACAGAATCCGTTGCGAATTTGCCTGACTCAGCATCCTAGAATATGAGCTCTCTCGTTTTCACTCTCGCGCGTTCTCATCTTTTTGTGCGTCTTGGCCGCTGGCTGGGCATGCTCGGCAGACGATTTGTTGCCGGTGGCACGGGCATATGTCTAGATTTATGACTTTGATTGACTTTGATTCCATGGTTGCAGAAATAATTCCTTAAAATTATTGGGAAATAATTGATCGGGAAAAATGAAATCAGATTTTGAGACATAATAATACTCTATTTAACGAATTATTTGCCCCGCAACGTTAGTAATGGTTATTGACAAAAATATTACAGGATATAGTAAAGTCTCAAATGAAAATATTATATAACAATTTTAGTATTTGTTCAAAAAGTAAAAAGATAGATCCAAACAAATACGATCTCTAAAATAATCGCAATCAAAGAAATAAAATCTGGAATTAAATATATAAAAAAATAGCGCATTATTTCAATAGGACATTATGATTAATTTTTATTATAAAAATTCCAAATTTAAATAAAAAATAATAATTATGATAATTGTTGATTAGTGTCAAAATTAGTCTATATGCAAATTCACATCTTTTTTATATGGAACAAGACATCTCTTAGTTTTATCACTCGCCGGGAAATTGCTGGACTCAGTGCTGGCAGCAAGCGCGGCAAGTGTGTAAAGGAGGTGGCGGACGTTATGCGCCGGAAGACAGGATGTTCTCCTCCCCTTGAAGGATCCCTCCTCTTTTTTACATGTGTAAAACTCTCTAGTCTATTGCCGAATTGGAACATGAATATATGGGCCCATAGTAAATAATTTAACAATCTCTCAATCATATTTCACTTTCCAATATAGTTGAGCCCGTAGGAATACTATGCTGATTGCTTCTTCCCTAATTGCCATGAATATTTTATTTGATTGTGAATCTCAAATTAATCATGTGCCCACAATCCCGTTATATTTTTGGCCCATATTTTCAAGAAAATATTTGCCACGTCTCTCCAATTTTTCAAATTAGTACCTTCCATAGGCAAGTTTTTGGCTCCTAGTAATGTTCCTGAGCTTGGCCGAATTTCCTCCCGCCGCAGACTTAGTCCAATCAATCCAATTAAGTTCAATACTTTTCATTTAAAACCCATCCATTGTGGGTCCAACTAATATGTAAATATATGGGCCTAGTTATCTACAAATGCAAATACTCCTAATATCTATATATAATTTAACTAGTATTTTTATCAAGGAATTAGGGTTGATCCCTAATTTTCTGTGAAGCAAATGTCTAAATGGATCGTCAAAAGTTAGGAGTTAGTAGTCATCCTGCGTGATATGGCCGGTGCTAACATGGACAATTCTTAATTATATTTTAATATTTTTCTAATTTATTTCTTTCCTTGTTTTTTTTTTTTTTTTTTATCTTTCTTTGTTTTTCGGGAAAATCTCAAATAAGGGCCTGAAGTGAGTTCATTTTCTCAAAAAAGAACCTAAAGTCGACATTGTATCAAATAAGGACCTAAAGTGGCTAATTTTGTCTCAAATAATGACCCAAACTTTCAATCTTATTTATAGCTTGGGGTAGTTTTGTCCAAGAACATTTTTTCTTTAATTTTTTTTCTTTCTTCATCTTCCTCAAACCTCCTCCTTCGCTCTACATTGCCTCCTTCTTCAACACCATAATCAAGGCCCCTACCAATGACCTCGAGAGCTTCATGTCATCACGTAGTTGGTCCTAGTGACAAGAAGTCAGATTGGAGTTATTTGCTACTACCCACCTTCTCGGCTCAGTTCCTCAAGATGCATCAAATCTCGGCTCGCTTGTGTCAGCCTAAAGCTCGGATTGATCTCCATCTAACGATGACGATGCTAGATTTTCTCTCAAGGGCAGTGGTCAATGAGGTTGAGAGCTCGAATAGGACTTGTCAATGGCGGCAATGGGGCAACAAAGTACAACATTTTCTACAGTTAATGATGTCAGATATGACTAATGATCAATCTCAAGATGGGGTATTGATTGAGGAGAAGAGCTGTGTTGATGAGAATGGCAAGAGTGTGAGTGGGTGTCTCCAAACTAGGGATTATTGAAAGGAGCCATTGGCATTGCAAAGGGGAAGGGGGATCTTTGAAAGATTGAATTTACACAAGAGAGGCAAACCCAAATTTGAAATTGATGAGGCAAACTCTTGTATAGGTTGAAATAGTTGCCAGCTATAACAAAATTGTTCTTTGGCATAAAATTGTTGATCACCAAGTGTTAATTGAATAGAGGCATAAGTTAGTCAAACAAGATGATCTAGTGATGCGTGGATATTGCTACTCTATTGTTGGCAAGCAGGATCGAAAATAGCACAAAAAATTGTAGTTGCTAGGTTAGCGGAAGGCCCGGAATAAGTGGAGTTTGATGCACTCTTGAGGTGAGAGAAATACGTCGCCAAAGGGATTAGTTGCATAGCTTGGGAGTTGGACAAGAAGTTGAGTCTCATCAAAAGCAAATTCATATTATGGCTTTGAGATTAGAATTTGCGATGAATGTTGGAATAAAAAGAACTTATTTTTGAAAGCTCATTTCGGCTTTGTGGAATTGTCTACAAACCATTTTGAGAAGCGAAATTTAAAATTTTCACCGAGTTAGAATATGTTGTAATCGCTCGTGTTAAAGAAAACCCAATCTTGGTCATACAACGAGATGACACAAAGAGTGATGGAGGGGCTGATAATGGAGGTGATGTAGAGAGTGAGAAAGATGAAGAAAGAAAAAAGAAGAAAGAGAGAGACAAAAAATAAACAACAATGTTCTTGGACAAAAGTACCCCTGGCTATGAATAAAATTAGAAGTTCAAGTCCTTAATTGAGAGTAAGTTAGCCACTCCGGGTCCTTGTTTGAGACAAGAAACCACTTTAGATCCATTTTTGATAAAATGGCTCTACTTTAGGTCCTTATTTGATATTTTCCCTTGTTTTTCCTTCTAGCCATGGCTAGGTGGCTAGCCTTTCTCGGGCAAGGGTTGCCCTCGCTTGCCACAAGCGAGGCCTACCCAAATGAGGGCTCCCATCACTAGATTTGATACGTTTACTTAGGCAAGGTCGACTGTCACGCCCCGAACCCCGAGCGCGCCAACATCCCACCATGGTCATGCAAATGCGACATTCCCAGGTAGTGTCGCCGACCCCATTGATTTAATAATGCGCAAGTGGAACGTATTATAAAACCCCTGATAATGAAATACGGGATAGAAAAGCAGGAAACAATTTCACAACCAATCACTTACACAAACCAACGAAGTTACAGACGAAGGCCTACAACCAAAAGTCTACAAAAGATCGACTCTTAAAAATGAACTGTCCTACGACCTACAAGTCGGACGTGCTCTCCAATCCTTATGACTTCACCTCTGCAACTCCTCAAGGCCAACCAAAGCTATCTGGCCGCTCCGTCCACCGGGGACCTGAAATGGTTATTCAATAACCACTGAGACGACGTCTCAGCAAGTTCAACCCCCTAAACCCCTATTAGAAAGAAAATACACCCAAGGGTGGCCTAGCCACATCACACAGAGAACTTACCTCGCCTCAATTCCTTCATGCAGGTTAGCACAATTTATATCACACAATCTCAGGTAGTAATAATAATTCAAACAATTGGAACGCCATCACTTTCATATAAATCATGATCGCACTTAGCACACATCCCAATTATTATTCACTGCCACACAATGGTATAGCCTACTCGCGGGTCAGGTATCTACTAACATTACGGCATTTCTAGAAGAATAAAAGTCCAGTTGGTCTCGCCACTACTGCAACCAAGCCACGTCGTTCTATCGACAGCATTTCTAGAAGAATAAAGGTCCAACCACTCTGCGACCAAGCCACGTCGTTCTATCGACAGCATTTCTAGAAGAATAAAGGTCCAATCGGTCTCGCCACTACTGCGACCAAGCCACGTCGTTCTATCAACAGCATTTCTAGAAGAATAAAGGTCCAGTCGGTCTCGCCACTACTGCGACCAAGCCACGTCGTTCTATCGACAGCATTTCTAGAAGAATAAAGGTCCAGTCGGTCTCACGACTCGCGACCAAGCCACGTCGTTCTATCGACAGCATTTCTAGAAGACTAAAGGTCCAAATCGGTCTCGCCACTATCGCGACCAAGCCATGTCGTTCTATCGACAGCATTTCTAGAAGAATAAAGGTCCGTCGGTCTCGCCACTACTTTGCGACCAAGCCACGTCGTTCTATCGACAGCATTTCTAGAAGACTAAAGGTCCAAATCGGTCTCGCCACCGTCGCAACCAAGCCACGTCGTTCTATCGACAGCATTTCTAGAAGAATAAAGGTCCAGTCGGTCTCGCCACTACTGCGACCCGAGCCCTTTTAACTAGCACACGACAATTCGATACCGATCCCTGGATACTTTACATTTCACTCACATAATCCAATTACGATATTAGCCATTAACAATCCAATTTCAATGCCGAACTCGACACTTGGGATTTTATATTTATCACAATCAACACTCAATTTGCCACAATCAATCATCAAATTCAAATTCTAAATACACAGCAGCGATCGGCACGAAATTCTGAGAGTTTAGGGTCCCGACGAAATTTTGAATTTTAATAAATAATTAAATTTATTCCGAAAATTAATTAAATAATAATATTCATATTTTTCATCATCCACGCTCAATTTATAATATCCGACCATCAATTTCAAAATCCGAATACACAGCAGCGATCGGCACGAAATTCTGAGCAACCGGGGTCAAAAATAATTTTTCCGTTTTTTTTTTATTTATTAAATAATAATATTTTAATAATTTCGGAATATAATATAATATTATAAAATTCCAGAATTTCGAAACAATTAAATAATTCAAAACTAAAACCCTATTATATCCCATCAAGGTTTATTTTCAAATAAACTATCTTAGCCTTTAATTAAACACACTTTAAATTAAATAAACCTTTTAATCCAAATCACAATTAAATAAACTAAAATATCCACATAAACTTGCTTAACTTAGACTAAGCACACTTAGGGCATAATTAACCGTCTAATCAAGATTTAGTGAGCTAAACTCACCCGATTAACGAACCGAGCGGACCAAAACGACGAGGACGACAAGGGGATCGACTTTCTCCAAAGCGGGCCAAGCATCCGGGTCGGGAAGCCGGCCAAAACGGGCCAAACATTCGCTGCATACCCATTTTCTTCCAGCTGCTGTTCACGGCGGAGGAGGGCGGTCGCGTCGGTTCGGGCGGAGGGACGGCGGAGGAGGATCGCGGGGCTTGGACGGGTGAGGTGGCGGCCCGCGAGGCCTCACGGTGGCGGAGGAGCTTCCGGTGAAGGCCCGAGCTCTTGGACGGCGAACAAAGAAAGAATCGACGAGAGAGGCGAAGCGGGCGGAGCGGTGCGCGGCCAAGCGGGCGGCGCGAGGCAACCGCGCGCACGGCGATGGGCTAACGGCGAGACCTGCGGTGGGACCTCTTGGCGACGTGCGGCTTTCCGGACGAAACTTCTCTTGCTGCTGGATCTCGAAGCATTCAAGGGAGATGGAGAAGAGAGGTTGCGACGGGAGAGGAAGGGGAAAGACGGAGGTGTGCGGCCAAGGCGGAATGGCGGTCGGCGGGTGCGAACAGCGACGACGAGCGGGCCGAGCGGGCGGCGAAGGGATGCTCCGGCTTCTCCTCTAAATTTTCTGGGTCTTCGCACCACGAAGATGGAGGAGGAAAACCAACGGAAAGGGAGAGGAAGAAGAGAGAAGAAGGAGAGAGAGAGAGAGAAGAGAGAGAGAGAGAGAGAGAGAGAGAGAGAGGGGCCTTTTTCTTTTCTTTTTCTCTTTTCTTTAACCCACAAAAATGGCCCACCATGACATCATAGGTGACATCACACTCCACTCACCCAATCCTCCACAACCTCTTCCAATGGGTCCATTTTATTTTTCCGCCGGGGTCCAATTCTTGTACGTCCCATTTCTTCAATTCTCCTCAATTCTCTTCCAATTGAATCTTAATCCCACTTGAATTAAATCAAATTGACCCCAATTAATTAATTCAACACCCCATCAATCAAATTGGTATTTTTCCTTACCACTATGGCGTACTTGCATCCCAATTTCACAATCTCTGGCTTCAATCGAACGAAGACGGCCCTATTTATCCAGTCGAAATTAAAACCCGAAAATCCGGATGTCACAACTCTTCCCCTCTTATAAAAATTTCGTCCTCGAAATTTAAACCTTTACTAATTCTTAACAAGGAGGTGGAGGTACAGTCGTCTCATATAACCCTTTTCTTTCTTAGGTTGCTCCTTCGGTACCAATGCTGCCAAATCACTACTATCTTGCCCAAACCACCTCGGATTCAAAATATTAAACACTTGCCCACTAATTTTTTTTTTTTTTTTAAATGTCTTCAACACAAAATCTGCGAAGCTAAACTGGCGATTCTGAGCGGTCTCAAGACTATCCCTGATAATTGCAACTGAATCACTGATTCTTGACCCAACTCTGGACCTGCGATTTTCTGATCTATGGTCTTATCTCAACCGACTGAAATCCTGTACACTCTGCTTTGCACTTATTAAAAAGAAACTATCTGACTGATCTACTGAAACTAGGAACCTCTGGTCAAGATCTGATATAACTCTGGCACTGATCTTGGCAATTGTAATCACTGACTACTGATCTGACTTTGGCTTGAAATCTTCTTCACTTTCTTTTCACCACCGCAATTGTAATTTTACCTCCTACTATACATTGCTTAATAAAGAACCCTCTGAAAACTCTGCCAAATTTATAATCTCTAATTAAATTCGAAATATAATTCATCCCCGGCACTCTATGCCGGCGAATTATCTGATGCACACACACTTCGGTATACTCACTCTATGACAAGATAGAATCTTCAATTTCTGAAATCAAACTTAGATTGGCGTTAATTTCACTCCGACACGCTTTTAGTGTGACCTAGGCTACTGGGTAGTGTTCAGAGCTTTTTAGGACAAATGACCCGTGGTCGATTTTCTTCGAGCCACAATAACCCACTCGACCCATTGGCGACTCTCGATTGTCGTGAAAATCTCAAAGATTCAAATACGGACATAGGGCGCCAAAACGATAGAAACATCAAATTAGTGTCGGTCGATGAGAATTTTCCAATTTAGTGGAGTCACCCACGATCGGTCATTCATCTCAGTCGAACCGATCTATCTTTGATTTCAAATCGAGTTTTATCTTGTGCCGTATTGATCTCTAAAGACGAGCACGGTCGAGAAGTCGATCATTGGTCGAATTCTCAAGTCTATTTGCCTTAAGGTCCTTAATAACTCACCCAGCTAATCTAGTTATCTCATAAGTGGCCAACTCAGAGAAAAACATTGTAATCGCATCGATGAAATGCCCAATTTATCTAATTGAAATCAGAGTTTGAAAATTAGGATGTCGCACGCTCAAAACAAGATCTATTCATACTGTACCAAAGTGGACCAACTCCATCTATCAATCGACTATTATTCTCAAATGGTATCAGTAATCCCTTGAATCCTTAGTAAGCTCGTCACAATGTTCCATTGTGATATATTTTCATTCTCACTTAGGACTCTCAAGTGATGGTAAAAGTCATCCTGGTTTACATCACTGAACTTCCACTTACTGACATCTCTGATACTTGCAAGTTGTTCAACGATATCTATCTTCATACCGATCTACCAATCTCGATGATGTACATCCTGACTCATCTTTGTCTTTGTCGGACAACGCTGAAATTGCTATGATGAGCTTCCCATAAGATCTCTTCTTTAATCTCTGTATCGACAATTACATGCAATCGTCCTCAGAACCTTAGCGTTCTGCCCTCGGAAATCTGAAAATCAATCTCTCTCTCATCTGTATTCTCTTATAGAATCTTCTGAATTTCTGAATCTGTCCACTGAAGCGATTTGATTATGATAAAAACTCTTAAGATTCAAAAGGTGGCATTCCTTAAATTTGAAAACTGAATTTCGGACTTCCTCAAGTAAGATCCAATCCTTGAGTGCCAACTGTACAACTAAGGACTCTCGACTCAGTGCATCTGCGACTTTGCTCACCTTTCCAGAATGATACAAAATGTCATAGTCATAATCCTTAATGAGTTCCATCCAGCGATGCTGTCTCATCTTCAACTCCCGAGGTCTTAACTGACGAGACACATACGCAACACGAGTCATCCAAAACTCGCATCTGCTAAGCTTATTGTAAAATTCAAGAGTACTCAAGGTCTGAAGTACCATCCCCGAACGTCTCTTGTGCCCCTCGGCACTCTTCGAACACACCAGGATAACTTCAATGAACACGATCACAACTGATTCAAGTACCCTTAAACATTCCGCTCATTAGACCCAAACAAATAGCTATGGTGTCCATCAAACCATACGGTATTACAATGAACTCATAATTGCCATATCGAGTACGAGATGCTAACTTCGGTGTGTCTTTCTTCCTGATCCTCAATTGATGATACCCTGACCTCCAGTTGATCTTGAGGAATATCGATACACAACCACAACGAACCACATTTCTCCTTCATGTACAGAACTGGTGCTCCCAAAGGTTATGCACTGGAAAGTATGAATCCCCTATCCAACACTTCCTGCATCTACACCTTTAATCCTTTTAACTCGGGTAACACCATCCGATAAGGAGCCTTAGGGACTGGCTTTGTTTCGGGTGCTAATTCAATCGCGAACTCCATTTCTCTTCCTGACAACAACCTGATAATTCTTCAGAAAATACCTTAGAAAACTTATGTACCACGATTATGATCTCCATATCCGGCTCCTCAACTAACACATCCATTACAAATTGCCATGTAGATTCAATAACCAACAATAACCAAGTCATCTTCAAGTGATGACTAACAAGGATTGAAGTTCCTCTTCAACTTTCGTAATTCAAAACTTTTATACACTAACTTGAACAAATTGAATTATATCAATACCACGATTCAAAACAACAGAGAAAGCTCCTTGAGCCAAACCTTTTCATAGATGACTTCCAAGTCATACATAAGCAAACCCATCAGGTATAACTATAGTCAGAGACTCATCTTCCTATTACTTTATTACCACAACGAAAACCCTACAACCTTCACTGAAAATTCTGCTGCATTACTCTGCATAAAACATCTCAAAAACATTCTCATTCTGATTGATGCATAGTCGATCCCTTCATGCTCTTCTAGCCATTCTAGTGGCGTTCTATCTGCAGTAATAATGCTTACACTCTCCTGAACTTACACGGACAGTTCTTAACTTGTCGGCCATGCTGGCCACATTCAAAGCATGTTTCCCTTTTTACTCTGACACTGGGCTGACTTGAGCCCCCTTTCCACAAGGTCGGCACACAATCAGAGAGTCCTCTACTTCCCATCAAGTGACATCATGCACCCATCCTTGCACTGAGGTCCATTCCAAGTACTCCACTAAATGTCTCAAAACATGCTTCTTTTGTTCTGTCTTATCAACGGCAGTGACATAAATAGCTATGGTTTCATTTGCCTATACGGGCAATCTTTGATCAAACGACCTTATTGGCGACACCTGTAACAAGTTCTTTCCCTCTTACAGCATGGGACAGATCCATGCCCTTTGTTACAGACACGACACCCATCGATCGAGTTGAGCACTGACTTTTCAATTCTACCTTTCTGGTTAGGTGAAACAGGGCACCTTTCTTCTGACATCGGCCTTTCTCCCCAATCGATTTCCATCTCTGTCTAAACTGAACCTTGACTCAGATACGGAGGCTTGATCCTTGATCACAACTCCAGATTGGGCCTCAACAGGCACAACAATTAAACGGTCACAACACTGGCAGCGGTTAAAACAACGGCAACAGCAACGGCTCGGTCCTGAACTCACTTACCCAACAAGCTTCCAAGGGACACTAGCGCCTGAACGATCCCAACAAACCTAAGATCGTTCGGTGCTGCTACACTCTAAGTACCGACTTGCGGCGGTACTCTCACACTCACACTGGTCTAAGCCTGCGCTCTACCTCGGGTACCGACTCTTGTCAGCATCCTACCTTGAGGTATAGGTCCTATCGACCTTCTCCAAGGAGTCCTCCACTCCTGGTCACTCATCCTACAAGCTCTTTATAGACACCTGTTTTCCGATTCCAACCTCAGGTTAGAATTTGAGAGACCCCACAAACAAGCTACTAAACAGCTATCAATCACATGCATCAATATATTAAAAGCATTTCCTACTAACTATCCCATGACTCATCGCACATTATCACTCTATACACAGACCATGCTCTGATACCACTTAAACGGGGATGTCACGCCTCGAACCCCGAGCGCGCCAACATCCCACCATGGTCATGCAAATGCGACATTCCCAAGTAGTGTCGCCGACCCCATTGATTTAATAATGCGCAAGCGGAACGTATTATAAAACCCCTGATAATGAAATACGGGATAGAAAAGCAGGAAACAATTTCACAACCAATCACTTACACAAACCAACGAAGTTACAGACGAAGGCCTACACCCAAAAGTCTACAAAAGATCGACTCTTAAAAATGAACTGTCCTACGACCTACAAGTCGGACACGCTCTCCAATCCTTATGACTTCACCTCTGCAACTCCTCAAGGCCAACCAAAGCTATCTGGCCGCTCCGCCCACCGGGGACCTGAAATGGTTATTCAATAACCACTGAGACGACGTCTTAGCAAGTTCAACCCCCCTAAACCCCTATTAGAAAGAAAATACGCCCAAAGGTGGCCTAGCCACATCACACAGAGAACTTACCTCGCCTCAATTCCTTCATGCATGTTAGCACAATTTATATCACACAATCTCAGGTAGTAATAATAATTCAAACAATTGGAACGCCATCACTTTCATATAAATCACGATCGCACTTAGCACACATCCCAATTACTATTCACTTGCCACACAATGGTATAGCCTACTCGCGGTCGACTATCTACTAACATTACGGCATTTCTAGAAGAATAAAAGTCCAGTCGGTCTCGCCACTACTGCGACCAAGCCACGTCGTTCTATCGACAGCATTTCTAGAAGAATAAAGGTCCAGTCGGTCTTGCCACTACTGCGACCAAGCCACGTCGTTCTATCGACAGCATTTCTAGAATAATAAAGGTCCAAATGGTCTCGCCACTACGCGACCAAGCCACGTCATTCTATCGACAGCATTTCTAGAAGAATAAAGGTCCGGTCGGTCTCGCCACTACGTGACCAAGCCACGTCGTTCTATCGACATCATTTCTAGAAGACTAAAGGTCCAATCGGTCTCGCCACTATCGACCAAGCCACGCGACCAAGCCACGTCGTTCTATCGACAGCATTTCTAGAAGAATAAAGGTCCAGTCGGTCTCGCCACTACTGCGACCAAGCCACGTCGTTCTATCGACATCATTTCTAGAAGACTAAAGGTCCAGTCGGTCTCGCCACTACTGCGACCAAGCCACGTCGTTCTATCGACAGCATTTCTAGAAGACTAAAGGTCCAGTCGGTCTCGCCACTACTGCGACCAAGCCACGTCGTTCTATCGACAGCATTTCTAGAAGAATAAAGGTCCAGTCGGTCTCGCCACTCTGCGACCAAGCCACGTCGTTCTATCGACAGCATTTCTAGAAGAATAAAGGTCCAAATCGGTCTCGCCACTCTGCATGCGACCAAGCCACGTCGTTCTATCGACATCATTTCTAGAAGACTAAAGGTCCGGTCGGTCCCGCCACTACTGCGACCAAGCCACGTCGTTCTATCGACAGCATTTCTAGAAGAATAAAGGTCCAGTCGGTCTCGCCACTACTGCGACCAAGCCACGTCGTTCTATCGACAGCATTTCTAGAAGAATAAAGGTCCAGTCGGTCTCGCCACTACTGCGACCCGAGCCTTTCAACTAGCACACGACAATTCGATACCGATCCTTGGATACTTTACATTTCACTCACATAATCCAATTACGATATTAGCCATTAACAATCCAATTTCAATGCCGAACTCGACACTTGGGATTTTATGAATAAAATCCATATTTATCACAACCAACACTCAATTTGCCACAATCAATCATCAAATTCAAATTCTAAATACACAGCAGCGATCGGCACGAAATTTTGAGAGTTTAGGGTCCCGACAAAATTTTTGAATTTTAATAAATAATTAAATTTATTCCGAAAATTAATTAAATAATAATATTCATATTTTTCATCATCCACGCTCAATTTATAATATCCGACCATCAATTTCAAAATCCGAATACACAAAGCAGCGATCGGCACGAAATTCGAGCAACCAGGGTCAAAAATAATTTTTCCGTTTTTTTATTTATTTATTAAATAATAATATTTTAATAATTTCGGAATATAATATAATATTATAAAATTCCAGAATTTCGAAACAATTAAATAATTCAAAAGTAAAACCCTATTATGTCCCATCAAGGTTTATTATCAAATAAACTATCTTAGCCTTTAATTAAACACACTTTAAATTAAATAAACCTTTTAATCCAAATCACAATTAAATAAACTAAAATATCCACCTAAACTTGCTTAACTTAGACTAAGCACACTTAGGGCATAATTAACCGTCTAATCAAGATTTAGTGAGTTAAACTCACCCGATTAACGATCCGAGCGGACCAAAACGACGAGGACGACGAGGGGATCGACTTTCTCCAAAGCGGGCTAAGCATCCGGGGTCGGGAAGCCGGCCAAAACGGGCTAAACATTCGCTGCATACCCATTTTCTTCCAGCTGCTGTTCACGGCGGAGGAGGGCTGATTCGGCGTCGGTTCGGGCGGAGGGACGGCGGAGGAGGACCGGCGGGGCTTGGACGGGTGAGGCGGCGGCCCGGCGAGGCCTCACGGCGGCGGAGGGAGCTCCGGTGAAGGCCCGAGCTGCTGGGATGGCGAACAAAGAGAGAAACGACGGAGAGGCGAAGCGGGCGGAGCGGCGTGCGGCCAGGCGCGGGCAAGCACGAGGCAACCGCGCGCGACGGCGGCGATGGGCGAACGGCGAGACCTCCGGCTGGCGTGCAGCTTTGGACGGAACTTCTCTGGTTGCTGCTGGATCTCGAAGCATTCAAGGGAGATGGAGAAGAGAGGTTGCGACGGGAGAGGAAGGGGGAAGACGGAGGTGTGCGGCCAAGGCGGAATGGCGACGGCGGGTGCGAACGGCCGACGACGAGCGGCTGAGCGGGCGGCGAAGGGATGCTCCGGCTTCTCCTCTGCAAATTTTCTGGTCTTCGCACCACGAAGATGGAGGAGAAACCAACGGAAAGGGAGAGGAAGAAGAGAGAAGAAGGAGAGAGAGAGAGAGAGAGAGAGAGGGGCCTTTTTCTTTTCTTTTTCTCTTTTCTTTAACCCACAAAAATGGCCCACCACCATGACATCATGGGTGACATCACACTCCACTCACCCAATCCTCCACAACCTCTTCCAATGGGTCCATTTTATTTTTCCGCCGGGGTCCAATTCTTGTACGTCCCATTTCTTCAATTCTCCTCAATTCTCTTCCAATTGAATCTTAATCCCACTTGAATTAAATTAAATTGACCCCAATTAATTAATTCAACACCTTATCAATCAAATTGGTATTTTTCCTTACCACTGTGGTGTACTTGCATCCAAATTTCGCAATCTCTGGCTTCAATCGAACGAAGACGGCCCTATTTATCCAGTCGAAATTAAAACCCGAAAATCCGGATGTCACATCGACCCTCACCAAGTCTCTCCTATGGCAAGTGAGGGTCGGCAACCTTGCCCAAGTGAGGCTAGCTTGCTTGGTGGCTAGCCACCGACAAAAGGAAGAAAAAATAAAAATTAATAAACATTGCAAATATATTAAAATACTATTAAAAATTGTTAACGTTGACGCTTGTCATGCCACATAGGATAACCAATGTTTACATCAGTAATTTTTTGCCAAAATCGATTGGATTGGCTCAATTGACAAAATGTAAAAAGATTTAGAACTCAATTGGCAAAATTGAAATGTTTATAATTAAATTGTAAAAAACGCAATAAATTGAAGACTTTTTAGACAATTTTCCCCAAGTTAATACATGCACTAACTTATTCTACTAGCATAAGTGGACAGTTTTTATTTATTTATTTCCTGTTTGTATACACATTCGTTATTTGCTAATCAATATGAGCTTTATCCATCATTTTGCAAAGGAAGATTGTGATTAAGCTTGGTTTGCAGGGCCCGAGATACAAGACCAGAGCACTTCAGAATGCAGCCACAGCCGATGGTGATAAACCCTAGAAATCATATATCATAGGCAACCTATCCCATTACACAATCTAACCCCAAAAATATTTTTATTGTGTTATTAATATTTAACATTACTTCGCTAGAAGTACTATTTACACAAATTGATATCGGAAAGATGGCTTTTATCGTAATAATTTTTATTTTGTGCATATGTCCTGGACACAATATAAAACTGCTTTTGTCGTAATAATTTTTAAATAATAGATCTGCCTAGAACTAATTTAAAATGCTTCTATGTCATTGTAGGGGGAGGAATGTGTGGATTTTGATGAATAGCGTGAAGACGAGATGGTGGTGAAAGGAAAAGGAGTTGATGCAGTGAAGATTGTGAGCGAATTAAGGAAGAAAGTTGGGAGTTCTTGTGGATTAAACAAAGGGTTAATACCTTACAAAACCCCAAATTGGTACACTTATGACAAATTTACCCCAAATTATTTTTTTGACCATGAAAAACCCCAAATTGGTAAACTTGTGACAAATTTACCTCGTCTGATTATAAAAAACCCTAAACTGGTACATTTACGACAAATTTACCCTAAACTAATTTATTCGACTGCAAAAAAACCCTAAACTGGTAAATTTGTAACAAATATACCCTATGCTAAATTGCATTAAAACCACAAAAAAATCATAAAAATTGTAAACTGTGACAAACGGAACGTAAAATCCTAAATTGGTATATTGGTTAACTGTCACGTGTCATTTAACTTAATAATTTGAAAATAAAATTTAACGAAAACTAACATAGGGTAAATTTGTCACAAGTGTACCAGTTTTGGATAAATTTGTCAAAAGTATACCAGTTTGGGGTTTTTGGTGGTCAAAAAATTAGTTTGGGGTAAATTTGTCACAAGTGTACCAGTTTGGGGTTTTTTAGGGTATTATCCCTTAAACAAATGAAACCAAAAGATAAAACCAATATGGAATTCAAACCTTACTTTTCTAGCACATGTACTTTATCGCTTTGTTCTTCGTGAACTATTTTATTAGTCGAGAAGGTGTAAAAGTTCTAAGTCGATGTTCAATGGTCGCGTGAATTTCTCTTCGTACCCGCACTCTAGATGGCACTTATATCTATGAAATAGTTTCTTTAGTCTATCCTCTATATAATCTATTCTTTTTCATCCGTTTCTAACATATTAGTACATCAGCAAAGTTTTTATAATCATTTTTTTGACATATGATGGTTGTAGGCCTATGCGGAAAATAACAGAACTTGCAATCCAATATCAGATGCGAGAGAAAGAAATTACTAGAGAAAATTAATAATGAACAATAAGGATCTAGACATTTACATAGTTCGCTTCGAATGTTGATGCCTACTCCATGAAAAGAGATTAATCTATAGAATTATAAAGTTATAATGTTCATTCGCTTGGTTTTTTTTTTATAGATAAAGTTAGAAGTATTATCTCACAATTATAGAGTACTTACCTTTAAAAACTGACGAAGAGAAAATCCAAACACTACTCTGTAATCACCATTCAAACTTTACTTGGTAAACGCCAAATTCGAAATCACTCGCATGCTACCGGCTGGGCCACATTCTTCGAATCAGGTCGTGTCCTTCATGCGGGTTCACACTCGAAAATTATTTATCATTAATTCCATGATAACTATGTTACCAAAGGCTGAGTTGACTCAATACGAAAAGTTCATATGAAAGCCAATGCTTTATTTTCTCACTACTTCTTACTTTTTCCAATAAAGCAATGGCTTGATCAAATTTCTTGCACAATACGCATATCTAATATGTTTAACATGCACGACTGACTTTAGTGGCCTTTTTTATTTTTTTCGCAAGATTAGTAACGCTAGTGATATAAAAATATTTCATAAACTAGAAAACCTAGTATTAGGCAAGTAGACATATTCAATACCCAATTACGTCTCATCATTTTGTAATTTTCTCTTTTTGTAAATTTGATTGGCGTATCTGACATTATTCTTGACAAAAGTTCATTGAAGTCATAAATTTTTCATCTACATTGTGCTCTACAGATAAGGTCTATGTTCTTATTATTTGGGAATTTATGTTAGCATTTTGCTAAAAAGTACTCCAAGATATCTTGGAGGCACCCGGGAACAAGATTCATGAATAATTCCCCATATATAGTCTTTATAGTGTCACGTGCAATTGACATTTGGGAAATAAGAACATTTCCCATTAAATATGCGTAACACAGTTCGGAGTACCTATTAACAAGGTCCAAAAATTTAAACGTTGAAACTAATTAAAGTTGTCTCCTACATTTAAGAGGGTTTAAAAAGTTAAACCAGGACATTTTAATTTAGGAAAGTTCATGAAGGCTTTTCATTGGCTAAAAGTCAAAATCGAACATGCTCGCCTACTTTATGAATAATTCCAGATATTGAAAATGAGAAAACTGCCATAAATTTACATGTAGCGAAATATGAGCAAACTGTAATAGTTTCCTATAATACAACAATTCTTATCGAATGTTTAATTCGTCCAGAAAAATTTGAAAATATAATAAATATATATATGTTTGTATGTATGTGTGTCGATACTCGTCATGAGTAAGTCGGGGCTTGTATATAAAAGACTATTTATAGACGTGATTATGCCAAGTAGAAGACGATGCAGGAAAAGCACACAACGTTAGTCGGAGAAAAACAAGAAGAGTAAGAAGAACAACTATTAGGCACTCATAATTCGAATCCTAAAGCAATCTTTTTCATATATGGCATCAGTGTACAATTCAAGAGTAGCTTGGCTTCCTCATTATATATCCAATCGATTATCACATGCCAAATTTTTCGTAATGATGGAACTTGACCCTACATAATTAGTTTGGCTGGACTCTGAATTTTCAGCTGGAGATGAGTAGGCGGCCAGATTACCATTTCAATGCAAAACGAGGACAACAGTAGACAGCGTGGAATTTGCTGGGAACCATCGTAAGATTAATGACGTCACTGAGACAGAAGCTTCTCTTGAAAATGCTTGGGTTGCCGTGCTCGAGAAGCCGCGGATTACATGTCCTCAACTCGAAGGAAAAATATTAGGAAATGATTAAGTGACTGTCCTTTATTTGAACAATTGTGCTTAATTTGCTATAATAGTAATAGTCTAATCTAAACCTCAAAAAATCGTGTTGAAGGTTCAGATGAGCTGCCAGAAATGTATAACCAAGGCATTTGGGATCGTCTGCAAATCAGATAGTGAGGAATCTCTACCTCAAATGAACCGGGTTTACACTTTGGTTAATTGGCCCCGTTCACTATTGATTAACCGTATCTGGTGCTGAATAATCACTTCTGCTGAACTTCAGTTACTCATGACAACCATTCTGTTCTAGAAATAGTTTCGGAACAGAAATAAATTTTTCTATTTCTATTTCGAGAAGAGTTTCTAAGCAAAAATAACCGTTTGATAATGATACAAAATTTCTACTCTAAAAATAAAAATTCGTTTGATAACGACACAAAATTTCTTCCTTTCGGACGGCGGTGGACCGGCGATTGGCAGGGATGGACGGTCGGCAATCGGTGACTAGAGGGCGGCGCGGCAACGACCAGCGATCGGCAAGCGGAGGGTGGCGGCGGCCAACAATCAGTAGGGCGGCGATCGGCAATAGCGACCGGTGGCGGCAATTGTGGCCCACGGCCCGCGAGATGGGCAACGGGTGACCGCAACGCGCGATGGCGGCGGGGCCAGCCAAGGGTGGCGACCAGCAACCGGCTAGATTAGCGACCGGTGACGGCGGTGGCCGGCAACCGGTGGTGGCGCGATTAGCGGCAATGCGACAACCGAAACAACCCGCGGCGGCAATGCGAGCGACGCAACCGAGACGATGGTCAGCGGTGACGAATGAAGGATCGATTGACGAACGATAAGGAGAATTTTTATTTCTGATTTCTATTCCAAAAATAAAGAAGTGGAAAATTTTAGCTTCTGATTTCTCTTCCAAACCTATTTCTGGAATAGAAATCTATTCCAGAAATAGAAAAATTGAATAGGTTTATCAAACGGATTTCTTTTCCAGAAACAGGTCTAGAACAGAAAAACTATTTCTGGAGCATAAATTTTGGTTATCATGTACCCCCTTAGAAACAAATTAATAATTTTCACTTCAATTGTTGCGGCTGTTCTAAATTACAATGCTAAGAAGACGGATGTACGAAGTTTGTGTGGATTTAGATTTAGCGTGTCCCTTACACGATGAACGTCCATGACATGCTATGTTACCAACATATGCAGGTGTAAATTCAGTGGCCATTGAAGGAGAAGACAAGGTGGTGATGGTCGGGGAAGGAGTTGATGCAGTGCCCCTGGTCAGCCGTTTAAGAAAGAAGGTCCGTCCGACTTGTATCATTACCCTCGGAGAAGTGAAGTAACACCCATGAAAAGCGCATACTCACCTGAAGAAAATGACAGAACTCAGATTTTTCTTTTCTGTTCTTTTTTCCTTTTTCAGATAGCGAGAGGAAAAAGGGTTGTTGAGTTTCATTAGGAGGCTGTCAAAATATTTTTTGTAGTACTTTTATTGGCTGTTTTACAATTATGATTCGGTATGAATAACGATATGAAAGATGTTAATTATTTTAGAGAGATGTCATATACACAGTACTTTTTTTAAAATTAAATCTACATTTCTTATACCTTGTTTTTGTTAGTGAGTAGGTCGAGGGTCTAAACATGATCCTGAAACCAAGTCAGTTAAAGTAATTACGTCATTGTTTTTCTTCTTCTTCTTCTTTTTCCTATAAATCTATTTGAGACTAAACCTTTTACAAATTCATTCGGTGAGGGGAAGAGAGAGAGAGATAATCATGTAAAAGGTCGTGAAGTCTAAGAATTCTAGCCAAAAAGGCACACTAGAATTTTTATTACCAACGGACTCAATGGGCAAAGTCGTTTGGGGAAGTCTTGGTCCTCTTTTGATAAATCCAAAATAAGGTATTTGTTCCTTTCGTAAACAGAGAATCCACCTGATTTGTAGTTGGCTCAAAGCAATATGAATAGAAGAGAACTAGCGCACCAATGTTTAGGCTTCGGTTTTCTTACTTCAATTAGGGGACTCAAGATTTCTTACAATCGGATCAATCTTGAACATCCACGACCTTTTTCGTGAATATTCCATTAAAGTCATTTCTTGATTAGCAAAAATTGCACAAGGATGACCAAATATCGTTCCGAGTCTCCAATGCCATGAAATGCTGCATCTACATACCGGTTTGAAATAGACGTATTGGCAAAGAAATCAGGTTTCGTCATCCTGTATTGGAACTACTATAATCATTGTTTGGTAGCTCCCGAACGTAGCATTCCAACATTCTAAGATGTACATTGAGTGGTCGAGTGGTTAGTGTGGATCCGTTGATCATGTGTTCAAATCATTTAGAGGGCCTCCTTGAATGTTCCAATTACTTATAACTAGCGTTTGACCCGATAGATGCACGGGTTAGACTTAGTAGTATTTCCATGTAATATAACCCAGTTAAAACCAAATTCTTACTGACCTTCTATGTAACTATAAGTGTTAAAATTAAGTGGCTGCAAATAAGAAGTAGCATAAATGAATATACTAATTATGTGACAATTAACCGTGCCTTACATAGAACTTGTATATATTATTATCTCAAACTTTCTTAATTTTATTTAAATAACCATCATAACAGAAAGCTATATTTAAAATATGCAATATCGGATAACTGTTTGTTTACGTTTTTTCTTTTATAGGAATGTATTATTTTAATCCCGCGCCGATCATTCCCTCAATTGTTGCCATTGGAAAAAGAAAAAATTACTCACCTTCCTCTCATTCCTAACTAATGTCGAAGAAGTTGCATCTATTTCTTCCCTTGTTTCAGAACTCCATCTACAAATGTTTTTTCTTATTTGACTTTGCTGCTCATTTCGGTCATCTCTCGTGACCCTTATTGATAGGGTGATATATAATGTTAGTTAACTATAACATGTCAATGAGATACTAATTCCTATCTTTACCGTATTCTTACTCTTCCACATGAGAAGAAATATGTTGCCACAAAATCGCATATTTCAATGCCAATCTTCGATTTTTTTTTTTATTGATTATTCTGGTCAATACAATTTCAAATTTAAATCTTTGTTTAACATTTTTTAGGTTATTTAAAAAAAAAAAAATTTGGGTTGAACCTCGTTTAGTGTCAAAGTAAGTCTATTAGTGCTGTTTTTATAATTTATTAAGAGCTTTTAATTTTGTTAGTTAGACTTAGTTTATTCATGATTCTAATATTTGAGTTTGAACTTTGTACCATGCTCTTTTGTCTTGGAGCATGGAACTACTTTCGATTGAATAATTCTGGTGGCTAGAAGGCTAGAAAGTTATATTATTCATCTTTTTTCCTACTTAAGGATAGCAATGATGAAGCTTTCCAATGGTATTTTTCTTCTAAAGATTCTTTAAATACATTTTTTTAGAGTTTGTAGAAAGTTAAAAAGTAAAAAAGAAAAGTTGGACATGGGGGATGTACGTCTTAGTATGGCTCCATTCTTTTCACGAAAAATAATTTCTAAAAAAAATATTTTTCAGAGTTTCCGACTTTGGATTCACAGAAAATAAAGAAATTAAGGAAAATATTTTTCGTGACGAAAAAAAAAAATATCTTAAAAAGTAGGGAAAATGATTTTCTCTTTTTGATTATTTATTATTTTTATTTCCTCTTTACCTTTTTTGAATTCAATTTTTAAATTATATTTCTCTTTTTTTTTTTCCTATTTCCTTTTTCTTCTTATATGGCCAGTCACCAGCGAGCTCAAGCTCATCAGAGGGCGGCGAGGCTTGAGCTCGCTAGACGGTGGCAAAGCTCGAGCCTTGTAGATTAGCGACGTCTGAGCCCCAATGCTAGCAATGATCTAGTGTCACCGGGCAGTGAGGCTGGAGCCTCGCAGATCGGCGACACTCGAGGATCATTGGAGGGTGGCGAGCTCGTCCCTCAGCTCATGTAGGGCCTTAACAACCCAATTAGCTACTCTCTTTGACTCTGTTTATATGGGCTAACTCTAAATTCATGTAAGGACTGAAGAGCAGCCGGGCTTCATTGACAAGGCCATGTAGCTCCCAACTGATCTGTGCTTTGCAAGTGAGACCACTTAGCCGTTCCAAGTGATCTGATTCCACTTAAAGGAAGTCTTCCGTTCGTGACTTGAAGTGCTTTAAGGCTTCCACCATGGCTTGGGCCTCTGCTTGTGCTACCGAAGACAGTTTCAACGATCGGGCGAAGCCATCAGTCAATCTCCCAGAATTGTGTCAGCAAACTCCAGCCAGCCACGGCGCCTTCGTTTGTTCCGTCCAGGTAAACTCCATGGTGTTGATTTTTATTGTTCCTCGTTCTGGTGGCCGCCATTGTTGAAGGTGGAAGCTTCCTGCCACTGGGCTTTTTCCTCTTGACAGGGAGCCATCGTACAAGATTTTGCTGCATCGCGGGGCCTCTTCCACGATTCAATTGAATCATGTCGATGAAAAATGTGGCTTGAAAGGGGTACTTATTTACCCTTTTCTACGTATATAGCATTGATGAAAGTTCTATCGTTATTCTAAGAATTGCTTAATTTTTTTTTTTTTTGGAGTTTCTAAGAAAACAAACTAGAAAAAGAAAAGTTCAATAATAAATCCCAAGTCAACCGAGAAAAGTGTTGAGAAAAGTCCTAAATCTATTATATTGATTGCAATTTAATCCAAAACATTTTAATTGTATCAATTTTATTCTAAACATTTTGATGTGGTGCTATTTCAGTCATTCTAGCTAATTTTGGCCAAACATTGCTAATGTGAACGCAGGCCGACCTACGTGACATTATTAATAATGACGTGGATAATTTTTAATAATATTTAAATTTTTATAATTTTATTATTAATTTTCCTTCTTTTTTTTTTCCTTTTGTCTGGCCATTAGCCACAT
Source organism: Eucalyptus sideroxylon x Eucalyptus melliodora (assembly GCA_016097485.1). Lineage (NCBI taxonomy): Eukaryota > Viridiplantae > Streptophyta > Magnoliopsida > Myrtales > Myrtaceae > Eucalyptus > Eucalyptus sideroxylon x Eucalyptus melliodora. Next base: position 72,875,052 of record CM027828.1, on the reverse strand, counting down.
GCAATGGCTAGGTGGGCCAGCCTCGCTTGGGCAAGAGTTGCCGTTGCCCACCACAGGCGAGGTCCAACTAGGCGAGGGTGAGCCCCTGCTTCAGCATCTGCAGCTTGGCCCTGGTCATGCTCCCGCCGACGTCGAGCACGGTGACCAAATCCATTGGCGTGCGGCTGCACTTCGATCCTGCAGCTTTGGGGCCGGCGGGGCTTTCACCCACAGAGCCACCACGCACGTCTCATGTGATTTGGTGGCCGATACGACGGCGGATTCTGACAAAAGCGTGACCTCGATTTGGGTTGCCTTTGAGTTTGCGAAGAAACCTTGAAATTATTCGCCTTCTTCTGATTCTAGTATGGGAATGAATCTCGAGACGACAATGGCTCGTGATCGTCATATTGGCTTCTCAAACCGGCTGAGTTCAGCATCCTTAGTGAGAACGATTGAATCATCACCTTCTTGTCTTCTACGACAACGTCGTCCTCCTTGTTGGTGCTATTGTGAATAGCGAGCAACGGGACGTCTTTCCAAGCCTACACAGGCGAAGTGGAATCCATGGCCGCACTCGGCCGTGTAGATGGCCATGCCTTGACCTGCCTTTAAGGTTAATCCTGCTGTGGAGCAAACTATTATTGCGGAAATAGATTAATAACCACTTTAAGATTTGCCGTTCATTTTAGATCAGGGAAATAACTGTTCGCCCCAATATTTCATCGATTGATCCTAACATCAAGGGAGGAAGAAGCCAATCACGTCGAAAGTATGCCAAAATATCCTTCAAGGGTTTCACGATGTCTTTCTGTTTTAGCTCTCGTGTTTATTTGATTATTATGTAAAGGTGTAAATGGTTTGGTTCGATTCGATTTTTTTGGAAAACCAAACTGGACTGAATTGATAAGGAAATTCACTAAACCGAATTGAAATATTATCCGATTTGAGGAAATCTTAGTTCGATTTAGTTTGGTTCGATTAAATTTTTCGATTTTTTTTTTTTTTTGCTGATATATATTTTAAGATTAATTTTCCAATCAAATTGTCTTTTGTCCAACAAGATAAAAACTTCATTAGTTTTAATAAAAATTTCATTTTTTTAATTAGGTGAAAAAATAAATTCAATATACCGCTATGACTTTTCCAAATGAAAACAATTTTGTGAATGCTATCACGTGAAAATAAATAAAATGCAATATTAAATTTTACAGAAAATAATTACCTTAATATTATCATTTTACTTAATTTTTTTATCACTTTCAAAGACACCAAAATCCTTATTTTTTGCATGAAATCTAATGTAACATATTAGATGTATAATACATATAATAGATAATGAAGGCTTGAGGACACAATCCATGGTTTCAATAGATTTTTTATTTTTATTTTTAAAAAATTTGATTTTTTTAATTATTTCTATCACATCGGCGGTCAACGATTGGCCGGAGGTGCGTTGGAGCCTCGCCATAGGCTAGTGAGTCTCTGCCTCTCCGATTAGGCAAGCCGGGCGAGGCTCAAGCCTCGTCGGAGGTGGCTAGAGCCTTGGTGACCTTCGGCAAGGCTTAAGCCCCATCCAAGCGATCGGATCTAGAGGAGCTTGAGTTCGTTGGTGTTGGATGAGCTCGATCCTCGCCGGAAGTGGCGTAGCTCTACCTCACCTCTTGTGGTGGCCGTTGACTGGCCAATGAAGAAGAATAAGAAAAATAAAGAAAAAAAAGAATTAAATATATATATATATATATATATATATTTTTTTTTAAAAAAGAGAAAAGTATTTGATGAAGGAAAGTGAGCTGAAAAAAGGTATGAAAAATTTTAGATTTTATCGGTTGGACTCAGTTAACTAAACCGATAAAAATCGAATTGGTTAAAAAAGTTTCGGTTTTCAATATTATCCAAATCGACCGAGAACCAAACCTAAAAAACGAACTTTTCAATTCAATTTGATTTGATTTTCAGTTTAGTTCAGTTTTTGACACCCTAGTTGGTAGCCGCACCTTCATCTATGGATCCCATTGGCAAGCCATTAGGCGTTGGACATGTGTTCGTGCTGAACCCGTATGTTGAGATTACTCCAACCCCGCAGGAATGACTAAGAACTCTAAATTGCCATTTATCTCGACCGACACTCGTCACCACCTGTTGACATTAACCCAACGTGTGGAATAGAGAGGTCGAGAACTCTAAATTGGCGTTTGAAAGTTGAGAAACAAGTTCGGAATTCTTGACTCTTACAAAAACTTTTGTCATATGTAGGGGTAATTTTATATTTAAATTTCTATGAAGTGAAAGTGAAATAGGAAGTGGCGTGATGCATGGATTCGTTGAATCAACCTTATAATAATAGAGTCCTATACTCTGGATAAATTGAAACTCTCAGTAATAATTAGTTTTTTCACTTTACGTCAATAGCATGGAGAAAAATTGACGAAAAGCAAAAGAAACAAAATTTGGGGACACAAGTCTCTTACAACGAAGGCAAAAACCAAACACATCATATGCCCTGACGACTCCACTCAAGGGGATGTACTCCAACTTTCTCTGATTCTCTCCTGGGCATCTGTAACTCTGGATGATCTTTCAGCCTCAGATCCACTCACGTGCAGCTCCTCCAAGAATGACAATTCCTCGAGGCCTTCGACGTCGCGGATCCTCAAGCACTGATGGATTTCCAGGACCTCCAACCAGGTGAGTTCGGCTACGTTCAACTCGTTGAGGGTGTGAAGAAACAAAGAACAGAGAAAACAGAGAACAGAGAACGAAGAACAGAGAACACAAGATGAAGAGGAAGGATTTCTTTCCTTCTTGAATCAACGAGAACAACAACTCATACATTCAACTGAGAGCTTTCTCTACTTGTTCTACAATTTTCCTTCTCGCTTTTCTCTCCACACTATATCTATTCTTTCCTCTGTAGTTTTATACTCAAGGAAGATGATGAAAAACGAATCAACCGACTCAACACCGGTTTAACAACTTTGGTTTTACATCTAACAGACTAACCGCTCTAATGAATTATAACACGTGTATTTACTTTTGTTTTAAGTCTTCCAGCTCTGCAAACACGTGTGATGAGCAAACTCTCTCTTCAAGTCAGTCTTCAGTTCTCTTCAAATGTTTCTTCGATTCTTTATGCATTGCCACAGATGCGATGCATTGCCACAGATACAGTCTTCGAGTCAGCTTCTTTAACATCCGTCTTCAAGTCAACTTCTTTAACATCCCCCCGCAAATTGGGAGGGAGTAAATACCCCAAGCCCAATTTGGTGCGAAGACTAAAATGTAGGTAGCGAGGTAAAGATTTTGTAAAAATATCTGCAAGTTGACGAGCACTGGGAATATACGAGACAATCAAGGATCCAGAAGCAACCTTTTCACGGACAAAATGAAAATCTACTTCAATATGCTTTGTGCGAGCATGTAGAACAGGGTTAAGTGAGAGAGCAATAGCTGACTTGTTGTCACAAAAGAGAGATGTTGGAGCAGATAAGCCAATGCCGATGTCCCGAAGGACAAAACTAACCCATGTAAGATCAGCTGTTGCTGAGGCTAAGGCTCGATATTCAACTTCTGTCGATGAACGAGAGATTGTAGATTGCCATTTTGCTGACCAAGAAATGAGGTTGGAGCCAAGATATGTACAAAAACCAGTAGTAGATCGCCTGGTAGTACTACATCCTGCCCAATCCGCATCAGCAAATCCATACAGATGCATGAAGCTATTGGAGTGAATGGTTAGTCCAAGAGTAACAGTGCCTTTCACGTATCGAAGAACTCTTTTGAGCTTGTAAAAATCACCTAATGTAGGCTGCTGCATCTTTTGACAGAGAAGATTAGTGGCATAAGCAATATCTGGACGAGTTATAGTGAGATACTGAAGTCCACCCACAAGACTTCGATACTCAAGGGGATGTTGTAATAGGATATCATCAGTTATCATAGCTGCAGGCTGTAATGAGAGAGGAGTAGAAACAGGTCTGCAATCTTTCATATTAGCTCGAGTGAGTAAATCAAGAGCATATTTGGTCTGAGAAAGAAATAAATCTTGTGTGGTTTGTTTAACCTCAATTCCTAAAAAATAATGCAGAAGCCCAAGATCCTTCATATGAAATTGAAGGCTGAGTAGATGAATTAAGTTGGAAAGTAAGTGAGGTGAACTTCCAGTGAGCACAATATCATCTACATAGAGCAATAACAATATTGTGTCTGAGCCATGGTGAAAGACAAATAATGAAGGATCCGTGGTGCTGCAAGAAAACCCATTTTCAAGAAGAAAGATACTGAATTTATCAAACCAAGCTCGAGGTGCTTGACGAAGTCCATACAAGGATTTCTTAAGCAGACATACATGATGAGGCTTCTGAGGGTGTATAAAACCTCGTGGCTGCTGCATATATACGGTTTCATTTAAAGTGCCATGTAGGAAGGCATTCTTAACATCAAGCTGATGGATTGGCCAATGCTTTGTCATTGCCACAGAAAGAATAATTCGAATAGTAGCATGTTTAATGACAGGGCTGAAGGTCTCTGTAAAATCAATACCTTCTTCTTGATGAAACCCCTTAGCTACTAATCTTGCTTTAAGTCTATCAAGCTTACCATCTGCAATAAGTTTAGTCTTAAAAACCCACTTGCACCCTATAACATTCATGTGATCAGTTTGAGGCACTAATTCCCATGTCTGGTTTGTGTATAAGGCATCCATTTCATCCTGCATTGCTTGATACCATCCTCTGTCTGCCAGTGCAGATTTGACTGTTTTTGGTTCGAGAGGAACTTTATACTCGGCCAAGCATGCATATTTAGGATTAGGTTTGACTATTCCAGATTTTAATCTGGTTTGCATAGGATGAATAGACAAAATACCTTGTGTATTGTCTGAAGAACTACTTTGTGGTTGATCGGTATTATCCTCTGTCAGTGTTGGCATAGAACACATTTGTTCCTCAGTATGCACTTGTAGTAATTCAGGAGAGTGTGTATTGTCTGGAAAACTACCTTGTACTTGATTAGTATCAACCTCTGGCAATGTTGGCATAGAACCTATTGGTTCCTCAGTATGCATTTGTGATGCATGAGTGTGAGAATTCTGTATTAATCCAGTATCTTGCAAATACCCCATCTGTTCATTGGACATAGACTGAACTTGTTCTGTAGTTATAGAGTCTAGAAAGGTTACTCCATTTATCCACTGTTTGTACAAGTTTGTACCTTGATGATACTCAGTTGGTAGTCGACTAGTGAAGGGAAAAACTGATTCATCAAACACCACATGACGACTTACATAGATATGACCATTAGTGGGTAGAAGACATCGATATCCTTTATGTTTTTCACTATATCCCAAAAAAATACATATAAGAGACCTTGGATCAAGCTTATGCTGTGCATATGGTCTGAGACAGGGATAACAAGCACATCCAAAGACCCTAAGATGTATATAGCTTGGTTTTTGTTGATACAATTTTCTGTAGGGTGAATCCATATGGAGCTTTGAAGCAGGAAGCAGATTAATGATGTAATTTGCTGTGATGAAAGCATCTACCCAGTATTTTAAGGGTACTTTGGCATGATATAGCATAGCTAGTCCTAACTCCACCACATGTCGATGTTTTCTTTCGATAGACCATTCATTCGGTGTATAAGGACAGGAAATGTGCTGTTTAATTCCACATTGCTGTAGATAATTTTGAACTTTGTTGCTGGTGAACTCACCTCCTCCATCACACTGAAAGATTTTTATCTTATGATCAAACTGATTCTCGACTTGCTTTTGAAACATGATAAAGATGTCATAGAATTCAGACTTCTGTTTCATTGGATACAGCCAACTGTATCGAGAGAAATCATCCACAAAAATGACATAGTATCGAAATTTTTGAAAGGATTGAACTGGTGAGGGTCCCCAAACATCACAATGTATCTTTTCTAGAGGAGTATTAGATGTATAGTCTGACATAGGAAAGGGTAAGGCTGAACTCTTAGCAATCTGGCAACTACTACATAGGCCTTGAGTTCTTGAATTACATTGAATTAGGTGCTGACTCTGCAGATACTTCACTGTTTTTAAACTGGTATGTGCCAGCCTCTGATGCCATAAGTCTTCTCCTACTTCTTTTTGAATTTGAGTGAAGAAAACTTCTTTGACTTTAGGATCAACTTGATATAGTCCCTTGACTTTGCTTCCTAGCCTCACTGTTGTATTGTTGCAGTTGTCCTTCAGATATACCCCATGTTTGTCAAAAATAAAAGCATAGGGATAATCATCTGTTAACTTTGACACAGACAGTAGGTTTTTCTTTATTTCTGGTGCTAGCAAAACATCATTTAGTGGTAATAAGCTAGTTGTTGTATGCAATAAGCCATCACCAACACAGGAGATTGATAAACAAGAACCGTCTCCTATCATAACAGTATCAGTACCATTATATAAAGAACAGTATTGAAGCATACCAGGGTCTGCAGTGATATGAGCTGAGGCTCCTATATCTGGATACCATTCAGTGCCATGTGAGTCTTCGATATGCATAGCTGCTAGTGCAGTTGGTATTTCATCCGCTTGATATGAATTATCAAAGCGATACCAACATCGAAGTGCTGTATGACCTGGCCTTTTACAGATTTGGCATTCTAATGGACTATTACTTGCTATTTTCACATTCTGCATATTCTGACCAGATGCTACACTTTGTGGTGGATAAGACTTAGTGGCTTGATACTTTTGGGAAGAATTTACATATGGTCTGAACCCTTGTCCATAGTTAGACCAGTTGTGTGACAGCTTATTAACCTGATTTTCTTGATTTAGATTCGGGTTATTCATCCTGTAGTGTTGATTTCTTCCTGTTTCAACATAGTCATTACCATGATCTCTAATATTCACTGCACGTCCCCTGCCATAACCATATCCACCTCGACTATTTCCTCTTTGATTTCTGAAGTTAGAGTTTTGCACACTTCCAGCCGACTTTCTTTGGCCATAGTAGGCTAGATTAGGATTATATTGATTCACAGAATATGTCTGTAGCCTGGTTTCAAACCTCTCGAGCTGAGATATAACCTCATCATAATCTGGTTGAGGTTTTAAGCAATACATTGTTGTTCTGAAGCTTTCATATTCTGAACCTAATCCCTCGAGAACACCAAACATCTTGGTTATCTCATCAACAGGTTTCCCAATGGCATTAAGTTGATCACAAATAGACTTAAACTCTCAAAGATACACATTCAACGATCTATCTCTTTTCTGACATGCTTGCAATTTTCCCCTAAGTTCGAATTCTCTTGCTACTGACTTCTGTGTAAACCGATTAAGAAGAGTCTGCCATACCTCATATGATGTCTCTAGCCCAATGATCAAGCTTAAGATGTTCTCAGATACCGCTCCACTTATCCAAGATGAGATTAGCTGATCGGTCTTCATCCAATCTGTATGATCAGGATTCACCACTTCTGTTTCACTTCCTTCAATCTCAATCTGCATCATTTGAGCTGGTGGTGGCGTTTCGCCATTGATGAATCCAAAAAGATCCTGACTGCGCAAGAACCTATGAAATTGCGCTTGCCAAAGCAGAAAATTATCTTCAGCTAGTTTTATTGTAACAAAGTTTGCTATATTGACATGAATCGGAAATGGATACTTCTGTATCCTTGCTGCCATTCTGTATTTCCAGAAACTCTTGAAAATACGATTTCTTGACTACTCTCAAACAGAAACCAGATTCTGTTCTTGATCTTCTTACTATCTTCTGGATCACACGAACTTTACAGGATTTTGAACAGTATAGCAGAGAAATCCGGAGCTCTCAGGAAGGCTCTGATACCATGTGAAGAAACAAAGAACAGAGAAAACAGAGAACAGAGAACAGAGAACGAAGAACAGAGAACACAAGATGAAGAGGAAGGATTTCTTTCCTTCTTGAATCAACGAGAACAAAAACTCATACATTCAACTGAGAGCTTTCTCTACTTGTTCTACAATTTTCCTTCTCGCTTTTCTCTCAACACCATATCTATTCTTTCCTCTGTAGTTTTATACTCAAGGAAGATGATGAAAAACGAATCAACCGACTCAACACCGGTTTAACAACTTTGGTTTTACATCTAACAGACTAACCGCTCTAATGAATTATAACACGTGTATTTACTTTTGTTTTAAGTCTTCCAGCTCTGCAAACACGTGTGATGAGCAAACTCTCTCTTCAAGTCAGTCTTCGCTTCTCTTCAAGTGTTTCTTCGATTCTTTATGCATTGCCACGAGATGCGATGCATTGCCACGATACAGTCTTCGAGTCAGCTTCTTTAACATCCGTCTTCAAGTCAACTTCTTTAACAGAGGGAATTGCAGTTTTTCAGCGACAATATCTTCAATGATGTCAAATTGGAGAGGCCTTCGAGAAGTACTATCGGCCAATCCGACACGGCCAGGACCTCTAGGCTTTAAAGCTCACCAAGCCCTTCAATTTTTTCAACAGCTGAGTTCAAGAGCTCTAGCTCCGACAAATTAATCAAGTTCTGAACTGGCGGCAAACTCTTCAGCGACGAACAAGCTTGGATCGACAAGACGGACAACGATGAGGGAAGCTCTGATACTCTTTAAAGATTCGATCCCGTCAGGACGACTTTTCTGAGCTCAGGAATGCATCCAGAGCCGTCCTCAAATCCCAAATTTTGGATTCGGGAATGAGACGATTCTAAGCTCTTGAGCATCGGAAACGTTATGGCCCAAGTAGCTTGAGGCTCGGTCAAAATGGATGTGGGGTCAAACGCTGAAGGAGGAACTATTAGCTCCTTGGGATTCTCATTGCCGAAGCTCAAGTCTTCCAATTCAACTAGGTTCTGAATATTTGGGATTGTGCTCATCTTCTTTGAACTTATTCGCAAACAAGTCAATCTCGGGGGAAGCACGGGCGATGTTTCAAGCTTGTCGCGACGAACTAAATCAAGGGTCTGGAGACGGTTTAGCGACTGGATTGATGGTGGTAGGCTAGAAACACAACTATATCCTAGCATCAATATTTTCAGGAATTGTAGATTCCCAGTGCCATCAGGAATGCTTCCCTTCAAATTTCTACAATGAGAGGCATGGATCTCTTCTAGCTTCATTAGCTCGCCAATGGCACCAGGACACTCGCTCACGTGACAACGCTCCATCTTAAGAACTCTCAGTAGCTGTAGGTTTTTCATGGAGTTGGGCAGTTCCAAAATAAGTGTCCCTGTTACGTCCAACTCCACCAACGAGCATCCTGATTTGCCGATAGATTCTGGTAGTTTCTGTATCCACCGGCAGTCCCTCAACGACAAGCGTTGAAGTTTCACCAAACTTCCAATTGAATTGGGGAGTTCAAGGATCTTCGCATTGTCCAGCAAGAGCATTGAAAGAGCATCTGTAAAGCAAATGGATTTGGGCAGGTAACTTAGGGCGCGTTTGGTAATATTTCTATTTTAAAATTGTTCTAGGAAATATAAATAGAAAAAAGTGTTTCTGTTCCGGGGACAATTTTTGAACAAAAAAACGTGTTTGGTAAACTTGTTCTGGGAATAAAAAATGAACAGAAACATGTTTGGTAAAATTGTATAATTTTTTTTATTTCTTTTAATTTTTTAATATTTTTATATTTTCTTATTTATTTTTCTTTATTTTTCTTTATTTTTCCTTCTTTTGGCCGGTCGCCGGCCTCGGCCATGGCCGACAACTGGCCGACGAGGACCGGTGGCCTTGCCCAGCCACGACAAGGCTCGCCGGCCCACCGCGAGGCCAAGCTCGCCCAGCTCGCCTAGCCAAGGTGAGGCCGAGCTTCGCCAGGGGCCGGCGATGCTCGGCCTCGTCGGGGGCCGGCGACGCTCCGGCGAGGTCGCCGGCCCTCGACGGCTGGTCGCTGGCCATGGCCGAGGCCAGCGATCGGCCAAAGAAAAAAGAAGAAGAAAAGAAGAAGGAAAAAGAGAGAAGAAAATGGAAAGTGTTCCTAAAAGGTGTTCCAGAAATAAGAAACAACTTTTTCTTGTTTCTTGTTTCTGTTCCAGATGTGTTTCTGGGAACAAAAAAATAATTTTGGAACAAAAACGCAAACAAACACGTTTATGTTTCTTTTTTGTTCCCAGGAACAAAAAAAACAAAAAAATTGTTTAAAAACAGAAAAAAGAAATCAAAACAAACGCAGCCTTAGTGAGTAGCAATTGGAGGCACTAAAAGCTTTGAGTTTTGTCATATGAGCAATCGATTTGGGAATTTCTTGTATAGAAGTGCCATCTATGAGAAGTTCTTCCAGCTTTTCCATGGCACCCATTTCTGGCGGCAACACACTAAGATTGCTGCAGGATTTCAAATTCAAGGAAACCAAGGATCTTAGATGGCAAATCGAAGGGTCTATCTCGACCAACTGAGAACAGCCTTCTAGAATCAACATCTCCAACTGCGAGTAATGGGAGAAGTCGGGAGTTATCTGCATTTCATTGCACCCTGTGAGGTTCAAAACTTTCAATCGTGGCATCTGCATCCAAAATAGAATATATTTCAGATAAAATAAATTCCTGGTGATGAGTTGAACGAAATGAAGTATGTTCCATGTCACCTTGATTTTATGCCAACCATCCCACTTGTGAGTATTGCGAAGGACTGTTGGTGCTTGCAGGCGAGTGTCTCAGTCAAGGCGCGTGAGATGGCGACTTGCGGACGTGAGTCCAGTGGTCGTTGGCGACAAAACTTCACAAGCTGCCTCAATGGAGGGGCGGTTAATCGTGGGTTGGTGTTCGTTTTTCGAAATAGGTGGCGGAAGGCGTCCAAATCACCACTGAACAGAGGAGAGCTTCCCAAGTTTGAGACCCGGCAGCGCGTGTGGTGGCATTGGTCGTTCGTTGGCGACAAAATTTCAGGATTGGTCTCATTTGAGGGCGGCAGTCTAATGATGGCGCCGGTTTTTTTAAATGAGCTGCGGAAGCATGCCAAATAATAGCAACTAAAGGCCTTGGTCTTTCCGAAGAATTAGGAGAGACGAAGCTGGTGCGACTGGTATAGTGGCAGCCATCATGTAATAGACTCAATGGACGCTTTTTAGATACTAATAGCTCTGATACCAAGTTGAAATTTGTAATTCCGGGTAAATGAAAGGAAAGTATGGTGTATTCACATTAGAAAATGAAGACTACAAGCATTCCTTCATATACGGGGTGAGAAGGCAATTAAGTTCAAGAATACTTAATGTAAATTACAATTAACCTAATCTCAATATATATAAGTCTAACATCTCTTTTCTTTTCGTCTTATCTTTTTTAACTTGAGTTAGGGGGGAAGTTGGAGTAACTCCTCCAAGTACGAGAACTAGATCAAGACACAGAAAAACAGCTCACTCTTGATTTTAGTGGACTAGGCCACTTTAAGTGCCATTGACTTGTAGTTAGTTCCAGTCATTTACTGTTTAAAGTTTGATTGTTTTTTCTTTTGTCAAAACAGTTTGACTGATTTAGGAGTGAAAAGAGATGATCCATTTTTTGAGTAACAAAGTTTTTTAGCTTATTATCATCCTGGAGGTTGGATTAGTAATATAAGCTTACTCTTAAGTGATATGAAGTCCCACTAGTCATGAGTATGTCGCCCCTTGATAATTCATCATCGTCACTGTTAAAATATGTCTCAAGTTTGAACCCAATGCGAAATTACGAATATTCCGAATTGGATATGTTGCGGACATTCGAAATCGAGTAGAGAAGATCCGAAGATCAACTTCCTAAATTTGAATCCGCATTTGAGAGTCTGGCTGCTAAAATAGGAAAGTTCAACTTTCACTTGGATTTGGATTTTGTTTAAAATATATAGAGATATATCTTTGTTAAAATAGGCAAGTTAGGAAACATAATCCTATGAGAAGTTGGCAAAAGAATAAAGGGAGGGATATTTTCTTTGTTGTGAATTACATCCAAGGAGGTTGATCATGAAGAATTGGTCTTGAAGCACCGTCTCGTTGTCGAGTGCTTGGGAGGCATATTTTCTTTGTTGTGAATTACATCCAAGGAAGTTTAGTGTTGAAGCCGATTTAAATCTTGTGGTAAGATTTGCGTGTAATTCCTTCGTAAGATTGAGAGATTATTTCTTGAGAAATTTTGGAGCTAAATGATGTGTACGTTATTGGGTGTAATTGGGGCTTGGGAAACACCGAAAGAGTGTTTGAGTGACTCAAGTGTGTAATCTCCTTGTATTACTTGATCTATAGTGAAATTTGCTACTGTTCTCCCTGTTGACAGGTCTTTACGACCAAACCACATAAATTTGGTATCCGATTTATTTTCTTCTTCTATCTATATTATTATTCAATTGCTCGCCTTATCACAATAAGTGGTATCAGAGCCAGGTTTTGGCTAAGTTGAAGCGAATTAATGGCGACAGAAGAAGTAAAAGTGAGAATCGACAGATTTGATTGGAATAATTTTAGTTTCTAGAAGATGCAGATTGAAGATTATCTTTACTAGATGAAACTACATTTGCCCTTATCTGAGGAGAAACCAAAGATGATGAAGCAAGCTGATTATGATTTGCTGGATAGACGAGTTATGGGTATTATTCGGTTGACGTTGGCTCGTAACATCGCGTTTAACATCTTGAAGGAGAAGACCACTGCTGATTTGATGCAAGCCTTATCGGATATGTACGAGAAACCCTCTGCGATCAACAATGTCTATTTGATGCGACGTCTATTTAATTTGAAGATGAGTGAAGGTGCATCAGTTGCAGATCATATCAATGAATTCAATGTGATTGTTAGTGAATTGAGTTCAATTGAAATTGACTTTAAAGATGAGGTACATGTTTTGATTCAATTATCATCATTACTTGATAGTTGGAATACTATTGTTACTGCTGTTAGTAATTCCTCTAAGTCAACAAGTTTGATATTTGATGGGGTTCGAGATTTGATTCTAAGTGAGGATATTCGTAGAAGAGAATTTGGCGAACCTGTATCTACTACTTTAGTATGTGAAAATAAAGGAAAATCTATAACACGTGTGGGTAAGAGTAGTACTAATATGAACAGACGTAGTCAATTTAGGACTACTAATGTTGTCTATTGGAGCTATGGCAAGAGATGGCATCTTAGAAGGAATTGCCTTAAACTGAAGAATGAGAAGAGTGAGTGAATTATAGTTGATTCTGCAGATATTGTTGTAGTTGTAACATATAATACTGATAATGTATTGTCTATCACTGATTATTCATCTTTTGATGGATGGATTATAAATTCTGGTTGTTCTTTTCATGTCACACCAAATAGAAACCGGTTTATCACTTATCGTGCACTAGTAGTGGTAAAGTCCAGTTAGGGAACAACACTGAGTGCAATGTTGTGGGTGTTGGTGATGTTAAAATCAGAATACATAATGGCATTGTGATGACATTGACTGGAGTACGACATATTTCAAAATTGAAAAAGAACTTAATTTCCTTGGGTGCCCTAGATTCAGCTGGTTGCAGGTATTCCTCAGAAGGTGAAGTTCTGAAGGTTGTTCGAGGTGCCTTGGTGATAATGAAAGGAATCAAGTATGGAGACATGTATAAACTTCAAGGTGAGACAGTGACAAATTTCGCTGCGAAGATGTTGGATGCATCTGTTCGAGAGTCTTTTGACTGTTTGAGGAAGACTTAGGTGTTTGTGCCGATGCACAAGTTTGATGCTGGTGTCAGGATCACGTGGTTAAGAGCTTTGATTGAGACAAAGACTAGTAAGTCGATCAAACATGTGCGGACTGACAATAGCATGGAGTTATGCTCGGAGTTGGCAAATAAATTATGCATGAAAGAGAACATAGTGAAACACCGCACTAGTGCCGGTAAATCACAACACTTTGTAGAATTGATGAGCAAAACATTGTTAGAGACGGCCCAAAAAATGATCTCTAGTGCTGGTATTGCTAGGAGAATCCTAGCTTATGTGCTTAGTAAAATAAGCCACCCGGTGAATAGATTCTCATCAACTGTTATTAAATGGCGGACTCCTAAAGAAATGTGGTCAGATAATGTTACTGGTTATTTTATTATTAGAATGTTTGGTTGTCCATGTTATTTTCAAGTGAGTGATGATAAGCTTGATTGAAGGGCAATGTGCATATTCCATGGCTATGCATAAAGTGAGCGGGGCGATCAGTTGTGGTGCTCAGATATAAATTTACATGTTAACAGCATAAAAGTTACTCTTGATGAGTCTCCGGTACTTCTGGCTAGGAGTGTTTGTGGCAGTGCTAATACGGATCTGGATGGTGTTCAACTTGAGGTGGAGTTGCGACCAGAAACTCCTAAGGTAGCGAGTATGAGTACTAGCAAAGTAATCAACACAGATGGTGCTCGTAGCGAGATGAAGCTTATAGAGCTAATGATTGCTGTAACTGCTGAAATTAACAAGGTACGTATTCGATCTCTTGATAGATATGGATGTAACAATGGTTTTGCTTTATCTGCAGTTGAGGAGGTTGCGTCGGAAAATCCTTGCGGAGTAGTTAAAGGTGCATATAGAGTTGGTATTCTGATAAGGTCCTCAGTTATGACGAAATTCAAGCGAGGCTTGGACTTAGATAATATCTGTAGCGGTTGAGCCCATCGAGGACTATGGGAGAGTAGCGATAGAGTTTGAATTTTTACGAAGTGATTGCATCTTGGCTCAAACGTTAAGCCAATGTGGAGATTGTTAGAATATGTCTTGAGTTTGAGCCCAATGCGAATTATGAATATTTCGAATTGGATATGTCGTGGACATTCGAAATCAAGCAAAGAAGATTCGAAGATCAACTTCCCAAATTTGAATCTACGTTTGAGAGTTTGGCCGCTAAAATAGGAAAGTCCAACTTTCACTTGGATTTGGATTTTGTTTAAAATATATAGAGATATATTTTGGTTAAAATAGGCAAGTTAGGAAACATAATTCTATGAGAAGTTGGCAAAAGAATAAGGGTCTTACTTATATATATATATATATAGACTTGTGGCCATGGATGGAAGGAGGTTGATCATGAATAATTAGTCTTGAAGCGCCATCTTATTTTCAAGTGCTTGGGAGGGATATTTTCTTTGTCGTGAATTACATCCAAGGAAGTTTAGTGTTGGAGCCGATTTAAATCTTATGGTAAGATTTGCGTATAATTCCTTCGTGAGATTGAGAGATTATTTTTTGAGGAATTTCGGAGCTAAACACTACGTGTGTTATTTTATGAGAAGTTGGCAAAATAATAAGGGTCTTATATATATATATATATATATATTGTGGCCATGGATGGAAGGAGGTTGATCATGAATAAGTCTTAAAGCGCCGTCTCATTGTCAAGTGCTTGGGAGGGATATTTTCTTTGTCGTGAATTACATCCAAGGAAATTTAGTGTTGAAGCCGATTTAAATCTTATGGTAAGATTTGCGTATAATTTCTCCGTGAGATTGAAAGATTATTTTTTGAGGAATTTCGGAGCTAAACACTACGTGTGTTATTGGGTGTAATTAGAATTTGGGAAACACCGAGAGAGTATTTGAGTGACTTGACTATGTAATCTTCTTGTATTGCTTGATCTATAGTGAAATTCACTGCTCTCCTCATGGACGTAGGTCTTTATGACCGAACCACATAAATCCGGTATCCAATTTATTTTCTTCTTCTATTTATATTATTGTTCGATCACTCGTCCTACTGCAATAGTCACGATGTTTTGGTTGGTTCCTTTGAAATGTAATTTTGATTACACCGTGGTGTAGGATTACCACAACTCTAGTCCTACTAGCACAATGGCATAACAGTAGTGATAAACTCCTTCAGATGCAGCACCACCGGCGGTGGTGGCGTAGGTGGTTGAGCAAGGGACCTCTCGCAAAAAGACCCGAGTTCGATCCACGGCGTCGTCGAGTCTTAAGTGCAAGCCGCGTCTTAAGTGGGTTGTCAGGGGTGGTGGGTCCTCCTGCTTACGCAGCCCTCCAGGGTTTACTCTCCACCGCGAAGCGGCGTGCGGAGGTTCCCTGGATTACCAAAAAAAAAAAAACTCCTTCAGATGCAGCACAAATATTTTATGGTAAATGTGGAACTCCAATGATAATGTTTAGAGGTTAGTGTTGAAGCCTAAATTTTTTGTCAACAATTTAGGTAATCTTTATGTGAAAATAATGAAAGACATATCTAATAAAACATAAATAAATAAAATAAAATGATAAGAGGGCTTAATTGGGTCTTAGTCTAGTTTGCGCAGCCCACAAAAATTATCCTCAGACCATTCGCGGCCCAAATCCACCAATATAAAAAGAACCCATCACGTAAATAAGCCTAACGACCAGTCTATCATCCGCATTTTGTGTCAATAATATTCTAAAAAAGAACATTTTGTGTCAATAATATTCTAAAAAGGAAAAAAAATAACGGTTCGGAAAATATTTTCTTAAAAGTAATTATTTATATAGCTTGAATTAATTAGTTAATAAAAAATATTTGCTATCAATAATAATTATGCTATCAGTGTATTTTTTTTTTTTTATTTCATTCATTCATCTTTACAAATAATACAAATAATTGATTTAAAATTATTTATTTTTCACAAAATAAATGAAAATTAAAGCCCGAAGTGTGGCCCAAGTAAGAAAGCACAGGCCTCTCTCTCTCTTTTTTCGCCCGTGTCGCCGATCACCGAAGTCGAAAGAGATGTCACAGCCGAAAGCCAAAAAACACAGAATCGAGAGATTCGTTTGGAGCTTCTTCTATGCGGACGCCGCTCTCCTGCGACGCTGCCGCCGCCAAGACGTCGCCGTTCGTGGCCAAAGACAGGCTCCGAGGGATGTACATCATTGCTTTGTTTATTGAGCTGAATCCGAGGTTTGTGATTTAAGGTTTCGAGTGAGCGTAGAAACGGTGATGGTGGATCTGTTGGTAGGAGTTTAAATGCGTTCCGATGTCATTGCAATTGTCTGGATCGGAATTGACGCTTCGATAATGACTCCGTGTTCTGTTTTTGAACTGATCGCCAAGTGTTCGTTAAAATGCCCGAACGAAATTCGGAATACAATTTCGAGAAGCATTCTTATGCTTTAGTGTTTGGAATCATTGTTGTGTAATATACCTGTTCGGCTCATTTACAGCGTCTCTGTTTCCAGTGATTTTAGACTATGGCTGAGATGTCCACATGCCATGGCTACTTGATTTGTTGTTCAAATCCATCCATGTATGTTGTCTCTGATGCTGATATTCTGCCATGCATATAGATTTATTTTATCAATTATCTAGATGAGCAAAGCATGTCAACTTACACCACAAGTAACGTATACTCCAAGGGGCCATGAATTCGTTTTGGCATCTAATGAATTATATTCGCTGGATTGAGATTATGCTTGCTGGTTGTGTATTGTCTTGCTCGGCTGATTGGTGTTGTAGTCTTAATTTGCTCAGCTGGCTGTTTATTTGCTGGATTGAGATTATGCTTGCTGGTTGTGTAAGTCCCACTCTCTTCCGTACAGAGTATTTAAGAGTCTGTGACATATTGGAATTAAGCTCCATATTGGCTACACTGATTACTCTTAAGCCCTATCCTATGATATTGGTACAGTGAACAATAATTGTATAAAAAGCATAGTGCATCACATTATTGGTATGAATCTTTACTCGGTTTATTCTATCAGTAGACAATAAAGGTTCGTTTGTTTAATGGAAATTCATCCCCTCATAATTGTTATCGGATTTTTCGAGGTTTGGATGACAAAAAACCAATCGATCTACGGACAACAAACTTAGATTGTGGGAAAAAAACTTCCCATTTTGGCAAGAAGGAGGTCCATTTGTTTCATTGAAACTTCATGATAAAAATAAATATATACATTTAGTTTTCATTTATTTGATGGTTCAGAGAAAATGATTTCCTTCTTGTCAAAAGAAAAAGTCATTCACTCCCAATTTAAGCTCGTTGTTTTCAGATCCAGGAAAAACATTTTCTGTAGATTGACTAGTTTTCCATAATCCAAACACCAAAAAGTCAGAAAATGATTTTCTGAAAACAATTTTTCTTCAAATAAATGGACCTTCCATGACACTATCATAGAATAAGGAACTTACCTTTTTTTCCCCACGAAGGTATGCATCCTTCTGGGAATATTGGCGGCGTTGAAGAACATTGCTTTATGGGTCATCTTCATTAGATAGTACTTGAGGTGTATTTTAGGACACCCAGTACCGTCATACTTCTTGTTGAACTATGGCACCTTGAAGGTTTAGGGAATTTTCTCACTCTTGAATAGGGAGACAAGTTGTCGACCCCTTGCATCTCATGCCCTTACAACAAACACAACCGCTCTTCCATTTTGGCAAGGCGTCTAGCACTCTTTTCTTCTAAAAGGAAGACAAGTTCTTCCTTCAGAGAAGGATCAAGGTCCACTATGAGAGGTGTGACCGAAGGGACTTCTCCAGCTATTCCCTTCCAATAAGGTCAATAGTTGACGACTCAAGAGTGCAGACGGAATGGGCATAAATGTAGGGATTTGGATCCCAGCAGTAGGTAGGACAGCAAAAGTCTTGATTTGCTTGGAAATTTCTGCAAGCATTATTGTGATTTGGACCAGCTGGTTCTCCACATTGGTCAATCGAATGTTTGAATCTTAGTTCTTCATATGTGCCCTTAAGCAAATTCGAATTGGAGATCTTCTTTGGTCATAATTACTACCAAAGGACTTTTCTAATGCTTGTGCGCACAAGGAAAGTTGAAACTACCCCGTGTGACCCCACTTTTTGATTGATTATTCCACAATAACTGAACTGGAATCTCTTCTCGATGTCTTACATAGTTTGCCAAGCTCATCTTGATCGCTGATCATTCCTTCAGTGAGCGAAGCTGGATGGCTATTCAACTGTCAACTACGTATTAGTGTACGAACTTGGTACTCGATACACGAACAACACAAATAGCACTTTCAATGCACACGAACACACATTCGAGAACTTGTGAACTGTCCATGTGCGCGCACAGCACACAAAACTTGCGCTTTTCTCCCTTTCTCTTTTCTTTCTTCTGAGCTCTCACGAATGGGAGGACTTGGTCTCTCTTTTCTGGGATGAGGCTGCCCCCTTTTTATCCATGGAGAGTGGCCTTTGAATACTGAACCGAACCTCCCTCCTTTGACTACTGAATCGAAACCTCAAACTCTGACATTTGCCTAATCAACTCAACTGAAGATCCTCCACCTTTTGGTCTCTTACATGTTAGCCGGTTCTTTCCCATCCTCCTTGTTAAATCTACTTAGCGTAAAATTTGCATTTACCTCTTGGTCCCTTGAAGCTCGGCCATCGGTCTCTTGGAGTTTTTGCCGGTTCTTTCTCTTCTGCATGGTCCACCTTTATGGTCTAATGGTCCATATGTGAGTTTGACTTATTTGAGCTGTCACAGTCAATGACTTCAGGTGGCAGTGGAAGGCATTGGAGCAGGATGGTTTGGCTCTATTGTCTTGGGGGTTTTCCTTAATCCTCAGAGTCTTGGTATTGATCTTAAGAAGAGAAATGAGTGGACAAGCATATATTCCTTCGGGTGAAGGGTCTTCAAGCCACTGGTAACACGGCTGATCCACATGAGCAAGCAATTTCTATAATTAGTGGAACATGGACCTTTGATGAAGATAACCTCATGCCTTCATTCTCAAGCGTGACCGCCATTTGCAAGCACAGACAATCATTTGTGAGTAGAGCTACATCGCCTTGAGTGACGGAATGGGCTTGGGCTTTGCATCGATGTTGGGGTCGTGTCCATTACCTTTATAAAATTACTGTCTTAGTTCTCAGCAAAAAGTTCCGGGTTGGATCGCATAACGGGCCAGTTCACAAAAATTTGTGGTCTCATCTAGGTCGATGCTCGATGTAGACACGCTATCAAAAAATGTCCCTAATTTCTACACGTGGAGAAATGCGGTAGAGAATGATAATGCTAGACTATGCGAGACTGTACTTTTTTTTTTTTTTTCAAGATATGTATGTTGGACTCATAGGTGAAATTCAAGTATCAACAGCTACTCCTTTTTGAGAGGGAGCTCAGAGGTTCCTTTAAAAAATGAAAGACACTTGAATTTTGCCAACGGGTTATGCAGTGAAATTCAAATGCAAATGCAGTGATGAAAGCTAGCGAGGGACATACCTGTAATTGCTAGCCTTGGATCTCAGCTTTGCTTGAGGCGTTTGTAGGCCCCTCTCCTCTTCTCTCCCTATCAAGGTTCTTTTTTTTTTTTTTTTTTTTTTCCTTTTTAATTCAACCCTGGGCTATCACTAGATGATGGCATACTTTGGGCTGCAAAAGCTCACCGTGCAAATAAAATTTCAAGGCTGCATTCGCACACATACTGGAAAACGGAAGACATCACGAGCTTTTGGTCTCTCACCGTGCAAAGAGTACTCCAAGGCTATAGGTTGCAATCACTTTTGGGAGGCAAGGCTCCGAGGCTACAACCCGCAATCACTTGTGGAGACCATGATATAAGCTCACCATATTAAAAAAGATTCTGAGGTTGCCAATGAGCCTTGATGAGACCTAATCATCTGATTTAACATATAGGGGTGTGTCATTCCTAAATTAGTTCAACCAAGAATGGAAATGACTTGTTCCATCTCTCATTTTGCAGATAAAGGAGTGTGTTTGACCATAGTGACGACACCTCTTACCAAGGAAACACGATGAGGCTGAATCATCCACTTTGGCACAAAAATGGTGTATGTCATTCCAAATTGAATCCATTTAGAATATGGAAATAAGATGTTCTATTTCCTCTCTTGCAGGTGATAAAACGGGGCAAGTTGCCCAGCGGGCAACAACTCTCACCCACGATGTAGTTTTAGGAACCCTACATGTTTCTTTCGAATGGCAAGAGTTTGCAGACTTTTCACTCTCTTCCATCCATAAAATTTGTAAGCTGTTGCCTTTCATTCTTAAGTCCTAAGTCTGGAACCACAGGCTCCAGAGTCCTAGATCAGAAACCTTAGGCATTATTAGTCTTGGGTGTAGAAAACCCCGGGCATCTAAAGACCTAGGTGAGTAACTTAGGCGTCTCATGCCCTATGTTTGCAAACTTAGGCATTTCAAGTCCCGTGTGAAACCATAGGCATCTTGAGTCCTAAGTCTGGAATTGTGGGCATCTTAAATCCTAAGTGTGAGCTTTAGGCATGTTAAGTCCTAGGTGAGTAACCATAGGCGTTTTAAGTCCTAGATGGATCGTATTAGGCACTCTAGATCCTGTGTGAAATACCTTTGGCACTTCCAAGCTTTAGGGCTACGTGTGTACATGGACATTCACTCAGGTATTTCACACCTATTTAGGTTGGACTTCAAATGAAGGGCAACATGGTATCTTTTCCAGTTTACTCATTAAAACTCTCTCTAACATGTGTCACATGTTCCCAATGGGTTCATTCAGACATTTTTGTTACCAAATGGCGAAATCAACAGAGAGTGATGTTGTATAGATTCCAATTTATTATTTTTGAGCCATTTCCTAACATGTTTTGTTGTTATTCCTGATAAGAAATGTCAAACTCCCAAGAAGGTGAATTCAAATGAAGGGTAATTTTGTGTCGTTTTCAATTTTTCAATCCCCTTGGATTTATGCGCTGACATTCCTTCCTATTATTTACGGGGTAAGCAAGTTTGTCATGCCGCAAGTAAATACTTTTTGTCCCTTAAAACAAATGAAAGTCAAATGAAGAGTTTTTATAACAAAGAAAAACTTTGGAGTTGCCAAACTGTCGCAACCCTCCCGGTACAATTCGAGGAAGATGAGTTTAGAGGTAATGTTGAGTTGGGGACCGACGGTTAGCGTCGGTTCTCCTACATCGCCACCTCACCTTATTATGCTTGAAATTGATCTATCCATGAAGTCCAACCTAAATAGGAGTCACATGCCTACTTTTCTTGTTGCGTAGGAAGTGAAGTATCTTCCTATGTCTCATTTAGCTCCAAACCAATCCTAATAAGTTAGTGACAACTCTTATTCAGGTTAGACTTCATAAATAGATCAATATCAATTTTAATATGCCTATTGCGTGAGGTAAGAATTTGGGAGAATTTGCTATGGTTAAGAACTATTGGTCCCCGACTCAAGATTACCTTTGAACCTGATTTTCTCTAGATCATGTTGGGAGGGTTGCAATAGGTTGCTCATCCCATTCATTCCTATGTTTTCAGATTTTTCAACTAGCAGCTCGTAGAATAAGAGCAATGTCAACGAGAATTTTGGTAGTTGGATTTTGGATACTGTTGGGTATGAATTGTGTGTTTGAAAATATATGTTGCGTTTAATTGAGTTTGGAGGTGTGGGTATATCGTCGTTGATATAATTTCAGAAACGTTGATCTTGTGACCAACTCCCTGTTGATCAAACATATAGATGGATATATATTTTGATGGTAGGTTTAAGTTAGTTTTGTTCTAGGCTGTCTTTCGGATAAGAAGAGGGCTGTATGATCTCCCTTTTTTTTTTTTTTTTTTTTTTTTTTTTAATAATTTGAGCTGGGTGCGATATTGGCTATGGTGATGATGGTTGCGACGGAGGACGTGACGGCTATGAGATTTGTGAAATATGTGGGGGTTGTGATAGAGACAATGAAGTTGGTGATTGTTGCCGTCAAGATCGTCTTGGGAATTGCAAAAGGCGCGATAAATTTGATGAATTTCACTCAGGTACAAATTCTTAGTTTTGATGGATATTTCACTGCATGGGAAGTTATTGGTTGGCTTGGAAACCAGGTTAAATAATTTTATTACAAGGATATCCTAGAAATTGAAGGGCAGAGCTTTCTTACGGTGGGACAAATTGAAGGAGCGATGTTTCAGAGAAGGAAAGTCACCCGTCACGACTTGGTAGAAGATGCGTAGGTTATAATGTCGATGTTTGCCTAGGGATAACGACGAATATTTGTTTGTTCGGCAAGATCAAGGGTATGTACAGCGGGAAAAGAGCAATGGCGATTATACGAGGCTCGTTTAGCAAAATTTCCAAGATCATGCATGTTTCAGATGTTCTTGAAGGCAACCCGTCAAAGCCCGATGATTGTGATTTATGAGCGTAGAATGTCATTTTCGAGCCTCAACACCAAGATATTGAGTTCTTCCAATTTTCATTTGAAATGGTAGATGATTTTGAACTCGAACATTCGTTTCAAGTTAGTGTTGATTTTTGTGATAGCGGAGAGATTGAAACTGATCCATATCATGAAATCAGGTTTCTCGTGATCAAATAGAAGTTATTGAAGAAGGAAAGCTGGGATTTTTACAGGAAGTTGATTTTGTGATGCCTGAAATGGACGGATCTATCTAACAAATTTGGTTGGAGTCTTTGCTCAAAGGAAGAGCTTTTGATTGATTTCGTCAACGGGATTCCGAGAGATTTGCTTTATGGTCAAATAAACTGGGATTGTGAAAACTGAACGCAGTAAAAATGAGTAAACACGAGTCAGAACTCGTAAATATGCATGAAGCGTAACAGAGAAGAATTCTCAATTTTCTATTAATTCAAAGGATAAGCTCAGCACGAAAGAGAATCATATGAATATAAAAAGTCTGAATTTCCTAGTTATTCACTACCAAAAGATTGTCCGAAGGCTATTAAAAGAAGTAAATACAATCTCTTAAAATAATGTCTGGAATCTAATTACCCATAACCGAAAAAACATTAACTAAACAGGGCAACTTGGGAACGCTATGTAGATTGTTGCATCTGGAGATGTGGAGTTCCCGGAGATGAGAAAGACGGGAGATACTCGGAGAAATCTATCTTTGGTTCATGATTGCGAAAGACGACAATCTTTCAATGTCGAAGTGCGAGATATCTATCTCTACCGGCTTCTCTCGATTCAAAATTGTTTCAGGTAACTCCTGTATGAAAGTACCCCTCATCCTAAGCACTTCCATAGCTTTCAAATCCTCGACTGACGTTGGTAACTTCTTAATCGCAGTGTAAGATAAATCTAGGAATTGCAGTGAGCGGAGCCCTCCTATCCCATCAGGAAGATCAGATAGCCTCTGGCAGTTCGTTAGAGACAGTGTCTTCAGTTCCTCAAGCGATCCAATAGACTCCGGCAGGGTGCTGATTTTAGAGCCGTCGAGAGAAAGATATTTGAGAGACTCTAAGTACCTGATCGAATCGGATACTTCAGTCAAGTTTTTACAATTTCGAGCACTGAGAAATTTGAGAATCTTCATGGAACCTTCTTGGACGTTAATCCAAGAAATAGAAGTTCCATCAATCACTAGCTCTTTCAAGCCTCTCATGGGACCCAAATCTGGCAATTCACGGAGGAGACTGCATCCCTTCATGTTCAAAGAAACCAACTTCTCCAGATTACTAACTGATGGATGGATAACTGCTAAATTAGAGCAACCTTCCAGAATGAGTCTTTCCAGCTCCATTGAAGGAGGAAATGTTGGCGTGGCCGTCAATTGGACACAACCTGTTAGATTCAAAACTTTCAGTTTCATTGCCTGCAAGGTAAAGAGGATACGATGGTAAATGTTGAGTTCCTAAGGAATACATTGTCAAGAAAAAGATGTGTGAAGATAGTGAAATTATTCCACACCTTCGCGAGTACCTCTCGACCGAAAGGGCTAGTAAGAACACCTAGAGGGGGGTGAATAGGTGTAAATACAATTTTCTCACAAGACTGAATAATAATAATTTCCCTCTTAAAGATAATTGACTAAGATCGTAAACAACTTTAAACAATTCTATAAAGCATCGAATAAAAGTAAGGAGTCAAGGAAAGGGAATTGGAATACAAGATTTATAGTGATTTGGCTTAGATCAAGCCTGCGTTCACTCTCCCACACTGACAGCCCACTGGCTAGATTTCACTATGAATCAAAAGAGATTTTACAGTCTCACGCCATTAATTTCTCAGTGTAAAACCTCTACTACACTCTTACAAAGTTTCACAAGTGTTTGCTCTCTCTTTTGAGTACAACTTTTAGCTCAACAACTGAAGTAGCCAAGAACTATGAGGTTTCAAACTTTGAAATCTTTCTTTCACGCACACACTCGAATAACTTAAGGGTCTTCATTATATACTCCTCCATGCCCCTACAACCGTTGGTACTTTCCAAATGAGTTCTTACAATCTATCCGTTGGACATAATCAATTAAGGAGATCTCGAGTCGTTTAAGGAATGTGATGATAGCCCATAAATCTTGCTTGCTCATACAATCAGGATCTTGATTTCTATAAGTAGAACCTTCCAAGTTTGTTCGCTCTTCAAAAGATCTTCATATCAAAGAGGATTCCAATAAGAATAAATGATCATAAGATGCTATGTCCAGCCATAAGATATTTCGTGAACCAAATGAACCGAATCCTTAAAGATAAACATTCTTCTGAATAAGTCTTCATTCTTTGGTTTGGAATCTGTCAGTGAGGTCAGACTTTGAGATTAACGTCTACCAGTCTTCAGACTTTGACAGTTGTGTCTGGAGTTCTTCAAACTATGGGAAATGTTTTGTCAGCTTCAAAACAATAAAGAGTTTTCTCCAACAATCTCCCTTTTTTGATGGTGACAAAACTTTCCTACAGATTTGAAAATTTTTATTCTACAAAACAATACTTAAACAAAACGTGATATCTTATAAAAATAAGATGATTAGGACCTGGATAACTTTGATTCTGCAACCACAGAAAACATGTTAGACCTGCAAAGTAAATATCTTATCCAGCCACAATCTATATCACGAAGTTTAATACTACAAGCATAAAAAAGATTCACAATCTAACAATAGTCCACAGTCCAAAAGTAAACCAATCCAAAGTCAAAAGTCCAAAACCAAATAAACCAAACAGAAATGTCATCAAAAAGTATCAAGCAAGCAAGCCCAAATCTACAAAACTCTCCCCCTTTTTGTCAACAGCAAAAAGATTGAGTAATAAACGAGCAAAAAGATTGAAAGAGTTATGTGAAAATTAGGGTTGTTTTGGAATCCGAACGAGCTGAAATTCTCCCATGGATTTGATTGTGTCCTCAAGCTTTTCCAAGGGTCTCCTTCAGTTGCTGTAAATCTTCACCCTTTACAGTATCTTGCAGTTGAGTCTTTCGGGTGAGTAGCTGTTCTTGCAGAGAAACTGAAGTGGTCAACAAAGTTTTCTTTAGATCCTTTATCTCAAACTCCAGGCCATATTGCTGTTTCCTTAAATCCAATAGGATATCTACCAGTCTTGAAAGGTTTGTTGTTTGTTCTGTTGCAGCATTGGGTCCAGCTGAGTCAGTTGTAGGAGTCTTGAGATTGGAGAGTTCTTCAACAGTTCGTCCACCATGGCTAGGAGTGGATGTCTCAATGTTTGCTTCATGGTAAAGAGAGGCATACACATCCTCTGGATCTGCTGCAGATCGACTAACATCAGTAGTAGAAGATACCAGAGCAGGTGAATAAATACCTTGTTTTTCAGTAGCTCCCCCTATTTGTGTGTCTTCAGGTGGAGAAAATAATTCTTCTTCCTATTCTACTTCAGCTTCAACATTTGAGTGATGTGTCCCTTCTCCTCTTTCTTTAGCAGTTCCACTCTTTGTCTTTTCAGTGTCACTTGACAAAGTTACAGCCAAAGTTTGTTTAAAAGAATCCTCTTGACCCTCATCTTCTTGTTCTTCTCTTCTTCCTGCCTCTATTCTTCCTTCTTCTTCCTCTGTTCTCATCTCTTCTCTTCCCTCATCTCGCTTCTCAGTCTCTTCTTCTTCTGTTGTCTCTCTTTTCTTTGAAAGCTAACAAAACTCTGTAAAGTCTTTAAGGCAAAGGCGGAGAGAGTAATGTCATCCTCTTCATCTTCATCCTCCAAGATGAGTGATCTCCTTTTTTTGATAGGTTCAGTCATTGGTTCCTTGCCTTTCCGCTTTGTTGCTGTAGAGTCTTGCTTTGCCTTGACAAGAGACTTCTCCTTCATGCTTTCTAAAGCTTTGCTGAGCTCCTTCAGATGCATTTTAGTGTCCATATTCAATCCAATCACCATTGGAGCAATACTTCACATACACAAATGAGTAGGAATATGAATGTCGAAGTGCCTGAAGAGTCTTGTGATAAGAGCAAAGTAAGGGAGTTGTCCCTTGTCTTTCACCACTATCCTGTACATGTGCATGAGGATAGTATGAGGTAGAGAGAACTTGTAGTTAATTTTGATGGCATACATAAGCTTTGTTTCTACATTAGTCTTTGATGTAAACTTGGGCCGGATATAGTTGATCACGATCTTATGAAATAAGATGTTGGAAGCATTCATCTTTGTGTAGGAAATTTTGCCTTCAACAAACCTGTCTCGTACAAGTTCTAGTGTAGCATGAGCAACTGATACACTAATTGGTTGGAAATACCATCTTTCCACCCCAATCACATCAGCCAAGGTGTCTACATCGACCACAAATTCCTTATCCCTAACTATAAAGGAAAATCTATTTGCATCCAAAAATGATAGATTTGAATAGAAGTACATTGTGAGTGCTAGACAGGCGACTATTGTCTCAGAGCAAAATCGTTCCATTTGAATGAATGCAAACTTCTCCCTCAGATTTACACTTCTAGGATTCATAACCCCTCGCTTCAGCAAATTTGAGTAGGTTTTCTTATGATCCTTAGAATGGAAAATACTTGCTCCTTCACCACGAACATTTGCAGCCACTCCCATCCCAGATTGAAAATGTGTGAACATCTTTTCATCATCGTTTGTTCCTTTAGGCTGATTGAAAATACCAAAACGTGGGTCACTTGGAAAGTTGGCAAATGTTCTATCAGCCAACCCTTTAGGCACAATGTCCATCTTTTCCATCTCATGCAGAAATAAGGTTTCATTCTTGTAACCTCTCTCTCTCTCTCTCTCTCTCTCTCTCTCTCTCTCTCTCTCTCTCTATCAGAAATTCATCAATCAAAGTCATTGCAGTACCACCTTCTTTCAACTTAGAATAAAGTTTGAAAAGAACTTCAGGAGTTAGCGTTCTTACAGGTTCTACATCTTCCACAATTTCTTCTTCTGGTTGATTCTGTGGAGGATCTTGTGTCCTGTATTGAGAAGATTGGCGTGGTTGAGAATGTTGTTGTTGACTTTGCTGCTGCTGCTGAGGAGAGTCATCTTCCTTGGTCAGATCAAAGTGTGTAGGACCCTCACGCATATGCTGTGATCCCTTGCTAGGGATTCTAGAGGACTTTCTTGAAGACATAGTCGCTTTCTGGGTGAAATTCTCGAACTTGTTCGTGAAAAAGGTGAGATCTTTTTGGAATAAACTAGAGAGAAAGTGAGAGCAAGTGAGAATTTCGTATTATAGGGTTTGAGAGTGAAAATGAAGAAGATGAAAATCAACAATACATAAAGCAGATGAAACAACGTGTATGGATCGTCATAAAGGAAAAAGTAAAAACTGCCTTTTTGAAAAAGAAAAACTGCCATAAATTCAAAAAGATAATTTCTAAAAATAAGTAAATAACGATTCAAAAAGTAAATGTACATTTTCAAGTTTTTATCCAAAAATTAAATTACTAGAACAGAAATAACTTACAGTTGCAACTTTTGGTTATTTTGAGTTTGATCATCTTCAAACTTTAACTGATAAAGTGTATAATGTTCAGTCTGATGCAAATAGACTCAAATAGACTTTTCCCCAATGACTTTGTAAATATGTCTGCTAGCTGATTCTTCGAGTCAATAAACTTTAACATAACTTCTCCATTCTAAACATGATCTCTAATAAAATGATGTCGAATATCTATATGCTTTGCCCTTGAATGAAGAGTTGGATTCTTTATGAGATTAATGGCGCTGGTGTTGTTGCATTTGATCTCGGTACAAGATTTTTCAATTCCAAAGTCTCTTAGCTATTGCCTTATCAATAAGATTTGAGAGCAGCAACTTCCAAGAGTTACATATTCTGTTTTAGCAGTTCAAAGAGCTTCGGTACTCTGTTTTCTTAAAAACCATGATACAAGCTTGTTTCAAAGCAATTGACATGTATCGGAAGTACTATTTCTGTCCACTGTGCAACATGCTAAATCTGCGTCTGAATATTCATGGAGAGTAAAGTCTCATTCTTTGGAATACCATAGACCTAGCTTTGGAGTTGTTGCAACGTATTTGATGATGCGCTTTACAACAGTTAGATGAGATTCTTTAGCATAGACACAAACACTAAACAAAATGTCAAGGCTAGATGCAGTTAGATAAATAAGTGAACTAATTATACTCCTGTATAGCTTCTGGTCTACACCTTTCCCTCCTTCATCTTTATCCAACATCGAAGAACTTGACATAGGAGTTTGTGTCTTTTTGCAATTCTCCAATCCAAACTTCTTGATAAGATCCTTTGCATATTTTTCTTAGTGAATGAAAATTTCTTCTTTTGATTGTTTAACTTGTAATCCCAGATAGAAAGTTAACTCACCCATCATACTCATCTCGAATTCATCCTGCATACATTTATAAAATTTCTTGCAGAGATATTCATTAGGTGATCCAAATATGATATTGTCGCGACCTCTTTTTTTTCTTTGGCGCCCGATCAAGGGCGGGCGCCTTGTGGAGGCTAATGGTTCGACTATGTCTATTTTAGCCCGGACTTTCCCAAGTTCACCAATTCACAACTTAATGCTCCAAGTTTTTAACTAGTAAGTTAATTTTAAAACGGAGTCGCTACTAATCAATATAGGATGGGTCGATTATAAACCCTAGCAAAATATCGGGAGAAATACTTGCTTATGCGCAACTAGAGAAATTAGAATTGGGGACTTAATTACTAATGCCCTTTCGGTACCTAATCTTATTTAAACCCTGAGACTTTTTGGATTTTTTAGGGATTTTTCCATGTATCTTGTGGAGGAAAACACATTTTTTTTTTGGACATTTTCTCATTTTTTGACATAAAAGGGATTTTTTTGTTTTTTCTTTGTATTTTTGGAAAGTATAAATCTTTTTTGGCTTTTTCTGACTTTTTTGGCTTTTTTTTTTTTGGAAAATATGGGATATTTTGATTTTTTGGAAAATAAATTATTTTTATTTTATTTTTAATTTTTAAAAAATATTATTTTATATTATAATAATATAAAAAGAACCAACTCGGGTCGGATTCCCGGATTGGGACCGACCCGTGTCGTTGACCCGAGACTCGGGACGGGCCCACAACGCGGGCCCGGCCTGGGATTTTTCTTTTTAACCCTAAAAGCCCAAAACCCATTTTTGGCCCGATTTCATAAAAAAATCCAGCCCAAAGGCTACCCGGCCCACATGAACAAAAACAACCCAGGCGGAAACCTTACCCGGTATCGACCCGGGTCTGACTCGAGGGAAACCCTACCCGGATACCGACCCAGGTTCCGGTCGCTTGGGGTTCACGGGAACCCTACCTGAGCGACGACCTGAGTTTGACTCGGCCTCAACCCGACGCGGCGCTTCCTCTTTCTTGTCCAATCGCGGCGCTAACGGAGAGGCTGGGACGGCGGATTGGCGTCGACAACAATGGCGATACAGAGGACAGCAGTGGGAGTCCAGCATGGCGGTGGTGACGGATGGAGATGCAGAGGGGAACGGCGGACAGAGCGCGACCGAGGATTGGATCCCGTGGTGGCTCAAGGCGGCAAGGAGGGTTTCAAGCGGAGACGATGACGGCCAAGTGGGGTTGATACCTGTCTGTGGAGAGGGTATGGCACTGTGGTGTTGCTGGTCAGCTAGGTGTTGAACCAGAGGGCTTCACGGCGAAATTTGGGGCAGCAGCGGTGTCAGGGCATGGCTTGGCCTGGTTGCAGGGATTCGCTCGCTGGGCTGTGGTGACGCAGCGGGAGTCCGGCACGGCGACCGCGAGTCTTCCCCTTTCCAGATCCAACGTCTAGACGGCCTCTCCTTCTCTCAGAGTCCCAGATCTGACCTCCTTCTCCGCTTTCTCTCCTGCTGGACCCCTACCTCAAATCTCTCCCCCTCAGGCTCGCTTCCCCCTAGCCTCCCCCAAAGTCTCTCGGAGGGAAGTCGTTCGAGCTTGTGACCCGATTTCTCTCATGTGCACGCTCTTTGATCTCCCTTGAAGTCTCTCAAGGGAAATCTCTGAGTTCGCTGTGTTCTTCGCCATCGTCGAGAGAAGCCTATTTATAGGCGAGGGGGTGGCCGGTCGACGAGCTTCGACCGCCGGTCTTCGCACGCCAAACGGCCTTCGCCGACCGAACCAGTGTTCCATTCGTCGAGGTGGCTCTAGCTAGGCCGCCTTGCATTGAAGACGTGTCCACTCCATGTACGCTGCTATCTCCCTCTCCATTCCGGCGTCGCGCGCGTCCTCGTCTTCAGCGTGTGCTGCTTATCTCGGTTGGGGAAGAAGATAGAGGAGGAAGAAGACAAGGGAGAAGGGGCTGGGCTGAGTCACGTGGGCTGGGCGTGTGGGGCTTGCGCGAGAGAAAATGAGGGGCTGGGCTCGAAGGCCCAGGCCGACGGGCTGTATTTGCTTTTTTCTTGTTTTCTATTTGTTTTTATTGAATTTTGTTTGTTTTTGTTATTTATTTATTATCCGAAAAAAAGGAAAACAAAGATTAAAAAAGAATAAGGCCTAAATTAAAAATCCTAATCAAAATTTAGGTGTCAACGAGATATCATCAACATAAATCTGAACAAGTCAAAAATCTCACCTTCTCTTTTAATAAAAAAAGTAGTGTCTACCTTTTCTTTAACAAAACCATTTTGAGTTAAAATTTACTTAACCTTTCATACCAAGCTCGAGATGCTTGCTTTAGTCCATATAGGGCATTTTTCAGTTTATAAACTGAATTTGGCTTTCTTGGATCTTCAAAACTTGGTGGTTGTTCCACATAGACTTCTTCTTGGATAAATCCGTTTAGAAATTCACTTTTCACGTCCATTTGGAATAACCTGAAATTTTTATATAGCAAGCAAAAACAAGTAACAATCTAATTGCTTCTAACCTCGCTACTGGTACATAGGTCTCGTCATAGTCTATCCCTTCTTCTTGCATACATCATTTGGCCACGAGTCTTGCTTTGTTTCTAACCACTTTTCATTTTTCATCCACCTTGTTTTTGAAAACCCATTTTGTCCTAATAACAGATTTACCTTTAGGTTTAGAAATTAGCTCCCAAATATCGTTGATGCTAAATTGTTTGAGCTCTTCTTGCATGGTTTTAATCCAGCTTTCATTAGTCAAGGCTTCTTCTACAGTTTTGGGTTTAATTTCATAAACAAGTGCTAAAGCACCAGACTCTTGTTGCCTTTTGAATTTGGTAGAAATTCCTTGATGAATGTTACTAATGATAAGTTTTTTGGGATGACTTGACTTATGCCTCCAGTTGCCAGTTGGTTTACGAGTCTGCTGATCCTCTGCTTTAGTTGATTCATCTTGTAGTTTAGCTTCAGGAGTTTGAACCACTTCAGGGGAAGTAGACTTTGGAGGGTCTGGAATAGGTTCAGAATTTTCAAGTTGAGTCTGATCTAGTTGAATCTACATAGAGTCTTGGAACTTGACGTTCATAGATTCTTCCACAGACTGAGTCTTCTTGTTGAATACTCTATAAGCTTTACTTGCGATTGAATACCTGAGGAACATTCATTCATCTAATTTTTCCTCAAACTTACCAAATAGTTCAATCATTTGTGTTTTTCAAAATAAAAACCTTACAACCAAACACATGAAAATAAGAAACGTTTGACTTTTTCCCTTTAAAAACTTCATAAGGAGTTTTCTCTAAAATAAGCCTTAAAAATACTATGTTAATAATATAGCAAGCTGTAGAAATTGCTTTAACCCAAAATCGAGAAGAAATATTACTTTCAACTAAAAGGGTTCTTGCCATCTTCTGCAAATATCTATTCTTTCTTTCCACAACTCCATTCTGCTCTAGAATATATGGAGAAGAGAAAACATGCTGGATACCAGATTCATCACAAATTTAGCAAAGCTTTGATTTTCAAACTCACCTCCATGGTTTGTCCAAATGCTTGATATAGTATAACCTTTTTCATTTTGTACCTTGGCGAATTTTAAAAAGTAAGGAAATGATTCAGACTTGCCATGAAGTATACCCATGTAAAGCAAGAGTAATCATCTACAATTACTGGACAGTATTTCTTTCCACCAAGACTTTGAGTTCTGGTTGATCCAAAAAGATCCAAATGTAGAAGTTGCAAAACTCGATTAATAGAAATTTGATTTATTGGTTTAAAAGAATTTATAACCTGTTTTCCCAAAACACATGGTGTGCATAGATCGATCTTTTGAAAATTCAGATTTGGGAGTCCACGAACAAGTTTCTTGGAGGAGATCTTGGCAATTTGCTTCATATTAACATGGCCAACCTTTTGATGCCAAAGATTTACTTCGTCTTGAATGAATATTAGACACTGAGAGCTTTCTGATTTTTTTATCTAGAAGATAAATATTCTCATGTCTTCGTCCAGTGAAGGATTGAGATAGATCTTTACTAATTCCCAAACAAATTCCCTCTTGGAAATTGATATTGAATCTAGTGTCGCACAGTTAACTAATGCTGAGTATATTGTAATTTAATCATTCCACCAAGGAAACATTGTTGATTGTGAGACTTCTAATTTTCACAGTTTCACATCCAACAATTTTTCCTTTGCTATTTCGATCAAAAGAAACTTTTCCACTATTTATTTGCATAAGCTTAATGAAACAACTTGAATCTCCAGTCATGTGTCTCGAACATCCACTATCCAAATATCACTCGATCTTTTTCATACTAATGACCTGCAATTACAAAAAGAACTCAAACTTTTTTTTGGTACCCATATCTTCTTGGATCTAGGGGAGTTAGTACTAAATACAGTTTTTGTCCAATCCTTCTTAACAGGTCTCCAAACCTTGGGACATTCTTTCTCAAAATGTTCTGAGCTATTACACTTTAAACATTTGAGAGCACTTCGGCCAACAGGTTTTACAAAAACTCTTTGAAAATGATTTTTGTAAAACGTTTTTGTAGGTCTTAGTTTGATTATTTCCTTTACTTTTGGAAAATCAATTAGAGGAATGGTTTCTGGTGTCATTCCCAAACCAGATTTGTTGAAATAAAGTCTTTGAACTGAAAGAATCTTTTCTACTTTCTCAGATCTTTTTGAAAACCTTTTTGTGATATTTGAAATATCCTCTTTTAAATTAGCAAAACTTTTGTCTAGATTTTGAAACTTTTCTTTCCATAAAGTTTCTTGTTGCTTAAGTTTAGAATTCTCCCTCTTCAGTTCGAAAATCCTTTTAAGGGAGGTTTTGAGACTAACACAAAGTTCATCTATGTACTTCGAGAATTTAGTAGGAATCTTTAAATTACTAATCTCGATTTCATTATCTAAGTCTGAGTCTGTTTCAAGATCTGAGTTTGATTCTGAATTTGCCATTAGACATATATTGACATATTCTTCATCACTTTCTTTGCATTCAGTATTGTAAATGCTAGTATGAGCACTTAGAGGGGTTGAATAGGTGCGAAAATAATTTTTTGTAGAGAATAGTGTAAAATTTTACTTTTAACTTGAGTCCGTTTAACAGTAGACTTTGAAAAGGAAATGAGATTCTAACAGATACATAAAGTTACGAGCAAAGTAAATAAGTTTAGGGAAGAGTATAAGAACACAAGGTTTATAGTGGTTCGACTTAATCCAAACCTACGTCCACTCTCCCGCACTGACAGCCCATCGGCTAGACTCCACTATGAATCGAAAGAGTTGTTATAGTATCACTTCCTTGATTCCACAGTGTAGAGATTTTGCTACACCTCCTCAAGGCTTCACAAAAGTATAAACTCTCTTTTGAGTACAAGTTTACGCTCAACAATTGAATCAACAAAGAACAAGGAGTTTCAGACTTTGAAATTTTTCTATCGCGCACACACTCAAATAACCAACATCTTCCTTATATATTTCTCCATACCTTCATAACTGTTGGCACCTTCCAAAGAAGTTCTTCCAATCTACCCGTTGGACATAATCAATTAGGGAGATCTCAAGTTACTTAAGGAATGTGATGATAGCTCACCAATCCTGCTCGCTCATACAATCGGGATCTAGGTTTCCATAAGTAGAACTTTCCAAGTATACTTCGCCAATCAACGGATCCAAATTACTCAAATTAAATTCAAAACGAATAATAGATCTTGAGATGCTATCTCCAGCCGTGAGATCTTCTTCAACCGCTCGGATCAAATCCTTAAAGAAATACTCGATTTTGGATAAATCTTCTTCGACGATTTAGAAACTGTCAATGAGAGCAGACTTTAAATTTTGAGTCTCGCGAGTCCGCGGTCTTCAAATTTTGTCGAAAGAGTCTGCAAGTTTTCGACTAGACTCGATGGAAACGTTTTGTTAGCTTCAAAACAAATAAGGGAGTTTTCTCCAACAATCTCCCCCTTTTTGATGGTGACAAAACTTTCCTACAGATTTGGATACTTTTGACCTGTAAGACAATACTCAAGCAAACAATGATATCTCATAAAAGATAAATGGATTAGGATAAAGATAGTATTGAATATGCATCCATAGGAAATGTGTTAGTCCTGTAAAAATAACTATCTTTGCCATGAATACCATCAACGCTTAAAATATTGCAAGCAAGAATTAAGGCTGCGCATGATAAAATTTCTGTTTCTTGATTTATCTGTTTCTCTGTTCCCCGGAACAGGTTTGGAACAGAAATCCGTTTGGTAACGCAATTTGATTTCTCTATTTCTGAAATAGATTTCTATTTCAGAAATATATTTGAGGAAGAAATCAGAAGCTAAAATTTTTAGCTTCTCAGTTTCTGAAGTAAAAATTGAGAAATCAGTTTCTGGCCAGAAATCAATTTCTGTTTCAGAAATTTTATCATGCGCACCCTAAACAATCCAAATCCAAACCAGTCACAACTAAACAACCAAAATAAAAGTAAAGTCAAACAAAAATCAAATAGAAGTCAAATCTGCACCCAGCTTCTCCCCCTTTTTGTCAACATTAAAAAGGTAGAAATGAAAAGAGAATAAAATTATGATTATTTTGGAATTCGAACAAGCTGGAAATCTCCCATCAACTGGACCGTCTCTTACAACTTTTTCAAATCCTCCTCCAGTTGCGCCACTTCTTCACCCTTGGTAGTTGCTTGAACTTGAAGATTAAGTGCTTGAATTTGATCATGCAAAGAAACTGAAGAGGCTTGACTGGCATTTTGCATATTCTAAACTTCACATCCCACGGCATAAATCTGTCATCGCATCTCCATAAGAACATCAAGCAATCTTAGAAAGTTTGCTGAGTTGTCAGTCTAAGTGCTTGCTTCAGCATGATCAGTTTGAGGAGTATTGCGATGATGGCATTTCAACATGAGCACCCAAATTTGGAGATGAAGCCTCATGACCTTCCTCAGAAAATGAGAGGCATATACATCTTCTCGGATTTGCGGTGAACGACTAACATCTTCACTAGTAAAAGCAATTGAAGAGATCCCTCTTTTCTTAGCAGCTCCCCCTGTTTCAATGCCTTCAGGTAGAGAGAAGTACTCTTCATGCTCTGTCTCTTCTTGTTCTCCTTTGCCCTCTTATTCTTTTCTCATCGATTCCCTCTCTTCACTTCTTTGTTCTATCTCTTCTCTATCTTGATACTCTCTCTCCTCTGTCTCTAGAACAAAATGCTGAAGGTTCCTTAAGGCAAGAGCTGAAATGGTGACATCTTCCTCATCTTCTTCATCCTGCAAGATGAGTGCTCTTCTTTTCTTGGATGGAGCTGTCATGGGCTCCTTCCTTTTCCGTTTTGCAGCCATAGAGACTTGGTGAGTCTTGACAAGGGTTTTCTCCTTAAATCGCTCCAAAGCCTTGTTCAACTCCTTCAAATGCATTTTGGAAACCATCTTCAGTCCCACCACCATTTGATCACAGCTTCAAACACACAGAATCTTGGGAGGCTGAATATTCAAATGTTTGAATAACTTAGTAACAATTGCTAAATAAGGAAGTTGGCTCTTGTCCTTCACCATCGATCTATACATGTGAAATATGATAGTGTGTGACAGAGAGAACTTTTTGCCAACGTTGATAGCATACATTAGCTTTGCTTCTGAATTGGAGACGTTAGTCTTCAAAGTTGATTTTGGTCTAAAACAATTGATCACAATCTTGTGAAGCAAGACATTTGAGGCATTCATCCTCAAGTAAGAAATTCGTCCTTCCGCCATTCCATCCCTAATAAGCTCTACTGTTGCACGACCAATAGACACACCAATTGATTGGAACTCCCCTATTTCTACTCCAATCACATAAGCCAGAGTGTCCATATCAACTACATAGTCCTGATCTCTAACACTGAAAGAGAATTTATTCGCATCCAAAAGGCTCAAATTTGAATAGAAATATGCAGTAAGTTCTGGATAAGCCACTGTCGTTTCAGAGCAAAATTGTTCAAGTTCGTGCTGATCGTTGTTATGTATTCAGATTATGCAATTGATAGTTGGATATTGCAAATTGAGTGTTGATTGGGAAAAATATGAATTTTATTCAAAAAATTCTAGGTGTCGGGTTTTGACACCGAAAGTGGCTTTTAAACATTATATTAAATAGTGGGGTTTGAAAAAGTAGGATATGAGTTTTCTTGTTCGAAATTAATGTGTCCCCACACACGTGAATAATTTTTGGAACGTTTTTAATATAAAGAAAAGAGGTCAAAATTACTATTTCAATGGGAGCCTTGAGTGAAATGCAAAGTGTCCTGGGTTAATTATGAATTTATTGTGTGATGGTTAAGAAGAAATGGTTTTGAGTTGTTGAGTCAAACTTGCCCCTATATGGGATGCAATCACTCAACGGATGCGGGTCGCAGTAGATTCTGGGCCCATGCTCTTTCGGGAATGCTGTCAACGTAGTAATGAAGCCGCGCTCCAAGGTGGGGAGGCAATGCCTGCAATTAATGTTAGTAGATAGCTGAACTACGAGTAGGCTATGCCTGTGTGTGGCAATGAATGATAATTGGAACGCATGCTTAGTGTTGTTAATGCGTCGGATTATGGGACGGAATTGTGTGGCATGGTATAAGACGTGTCATAACAATTCGGTCTTATAATCAAGACCCCTTTATGGTTGTGGGTTATCTGAAGGTTATTGCATTCCAGTTGTTTAAGTTCGTATTACTACACATGATTGAGTGATTGAATTGTGCTAACCTATAGGAAGGAACTGAGGCAAGGTAAGTTCTCTGTGTGATGTGGCTAGACCATCCTATGGTGTATTTTCTTTCTAATAGGGGTTTAGAGGGGTAAACTTGCTGAGACAATGTCTCACCCCGTTGTGGGCTAAATATTTTCAAGTCCTTAGATGGCGGTTGTGGAGGACCTAAAGCCATAGAGTCCGGGAAGGTGGAGACCGAAGGATCGGTAAACGTGTCCAGCTAGTTGGTCTTAGGACAGTTCCTCTTTTTGTTGAACTGGTCTATTTTGTAGACAATCCAGTGTTGTATATAAACCTATGTGTTTAGAAAGAAGTGTTTGGTTGTGATTGATTGCATGTTTTTCTATCCTAAGTCAAGTGTTGTTAGGGGATTTGTTTCGCTTCTGTATATGTAATAAAATGAATGAGTTGGCAACGTATCATGAGAAGTCGCATATCTGATTGACCGCAGTGAGATGCGCGCATGCTCGGGGTTTGGGGCGTGACATTTTCTCCAACAGCAACCACTCCAATCTACATGAACCTGACTCCCCGTCAAATCAAGAATCACTAGGTTTTGCAAATTCAGATTTAAATGATCCTAAAAAATCTTAGGGCACCCTTGCCAATCAAGCCATCTTAAGCTCTGAAAACGATTCCCAGAGTTTCCCCAAATATTGGCCTTATCCAGCTTGAGGAACCTCAAGTTCTGTAAACCATCAAATTTATCACATATGAAACTGACATTCTCTTCATATCCATCACCAAACTCCAGCCCAAGGGCTTCGACGTATGCAGTGCCCTATCAATCAAGCAAAACAAAATTAACTTCTAAAAATGGAGCTGTCTTTTAGCATCACACTTGATGAATAATTGAACAAAATGGATCAATAACAGTATCAAATGGAATCTAAAGAAGCAAAGATGTTGTGCAGTCCTCGCAGAAGTTACCTTCCCTTCTTTTAGTACATCCAATGCTTCTTTGTGGTTGCACAGCCTACTACGCTTGCAAGGTTCCTTCTTGTTTTCGTTCTTGACAATTTACCTGCCAAAGGTCTTCAGTATTTCACACATGCGTAGTTCTTTATTCTCTTCGTTTTCTACCAAAGACATGGCATGAAGAGATTTAATTGATAATGTAGGATAAAACTTAAGGTCAAGCCACATGTAATAGGGGATGTCCTTTCCATTGAAGAAGCATGCTATATCGGGAAATATTTGCTGTTCGTTCTCTTCTAGGGTGGTGTTGGGAAAAATATTTGTGGAGAACGCCTAGAAAATTTTTCCCGATACTATTTCTGTGAAAATTAAATAGGATAAAATACTAACTGAAAGTAGTAAATATGAATAATAAATAACACCAGAATTTTAACGTGGAAAACCCTCCAAGGCGAAGGGAAAAACCACGGGACCGTAGTCCACTTCAAACTTCCACTATAATAAATAATGGGATACAACTTCACCAAAGGTGGATCTCTCTATGTCTTCAATTTGTGAATCTGAACCTCTCACAAATTGGATAACTCACTCAAAGATGACTATTTTTCTTGGAAGAAGAAAACTGTTTCTTCCGCTACGCTGCTATGATATTCTTGCTTTTTGTGTAACATCTTCTCCTTTGAGGAGGACTCCTATTTATAATAGCAAATACAATCCCAAATAGGAATTATACGATATAAAATCACGTAGATTTATCTCCTAATCTCTCGTGATTTTGTATATATGAGAATATCACTTTGATTTCTTTTCCAATCTCCCTTGATTTTCTAGATGTGGAAAATCACATTGATTTATCTCTCCATCTCTTTTGATATTTTTTTTTCTTTTCCTTTTTCTCCTTTTTTTTTTTTTTTTTTTACTTTTACACACTCACTACTATACATATTCTACTACAGATATACATAATTGCATCGGCCTCTCCAATTGGGAATGACCTACTCAACAAATCTCCCCCTCACGAGCAATTTGGAGAAGGTGTCAAACCTGCAAAAGTTTGACAGGCTTGCATCTTCACTGTAGATAGGGATTTTGTCATCATATCTGAGCCGTTGTTGTCAGTGTGTATCTTCTTTAGTTGTAGGGCTTTTTCTTCCAACACATCACGTATCCAATGATATCTGATGTCAATGTGTTTGGATCTAGAGTGGAAAGTTGCATTTTTGCTGAGGTGTATTGCGCTTTGACTATCTGAATACAAGATATATTCCTCTTGGTTGTGGCCCACTTCTTGTAGAAACTTCTTCATCCACAAGAGTTCTTTACATGCTTCCGTTATCGCAATATACTCTGCTTCAGCACTAGATAGGGCAACGCATTTCTGTAGTCGAGATTGCCATGAAACTGCTCCCCCTACAAAAGTCATTAGATATCCCGATGTAGACTTTCT
The DNA here is from genome assembly GCA_016097485.1 of Eucalyptus sideroxylon x Eucalyptus melliodora. Classification (NCBI taxonomy): domain Eukaryota; kingdom Viridiplantae; phylum Streptophyta; class Magnoliopsida; order Myrtales; family Myrtaceae; genus Eucalyptus; species Eucalyptus sideroxylon x Eucalyptus melliodora. The sequence continues at coordinate 72,834,598 of CM027828.1, read as the reverse complement.
TGAGTCCACGTCCCCTGCCATGTCTGAATCCGAAAAACCTTCTAACACAGTTTTACCATCACCAAAACATATGCAGTTATTAGATGTACCTCGTAGATACCTAAATAACCATTTGACTGCTACCCAATGTTCCTTACCAGGATTAGATAGAAATCTACTTACCACTCCAACTGCATAGGCGATATTAGGCCTCGTACATACCATCGCGTACATTAGACTGCCAACTGCCGATGCATAAGGGACTTTTTCCATTTCTTTCTTTTCTGTCTCACTTTTTGGGCACTGCTCTAAACTGAGTTTGAAATGATTTGCAAGTGGAGAACAAACTGCTTTGGAGTTATTCCTATTAAATCTTTCAAGAACTTTATTAACATACCGTTCTTGAGATAACCAGAGTTTACGATTCTGCCTGTCTCGCAAGATTTCCATCCTAAGAATTTGTTTTGCGGGTCCCAAATCCTTCATCGCAAAGCACTTGCTCAATTCCTTCTTTAAGTTGTTGATCTTGCTTTTATCCTGGCCAACAATTAGCATGTCATCAATGTAAAGCAAAAGAATGAGAAAATTACCATCTGTAAATTTCTTGACGAAAACGCAGTGATCAGCAGTGGTTTTGTTGAACCCATTTTCTTCCATGAAGGAATCGAATTTTATGTACCACTGTCTTGGTGCCTGCTTGAGCCCATAAAGACTCTTCCTCAATTTACACACAAGATTTTCTTTGCCTTTGATTTTGAAACCTTCTGGCTGATCCATGTAGATCTCCTCATTTAGATCTCCATGTGAAAACGCGGTCTTCACGTCAAGTTGCTCGATCTCCAAGTTCAAGCTTGTTGCCAGGCCAAGGATAACTCGGATAGATGACATTTTAACTACAGGAGAAAATATCTCATCGAAGTCAATATCTTTCTTCTAAGCGAATCCCTTCACAACCAACCTTGCTTTGTATCGTGGCCGTGAGTTACCTTCTTCGCCTTTAGTCTGAACACCCACTTGTTTTTGAGAGCTTTTCTTCCCTGTGGCAACTTGACTAAATCATAAGTATGATTTTCGTCTAAGGATTTCATCTCCTCCTGCATAGCTTTTAACCACTCCTATTTATGCTCGTGGTATATAGCTTCTTGGTAGTTTTCTAGTTCTCCCCCGTCAGTGAGCATCACATACTCATTGGGAGAATATCTACGACTAGATTGTTGTTCACGAGTTGATCTCCTCAATTGAGGTTCTGATGGGACCTGTTCAACAATTGGTTCAAGTTCAATTGAAGTAGTCATACCTTCAATTCTGGACTCAACTTGCTTGTTGATAGGAGGAGCTACTGGGCCAAGATCAACTAGGTATTCATCTGTTGATGGAGATTTCTCGTGCTTCTCGAAGTCCTCGATTGTCTGATCTTCAAGAAATACCACATCCCTACTTCTAACTATTTTCTGGTTAATGGGATCCCAAAGTCTGTAGCCGAATTCTTCATGTGCGTACCCAAAAAAAAATACATTGCTTTGATTTCCCATCAAGCTTTGATCTCTCATCCCTTGGAATGTGAACAAATGCTCTACAGCCGAACACCTTCAAGTGGCCATAAGAAATATCCTTACCAGTCCAGACACTTTGTGGTACATCACCATTAAGTGGAGCTGAAGGTGATAGGTTGATTAAATCAACCGCCGTTCTCATTGCCTCACCCCAAAAGTGGTTTGGCAGCTTCGCGTTGGAAAGCATACATCTGATTCTTTCACATATGGTTCTATTTATCCGCTTTGCGACACCGTTGTGTTGAGGTGTTTTTGGTACTGATCTTTCTAGTTTGATCCCAAGGTTTTTGCAATAATCTTCAAAAGGTCCTCGGTATTCACCACCGTTGTCAGAGCGTACACACTTCAATTGCTTGCCTGTTTCTCTTTCAACCTTCATATGAAATTGCTTGAAGATTTCCTGCACTTGATCTTTAGTTTTCAAGGCAAATGCCCACACCTTTCTAGAGTGGTCATCAATAAATGTTACAAAATAAAGCGCACCTCCAAGTGTCCTAGTTTGCATTGTGCATACATCAGTATGTATCAGATATAACATTTCAGCTTTTCTAGATGGTGGGGAATTGTGAAATGCTACTCTATGTTGTTTTCCCATAATACAGTCGACACAAGTATTCAACGGTGTACCTTTTATTCCGGGTAGAAGTTGTTTTCTAGTGAGAATCTTAAGTCCTTTCTCACTCATGTGTCCGAGTCGCTTATGCCATAACTCGGTGGTGACTCCTTTTCCGGTTACATTCACCTCTCCTCCACACGGCTTGAATTGTGTGATATAGAGAGAGTTAGTCTTTTCTCCTTTGGCTATCACCAAATTACCTTTGGTGAGCTTCCATTTTCCATCACTAAAGAAATTGATGTAGCCTTCGTCATCAAGCTTGCCGGCAGATATAAGATTGTGGCGTATGTCCGGAACATGTCTCACATCTTTGAGTAGTAGCCTACATCCAACATTAGTCTCCAAATAAATATTACCCATACCAATAATTTTGGACGTACCTTCGTTTCCCATCTTTATGAGTCCAAAATCACCAGTGGTGTAAGAAGTAAAAAGATCTTGACGAGCCGTGACATGGTAGGATGCACCAGAATCAACTACCCATGTCGAATCTTGGGATGCAAGATTAATGGAATCATCACTTTGAATAATGATCACCTCATCCGCAATATTCGCAGTGTCATTCGTCTGGTTCTCATTAGCTTTGTTGACATTATGACTTTTTGATTTTTCCGCCTTTAGCTTTCTGCATTCTCGGATGAAGTGTCCCAATTTACCACAATGATGCCACTTCTTGTCTTGTCTGAAGTTGGATTGGGACCTTCCTCGTTGCTGATTCCGGAAGTTTCGGCTTTTGCTTCTCCCTCTCTGTTCTTGATTTTCTTGTCGATTAATGACAAGAGCCTCGGACGCAGGGTTGACTCCACTCTCTTTTCGCCGGGATTCTTCATTCAACATTCTATCTTTTACCACGTCCATGGTAAGCTTGCCGTCAGGAGCCGAGTTGTTGACCGACACAACAAGTGTGTCCTAGCTATTTGGCAAAGAGCTAAGTAGCAGTAATGCCTGCAATTCATCATCTAATGTCATCTTCATAGAATTGAGTTGGTCTACTATACCTTGGAACTCGCTCATGTGTTCCGAGACACTACTCCCATCTTTGTATTTTAGATTCACGAGCCGCCGCATGTGATTTGCTTTATTTTGCGCCGTTGTTCTTGCGTACATCTTCTCTAATTTTTGCCAAAGAACACCAGCATCATGTTCATTAGCAAAATTTTGAAAAATACTCTTATTAATCCATTGTCAGATTTGAGCGGCACACTTCCGATTAAGCACCATCCATTCGCTATCAGACATTGTCGTTGGTTTGCCATCAGAAGATGATGCCAATTTGGCTTCCACTACAGGATCTGACTCCTCGGACGCTGGTACTGGTACCTCCGTAGGTATCACAATTGGCCTCCAAAGATCTTTAATGTATAGCAAATCCTCCATCTTTGGTTTCCAGATTGCATAATTGAATGCAGTCAATTTTATCATGTTGCCAAAATTTTCCTCCATTTAATTATGCACAGAAAAATAATAAATACAGCAACCTCGCTCTGATACCACTTCTTGGGAAAAATATTTGTGGAGAACGCCTAGAAAATTTTTCCCGATACTATTTCTGTGAAAATTAAATAGGATAAAATACTAACTAAAAGCAGTAAATATGAATAATAAATAACACCAGAATTTTAACGTGGAAAACCCTCCAAGGCGAAGGGAAAAACCACGGGACCGTAGTCCATTTCAAACTTCCACTATAATAAATAATGGGATACAACTTCACTCAAAGGTGGATCTCTCTCTGTCTTCAATTTGTGAATCTGAACCTCTCACAACCTCTCACAAATTGGATAACTCACTCAAAGATGACTATTTTTCTTGGAAGAAGAAAACTGTTTCTTCCGCTACGCTGCTATGATATTCTTGCTTTTTGTGTAACATCTTCTCCTTTGAGGAGGACTCCTATTCATAAGAGCAAATACAATCCCAAATAGGAATTATACGATACAAAATCACGTAGATTTATCTCCTAATCACGTAGATTTATCTCCTAATCTCTCGTGATTTTGTATATATGAGAATATCAGTTTGATTTCTTTTCCAATCTCCCTTGATTTTCTAGATGTGGAAAATCACGTTGATTTATCTCCCCATCTCTTTTGATATTTTTTTTTCTTTTCCTTTTTCTCCTTTTTTTTTCTTTTACACACTCACTACTATACATTTTCTACTACAGATATACATAATTGCATCGGCCTCTCCAATTGGGAGTGACCTACTCAACAGGTGGTATAGCTCTCAAGGAAGGCTTCTCGGACACTCTTATCAGGAGCTTCTTCCAACTTCATCAGTTTTTCCTCCCACACGTCTTTGCTTTTTCCGAACAGAAACTCACCAACCTTCCTCAGCACCAAAGGAAGCCCGTCAGTAGCAGCAACGATATTTGTTGACCGCTCCTCGAATTCCTGAGGGGGAGAATTGACTCGTGTCCATTGTTTGTGCAGCAGAGCTTAAGAAAACGTAAGAAGGAGCTCGGTCACTACGGATGCGCGTACTCTTTTTTAGGTCATGGACCATCATCACACTTATAGACCAGAGTTGATGTGGTTTTGGGAGAGCAAATGGACTGTTGACCGGTCGGTGGCGGTGGCGCTTTAGGATCTTATATTTTTTTGGTTGATTCTGTACTGTATCCGGATTAATTTCTGAACATTTCTTTCACTCTTCTTATTTCCGATGTTTCTATTTTATTTTGATTTTTTCTTCCAAATGAGGAAACTATATATGAAAAAAGAACAATAAAGTCCAAAACCTATTCGTTGTTTGAATTGTGAGAAAAAATAAGATAATTACCAAATCAATTTTAAACTCATACATGGATGCTAATTCAATTTTAAATTTACCAATTGTGTTAATATAGTCCTAAGCTTTTGTGAGAAATTTCAAGGTAATCATTTTGGTTAATTGCTGTTAGAAATTTCAAATGTGGCGTCCATTCAGTGCCAATGGTCCTACATGTTAAGCTGATAAATTTGAGGTACAAATTCTTAGTTTGATGCATATTTTTTTGCACAGGAAGTTATTGGTTGGCTTGCAAAACTAGGTAGTATTTATTTATGGATAAGTGCACTGAAAATCCAAAAAATTATCGCTGAAAATACAATTAAATTTTAAAACTTTCAAAAGTTACTATCAAGTTCTAAAATTTATAAAATTTGTGCAATCAAGTCCAAATGATGATGTTGTTTTTTTTTTTTTATTACTTTCTTAAAACAGATGGAGCCGATATAGTACCCACCAAGCGCCACATTGAGAAAAACTAGAAATTATAAAAAGAAAAGAAAAGAAGGATTAAAAATTAATGAAGAAAAAGAAGATAAAAGAGAAATAACAATAAAATAGCTGACATTTGAATAAAAATAAAAAACTCTGGGCCGCCATGGCTGAATAGGCGAGTTCAATGGATCTCGAAAGACCCTTGTCCTGAGCTCGACCAAGCTTGAGAAGCCATGGTCGCAAGCTCTAAATCTCTTTTGCTCCACGAGAAGCTGATTCGATCACTACCAACCCCAAAAATGGAGGTGTATCAGGCTGTATCCATGTCTCCCTCCTCCATCCTCATTAATCGATCGACAAGTTGGGGTAGGATTTCGAAGAGAAGCCCGTGATCGACATCTCTGAAGCCAAGCCTGACTGCTTTTATACCAAAGCAAATCTGCAGACAGAAGTTACTGCTTGAGGAAGAAAACGAGGAAGACGAAGATTCCGACTTCGAATTCACTTGGCTCAGCACGGGTGGTTTGCCCGTCTCGGCCAACGTCGTCTTTAACAACGGCTAGATCCGCCCGGTTTTCCCTCTCTTCAAGCGAGACCTCATCTTTGCCAAAGTCCAAGCCTTTGCTGTCGTCGTTGATTCTTTGGCTGCCTAGGAAGAAGCCGTTCATGGAAGCAAGTGTCGTTGGCGGGCTAGATGAGTCGCAGGGGACTTATTGCAACTAAACCGCACGAATCATGGAGATGTTAGTGATAAAATTCAAAAATGGGGATCTTTGATCTTCATTATTTTTCACAATAAGAAGGCTGAAGACATAATTTTGTCCATAGCAATACCATTAAGAATAATTATTGCAGAAATCGAAGAAATGAAGAAATCCGATTCTCTCCCTTGATGATGTGAATCGTTGCGGAAGAATTGTTCTATGAAGGCCCAAATAGTGCGAATTGCAAATCTCGACCTCCAATCAAACCTGTGATTGGCAACTTTGGTACGAATGTGACCTGTTGACGAACACGTGTCAACCAACCAACATTATAGACGCCACGAGCGAAAGAATTCGCTATCTCGCTCAATAAGTCGAATTGACCGCCACAAGAGAATCTTGATTAGGTTAAGTCCTCAAAAAAACAGTAAAAGAGAATTTCTCAATTATTTTCCTCAAAAATAAAATATCTCCGTCCCCAAAGAATAGGCCTTCTAGCCGCCACACAAATCCTAAAACCAACCCTAAAAAAACTAATGCGTCATATTCTAGAATATTCCTAAACAAGAAGAATATTCCTATTTGAATTGGTCAAATATTTGGTGACCAGATAATTAAATTGCGTCAAGATTTTCAAGATTCTTCAAGATTTGATCTAAGGTCATCTCCACGCCATAGATCACGAACCATGACACCAACAGCTTGCCTAAATTGCTTGGCTCGCGCTCAAGTGATCGAACCGGTAGGAATAGATAATGGGTCCTTAGCACCTCCTCCTTGATATGGCTCGATATCCACATCATTCCCTCCCCCGTGCAAAGGATTTGCCCTCAAATCATCACTGGCATCAAAAAGAGTCAAGTCAGAAACATTAAATGTGGCACTAACGTCATACTTACCTGGAAGATCGAGCTTGTAGGCATTATTGTTAACTCTTTCCAAAACCATGAATGGTCCATCCCCTCATGGTAATAACTTAGAATGTCGCTACTAAGGAAATCTCTCTTTGCGCATATGAACCCAAACCCAATCGCCGGGTTCAAACACCACTTCCTTGCGCCCTTTGTTGGCTTGCCTTGCATATTGCTTAGTCTTGCGCTCAATATTTGCGCGTGTATTCTCGTGTAACGCCCTGACAAATTCAGCTTTATTTGCTCCATCTAAATCCACACGCTCATCAACAGGTAAAGGGGTTAAATCTAACGGAGTTAACAGATTAAAACCATAGACAACCTCAAATGGTGTAAATTTAGTAGAAGAATGCATGCTCCTATTATATGCAAATTCAACATGTGGCAGACAATCTTCCCAAGATTTTATGTTCTTTTTAATAATAGCATGCAGCAATACCCCTAAAGTTCTATTAACTACCTTGGTTTGACCATCGGTCTGTGGATGACAAGTAGTAGAAAATAACAACCGTGTTCCCAATTTTTTCCACAATGTTTTCCAAAAGTAGCTAAGAAATTTAGAATCTCAATCTGAAACAATCGATCTAGGCATGCCATGCAAACGAACAACTTCCCTAAAGAACAAATCAGCAACATGAGATGCATCATCAGTTTTATGACAAAGTATAAAATGAGCCATCTTTGAAAACCGATCAACAATCACATAAATGGAATCTCTACCATTCTTAGAACTAGGCAATCCTAACACAAAATCCATAGAAATATCAGTCCAAGGATGCGTTGGAATAGGTAATGGTGTATACAAGCCATGTAGTTTAGTTGTAGAATTAGATTGCTTACAAGCAATGCATCTCTCACAAACACGTATGACATCTCTCTTCATATGTGGCCAATAAAAATGTTCATGCAGCACTTCATAAGTCTTATTAATGCCAAAATGCCCCATTAAACCACCACTATGTGCTTCCCGCGCCAACAATTCACGCAAAGAACACTTAGGCAAACATAGTTTGTTTTCACGAAAAAAATAACCTTCATGCCTATAAAATTTATCAAATGTAGCGTGTTCACGTGCTTCATACACTCTCCCAAAGTCATCATCATCAATATATAAGCCCTTAATATGCTCAAAATCTAGACACTTTGCTTCTAAAATAGTTAGAATTGCATACCTTCGAGAAAGTGCATCGGTTACCACATTCTCCTTACCTTTCTTGTACTTGATTACATATGGAAAAGTCTCGATGAACTCCATCCATTTGGCATGTCTTTTATTCAACTTTTGCTGCCCTTTCAAGTAATTCAAGGTCTCATGGTCGGTGTGATCACAAACTCCTTTGGCCATAAATAATGTTGCCAAGTCTCCAAAGCTCGCACTAAAGCATACATCTCCTTATCATAGGTAGGATAATTCAATGTTGCTCCACTCAATCTTTCGCCGAAATACGCTATGGGACGCCCTCCTTGCATCAACACAGCTCCAATTCCTGTACCAGAAGCATCGCACTCTATCTCAAGGCAAAGATAACAAAGGAGCATTAGTCAGCTTATCTTTTAAAAGATTAAATGCTTTATCTTTCTCTTCTCCCCACGTGAAACCCACGTGCTTCTTGATAACCTCAGTTAAAGGTGCGGCAATGGTGCTGAAATTTCTCACAAATCGTCGATAAAAACTCGCCAATCCATGAAAGCTACACACCTCTCCTATGGTCTTAGGCATTGGCCATTCACTTCATCAACCTGTATACCATTAGCACTAAAAACAAATCCTAGAAATACTAATTTGTTGGTAACAAAAGAGCACTTCTTTAGATTAACGTATAATTGCTCAACCCTTAAAACCTGCAAGACAGCTCGCACATGCTCAATATGGTCATCAAGACTTCGGCTATAAATCAAGATGTCATCAAAATAGACAACCACAAATCGACCAATAAAAGCACGTAAAACATGATTCATAAGTCGCATAAACGTGCTCGGTGCATTAGTTAATCCAAATGGCATTACTAACCACTCATATAATCCATACTTGATCTTAAATGCAGTTTTCCATTCATCACCTTCTTTCATCCTAATTTGATGATAGCCACTTTTCAAATCAATCTTAGTGAAAATGCAAGAACCATGCAACTCATCCAACATGTCATCTAACCTAGGAATAGGATGTCGATACTTTATCGTAATATTATTGATTGCTCGGCAATCAACACACATTCGCCAAGTTCCATCTTTCTTTGGCACCAACAAAATAGGGACATCACACGGGCTAAGACTCTCTCTCACATACCCCTGTTCCAAAAGTTCGCTAACTTGGCGCTGAAGTTCCTTTGTCTCATCGAGATTACTTCGATATGCGGGTCGATTAGGTAATGGCGCACCATGAATCAAGTCAATTTGATGTTCTATGCCTCGAATCGGTGGTATCCCTTGAGAAAGTTCATCGGGAAAGACATCTTCAAATTCCTGCAATAAAGACATAATAGGACTAGGCAAACTTAGGTCAAGATCGTTAGTAAAAAACAAAACCTCCTTGTACACAAGTACAAGCATTGGTCGATCTAGAACTAAAGCTCTCCTCACTTCACTTGATTTTGTATAAAAATTATTTTGCCTCTTTTCTTTCCTTTCTTTTCCCTCGGTTTTTACCACAAATTCTTCTCTCGGCCTCTCCTTTTCCTTGCGTCTCAAACACACCACGCAAGCCCTCGGATTTCTCACATTTTCTCTCTCTCTCTCTCGGCTTCTCGTTGTAACTTTAACTGATCTTGATACACCTCACTAGGTGTCATTGGTACCAAGGTATAAGTCTTTTAATTCATCATTAATGAATAACGATTAGTATACCCATTATGATATACCTTTCGATCATATTGCCATGGTTCCAAGTAAGATATCCGCTTGCATAGGTACAACATCACACTCTACCTCGTCCTTATATCTCCCTATCTCAAATGGGATTCGGACTTGCTTTGACACTTTCACCTCTCCACTATCATTCAACCATTGAAGTCTATAAGGCCTAGGGTGCTTTATCGTCTTCAAACCCAACTTATCCACCATAATACAACTTGCCACATTTGCACAACTACCTCCATCAATTATCATACTACAGATCTTACCATTCACCATGCATCTTGTATGAAACAAGTTATCTCTTTGTTGGTGATGCTTCTCCTCCTTTACTTGCACACTCAGAGAACGCCTAACCACTAATAAATCTCCTTTTATAGCCACTTCTCCATCACTACAATCCTCCAATGGTGGCATCTCATCATCATCTTCTTCCCTTTCACTTTTGGACTCAATAACACCATGTCCAGTCATGATCATCACCCTCCTATTAGGGCATTGATTCGCCATATGACCCCTGCTCAAACACTTAAAATATTTAATCTCATGAGTTCTAGTGTTAGGGTTTTCAGTTTTACCTGAATCCGGATTCGTTCCAACTTTACCATCCCTCTCCTTCTCCTTTGAGGTTTCGGTTTCGGTGTTGTTTCCTCTCCAATTTGGCTTCTCATCTCTTTTCCAATTGGATCTCCAATTCTGATTTGAACCTCCTCCACGCTTGTGATTTCGATCTAACTTCAATTGCCGCTCAACTTTGATAGCTTTATCCATCAATTCCTCCAATTCAACATAGTGTTGCAGCTCCACCACCCTTGCTATGTCTCGGCTCAAACCACTCAAAAATCTTGACATTGTGGCCTTACGATCCTCCACCACATTAGCACGGATCATGGCAATCTCCATCTCCTTGTGATACTCTTCCACGCTCTTATTGTCTTGTGTGAGATTTTGTAACTTTTAAAACAAATCTCGGTGGTAATGACTAGGTACAAAACGCCTTCTCATCACCGCTTTTATCTCATCCCACGTCTCTATCGGTCTTTCACCATTGCGCCTCCTACTAGTCACAAGTTGATCCCACCAAATTATAGCATAATTAGTAAATTGAACAGCTGCAATTTTTACCTTTTTGATCTCGGAGTATCGTTGGCAATCAAATACCATCTCCATGCGTTTCTCTCATTCTAGATACGCATCGGGATCATTATTCCCTTGGAAAGAAGAAATCTTCATCTTGATATTGCCAAGTTCATTATCTTCTCGGTGTCTAAACCCTTGAGCTCCATTCTACCTTCCAAATCGAGCATCTCGATCATCCTCCATGTCGGTCTCATCAACCATGTCGGTCTCATCATCATCATAATACCGCTGCCTTTTATGTCATGTTCTAGAGGTGTCTCGCTGATGTTGCGGCCTTCCCTGGGCTAGCTCTCGGTCACCATCAACCCTCATGTCATTCCCCATCATTTGGCTACTAAGCTCCTCCACTACGGCCCTTAATTGTTGGATGCTTTCCACGAATGCTTCATCCCTTCGTATGGAGTCAACCTCCCGATTCACGCTTTCTTCGCACGACATATTTTAGATTTGCAAGTAAACGTTAGTCTCAAAAATCCTCACCAATCACTCCCTCACGTGTTTCTCCCAAAGTGTTTGTCACTCCCCTCGTGTTTAACTCAACTTTAGGCTTTTTTCACCCTCAATTAAGCTTACACACTCTTGCCTTTTTCCTCTCATATTCTCTTTTCACAAGCTCTTTATCGGACTCAAAACCTGTCTCTCAACCCTCTCACGACAATCAATCGAACTAATCAAACAAGATTAGATCACTATTGATTTTGATTCAGCAAGTAACAATTTCAAATCAACAAGTACAACCTTCGAAATTCCAATTGAAACGCAAATCACTACTGATTTTGTTTCAATTCGGTCTACTAACAAACGAGTTGCCTTCTTGATTTTTTTTGTTCGGCTAATTTTTTTTTTTGCCGAAGCTGCTTTTTTTTTCTCTTGCGCACTTTTTTTTTTTGTGTGCGTTTTCTTTCTTTTCTTTTTTTTTTTTTTTTTTTTTGACGAACTCAAATACAATTTAAGATGCTAGAAAAGAAAATTTAAAACTAATAGCAAACAACTACGTATGGAAGCACAAAAGCAATCGGATCCCTAAATTAGCTAGAATCGAAACCCTAACTTAATAAATCTCAAATTTCTGAATATCAACAATAAATTAAAGATAAATAAACCTTGCAGAAGCCGACTCTGATACCAAACTGATGTGAATCGTTGCGGAAGGATTGTTCTACGAAGGCCCAAATAGTGCGAATTGCAAACCTCGACCTCCAATCAAACCTATGATTGGCAACCTTGGTATGAACGTGACCTGTTGACGAACACGTGTCAACCAACCAACGTTATAGATGGCACGAGCAAAAGAATTCGCTATCTCGCTTGATAAATCGAATTGACCGCCACAAGAGAATCTTGATTATGTCAAGTCCTCAAAAGAACAGTAAAAGAGAACTTCTCAATTATTTTCCTCAAAAATAAAATATCTCTGTCCCCCAAAGAAATCCAGTCAGTCTTATATATATAGGCCTTCTAGCCACCACACAAACCCTAAAACCAACCCTAAAAAAAACTAATGCATCATGTTCGAGAATATTCCTATTCTAAAATATTCCTAAACAAGAAGAATATTCCTATTTGAATTGGTCAAATATTTGGTAACCAAATAATTAAATTGTGCCAAGATTTCCAAAATTCTTCAAGATTTGATCCAAAGTCACCTCCACACCATAGATCACGAATCGTGACACCAACAGCTAGCCTAAATTGCTTGGCCCGCGCTCGAGTGATCGAACCAGTAGGAATAGATAATGGGTCCTTAGCACCTCCTCCTCGATATGGCTCGATGTCCACATCACTTGACCCACTTCTCTTTAACTTGTTTTATTTGATGGAAGATAGAGTGCAATGTATGTTCTCATAAGTGAAAATATGACCATACTCCATTTGTATAAACTATTAATAGGTGTCTTCCATCAAAGTATGTTCTTCCTTCATAAGAGCCACATTTTTCCCGAAAGAATTGTAACTTCCTTATAAAAATTGCACCTTCTGATGAGAGTTGCAACTTCTTATAACTAATATTTCTTTTATAACATTAAAAATATTATGAAATCATTAATTAATATTATCATGTGGGCCACATTAATTTTTACAAGAGATGCCATCCACGCTAGAGAGTTGTCGGAAGAGCAACTTGACCGGATCCTTGAAATTGTGGCGGTTTCGAGACTTCTTGCTGCGAGTAAAGCAATGGGCCAATGGCAGGGACTCCCTCATGCTAAGTTCTCCTTCTTGAGCTTCGTCGAGCTCGGCCATTCGACTCTGGCTCTAGGAGCCATTTTTTTTATAGCTTTTTTTCATTCTTACCCTTTTTTCTTTTATTATTTTTTTGAATTTTTTTGAATTTTTCTTTTTATTTTAAACTTTAATTTCTTTCTGATGTGGCACCCACCAAGCTTCACATCGCTGCCACATCTTAAAACGGTAATAAATTCCATTGGTTGAATTAGACAGAGTGAAATAAAATTGAAGGAGCAACGTCTGAGAGAAGGAAAATTACATGCCATGACTTAATTGAAGATATGTAGGTTGTTAAAATGTTGATTTTTTGCCTAGGGATAACAAGGAATATTTATTCGATAGGCAAAATCAATGGTATGTACAGCTGGAAAAGAGTATCGGTGACTATACGAGGCTCGTTTTACAGAATTTCCAAAATCAAGCAAAATCGATGCATGTTTCAGAAGTCAACTTGTCAAAAGCAAGCGGAGCCGTTCGAGCTTGACAATGGCACCAAGATATCGAGATCTTACACTTTTCATTTGAAATGGTAGATGATTATGAACTTGAACGTTCATTTCAAGTAAGTGATGATGTCACGCCCCAAGCCCCTGAGCACGCGAACATCCCATTGCGACGTTCCAGTACGCGTCGCCGACCCATTTTTTTAATCTTTCAATTAAACGCAAGCAGAAGTGTTTGATATAAACAACACTCCGTCAATCACTCTCAAACTATGCATTAGCACTCATGCATTTTACATACGTGGTGTCTCAAGAATATCATGGCATCCCATACTAACATGCTATTCTTGAAACCATGATTCCAAATTATTACGACCCCTCGGGCCACGGCCACCACAAGGGTTGGCGATCTTTCGGCATGACTGGGTATTGTCCTGTCCCATCGAGCACGGCAACATCTAAAACCTCCACCTAGATGGCATTCCATAAAGGAGCATCAGTCCGGCGTCAACTATGATTTGGCATCCGGACCCTTGCCGGGTATCCGATAAACATTGGGCATTGCCCCCAAACTCCCGTTGGGTGACGGGTTTAATTAAGTGACCACTCAAGCACGCCAACACTCATGCCAATTTTATCTATCATCAATTAGCCCAGTGTAAAAGAGTTTGTGCTCAAATAAAAAATCTCAAAAAATCTTTACACTTAAAATTCCAGTGAAATAATCACATGTGGTCATGTACTTAAAATCAACCCGCTAAACTTTGCACACTTTCATTTTAAGCCCCATTGCCCCATTTAGCACATAAAATATGATGTCCAAACATGACGCCTCAAAGTTTGCCATTTCCTTGAAAGTAAAACCTTTTTTTAAAATAGCATTTAAAACTTATGATTTGGGCAATCAACATCATGGCATAATAACCTCAAACAATACAAATTATGCATAAATTCATCCAATAAAGAAAGTACAAAACCCATAAAAATCATCACTTATCGCCTATTCAGCGATAACTTATCACTTATTTTCCGATAGCTGATCACCCCTTTGGTGATAGCTTACCACCAATCTCTCGATAGCTTATCATCCCTTCGGTGATAGTTTATCACCTATTCTTGATAACCTATCCACTTATCACCTATCACGATAACCTATTAAGTTCACTTATCACCTAGCGCAATAACCTATCAAGTCTACTTATCACCTATTATGATAACCTATCAAGTTCACTTACCACCTATTGCGATAACCTATCAAGTCCACTTGTGATCTATCGCAATAACCTATCAAGTCTACTTATCACCTATCAACTAAACCATACCAACTACCATTAGCCTTAATCTAAACCGTCCCTATACATAATTAATAGCCTAATCAAAGATTAGGAAATTAACTCACAATTTTATGGCGACGGCGAGCTAACGGCAACGGCGGCGCGACAATGACGAGAACGTGAAGCTCATGGTTCGAACGGCGGCACCACAATTGCGGCAGTGACTTGAACTCATGACCAAGGAAGCTTGGTGGCTTGGTGGTGGTCCAGTGGTGATGGTGGCTCGCAGCTTGAGGGACGGCGAATGGTAAGGCGGCATGGCACAATGACTTAGGGCGGCAAACCAAGAGAGAAAGAGAGAGGAATGGGTATGAGATGAGAGAGAGGGATGAAGGAAAATTCGTCCAAAGGGAGGGGTAGAGAGAGAAAGTGAGAAAAATGAGGGAAAAAGATGAAAACTTGGGGAAGAAGTTGGCCTATTAATACTCCTTGACTTAAAGTCCTAACTTGGGGAGCAAGAACACATCTTGGCCCTCCATTCCAACTTGGGGAGTAAGGGTAGATCTCAACTGCACAATTGTCTAGGCTTGTCCTCCAAGCTTGGGCGTGTGGCCCTTCCCCTCCAATGTAAAGAACAATTTCGAGCAACTTTTGAAATAAATGTCATTACCTTATCAAATGGATTCAAAAAATTATGAACATTTAATATGTTGTAGAAAAGATCTTAAATAACATTTTTTTTTTATGAAAGAAGCCAAGCCTAGATCATTTTGTATAAAGATTAAAAAATCACCAAAGACAACCCAACATTTCGTCCGTCGGACAGATTCAGCGACCATAAAAGAAAATTCATTTTGACACCCAAATCTTCATAAAACACTTTGAAATTGTAGTATATTACAGTCATGGATATCCTCTAAAATTTTTGTGAAGGTAGAATGTTCAGATTCCAAAGGGAAAAGTTTATAAAAAAATTGAGAAGACAAATAGGTTACTGTTTTTTCTGCACTTGGCAGTTTTCACATGGTAAAATAATAGGCTATCGTACTAACCATTTCACCTCAGAAAAATCTCAAATTAAAAGTATGTTCTACATCAAGATGTTTTGAACGACTTTTAAAGTTTCTCCAAATCTGAACCACAAGAAGTTCTATAATTTCGGAAAATAGTGAGGGTCCAGGAATTTTGAAAACTGGAATCAAAATAGAATTTAAGAAACCAAATGTGGCAAGTCTTCTTGCAAGACCAAAGTCTTTGTCTCTTGTAATCATGGCTTCTAGAGGACATTAATGAATCAAGACTTTGAATGCAAGCCTAAAATTAGGCTTCTAGAGACTAGGTTACTATTCACACGAATTACTATTCATGCACACTATTCATTAGGGCTTGGGCTTGGGCTTGACAAACTTGGACTTGGGCTTAACTCATCCAATTTGGGCCTTTAATTTGGGCGTGAAGCCCATTGGGTCTCGCTTGGCCCAGCTCCCTTTCCAACTTCCAATTCTCGACCTACTAATCCTTGTCCAAAGATTAAGGCTTAATGATAAATTGACAAATAAATGAGGCAACGTCCGATAGGTTGATCTTGGAATCCTTGAAAGGTCAATATCCAAAATCGGATTAAAATCCATGGTTGAAATCGATCAAATGCAACTTTAATACAACCTAAATTATCGGATGGCTTTCAAAGGTTTTCACGCATTTGACATGTGGTCGATAATTTTCGATTCATGTTTGTGCCTCTTCAAATTATAATCATACAAAATCACCTGCAATCCGACTATGTACCTCTGTTGAATCTATTTATATCCATTCACTAATTGACTTGTAACAATGTAGTATTGTCCCTTATTGATCCCTATAATCAAGCAATCTATCTTTGATTGACTTCTCTAGTCGTTTGCATTTTAACCCTTTACGGCATCACCCAATAGATTAATTAACTCATGAGTGATCAATTCAGAGTAAATTAACTATTAGTGCATTAATGAAATAACAATTTCATAAATTTCAAAATGGGTCAAATTTCAAGATATCACAGATGATTTCTGTGGTAGCGGAGAAATTGAAACTTGTCCAAAAATAATCATGAAATTGCGTTTCTCCTTATAAAATAAAAGTTGTTGAAGAAGGAATGCTAATTTATTATTATTATTGTTATTGGAAGTTGACTTTGTGATGCTTGGAATTGGTGGATCTATATCTAAATTTGAGAAAATTGTTCAAAAAATTATAAATCCATTGTATTTTTGCCAATTCGGTCTTTAACTTTTCAATTTTGCCAATTGTTTCTCTCCTGTCCGGAGCCTCATTATTCCAAGTCTCGATGAACATTAATCAAACTAGAGGGCAACTCGGGTAGGCTTTGAAGGTTGTTGCATCTGGAGACGTCGAGTTCCTGGAGACGAGAGAGGCTGGAAATACTTGGAGGAAGGCCAGAAATCCTAGTGTCGGACAGTTTCAGGCTTACCAAAGACGATAATCTCCAAATGTCGTCGGGGATTGTCCCCTTTAAACTCTGGCATGACGAGAAATCTATTTCTTCCAACTTCTCCAAATTTAGTATAGCTTCAGGAAACTCCCGTATGAAAGTACGGCTCATCCTGAGCACTTTCATATCTTCCAAATTTATGATTGAAGCAGGTAACTCTTGAATCATTTTGTCGGATAAATCCAGGAATCGCAGTGACCTGAGCTTTCCTATTCCATCCGAAAGATTGGATAGCCTCCGGCAGTTCTTCAGAGACAGTGTTTTCAGTTGCTCCAGCGATTCGATGGACTCCGGGAGGGTATGGATTTCAGAGCCATCTAGAGCAAGATATTTGAGAGACTTTAAGTACCCGATCGAATCGAAATTATAAGTCAGGTCTTTACAATCACGAGCACTGAGAGTTTTGAGCTTCGTCATGGAATCCATTTCGAAATCAATATGACGAATGGAAGTTCCATCGATCAGCAGCTCTTTCAAGCTACTCGTGCCATACAAAATTATTGACAAGTTCGAGAGGAGACTGCATCCCTTCACGTTCAAAGAAACCAATCTCTCCAAATTACCATTTGGTAGATGGATGACTACTAAATTAGAGCAACCTTCCAGAATAAGTCTTTCTAGCCCCAATAAAAAATCACATTTAGGAATGGAACTCAATTGGACACAATCATTTAGTTTCAAAACTTTCAGTTTACCTGCCTGCAAGATTAATAGGACGTGTTAGTAAATGTTGAGTTCCTGAGAAATACATAGTCAAAAGGAAAAATGCATGAAGATAGTGAGTTCATCCCGTACCGTCGAGAGCAACTCCCAACCTCTCCAGTCTTTGTGAACCTGACTACGCGACAAATCTAGAATCACCAAGTTTTCCAAGTTCAGATCTACCGATTTCATAATCTTAGGGTACCCTTGCCAATCAAGCCACCTTAAGCTCGAAAGATAATCCATAAAGTTTCCCTGAATATTAGCTCGATCCAGCTTGAGGAACCTCAAGCTCCGTAAACCATCAAATTGATCATGTTCAAAACTGACATTCCCTTCAGGTCCGTCAGCAAACTCGAGCCCAAGGGCTCCAATGGACTTAGTACCCTGTCAATCAAGCAAAACAAAATTAACTTAAAAAAAAAAAAATTAAGCTGTCTTTCAGCATCGGACTTAATGAATAATTGAACAAACAGGATCAATAACAGTATCAATTGGCATCTAAAGAAGAACGGACGTGGCGCAGTGCTCGCGGAAGTTACCTTCCTTCCTATTAATACATCCAGTGCCTCTTCGTGGTTCCACAGTCTACTGCGCTGGCAAGGTTCATTCTTGTTTTCACTCTTGACAATTTCCCTGCCAAAGGCCTTCAGTATTCTCCGCATGCATAGTTCTTTATTCTCTCCGATTTCCACCAAAGACCTGGCGCGAAGAGATAGAATCGACAAACAAGGAGAATACTCACAGTGATCCCACATGTAATGGGGGATTCTCTTGTCAATTCCGTTGAAGAAACATGCTATATCAAGAAATATATTTTGTTCGTTCTCATCTAGGGTGGCATAGCTCTGGAGAAAGGCTTCTTGGACACTCTTATCAGGAGCTTCTTTCAACCGAATCAGTTTTTCCGTCCACACTTTTTCGCTTTCTCGGGACAGAAACCCACCTACCTTCTCGAGCGCCAAAGGAAGCCCATCGGTAGCAGCAACGATATTCGTTGCCAGCTCCTTGAATTCCTCAGGGGAAGAATCCCTTCCAAAAGCATGCCAACAGAATAATGTCAGAGCTTCATCTTGTTGCATCGTCCTAAGACCAAACTTCTCCGCACCCTTGACTTTTTTAAGGACGTCATCTTTTTGGGATGTTACAATGACTCTGCTCCCCGGGCCCAACCATTCAAGCTCTCCGACTAATGCTCTGAGATGTCCATCGTCCTTCACATCGTCAATGAGAAGAAGGACCTTCATGGTGCGAAACCTGTTCTCAATATGTGTCAGAGCATGGTCACAACAAGTGAACCTTTCGGCTAATCCCTTGTGGACGTCGGAAATTAGTCTGTTTAGCGCAGACAGGTTGTCGGGACCTCTGATTTCCCCTGGAAACTTTTCAAGAAAGCTACAGGCATCGAACAGATGGTTAAGTTTATTATAAAGACATTTCGCCAGCACCGTCTTACCAACCCCGGGGATGCCATGTATTAACACCTTTTCACATGAGTCTCCAATTTTAACTGCTTCCTCACTGTGGCAGTCAACCTTCAGCTTTGCCATTATTTCTTGCACATGAGGATCGACTCCAACTAAATTTTTTGGCAAAATTAAGTCCCTCGTCCGCAGCATCTGCTCAACTTTGCGGACAATTAGCTTTATGAATTCACCATGTGTCCTGCCGAAATGTATATGGAATAAAAAGGACATGAAAGAGGAGGAGGATTGAAAGCGGAAGAAAACCAATTTATGCATGGTGCAGCCTGTCATCATTATAATACGAATATATTATTGGATATGATTTGAAACTAGTTAATCTTAAAGCCAAAGTAGGTAAGATACATGAGAAAACGTAATCTCAGAACAGAGCACGTCATGGAAATTACTTTTCTTGATTTTCGTGGAGATGGTATCCCGTCAAGTCTCCGATCCGTTGGAGGGCAGACTTCCAGGGATTAAGGATACTGTCATCTCTGCCGCGCTTCTTGTGCTCATTCAAGGCTCTCTTGAAAGGGCCCGTGCAGTTGCGTACATCCGACGGATTGACATAGTAGAAGATGGGGATGATGATGCGATTCTTATTGTCCATGCACTCCACCATTTGGTCCAATTCTATGAGACAGCTCTTGCTGGATGCGTACTTCTCGGAGATGACGGGTATTAATATCTTGGACTGATCAACCGCCTGGATCAGCTGGGGGTTGATTTCTTTGCCCATCTCCAGCTCTTCCTCATCCCTAAAGACGCGAATCCCAACATCGGTCAAGCTGGTGTACAGGAAATCCGCAAAGTTCCTGCGCGTGTCTGGCCCTCTGAAACTCAGGAATACTTGGTAGTCTGGCCGTGGAGACATTGATGAGGAAGGATTGCTAACGTGACTGATGTCCATTGTTTGTGTAGCAGATCTCAACAGAAACGTATAATGGCCCTCTGAAGCTCAGGAACCCTTTTCTTTTCTTTTTCTGGGGGTCATAGACGCGCACGTACTTTGGATTGGACCATCCTCACACTTTATAGACCAGAGTCGACTCGGTTTTGGGAGAGCAAATCGACTGTTGACTGGTCGGTGGCAGTGGCGCTTTAGGATTAGTTTCTGAACATTTCTTTCCCTCTTCTTATTACCCATGTTTTTATTTTGTTTTGATTTTTTTCTTCCAAATGAGGAAACGATTTATGAAAAAAGAACAATAAAGTCCAAAAACCTATTCATTGTTTTATTTGTGAGAAAAAAAGGAGATAATTACCAAATCAATTTTAAACCTATTTTACGAATACCAATTCAATCATAAATTTTTCAATTTTATCAATATAATCCTAAATATTTGCATGAAATTCCAATGTAATCATTTCGACTAATTCCCAATAGAAAATTCTAATGTGGTGTCCAGTCATTGCCAGTGGTCCTACGCGTTATGCTAATAAATTTGATGACTTTGATGCACGAATTCTTAGTTTGATGCATGGGAGTTTTTGGTTGGCTTGCAAAATTAGATAGTTATGGATAAGTGTACCAAAAATACTAAGACCTGTTGTGAAAATATAATTGAATTCTAAAGTTTTCAAAAGTTGCAATCAAATTGTAAAATAAGTAAAATTTGTGTAACCAAATCACATCGCTTTTTCTTATTACTTCCTTGAAACGCATGAAGCTGACATAATACCCATTAAGCGCCACATTGGGAAAAAACTGGAAAATATAAAAAAGAAAAGAAGGATTAAAAATTAAAAAAGAAAAAAATAAATAAAAAAGCTAACATTTAAATAATAATTATAAAAAAAACTCCCACCACCTAGGCTGAATGGGCGAGTTCAATGAAGCTCGAGGGATCCTCGTTCTGAGCTTGACCAAGCTCGAGAAGCCATGGTCACAATCTCTAAATCTCTTTTGCTACACGAGCTTAGTGAAGCTCGAGCGGCGGCCATGGCAGCTCTGTCTCCATCCCTCTGTTACTTCGCCCCTCTGTATCTCCCCAAATTCACAAACGCTGTGACAGAGGTAATCCAGTTTTCAGAGAAGCTGATTCGATCGCTACCAACCCCAAAAATAGAGGTGTATCAGGCTGTATCCATTTCTCCCTCCTTCATCCTCATTAATCAATCGACAAGTTGGGGGAGGATTTCAAAGAGAAGCCCGTGATCGACATCTCTGAAGCCAAGCCTGATTGCTTTTATACCAAATCAAATCTGCAGACAGAGTTACTGTTTGAGGAAGAAAACGAAGAAGATGAAGATTCCGACTTCGAATTCACTTGCCTCAACGTGGGTGGTTTGCCAGTCTCGGCCGATGATGTCTTCAACAACGCCTTGATCCGCCCGGTTTTCCCTCTCTTCAAACGAGACCTCATTTTTGCCAAACTCCGAGCCGTTAATGGAAGCAAGGGTCGTTGGCGGGCTAGATGAGTCATAGGGGACTTATTGCAACTAAACGGCCCGAATCATGGAGGAGATGTTATCGATAATGTAATTCTTTATTGTGGAAATTTAAAAACAGGGGACCTTTGGTGTTCATTATTTTCCATAACAATACTACTAAAAATAATTGTTGCAAAAACCAAAGAGATGAAAAAATCCGATTTCCCTTCCTTGACTCACTTTTTTTTGTTTTTTTTGTTTAGAGGCCCACTTTTCTATAACGTGTTTTATTTAACAAGGATAGAATACAATGTACCTTCCATGTGTGAAAAGATGACCCAAGACTCCATTTATATAGACAATCAATACATGCCTTTCATCAAACTGCATTCTATCTTCATAAGAGTCGCACCTTTTCGGAAGAATTATAAATTCCCTGTAAAAATTGCACCTTTTAACGGGCATTGCAGCTTCTCGTAACTAATATTTCTTTCATAGCATTTAAATAATTATTAAATCATCAATTAATAATATCATATGAGCCACAATAATCCTTACAAGAGATGCCACCTTCGCTAGGGAGTAGTCGGAAGGGCAACTTGATCGGATCCTCGAAATTGTGGCTGTTTCGAGACTTCTTGCCGCGAGCAAAGCAATGGCAGGGACTCCCTCATGCTAAACCCTCCTTCTTGAGCTTTGTCGAGCTCGGCCAATCGATTGTGGTTGCTGGAGCCATTTCTTTTAGCTTATATATATATTATATTCCCGGGTAACCATTCCCGGCAAGGTTCAGGAAAATGAAGAGGCTCGGCCGGGTTCTTATCCTTTTTTTTCTCTTTTCTTTTTTGAATGTTTTATAATTTTTATTTTTGTTTTAAACTTTAAGCTCTTTCTAATGTGGCCCCGCCAAACTCAACATCGCTACCACGTGTTTTAAAACGGTTTTAAATTCCATTGGCTAAATCGGACAAAGTAAAAGAGGGACTTGATTATACGAATTTGATAGATTTTATAACTTGATTGCATATTTGATAAGTTTTAATACTTTAATGTGTTTTCGAGATAAATTTTAGGACGTTTGGTGCATTTAAGCCTATTTTTTATGAAATCGATATCTTAGAAACTAGAAGAGTGAAATTGGTAAAGAATAAATTGAAGGCACAGCTGTAAGATATGGCATTTTTGGGACCCAGCAAAAAAAATAATAAAAGGAAAAAGAAACGTTGAAAAGTCAAAGAAGAAAAGAGGAGAAAAGAAGAAGGATGAGGAGGCACCGAGAACATTCGGGAAAAGAAGGAAAGAGAAAAAAAAAATGAGGGGAAGAGATAAAAGGAAAAGGAGAAGAACGTCCGAACAGAAGAAAGGGAGAGGAGAGAAAGGAAGGGAAAGAAGAAGAAGAAGGAGGACGAGGACGAGGAGGAGGAGGAAGAAAAGAGACGGGATTCTCATCATGGATGCCTCCCCAAGTCGATTCAACTCCGATTTGCAACGCCCGGTAAACGCTCACACTTATCATTCTTCTAATCGGATTATTTTTCAAGGTTAGGACTAAAATTAAGAAATTTTGGAGATTCATGCAGCGAAGTTCGATTTTTGAGTCATTGAGCTGCGTATTTTTATAGAAATGATAGTTTAAGATGTTGTGAAGTCATAGAATTTTACGGATCTTAATTTGAGCTTACGATTTCCCCGAAACAAAATTTCGAAGTTCGTTGCGCGCGCTGGTGGGGTTCCGAACAGTAACTTTCAAGCCTGAATTTCAGCTGTTTTCAATGAGTTTTTGGGGTGGCTGAGTCGGGATTTTTGTAATACATCAAAATGGCTTTCTATGGACTGTATGTTCGTTTGAAAAGAGCCCATGTGGAGGAAATTATGGCCCGAGCAAATCTAGAGCGCGATGGGACAACAATAGATTTGTGCTACAGGCTGTCGTGACCAAATTTTCGGGTGTGAACAACTTAGAGTTTAGTTAATGAATTGTTAAGCCTAGATTTAATTCAGGCTCTCCCAAACCCATACCAATTCGCGACTTAGGTTTAAGTTCTTAACATATAATTAATTTTCAACTAGGAGTCACCACTAATCTATTTTTGATGGGTCGATTAGAAACCCAAGTAAAGTAACGAGAGTTTTACTTTACTCCTACGAACTATTTACTCCTACGAACTAGAGACTCTAGGTGCGGAGACTTGGTTACACTAGATTTCTCTAATATCCTTTGAGTACAATTTTTTATTTTTAAAAATACTTTTTAAATTGATTTTAAATATATTTCCCTAACATGTGAGATAATCATGCGGGTGCGCAATCCACTAATTTAACACCCAGGTAAACAATAAATAAATTGCAAAAACTTACCTCAAAGCAATGAAAGCATCTCGCAATGTTAAATTAAAATCCACATTAACAACCCTAGATGTGATTTCTAATTAACACGCAATTTCTTTTTTTGTTTTCACTTAATTAATGAAAATCATGCAATATGCAATGCAATATTAACTAAATGACTTAATTCTAATGACATGTAATTTCTAATTAAATGGGCCTAGCAAAAATACTAAATGACATGCATCTCACTGCATCTAACCCTAATGACGTGCATATGACATTTTTTCTTTTTCCTAAAAGAATGCATTTTATCCTAAATAATAAAACTAATTTAACCTATGACATTTTTTGTATTTTTCATGAAATTCGAAATTTGGTGAAATGTGAAAATTACCTAATTAGATTAAGATCCTATTTAATTTATATTAGGAATTAGGTTGAGCCAAATCCTAATTTAAACTAAAACATTATCTTAAGCAAAATAGTCCTAAAATGCAATATATCTAAAAAAAAATACCTACACTTATAATAAATTAAGAAAAAATATTATCTAAAACTAAGTGCAATTTAACCATAATATGCAATGACGTACAAAATATGCCATAATTCTACATGATATATGCATGATAATTTTTTGTTGTTTTTTTAATTAATTTTCGAAATTAATAATTGCCAAATAATTAAACATGCAATCCAAATTAAAATCTAGTAACCTAAATTGATTGATTTGAATTTTTTATATATTTTTTTGTTTCGAAAATTCATGATAAATATAATGCTTAGCCTAAATATGCAAATAACTCTAAAACATGCAATATTCTAACTCAGAAATATTTCTTGATAAATAAAGCAATTAAGTCCATTCAAAATTACCCAAAAAAAAAAAACATCACACATCGTTTAGATCAAGGGATAATATTTTGCTAGTAAAATCGATAAATTGATCTTAGGCTTTAAAGATCAAAATATCAATTTTATTCCCACCTGATTAATTATTTCATCTAAAGCCTTATAGATGAAATAAAAAACCCGGCGCGGTTGCAAATCGGGTGATTTATTGGGATTTCCAATTATGCATAGATAGGTATTTCAACCAAAGAAAACAACATATAAAGAGATAATAATAAAAAAATGGAGAAAAAACCCTGCCTAATAAAGTAAAGCAAAAATACCTAATAATTTTTTTTTTTTTTTTAACTTTGGCCGCCGCTTTGGGGGGAGCCAAAGGGCGAGAGAGTGGGAGTCGTCGGCTAGGGTTCCGATGAGGTTCCAATGGCGGCACGATGGCGGCGCGGCACCAGGGACTTCGGGATCGACACGGAGCGGCGCGGCAAGATCGGTGGATAGCATCGCGAGCAGCACGGCAAGATTGGGACGGTGTCAAGCTGCGGGCTTCGGCTTCGGGCAGCAGGGTGTCGGGTTGAGCAAGGATACCAATCGAACGGCCTGAGGACAGAATCGCGGCAGGAACGGCGGCTTTTGGCTTCTGGTTGCAGCAGCGGTGGAGAGGCGTCAAGACTTCGAGCGTTGGGTCGCGAACAACAGCGGCGTCGCGGGCCAGCGCGGGCTTCAGAGGCAATGGCGCTTGGAGACGAGACGGGGGGAACCGCAGTGGTGTGAAGGTGGCTGGCAAAGGCAGTGTCAACGTTGGCTGGTGCGGCTGCGGGGCTGGCGCGGTCGGGGGGCTCCTCCCAAGGAAGATGAACAGTCGCGGTCCCCTCTTTTCTTTTTTCTTTTTTCTCTCTCTCTCTTGCGTCACTCACGTCACTTCTCTTCTTTTCCCTTTTCTTTTTTTCTTTCTCTCTTTCTCTCCTAAAACCGAAGAAGGCCCTCCCTTTTGCTCCAAATTTTTCGAAATTCCTCCCCCCTTGTTTGTACGTGCATAACACCTTTTATAGGGGAAAAATTTAGATCTTTGAAGCATATTTTGTTTCCAATTTTACTCGTGCATAATTTTCTGAATATATCATTGCACCACACGTAATATTCTCTTTTGTATTTTTCACATATTCTATCCAAAATTTTCCTTTTTGCTTGAAAATACATCCTTTGGTGTATATTGTCTAAAAATATGAAAAACCTGAACGGAATATGTGAAAAATCTTCCCTTCACCGGCAGCCTAAAATAAAATAAAACAAAATGAAAATAAAATGTTTCTAAACTATATGCCATGTGTTTTTTTTTTTAAATCAACCCCAAAAATTTAGGTGTCAACAGCTGCCTCTCTTTGAAGGTGTGCTCGCAGAAGTTGCATTCAAAGATAAATTGAGACCTAAATTTTGATCATATATATGCAATAAAAGATTTTTTGTTTGGAAAATGAATTCCATTTTTTAATGTAATTTATATGATGTATGGAAATGCTAATGCAAATGATAAATGAATCTACATGGAATAACTTACCTTCAAGGAGGATAGAGTCATTCGAGATAGTTGGTGTTACATGTCCAGGACCCGTACCATTCTACGGTCGCTCAGTATGACAGTGTTTGGTTGTGTTTAGGACCCGTACCATTATACGGTCGCCTAAACGGAGATTCACTTTCCAGGACTCGTACCATTCTACGGTCGCCTAAATAAGGAATAGGTGTTGTCTAAGACCCGTACCATTCTACGATCGCCTAAACGGGGATTCACTTTCCAGGATCCGTACCATTTTACTGTCGCTTGAATAAGGAATAGGTGTTGTCGAGGACCCGTACCATTCTACGGTCGCCTAAACGAAGAAAATTGTTTTTTCAAGACTCGTACAATTCTACGGTCGCCTAAATGGGGAAATTGCTTTTCCAAGACTCGTACCATTTTACGGTCGCCTGTTAGAGCAATAAATGTTGTTTAGGACCCATACCATTCTATGGTTGCCTAAACAAAGATTTTGCTTGGTTAGGACTCGAACCATTCTTCGGTCGCCTAGCGTTGCAACACAGATCATCTGATCAAGACCCAAACCATTCTTCGATCACCTTAATCAGACTGAATTTGGAGAAAAATCTTTGAAGACAACTCAATTGAGTGTCAATGTATTCAAAAGGGGAATACTTGTGCAATGACAAGTATTTAAGGTATGGATAGGGATATACTTACCTGGTGACATCTCTGTTCCTTGGGGATATGCCTCTTGCAAAACATGATCGTTGGAGAGGCAACATGCATTTGTAATCACAGACATTCATTAATTCCAATAAGGTTCATGCGTAATGATTTCTATCAACCATGTATGAATGTCATGTATGTGTCAAATGAGGGATCCTTCAGTCTGAAAGGACTTTTCACTCATCCTCTTTAAAAGGAGTTGTTTTATCCTACCTTTGATGCAAGATTTTTACAATCATTCTATCTCACCATTGTCATGCCAGACAAGGTTTTGAGCAATCTCGCAAGTGGTATGCCCTTACCAATCTGAGGGGTTTTTAATAGGGACCGTATTGTCAGCTTGGTCAATGGCTTAACAAATGGGACTCTTTGAGTTAAGGCTATTTGAAAAATAACATTTCGTAACTGTCATGGAATTTTCAAGTCAAGAAACATATGAAATGAGGCGGTAATTGTCTTACTCACACTTCTTCAAGTAATGCATTCAAGCATGTGAACTTTTACGTTAATTGAAGTGCCATAATCTGAAGAGACTTTGCAAGGGACGTAACGTAGGCTCGGTTAATGGGTTGTGAAATGAAAGGATCATTAGGCTCAAAAAGTGTTTAGAGGGTCAAAGTTGGTGATCATCTTGACATTTCCATCGATTTTCTTCACTGTCGAAGATTTCTTCTCATTAAATCTCCATTGATTGCAACAACATTTGAGTTTTAGTACCGCTTTGTTGGGGATACAACTCATTATATCAAGAGTTTGATTTTTTTTTCTTTTCTAGGCATTAGCCTTGCTTTTACCAAGCACACAGCTTTTTCATGCCCCATTTTTTTGCACTTATTTTCCTTGAATAGAGTCTCCATTTTGTCAGCATTCTAGTTCATGCTACTTGAATGTTTTTGTCTTGCCCCGGTGTGGGGGATGATCACCAACTGAGTTTAATATGAAATGAATTCATAAGGTCAAATGGGCTATGCAATGGATAAAAGTGCATAGGATAGAGAAATGACTGCTCTTCATCATCCTAACGCACTTCAATTATCATACAAGTTACACTGCGAAAGTAATACCCGAAGATTGATGCAAGTGTAAGTAAGAAAATTCCTACCATTCATTTCAAACTTGTCCCAATGTAGGATGATCCTTGACAGGGATAATTTAAAAACTCTTCATGTGTGTGGGCTCAAAGGGTTAAACAATGGATATACCTGTAGTGTTTTGGGTAGATGAAGAACAGCCTCTCATCACCTTAGTTAGTGTACCCTTTGCCAGATCACCCTCTTCCTTGTGGGCATGGAACTCTTCCACACAACTCACCGAGGATTAGTGTATGGGATAGTGTATGGAACAAGGCTTGCCTTACATCATTGCAAGGTATCTCATTTGACACATTCAATTTATCTCACACAATTCATTAAGGAAGAAGAATGCAAGATTCATAACAAATTTGACTAATTCAACTCATTGAGGCATTTTATTAGTCACAAAAATACTTGCAATTCAAGACATGACATGGCAAATTCTATCATAGATAATACTTCTTGACAACATTAGCATTAACTAGAGTGGAAAACTCACGACCACCCATCTCTGCTTGGATCAAGGCACCTCTAGGAAGTACCTTCTTCATCACATATGAGTGGCTGTAGTTTTGAGCAAACTTGCCCCCAGAATTTGGAATTAGATTAGATCATCTTCACACCTTTGCATGCTATAAGACCGTATCTGAAACAGAATGTAGATGGGTCAAAAAGACAAACGGGATAAATCATACTTTTTGAAAGATTTTTTTGAAGAAATTTTTGAAAAGCAATTGGAAAAGTATATATATATAAGCATTTTGACACGAGAAAGCATGATGAAGCTCAGGCCTCTGAATTCTCCTTGGATTTTCTTTTTTTATCGGCTGTATATCACCACTGGGCTGGTTTGGTGTACTCCATCATTCCCTCAAAATAAAACTTGTAATTTTATTGATATTCATCAATCAATTACATTTATTGAATGGAAATGCGATTTTCAAGCCCTAAAAAGAGAGCGAAAAAGAAGAAATCGAAAACAAGCCCTAAAAAGCGATAAAATTCCCGCGCAGGGGGATGTGGGAAAGTAGTAAATGAGTTACTCTTGTGGGCCAGGGCCCATCTCCTCCGGAGGTCCTTCGTTAATGGTCCCTATGAAGACGTCATTGAAGAGACTAGTGATTCCTTCCAATGCATCATCGGGGTTCTCTGTTTCCGGGGGCGTTGGATCATCCATGCCGCCCCATCCATCTGGGACAATGCTGCGGGGATCAATGTAGAAACTAGGAGGAGCCATATACTTCACTAGATAGTCAAATTTTCCACTTGGCTGCCCCAGGGTGTCTATTATTTTTGCTTAATCCTGCATCATTATCGGGGGGCCAGGGAATGTCTCACGAATGCTTAGGGGTAGTGGGTTTTGCCTTCCTCGCCCTTGGTCAGGTGGCGGGTTCCGCCTTTCCTGTCTTCGTCCTCCGGAACTTTCCCCACCTCTTCCATGGTACCCTAATCTAGCAGCACGGGACCTCTAAGGGGCTTCATTGGGACTTCAAATACCTTGACCATTTCCTTCAAGGCCACTACCAAGAACAAAACCATTCCCAATCGTCACCCTTCCCATCATAAGAGCAACATTTGAAACTTCAGGAGTGGGTGGTGAGTCTCGAGATGCATGTATGGTGGACACCAACTCAAATGAGTGGTAACTCGATTCGACTTCAACGTCTGGTTCCAGGATAACATTGACCGTACCCTCATGCTCTGATAGAGGATTCTTTTGGACGTTTGGCCGAGCAGTTTGAAATGAGAAGGCCTTCGTGTCCAAGAGGTTTTGGATTTTATGCTTGAGAGTGAAACATTCATCAGTTGAATGCCCCAGTTCGCCACTATGGTAGTCACACTTCTTCATCAGGTTATAGCCTCGGATGCTTTCATGGTGAGGATGCTTCGGTTCACTAGTAAGCAAACCTTTCTTTCTTAGGATTGCCAACACTTGGGATGGAGATCCAGGGAGAGGGGTGAACTACCTTCTTGCTTGGGTAGCTTGTTGTTGCCTTTGATTCATCTGGATAGTCGGGGCACGATTGGTACTTTATTGGCTATAAGTCATATTCACGTCTTCAGCAGCCTCTTTATCCTTCTTGGCGAAGAATCTTCTACTCGATGGCTCAGTAAACCAGCCTTCCCCTATCCCCATCTTCATTTGTTCTCCCACGGGAATGAGCTTATTGAAGTTTTCAACGTACGTGCTGGCCATCCGGTTAAGGAACTCAAATGGGAGAGTTTTGATAAACAACTTCATCAGTTCCTTGTCAGTAGGCTCAAGAGTGATTTGAGCTACCAGATTTTGTCATCTCACGGCATACTCCTTGAACGATTCGCTCCTCTTCTTCTCCATCCTCTCAAGATCTTCACAGGAAGGTACAATGTCCATGTTGAACTTGTACTGCTTGAGAAATGCGTCGGCCACTTCATTCTAGGTGTCGAGAAGGTTCATACTCTTCATGACATACCAACTCAACGCGGGCCTCTGCAAATGAGTTTTTGGGCAGGAAGTACTATCGTATTTCTCAAAGTTTGGCATTTTAAACTTCTTCGGCATCTTCACCTTCTCATAGACTGAAAGGTCGAATGGGAGTGAGTTTTGTGACTCCTGCAGTTGTTTCACTTTCTCTTCTAGTTTTGAGAAGTGTTCGTCCTGCTCCGTCTTAGGGACGTTGACAAGCTTAGCTTTTTCCATATTGATTGGGAATGGGTCATCTTCTAGCTCAGGCATGTCCTCCTCATCCATTTGGGCCTTGTTTGCGTGCTTCGGGACAACTATCTTAGGGAGAGCGGGTGCAGGAGTCTGATTCACTCGGAGGGATTGAATTTGAGTTGTTATAAGCTCCATAGAGGCGGCTAACTGTTGGAGTTGGCCTTCCATAGCGGAGATGCGATCACGCATTTCGGTTTGTTTAGCCATTCTAGCTCTTAATCGCATGATAATAGGCAAACGTGGAAGATTCGTAACCACCTAAGTTAAATGGATGAAAATGCATAGCTATGAGGTGCAAATAGCGAATCAATCCATGACAATGATCTAAACATTTTTCTTTTTTTAATGAAAAGTTCTTACAAGAAGAGAATTTCCTAAAGAGAGCTAGAAAAATAGACACCTTAGCAAGATCAAATTTTCTAGACATGAATTGAAAACAAATTCTCCAAAGTTTTTTTATTTTCCAAATGATTCATTGCATGGCAATTCCCTCATTTCATTTCTGATTGACAAAGGAATTAGATCAAATGACTACCCTAGATTGTCATGGATGGACCAAAATAAATTGCATGGTATAGGGATAGAAAACTTACTTCACCAAGGAAAAACGACGGCAATCACATAGACAAGCGCATGAACTGTGAGGATCGATTTCTATCTAGACAACTTAGCAAAATGGAGTTAAAAGGGTGGGATGACTTAGTTGCAGTCTCGCAAGCTAAGTCAAATCCTCTTAAATCCGGCTCAGTCAAGAATGATACCCCAATGTGACGCAGCCTCGCGGGCAGAGGTTAACATTCTTGACGCCAAGAAAAAATTTCGGGATTGAGTTGGACAACCTCTACTACGCGGCCTCGCGGTCGAAGTCATATCCAACTCAATACCATCCTAAGTGTCCTAGTATGGCCCAGGCCCGGCGGCAGGTTGTGTGTGCAATAATGTAGTGTTAAATGCAAGATATGCACAACAATTTAAATCAAGCAACACTTTAATAACTTGAATTTAAAACATTCATCACCAACTCCAATTTGCAAGAAAAGGGTTAGCAAAGACTACTCCCCTTATACCTCCCAATCTGTAAGAACATTTAACACCTAAATGTTAGGGACATACCTGGAATCCTCGGTGCCAAATAAAAATATTTTTTAAAATGAAGAAAATTGGCCTAAGTCCACTAAGTGTTCTAATACAAGTTCCCAAAAGAGTCACCAAGCTGTCGCAACCAAGTTTTCGGGTGTGAACAACCTTGGGTTTGGCTAATGGATTGTTAAGCCTAGACTTAACTCGGGCTCTCCTAAGCTCATACCAATTCGCTACTTAGGTTCAAGTTCTTAACATGCAATTGATTTTCAACTAGGAGTCACCACTAATATATTTTTGGTGGGTCGATTAGAAATCCAATAAAGTAACGGAAGTTTTACTTTACACCTACAAACCAGAGACTCTAGGTACGAGGACTTGGTTACACTAGATTTCTCTAATGCCCTTTTGGTACCATTTTTTATTTTTAAAAATGCTTTTGCAAGCAGCTTAAATTGATTTTAAATCTATTTCTCTAACATGTGAGGTGATCATGCGGATGCGCAATCCACCAATTTAACACCCAGGTAAACAATAAATAAATTGCAAAAACTTACCTCAAAGTAACGAAATCATCTGCAATGTTAAATTAAAAACCACATCAACAATCTTAGTTATGATTTCTAATTAACATACAATTTATTTTTTTGTTTTCACTTAATTAATGAAAATCATGCAATATGCAATGCAATATTAACTAAATGACATAATTCTAATGACATGTAATTTCTAATTAAATGGGCCTAGCAAAAATACTAAATGATGTGCATCTCACTGCATCTAACCCTAATGACGTGCATATGACATTTTTTCTTTTTCCTAAAAGAATGCATTTTATCCTAAATAATAAAACTAATTTAACCTATGACATTTTTTGTATTTTTCATGAAATTCGAAATTTGGTGAAATGTGAAAATTACCTAATTAGATTAAGATCCTATTTAATTTATATTAGGAATTAGGTTGAGCCAAATCCTAATTTAAACTAAAACATTATCTTAAGCAAAATAGTCCTAAAATGCAATATATCTAAAAAAAAAAATACCTACACTTATAATAAATTAAGAAAAAATATTATCTAAAACTAAGTGCAATTTAACCATAATATGCAATGACGTACAAAATATGCCATAATTCTACATGACATATGCATGATGATTTTTTTGTTGTTTTTTTTATTATTAATTTTCGAAATTAATAATTGCCAAATAATTAAACATGCAATCCAAATTAAAATCTAGCAACCTAAATTGATTGATTTGAATTTTTTTATATTTTTTTGTTTCGAAAATTCATGATAAATAGAATGCTTAGCCTAAATATGCAAATAACTCTAAAACATGCAATATTCTAACTCAGACATATTTCTTGATAAATAAAGCAATCAAGTCCATTCAAAAAATTTCACCAAAAAAAAAAGTCCATTCAAAATTACCATATTTTATATATATATATATATATATATATATATATATATATATATATATCACACATCGTTTAGATCAAGGAATAGTATTTCGCTAGTAAAATCGATAAATTGATCTTAAGCCTTAAAGATCAAAATATCAATTTTATTCCCACTTGATTAATTATTTCATCTAAAACCTTATAGATGAAATAAAAAAACCCCGGCGCGCGGTTACGAATTATGTGATATATTGGGATTTCCAATTATGCATAGATAGGTATTTCAATCAAAGAAAACAACATATAAAGAGATAATAATAAAAAAACGGAGAAAAACCCTAAACTTGCCTAATAAAGTAAAGCAAAAATACCTAATAAAATTTTTTCTTTTCTTTTTTTTTTTTTTTTTTTTTTTTTTAACTTTGGCCACCGGTTTTGGGGGAGCTGGCCGGCGATAGATAGGGAGTCGCCGGCTAGGGTTCCGGTGAGTTTCCAGGGGTGGCATGATGGCGGCACGGCACTAGGGGCTTCGGGATCAGCACGGAGCGGCGTGGCAAGATCGGTGGACAGCGTCGCGAGCGGCACGACAAGATCAGGACGTCGAGCTGTGGGCTTTGGCTCTAGGCATCAAGGTATCGGGTTGAGCAGGGACGCCAGTCGGACGGCCTAAGGACAGAATCACGGCAGGAACGGTGGCTTCTAGCTTCTGGTTGCAGCGGCGATGGAGAGGCGTTAGATCTCGCGAGTTGCAGCGGGGGCGAGCTCGACTCAGATCTACAGGCGTCGAATCACGGCTGGAGCATGAGACGTCGAGCGCTCGGTCGCGGACAACAGCAGCGTTGCGGGCCGGCGCGGGCTTTAGAGGCGATGGCGCTTGGAGAGGAGACGAGACGGGGGGAAGTGGTGGTGGTGCGAAGGTGGCTGGCGGCGGCGGTGCTAGCGTCGGCTGGTGTGGCCACGGGGCCAGCGCAGCCGGGGGGCTCCTCCGGAGGAAGATGAACAGTCGCGATCCCCTCTTTTCTTTTTCTCTCTCTCTCGCGTCACTCACGTCACTTCTCTTATTTTCCTTTCTTTTTTTTTTCTCTTTCTTTCCTAAAACCGAAGAAGGCCCTCCTCCCTTTTGCTCCAAATTTTTTGAAATTCCTCCCCCTCATCCATACGTGCACAACACCTTTTATAGGGGAAAAATTTAGATCTTTGAAGTGTATTTTGTTTCCAATTTTCCTCGTGCATAATTTTCTGAATATATCATTGCACCACATGTGATATTCTCTTTTATATTTTTCACATATTCTATCCAAAATTTTCCTTTTTGCTCGAAAATACATCCTTTGGTGTATATTGCCTAAAAATATGAAAAACCTGAACGGAATATGTGAAAAATCTTCCCTTCAACGGCGGCCTAAAATAAAATAAAACAAACTGAAAATAAAATGCTTCTAAACTATATGCCATGTGTATTTTTTTTTTTTTTAAATCAACCCAAAAAATTTAGGTGTCAACATGGGCAAGCGTTGGTTGGCACATAGATGTCGTTTATCGATGAATTGGCATACTGTAATCGAGTCATTTATAAAAATATCGTTTTACTCGGTCTTTTGATAGTGTTCTTCGGTTATTTGTTAGGAATTCGAGTATGTGGGCTTGAGTAACTATAGTAGGCTAGTTTGGGCTTTCCTGTGTGAGTGATATTATTTCTTCTAAGAATTTATAAGCTCATGTATTCAAAATGATAAATATTTGGTATTTTATGAGTTATGAATAAGCATATTTGTTGCATAAAATTTGGATCGGGCATTTATTGCGTTTCGGTATTTAAGAATAGCGTGAGAACTTTTTGGTGGAAATATATATTCTGTTTGATGAATGGAGTTGAGAAATATTACATGTTTTGGGTTTGTGAAACTTTTTTACGAAGATCAAGACTTTGAGATGGTTTATGGAAGGCTATATAAATATCGATTCGTGATAAGCTTTTTTTTTTTTTTTAAATGTATTTGATTTGATTTGGTTTGTAAAATTGATTTATGAGGTGAGTCTTAAAATTATTTGAGAATGTTTTATAAAAAGTATTTTATGTTTTATAAAAAGTATTTTTGGTGGATGAGTTGAGTTGCGAAATCTTTTGGTGATATATGAAATGTTTTATGAATTTGGTTTGAGAATTATGGATGGTGTTGTTCAGGATTGATGTGGATGCTCAATATCGTTGTGAGCCCAGCGAGGGGCTTGTGGGTATGCACATACTATTCTAGGATATCCTTGTGGGCTGAGCCACCGGCTAATAATAGGTGGAGATCTTGCCAAGGGAGGAATCTTGGTCGCCTCGTCACTAGGCATTGTATCGTGACCATGGTTTGATATTAAGCAATGGATTGGTCAATGGAGTGGACCATTGACATGTTATATGAGTTTGGTCAATGGAGTGGACCATTGACATGTGATTTGAGTTTAGTCGATGGAATGGACCATCGATGTGTGGTTTGATGAGATTAATCAATGGAATAAACCATTGATACATGTTTTATGAGATTGACCAATGGGTTAGACCATTGGTGTTTGCCTATTATTATCTTGAATATTTTTGCTTTGAACATATTGAGTTATGTCAAAAAGTGAAGATGAAGATGCTCGAAAGATGAAGATGCGAAGGAGCAATTGTCTTCAATTTCATTGATTGTAACTCTGTACATGTAATTCTGTATTTAATTACAATGAAGATAAATAATAAAGGAAATTCTATATTTGTCTATCTTTTTCTATCCTAGAGAATATTAGAATTCCTATCAAAAGAGATTACAATTCTTATCAAAAGAGATTACAAAATCATATCTTCCAACACTCCCCCTCAAGCTGGTGGTCTGTATATGTCCAAGACACCTAGCTTGTGTAGAAGATATGTATGTTGTCTTTGACAAAGAGGTTTAGTAAAAATATCAGCAGTCTATTCTGAAGTCCTTATTCCTCTTGTCTCGACAATTCCTTCTTGAATCTTTTCTCGAGTAAAATGACAATCCACTTCTATATGCTTCGTCCTCTCATGCAGTACAGGATTTGCTGCAAGCTTAAGTGCCAAATCATTATCACAGAAGAGTAAAGTTGGCCCTTTAATAGGAGTTTCGAAATCCAGAAGTAAACCCCTTAACCAGACTGTCTCACATACAGTCTTGGCCATAGATCGGTATTCAGCTTCAGCCAATGATAAAGATACAGTGGACTGTTTCTTTGTCTTTCATGAGAGCAAACAGTGATTCCCCAAATTTAATGCGTAAAACCAGTAATGGACCTCCTACTCATAGGGCATGTGGCATAATCTGCATCGCAATAGGCTGTCATCTCCATGTTGCATTTTCGGGAAAGAAGTATTCCCAAACCTGGACAGGTCTTCAAATATCTCACAACCTTTAAGGCTGCCTTCATGTGAGACTGCTTCGGACTGTGCATAAACTGACTAAGAGTCTGTACTGCATAACAAATATCTGGCCGAGTCATTGTAAGATATATCAGTTTTCCTACTAGTCTCTGATATCCTGAGGGATCTTGCAACATAGGATCATCAGAAGGAGAGGATATGCCAGTGTCATAACTAACAGAAGTCAGTTTAACATTTTGCTCAATGGGAATAATTGATGGTCTACATCCTGATAACCCTGCTTCTGATATTATTTCCATCACAAATTTCTGCTGACTTAATGAGATGCCCTGATCTGATTTTCAATTCCAAGAAAATACTTAGGTGGTCCTAAGTCTTTGATATGAAAAGTCGAATGCAGATACTTTTTGAGTCTTTTAACAGCAGAATCATCATTCCCCATGATGAGGATATCATCAACATAGATCATCAAGTAGATGGATGACATACCTTTTGTCCAGGTGAATAAGGCATAGTCATATTTGGATTGCTTGAACCCAGCAGCCAAGAGTGCACTGGTGAATTTAGCATACCATTGTCGAGAGGCTTGTTTCAAACCATAAAGAGATTTACGGAGACGACATACCTTTGACTCCCCCTGTCTCCGTAATCCTGGTGGAATCTCCATATATATTTCTTCATCCAGATCACCATGTAAGAAGGCATTATGAACATCCATTTGATGTAATGGCCAGTCACGAAAAACAGCAATGGACAGAAAAGTACGAACCGTTACATCCTTTGCTACTGGAGAAAAAGTTTCATGATAGTCGAAACCTTCTCGTTGAGTAAAGCCTTTTGCCACTAACCGTGCTTTGTATCTTTCCACAGAACCATCTGCTCTGTATTTTATCTTATATACCCATTTACATCCAATAGGTTTGCGATGATCAGGCATTGACACAACATCCCAAGTGTGATTTTCTATTAATGCATGCAATTCAGATTCCATGGCCTTTTGCCAACGAGGATCATCTTTGGCTTCATTATAGCTAGAAGGTTCTCGATCTTCAGAAATGTGGCTTATGCAACATAGATGTTCTGGTGACAATCTATCAAAGGAGACACAAGAAGAGATGGGATATCGAGTACCTGATGATCTTGAAGAGCCACATATATAATCTTTCGTCCAAGTTGGCGGTCTACTGATTCGATGTGAACGCCTCTGTGACACCTGAGGTGTGAATAATTCTTCAGAAGTTATTGTTTCTGAGGTATCTGCCAACTGTGCTGGTTCTTCACGTGACGATTCTTCTATATATGGCTACTCACTAGAATCTATAGCAGGATTCGCAAGAGGTATTGTGGGCAAGACATCAACTTCTCTTGGAGGAGTAGGAACGATAAATATTCCTTCAGGTGATGAATGTTCTTCCAACAAGAATTGACGATTTGGCTGCTCTTCTTCAGGTAAAGATGTTAATGAAAAAGGAAAAACATCTTCATGAAATACAACATCCCTGCTGATAAAGAAATTTCCTGTAGAAGGTGCATAAAGCCTATATCCCTTTTGCAAAGTTGGATAGCCCATAAAGATGCATTGAGTAGCTCGTGGCGCCATTTTATCTCTATGGCCCACTGTAGTTACATAGCATAGACACCCAAAGACTCTGAGATGAGATCAATTCGGCTTTCTTCCATATAATAACTCAAAAGGTGCCTTTCCCTTTAAGATGCGTGATGGCATGCGATTGATAAGATACGCTGCAGTAATCACACAATCTCCCCAAAAATTTTCAGGAATAGAGGCTTGAAATTTAAGCGCACGTGCCACTTCTAAAAGATGGCGATGTTTTCTTTCAACAACTCCATTCTGTTGAGGTGTGTAAACACAAGAGCTCTCATGCAATATTCCATTTATATTGAACAAGGAAGCACATTCAGCATTAAAAAATTCTTTTCCATTATCGCACGTATCCTACGGATTGGTTTTTGAAATTGAGTTTTGGATAAGGAAAGAAATGTCTTTAAATGAGAAAAGACCTGGTTCTTGGATTGCATCAGGAAAATCCATGTAGCACGAGAATAGTCATCCACAATTGTGAGAAAGAATCTGGAACCATCATGATTTAAAGTATGATAAGGTCCCCAAACATCAACATGAATAAGAGAAAAAATTTCTTCTGTTCGAGAAGTGCTATTCTGGAAAGGAGCACGTGTTTACTTAGCCATGGGACAAATGGGACATTTAGGATAAGGAAATAACGCACTATGCCCAAAACGTCTATGATTAAGGAAATTAATGCCATTGGCAGTAGCATTACACATAGATTTATTGAATTCAACAGGAGATAGCTTTAAAAGGTATGGAAAATCCAACCAAAAATATAATCCATGGCTGACTCTACCCAAGCCCATCAGTGTCCCAGTCGAACAGGCCTGAAAGAAACATTTATCATAATGGAAAAGAATGTGAATTTTCTTCATAGACTCGGGCAACTGAGATCAGATTGAAATGGAAATCTGGCACGTAAAGCACGTTTTTAATAGTAATAAGAGAACTAAGCTTTACAGTCCCTGTCATTGTAACTTTAGTAGTATTTCCATTTGGAAGTTGTACTGATATAGGAAAAGATAATTTAATAATATCTGAAAGTAAATTCCTGTCACGCGTACTATGTGATCACTAGCACCGAATCAATAATCCATGCATCCTTTGAAACCGAGTTCATCAAACAATAGGATGTACCGTGAAGCTGCCCTTTATCCGAAGGATCTAATTTCTTCAGAGTTTCCATCAGCTCGTTATATTTTTCATGGGTAATTGATTTTCCCATTTGCTGACCTGGTACCTGAAAAATAGAGGAAAATTTCCCCTTTTCTCTTTCTCCTGGCTTTCCATGCAATTTCCAACAATTCTCAATTGTATGGTGTGGGCGCTTACAATAATCACAGTACATCTTACCTCTTCCTTTTGGCCCATTTTTTGCATTTGAATTGGGCCAATTGTTGGTTTGAAAGGCTTGGGCCGAAATAGACCCATATGGGCCATCGGATCCTCTAAGGAACAGCCCGCGCGGGCCATCCAGCCCATTGGTGCCAGTCGAACGTGAGCCGTCCGATCCGAGTAAATAGTTGCTTCGGGAGCCGTCGGATGGGCTCATGAAAACAGAACGTGAGTCGTCGGATGGAGCAGAGATGATCGAACGTGAGCCGTCCGATCCTGTCACCCCTGGAACGATCGAGATCCGTCCGATTGATAAAGGAATTGATCTCCTCTGTCCGTGCTTCTCTTAAAAACCGATCTAGGGTTTTCGGATTCGAAGAACCCTAGATCCGCCTCTCTCCTCCCCGAGCCTCTCTGTGATGAGCGGAAATGGCTCTTCGCAACCAAAGCAATTCCGTCTCCTCCTTTGCCTTGCTCCCCCGATCTTTGTTGGCTCTCCTCCTGTATGGCGAGTTGATAGATCCGGTCGAGGCTTGGCAGAGGCTCCATGGTAAGGATGTGGGATCGAAATGGCTGGTATGCTTCGTTGAGAATGAGAAGGAATCTCGTTGCTTTTTCCCTTTCTCGCATCTGCTTGTATTGTTGTTGGATATGATCGGGCCAGTCAAATTTCTCCTCGGATGCCTCTAACTCATTCCACAGACTCGAAAGTTTGTTGTATATTGTTGCGATGCTCATGTTCCCCTGTTTCAGATCTGAAATTTGCTGCGTTAGGTAAAATTTTTTAACTTGATCGAGTTTTCCATACATCTCCCTTATGCTTTCCCACATTCTCTTTGGGTCCTCCGTCGGGGGAAGCCCGGCCGCGACCTCGGGCGTGATGCAGTTAATCCAGGTTCTTACCAGTTGGCTGCATCTCCTCTAGATTCGTGCCATTTTCTCGTCGGACAGAATCGGAAACGATCCGTCGATGAAAACTTCATTGTATTTTGTTATGAGTGCCCGCCGGAATTCGCGTGACCAACTTGAATAATTATCTGCTCCTGTTAGTTGCTGATTTATGATCTTCGGTTCTGGGCTGTCGCCATTTGTTGTATACAATGGATCGCCGGGTTCCGGTCGGCCACTGGTATTAAGAAACTGATATGGGAAGAATCTCGGCGCAGGAGTCGGGAAGGGATTTGTTCCTTGACCCGAACCCCCGAGGTCGAATCCGTAATCCGCATTTTGGAATCCCTGATCTGGTACAGTTGCTCCGCCCGTCTACCCCGGGCTAATGCTAGGGTTTGCCCCGTCACTGGTTGGTGGACCTGCTTCAGCCCGCGCGCTGCTGTGGTAGCCAGGCAATGATGCGTTGGGGATAGGCCCAGGATACCATGGATATGGCATCCATTGATAAGGGTGACCTGCGAATGGTTGCCCTGAAATTACCTGAGCCTGATGTTGCCACGGCACGTGCGAGGTTGGCTCTGTATTTGTTGTTGCTGTTCTGATGCAGGGACTATAGCGGATGGGTCTCATGTTGAAGTATTTGATGCGATTCATCGACGAGAGGTGAGGTAAGGTCTGGTGGTGTTGACATGTTTGGAAAAGAAAATTGATTCCTCTGTTCCTCTTGTGCATACGCTTCCTTCAGTAATCAAGGTTTTTGATTCCCTTGGCAATACTGTTCTAAAATCGAGGCTGATGTATGAGGCAATCAAAAGCGGAAGCAAAATAGTTCAGAACCAGAATGGCTCTGATACCATGTCAGAAAGTGAAGATGAAGATGCTCGAAAGATGAAGATGCGAAGGAGCTATTGTCTTCAATTTCATTGATTGTAACTCGTACGTGTAATTCTGTATTTAATTACAATGAAGATAAATAATAAAGGAAATTCTATATTTGTCTATCTTTTTCTATCCTAGAGAATATTAGAATTCCTATCAAAAGATATTACAATTCTTATCAAAAGAGATTACAAAATCATATCTTCCAACAAATTAAAGTAAGAAATGTTACATTTTGGCTTTAAATGTTTGTTAAATTTCTGGGTTTGGTGAAAGTGAGTTATATTGTGTTTTAAATGTGCATAGTGATTGCTCGATCCGCTTAGAAGAAATGTATTACTCACTGGGCCGTGGTAGCTCATTACTTTCTTCTTATCATGTTTTTCAGGTCCCTCAATTAGTGGCCATTAGAGCGAGAGCGTCATCATGGGGGCTTTTGAGAGATGGATTTTGCGTGGTCTGAGGCTGCGTCCTTCAGGAGGAAGGACGGTCATGTCACCCCTATCCCTTTAGGATTTGGGTTGTGACAACAGCTCTGTAACGATGGGGTAAATCGAAGGAGCAACGTTTGAGAGAAGGAATATTACACGTCATCACTTGATCGAAGATATGTAAGTTGTTAAAATGTTAATTTTTGCCTAGGGATAACGAGGAATATTTGTTCGATCGGCAAAATCAATGGTATGTACACTTGGAAAAGAGCATCGTTGGTTACACGAGGCTCGTTCTATAGAATTTCCAAAGTCAACCTGTCAAAAGCTTATGGTCGTGATTTACGAGCCTCTACACCAAGATATTGAGATCTTACAATTTTCATTTGAAATGGTAGATGATTTTGAACTTGAACATTCATTTCAATTTAGTGGAGATTTCTGTGATAGCAAAGAGTTGAAACTGATCCAAAAATAATCATAAAATGATGTTTCTCATGATAAAATAGAGGTTGTTGAAGAAGAAATGCTATTTTTTTTTTTTATTGCAAGTTGACTTTGTGATGCCTGGAATTGACGGATCCATCTCTTTATTTGGGAAAATTGTTCAAAAAATCATAAATTTATTACACTTTTATCAATTCAGTCATAAATCTTTTTATTTTGCCAATATAGTTCAATCGGCTAATTTTGGCCAAAATTCGCTACCGTGGACACTAGGTGTGCTTGGCCAAAATATTTAACAATATTTCAATATTTTTAAATATTTTTTAATTTTTAATTTCTATTTTTTTCTTTTTTTCCTCTGTATTTTTTTTTTCCTTTTTGTTGGCAAGGGTCATGACTGCTATCAACCACCCAGGCGTCGATGGAAGCAAAGGCCCTTGACCATGGTTGGCAAGGCCATGATGGCCTCACCCAAACCTACATGGCTCCGCCGCCCATGTCCCTCGCTGGCCTAAAAATAAAAAAATAAAAAAATAAAAAATAAAAAATAAAGCAAAAAAAAAAAAGGAATATAAAATATAAAAATTCAAAATTAAAAAAAAAACTAAAATATAATGAAAATTTGTCTTTGTCAATGGCAGCCGTGACAAGTAGGATGGTCGAAATTTACGTTAACGAATTTCGGCCAAAATTAGTCGAATAGACTCAATTGGCTAAATTGAAAAGTTGAAAATTGAATATAGGTTTAGTACTTTTTGAACAATTTTGCCGTCAAATTTGATTGGAATCTTTTCTCAAAGCAAGAACTGTTGATTGATTAGGTAGATGCGATTCCAAATTTTGAGAGTATTACAAGACAATTGTTTTATGATAAGAAAATCTGACCCTTGAGTCGCAACTCGTAACATGCATGAAGTACAACTGAGAAAAACTCCCAATTTTCTATTAATTCACAGGTTAAGCCCATTACAAAAGAGTACCACACGAATATAAACCCTAATGATTCAGTAATAAAATATAATTAGAAAGC
This sequence comes from Eucalyptus sideroxylon x Eucalyptus melliodora, assembly GCA_016097485.1. Classification (NCBI taxonomy): domain Eukaryota; kingdom Viridiplantae; phylum Streptophyta; class Magnoliopsida; order Myrtales; family Myrtaceae; genus Eucalyptus; species Eucalyptus sideroxylon x Eucalyptus melliodora. The sequence goes on along the minus strand of CM027828.1, from coordinate 72,791,003 downwards.
TATACGTGAAACATAAAATCTAATCCTTCTGTCCAGAACCAATTATCCCTTTAAAGACTGTTGCATCTGGAGATGTGGATGTCACAGGTTAAGCCCATTACAAAAGAGTACCACACGAATATAAACCCTAATGATTCAGTAATAAAATATAATTAGAAAGCTATACGTGAAACATAAAATCTAATCTGCTGTCCAGAACCAATTATCCCTTTAAAGACTGTTGCATCTGGAGATGTTGAAGACTGTTGCATCTGGAGATGTGGATTTCTCGGAGACGAGAGAGGCGGGAAATACTTGGAGGTAGTTGGCCAGAAATCTGAGTGTTGGACAGTTTCAGGATTGCCAAAGACGACAATCTTCCAATGTCGTCGGGGATTTTCCCCTCTAAACTCCGGCATGACGAGAAATCTATCTCTTCCACCTTCTCCAGATTTAGTATATCTTCAGGAAACTCCCGTATGAAAGTACCTCTCATCCTGAGCACTTTCATATCTTTCAAATTCTTGACTGAAGGAGGTAACTCTCGAATCAGAGTGTCAGATAAATCCAAGAATTGCAGTGACCTGAGCTTCCCTATATCATCTGGAAGATTGGATAGGCCCCAGCAGTTCTTGAGAGACAGTGTCTTCAGTTTCTCGAGCGATCCGATGGACTCCCCGAGGGTGACAATTCCAGTCCATCTAGAGCGAGATATTTGAGAGACTTCAAGTATGGAGCTGATCGGATAGGTCAGTCAGGCGGCTACAATCACAAGCACTGAGAGTTTTGAGCATCGTCATGGAACCTTTTGGAAATTAATCCGTGAAATGGAAGTTCCATCGATCAGCAGCTCCTTCAAGCCTCTCATGGGACCCAAATCTGGCAATTCACAAAGGACACTGCATTGCTTCACATTCAAAGAAACCAACTCCTTCAGATTACCAAATGATGGATGGATAACTGCTAAATTAGAGCAATCCTTCCAGAATAAGTCTTTCCAGCTCCATTGAAGCAGGAAATTTTGGAGTGGCAGTCAATTGGACACAACCAGTTAGTTTCAAAACTTTCAGTTTCCTTGCCTGCAAGATAAATAGGATATGTTAGTAAATGTTGAGTTCCTGAGAAATACGTTGTCAAAAGAGAAAATGTATGAAGATAGTTAATTCATTCCATACCTCCACAAGCAGATCCCAACCTCTCCAGTCTTTTTGAACCTGACTCCCCGACAAATCAAGAATCACCAGTTTTGCAAATTCAGATTTAACGATTGAAAGTCGAATATCTTAGGGCCCCCTTGCCAATCAAGCCACCTTAAGCTCGAAAGACAATCCCCAAAGTTTCCCTGAATATCAGCCCGATCCAGCTTGAGGAACATCAAGTTCTGTAAACCATCAAATTGATCACATTCAAAACTGATATTCCATTTGGATGGGTCATCAAACTTGAGCCCGAGGGCTTTGACATTCTTTGTACCCTGTCAATCAAGCAAAACAAAATTAACTTAGAAAAATGGAGCTGTCTTTAGCATCACACTTGACAAATAATTGAACGAGAAGGATCAATAACTGCATCAATTGGCATCTAAAGAAGAAAAGATGTGGCGCAGTGCTCGCAGAAGTTACCTCCCTTCGTTAGTACATCCAGTGCTTCTTCGTGGTTCCACAGCCTACTGCGTCTGCAAGGTTCATTCCGGTTTTCATTCTTGACAATTTCCCGGCCAAACTTCTTCAGTATTTCATGCATGAGTAGTTCTTTATCCTCTCCGATTTTTATGAAAGACCTGGCATGAAGAGCTTGAATCGATCTAGAAGGAGAATACTTACAGTCATCCCACATGTAATAGGGGATTCTCTTGTCCATTCCGTTGAAGAAGCATGCTATATCGAGAAATATCTTCTGTTCATTCTCATCTAGGTTGGCATAGCTCTTCTCCAAGGCTGCTTGGACTCTCTTATGAGGAGCTACTTTCAATGCAGTCAATGTTTCCCTCCACGCTTTCTTCGATTTTACAAGAAACAGAGATGAACCTATCACCTCGAGCGCTAAAGGAAGCCAGTCAGTAGCATCAACGATATTTGTTGACAGTTCCTTGAATTCCTCAGGGGGAGAATCCGTTCCAAAAGCATGCCTACAGAACAATTTCAGAGCTTCATCTTGCTTCATCGGTTCAAGGACAAAACTTTCTGCACCATTGATGTTTCCAAGGACGTCTTGTGTTTGGGATGTCAGAATGACCCTGCTTCCCAAGCCAAGCCAATCAAGCTCTCCGACTAATGCACTGAGCTGTTCATGGTCATATACATCGTCAAGGAGAACAAGGACCTTCATGGTGCAAAAGTTCTTCCGAATATGAAGCAGAGCTTTCTCAGAAGAATCAAACTTCTTGGCATTTCCTTTACCAAGGTCGGAAATTAGCTTGTTTTGTACAGACAAGATGCCATGATGTTTAATTTCAGCTTGGATCTCCCCAAGAAAGCTACAGGCATCGAACAGATGATAAAGTTGATTATAAACATATTTGGCCAGAACCGTCTTACCCACCCCGGGGATCCCATATATTCCTAACACCGTCACACTTGTCTCCCCAATTTTAACCGCTTGCCCATTGCGGTAGTCAACCTTCAGCTTTGCCATTATGTCTTGCACATGAGAGTCGACTCTGACAAATTGTTTCGTCACGATTAGGTCTTGCTTCTTCAGCTTCTGCTGAACTTGGTGGACAATTTGCTTTGACTTCGCCATGAGACCTGCCAAATGTATGTGGAATAAAAAGGACATGAAAGAGGATTGAGAGCGGAAGAAAACCTATTTGTGCATGATGCTGCCGTTGTCATTGTTCTAATAGCGAATATGTGATTGGATATCGTTTAAAACTAGTTAATTTTAAAATCAGGAAAGATACATGAGAAAAGTAACCTCAGGCCAGAGTTGGTCATGGAAATTACCCTTCATTTTTTTCGTGGAGATGGTGTCCCTCCAACTCTCCGATCAGACGCAGAGTGCCATCTCTGTCACGCTTCTTGTGCTCAGCCGAGGCCCCCGCGAAAGGGCCGCTGCAGTTGCGTACATCTGACGGGTCGACATAATAGAAGATGGGGATGATGATGCGATTCTTGTTGTCCATCATGCACTTCACCATTTGATCCAATTCCAGGAGACAGCTCTTGCTGGACGCGTACTCCTTGGAGATGACGGGTATTGATACCTTGGACTGCTCAATCGCCTGGATCAGCTGGGGGTCGATTTCTTTGCCACTCTCCAGCTCTCCCTTGTCTCCTAAACACGCAAATCCCAACATCAGTCAAGCTGGTGTACAGGAAATCCGCGAAGCCCCTGTGCATGTCCGGCCCTCTGAAGCTCAGGAACACTTCGTAGTCTGGCTGTGTAGACACTGATGAGGAAGGATTGGTAACATGACTAATGTCCATTGTTTTTTTCCTTTTTGGCCGGAAATGTCCATTGTTTGTGTAGCAGATCTTGAGAAAACGTGCGAAGGAGCTCGGTCACTACGAACGCGCCCGTACTTTGGATGGACAATCCTCACAATTATAGAACAGAGTGGCTTTGGTTTTTGGGTGAGCAAATCGACAGTTGACTGGTCGGTGGCAGTGGCACTTGATGATCTTCTCTTTTGGTTGGTTCTGCTCTGTATCCGGATTACTTTTTGAACATTTTTTTCGCTCTTCTTATCTCAGTTGTTTTTTACTTTGTTTTATTTTTTTTCCCCAAATGACGAAACTATTTATGAAAAAAGAACGATAAAGTCCAAAAACCTATTCATTGTTTTATTTGTGAGGAAAAAAAAAAAAGACAGCACCTATTGATGATATGATATTAGCAATTACTCTATGCATGGTCTACTATCTTCATTCTTCAAAGGAAGGAGTCCACGACCTAATAATTTTAACAAAGGACTTATAGTCCACCAATGGAATCCAGCACCATTTGAACCAATAAATTGTCATGCATAGGCCAATTGAATTCCATAATGTCTGCAAGCGTGCATCATAAAAAGTTACTAATACATGTGATTGTGCTATTTTCTCGACCAAAAGCTTAAGTGATAATTTGATGGCTGACAGCACGCAAGTGTCTTAGATGCGCCTATCGTGCCGTTTGGCCTTTCATTGGGTGATTTATTATCGTACATTTCGATGACATGCTTATCCACGGTAAGGATAAGGAAGAACACATGACACATCTCCTGTAAGTATTCCAAGCTTTGAGAGAGCAAAAATTATTTGCTATCTCAACAAATGTCACTTCTTGACTAACAAGGTAACTTTCCTTGGCTATGTGATGACTAGCTCAGGAAGAGAGCTGGATCCTAGTAAGATTGAAGCTATCACTTCTGCAAATGCTGCTAACGCTTCATGAGATTCGAAGCTTTCATGGCCTCGCTTCAGGAGATTACATAAAAAAAAAAAAATCAATTCCATTGCTGCATCAAATACTAAATGCTTAAAGGAAAAAGGCTTCAGAGGAAAGAAAAGGCACCAAGGAGTTTTGAGCCCTTAAAGAACATGATTATTGAAGCTCCAGTGTCAGCGCCACCAAACTTTGATTTGGTTTTTGAGGTTCATTGATGTTGGAAATATTTGGAGAAGATGAAAATAATATCAACCGTATGAAGCGTGCAAATACTGTCCTCAAGGATAATTTTACTCCTGGGAGTATGAAACTCTTGCAATGGACTCTAGCGGCTATTCTCTTAATTTGTGCATTCCTATTTACTCCGCATTGAATAGTAGAGGGAACATGAACATCAAAATTTTTTGTAAAACCCAGCGAAGAAAGAAATGGAAGGAGAAGAGAGAATTCTTATTGAGGCGCCTCTGTAGTTGGAAGTTCTATCTTTGGCAAATGTAAGAGAGGGTAGGTATAAACAAATTAAACCAACCGGCTTTAATATTTAAAAGCCAAACCGTTACAAAACTATTACAAAACCATTACAAAAATTATTGCAAAATAATGATTTTCATGGTTGTCATAATTTCTATCAAAATCTTTCCAAAATAATAATTTTCAAACTCTCAAAATTGTTGAACTATTAACATGGTGTTTCGCTCGGTCAAAAAGCCGTCACATTGCCTTTTAGGGTGAAAAACTGTATGATGCCAGTATGTGTGAATATTACGTGCGTGCTTTCAGTCACTGGAGCCACATCTGCTAACAAAAGAACGTGTTTTGGACTCTGACCATGAGGAACATAAGCACATGAACTCTCAACAGAACCTTAATCGCTGACATATAGCTTGGAGTTGAATTTCTACAGTCATTTTTGTTTCTCCTCAAACATTAACCTTGTGATCTGGCGCTCAAAATCGAGTCAAGGATTTTTAAGCCACCAACATACCTTCCTCTCTACCATGCAAATCAAGGTTATTGGATTTGAAGTAGTAAAAGATATGTATGAAGTCCAGATTTTGGAAGTTAAACTCCTAAAATTTCACATTGCACAGTTTCACCGTCAGTGGTGTGTTTTCGCAACGTTCATTGCATCAAGCTATTACTTTTTAAGCCCATGATGGTGGACTGGCGGGGGTCATTTCGCTCGTGACAAAACTTTGGCGCTTGCTAGGGAGAACTTTCATTGGCCATAAATGGAAATATAAAGCGGCTCATTGAATGATGAAAAATTTGCCCCATTGCAAAAGCTGGAGGCCAAAGCACTGTTTTTTACTTGCCGTTACCTATTCCACAAGCGCCTTTGGGAAGATACGAGTATGGACTTTGTAATGAGTTTGCCAGAGACTCAACGCAACAAGGATATAGACTGCATTTGATTCAACATTTTCAATGAGTTTTGGGGAAATGAGTTAAAGGGATTTATTGAAATACAAATTGTGTTTGGTAAATTTTAACTTACAAATCCTTTGAAAAGCAACTTTAGGCTAAATACTATCTGGAAAAACTCTTCTTGCAAGGACTTTAGCTGCATTTTTTTTTTCTATTTTTTTATTGAAAAACACAACCCCTTTGCTGACGAGCCAGATTTTGTGGCGATGGTAAGGATAGGAATAACCCATGACACATCTCCTATGAGTATACCAAATTGAGAGGGCAAAAGTTATTTGCTATGTCACTTCTTGACTGACAAAGGTAATTTTCCTTAGCTATGTGATGGCTAGCGTAGGAATAGAGATGGATCCTAATAAGATTGAAGCTATCACTTCATGGCGAACGCTGCAAAGGCTTCAAGATATTTGAAGCTTTCATGGCCTCGCTTCTTCTTTCTACAGGAGATTCGTGAAGAATCTCAGTTCCATTGCCTCACCAAATGCTTAATGTTTAAAGGAGAGAGGCTTCACAGGAACACAAAGGCGCAAAAGAGCTTTGAGCTCTTAAGGAACATAATCATTGAAGATCCAGTGTCAGCGCTACTAAACTTTGATTTTGTTTTTGAAGTCCATTGCGATGCTTCAAACGTGGCATCGGTGTTGTACTCAGTCAAGAAGACCGTCACAATGCCTTTTCAGTGAAAAACTAAATGATGCCAAACTTAAAAGTATTCAACCTGTGATAAAAGAGTTTTATGCTATAGTGCGTGCTCACAATCATTGGAGCCACTATTTGCTAACAAAAGAATGTGTTTTGTACTCTGACCATGAGAAACTTATGGGACTTAAAAAATTTCTGAAATATAAATTAATTTCTCGGCGTAAAATTGATTTCTCAATTTCTATTTCGAACCGAGAAGCTAAAAATTTTAGCTTCTGATTTTTTTTTCAAATTTATTTCGGAATAGAAATCTATTTCAGAAATAGAGAAATTAAATTACCAAGCGGATTTCTTTTTCCAAACCCGCATTCTAAAAAGAAAAGAGAGAAATCAAGAAATAAAAATTTTATCATGCGCGCTTGAACTCTCAACAGAACTTTAATCCTTGACATGCAGCTTGGAGTGATTTTCTACAATCTTTTCTGTTTCTCCTCAAACAAAAATCTGGCAATCCGGCACTCAAAATCGAGCCCCGGATTCTTTAAGCCGCCGACATACATACGCTTCTCTCTACTATGCAAATCAAGGCTGTTGGATTTGAAGTAGTGAAAGATTTGTATGAGGAGGATCCAGATTTTGGGGAAATTTGGAAGTTAGCGGACAGTTTCACGGTCTAGACGGCTTTCTGTTCCAGGGCAATCTGTTGTGCTTCGCAGTATTCATTGTCAACCTGTTACTTTTCAAGCCCATGATGGTAGACTAGCGGGTCCATTTTGGTCGTGACAGAACTTTGGCGCTTGTCAGAGAGAATTTTCATTGGCCAAAACTGATGAAGGATATAAAGCGCGGCACATTGAGCGGTGCAAAACCTGCCACGTTGCAAGACCTGGTGGCCGAACTCTGGTTTATACTTGCCGATGCCTATTCCACAAGCTGTCTTGGGAAGATATGAGATTGGACTTTATCGTTTGGCAATGACTTAACGCAACAAGGATATAGTCATGGCTGTAGCCGATAAAATTTCGAAAATGGCGCATTTTGTACTGGGTTTCAAGGCTCTTGATGCGTTTTCGACCAAAGACAGTCACTTCTTTTCGTGATGTCAAGTTTATGAGTCACTTTTATACATTATGGTGAAAAACAGGGACTCTCACATTGCCAGTCATCATCATACCGATGGATAAACAGAGGCTGTTAACATAATTTTGGGCAATTTATTAAGGAGCTTTATTTGAAAACGTGTTAAACAGTGGGATTTTTTTATGCCTTAACCTGAGTTTGCTCATTACTTTTCAACAAGTTAAACCCACTGCGAAAGCCCATTTGCATCACATACCATCACCTACAAAACGACAATTTATTCGAGACGTTAAGAAAGGGCTAAGTAAATCAACCATTACACAAGGAAGTAAGGAAGGGAATTTCGAAGCAAACTGACAAGTATTGACGTCAAGGAAGGTGATCTTGTGTGAATTCATTTGAGAAACGAACGAATTTCATCTAGTCGTCATGCCAAGTTATCTCCTTAAGCACATGACTATTTTCAAGTTTTAGAGCGCATCAATGATATTGGCTGGAAAATTGAGCTTCTTGGATAGCATGGTGTTTCTGCTACATTCAATGTTGTTGATCTATTACCACATCAGGAAGACCTAGATGCTTGATGAAATTGGCCTTGAGGACAGAGTATTCTCCAATCGATTTCCAATCGAGGGACAATCATATGAGAAATATTTTGAATCCTTACATGAGGATTTCAAAATTATCTGTCGTTATTAGAATAATAGGTCTAGAATATATTTTCTTATAATCAAGCTCTATTTTGAATTTCTTAAAATTATTTTATCTAGATTAGGAATTTGATATTGATGTTGCCTATATAAATTTTCTTTTTGAAGTGAGTCATTTTTCTTTGGTTACATTTTACGCTCTCTGTTATAGATGCCTAGGTCCTTCATTGGAACACTGTTGAGTTATTGAATAAAATTTTTATTCTTGAGAAATGTCCTTTTTATCTTTTTCTCTTTGTTTTCTATCTGTCGCTTTTGGTGGATACCTATGGTTCCCGAGTGATTAAGAAATTGTTGTATGATTAAAGGAATATTTAAATTGGAAAAATTGTCTAAAAAATCTTAAACCTATTGTGCTTTTGCTAATTTAATCATAAAATTTTCAATGTTGCTAATTAAGTTTTAAATATTTTGACTCAATCTAGCTAATTTGACTAGAGATTATTGATGCATATGCCAATTGTTCTAAATGGCATGATTAGTGCTATGTGAACATTTCTTAATAATAATTTAGTATTTTTTTTATTTTTTTTTTGGTTTTTTACTTTTCTTTACTTTTTTTTTTTTTAGGGTTTTAAATTTTGGTTGACGAGAGTCGGCGACTAACCCTCATGGGCCACAGCGAGGGTGTTGTGGGCCTCACCGACTTTGGGCAAGAGTCACCATGCCCTTGTCGGCCCTAAGTTAAAAAAAAAAAAAAAGAATAAAAGAAAAGAATAAAAAAAAAAAAAAAATATTAAGATATCATTAAAAATGTCCACATTAACCAATTGTGTTACATAAGATGGTTAATGACCACATCAACGATTTTCAATCAAAATTGGTTGGATAGACTCAATTAGACAAAATTGAAAAAAACTTAACAGCAAAATTCAAAAACTTAGTTTGCAAAAGTGTGGTAAATTTAAGACTTTTTGGATAATTTTCCTATCTAAATTCTTCATAACAAGGTATCCAACCTTGTCAAGGTTGACAAATTGTTTTATTTATTTATTTTATTCATTCAACACGTTCACGCATTCACCGAATTTTGAAATCTCCCTTCGCCATATGTTTCGGTCATTTATAAATTTCAATCATTAACATATGACTTAAGCTTCTCTATTTTATAAACACAGAAAAAAAGGGCCTCCCAAGCAATCGTCGATTTCTTCTCGTCGAGAGAGAAAGAGAGAGAATGAGAGAGACACACACACGTAAGTGTCTAAGAAGAGACGGGTCAAAATAGCTAATTTGATTGCGGCATAGCAACGCAACGGAGAGAGGGAGAGGTGAGCTAATTAGCTAGTACCAGATTAAAAAGAGAAGAAATTAATTTTTTTTCTGAAAGAAATAATTTGATAAACCTAAAACTCATTTCTAGAATAGATTTCTCAAATAGATATTTTAGAATAGAAAAATTTTTCCAAACTATTTTTTTAGAAATCATAAAAAATTTCTCCAAGATTTTCTACTAAGATGAATATGCTTAGAAAAATATTACTAATAAGATGGCATGATATCACTTATGACAAATTTAAATCGTGTTTTTAACTTTTTGTAATGTTTTTTATTAAATTTTAAGTTAAATGACATTCCCAATCTTTGCTTTTGTAATGTGATACTAATTTGATGATTTTCTCAATTCTTTATCATAGTTTATAATTTTTGTGATTTTTATTTGTAATAATCCTTTAAGACAAGTTCTATTATATTTGTCATAAATTTATCTATTTGGAGTCTTTTGCGGTCAAATAAATTAGTTTGTGGGTAAATTTGTCATAAATGTATTAGTTTATGATTTTTTATGGTCAATAGCATGAAGGGGAATTTGTCATAGGTGTATTAGTTTGGGGTTTTTCATGCTCAAAAAATAATGCATATTGATTTTTGGGTACTATTGTATGGAAAAAATAAGTATATTTTTGACCGTAAAATTATCTAGGTGGATGCTAAAGTTTTGGGAAAATTTTTTGATATAACAACCATTGTTCAAATTATTTTAAAGTAATGGTATGAAAAAAAAAAAAACTCTTACTTTTTATTTGATGACCCTGGGTTCATAAGCATATGAAATTTGTAAGAATGGACATCTCATTTGCTCCAAAAAAAACACTAAAATTTTGTTTTAAGAAATACCATTTTATACGGTATCAAACGAATTTTTATTTCTAAAACAGATCATTGTTATCAAATAGAATTTTTTGCTCAAAAACTTGTCTAGAAATAGAAATAGAAAAATATATTTCCGTTCTAAAAACTATTTCTGGAATAGAATAGTTGTCAGCTTGAGCCAATTAGCTAGTACCACATAAAAAGGGTGGTTTTTTTTTAAAAATATAGACCATTAAAAAAAAAAAAAAAAAATATGTATGGTTGGAAATTGATTTATTTTTCTTATGATGAAAAATATAGGCCATTCAAATATGCAAGGGTTGGAAATTGCTATTACTTTTCTTATTGCCAGGAAGATGTTGCATGGGTTGCATGGATTTAAACAATATATGTTTTTATTGTATCCTAAACGTTGGCTATTAATCTATTTTGCATTTATTGTTAGTTCAAGTAATTATTAGGTACACTGAATGCAATCGGTATTGTCTAATTTATTAATTAAGTTCTTCAAAATTATTTTATTTTTTCCTTCAATGAGTCCATTTTTTTATGAGGTGTTAAATTTTCTGATGATTGATTAATTTTTTTATTTAAAATTTATTAAAAATTTAAAAAGACATCAAAAAATTATCTTTTAAAGTTATCTGAAATTATTTAATTAATCATAAAATCATCACTAATTATGAATTTGGTCATTTTTTTTTGTGACATATAAAAATTGTATAAACTAAAATATTTTTTTCCTTTTAAAAATTATATAAATGATGGTCTTTATATTTGCTAAAATTTATTTCTGCTGATTTACTGATATTCATTTATTTACTGAAGCATTGTAATTTTTAATCTCATTTAATCGTCAAGTATGGGCTCTCATGTTATGTATATAGCTTTCTAATGATTGTCTAACACTATTTATTTGCGAAAACATTTTTGTTATGTTGCGTATCCATATATTATTTAACTCTTTCACAATTATCTTAATTCCAAAGTGATAAGAGTTATCTAATTACGCATTTAATCATAGGCCTATCAAGCTTTCATTCATTTCTGTTCAATAAATAAGCACAATAATGTAATTTAACCCTTTAAAATTATGCTATAAAAATTTGTTATAAATGATGGGTTCTTTCATTTATTTGATATAATTTATTTTATTGATTTTGCTTGTGTTCATTTATCAAAATGATATGAGCTGTAATTTTCTAGGATGCTTTATCAAATAGAAGGTGTCATGTATCCCCTAAAATCTATGAAATATGTATTATTGTATTAAAATGCCCTTCAAAATAGCTTTGTTCTTCAATTAATTGCTTGTGTTAAAAGGTAATTTATTATTATTTTGTTAATTTTCACTTGTCCATAAAACATGTGTTATCATCTTATTTTGATCATTTTAAATAATTTCTTTGTTAAATATGAGCTAGGATGTCCTGTAATATTTTAACGATGTTCTAGTATCATTTGTTGTGAAACAGTGAAAATGCTTTATCAAATCTATTTACTTTGCCTATTAATACCAGTATAAATAGGCAAGACTCACTCCCGTTTGTACGAAGCAAGAGTGAAGAAAACATCTGGTGCGATTGTGAGAGATTTAAGTCCCTAAATCTTGAGAAGAAAGTCTCCCACGTGTGGGGTCCAAAAATGGAGTGTTGTGTATTCAGCTATTGTTTAGAAGTTGAGCGGTTCCATATTTCATATAGGTTTTACTTGAAACATGGAACCTATCCACTAGAACAAATTCCTTATTTTTTTGAAACTTGGAACTTACTCTGGAACTTGGAACCTGCCCTATTATAGGCTCTAGGTTCCATGGTCGGTTCTAGGTTCCATACAGGTTCCATCTGTATTATTAATTGAACGATTTTAATGAATTATTTTCACTATCACTTACTACTACAATCCATTAATTTCAACTTATATTTATACACGCGAACAATATAAAACATAAATAAACTAAAAGTCTCAATCATAAAATATAAACTAAAACTAGTAATTCCAAATTATACAACTCATTATTGAATACCATAAAATAGTGTAGGATTGCGCGAAGACATAGACCAAGAAAAACATAAAAACTTATTTCAGGCTCTAGATTCCACTTGCCTAAAACCTGGAACCTACAAATCGAAATAAGTTCTTCAATTTTTGAAATTTATAACCTATCATACATACCTTGGAACCTAGAATCAGACATGTTCCCCGTAGTCCGCTTCTTTAGTTCCAAATTCTACCATTGAACCATGCTCACCTCTAGTGTTGTGTAGTGAGTGGCATGAGCGGAGAGTGGCTTGTGTGTAGAGTAATGAGTGTAATGATAAAAGAGTTGTGTGCATTATAAAGCAGAGGGTGTTATTAGTGTGTGAGTGGTGCTATGTATTTGTTAAGGGTGTGCAAAATGGACCATTCGAACCGAAAATTGCCTAGATCGAACCACATTGGCCAGTTTGGTCTGCTTCTCGAGAGTGTTGGTCTTGTTCGCAGTTCCTAAAAGTGGAACCGATGTCCGAGCAGTTTGATTCCCAATTCCAATAAGAAACTTGAATTAGACCCAATAAATATTTTTTTTGTTTTATTATTTCTTATAAAAAAAATGTTTTGTTCCTAATCCTAAGATCAACCAGTGGGAAAAAAAAAGTGACTAGTCCTAGTTGGACCGAATTTTGGAAATCGGATTAGATTGGGAACCAATCACATCTAATATTTGTCCTTGTATTAATAAAAGAGAGTGTTTATTGTAGTTGGCAACCACGTGATCCTCAACATCATATTGAGCCAATTAAAACTTTGGGGACTACATTTCACATTGGGCCAAAGTTCACAGATCATTTGTTTCATTTCTCCTTTCTAAATTGTTCAACTTTTATTGAGCATCTTATTTAGCACAAATCTACCATCTTTAGTCCTTCTTCGATGAGTAATTTAGCATAGATTCAAAGGAGGGAAACATGTTGGAAAAGTCTTAAACCTATTGTATTTGTGTCAATTTAATCTTAAACCTTTTAATGATGCAAATTTAGTTCTAAACCTTTAGATCTTGTGCCAAGTTAGCTTTAAACCTTTTGGCTTAATACCAATTTAATCTTCTAGCCATAGCTATATATTGCTAATGTGAACGCTGGGCGGCCTACTTGACATGACTGACGCTGATCTGGACAACTTTCAAATAATATTTTAATTTTTTTCAGAATTTTTTTTATATTTTTTTCTTTTCTTTTTTTTCTTTTATTCCTTCCCTTCCTTCCCTTCCTTCTTCCTCCAACTAGTCGCTAAAGTCTAGCAAGTGGCCAAAGGCAAAGGTCGGCAAGGGACCTTACCAGCCTTTGGTGATCCTCGGCCACTAGGGAGGCTCGCCCAGCTTTTGGTGAGCTTGCCACCGGTCGCAAAAACTTGTACGTTCGCATAGATTCTGCACGTCATGTAAAGACGGATGCAAAAACAATTCTTTGAGGTACGAAAAAGTGCATCTAACCAAAAAGTCGAAAAATTTATCATAGATGTTGATCACGTGATAGGTTTGAATGGTCATGATGGAGAGACTATTGGTTAAGACCGGCCGTTCTTAAATGAATGATAGTCATTCATGATTAGATCTTTCACTGTTATCTTTGCCATGCATCATTTAAAAATTTGTATGTTGGCGTACATTCTACAAGTCATGTAAAGACATACATAAAACAGTTATTTGAGGTACGAAAAAATTCATGTGACGAAAAAGTCCAAAAAGCAACCTTCGATGTTGTTCGCATGATAGATTTGAATGATAATGATGGAAAGACTATTGGGTAAGACCTATCACTCTTAAACAAATGATAGTAGTTCGTGATTAGATTTTTCACTGTTATCTTTACCATGCGTCATATAAAAACTTGTACACTAGCATAGATTCTGCACGTCATGTAAAGATGGATGAAAAACAGTACTTTGAGGTATGAAAAAGTTCATCTAACCAAACAATTGAAAAATTAATCATAGATGTTGATCACATGGTAGGTTTGAATGGTCATGATACAGAGACTATTGGGTAAGATTGGCCATTCTTAAACGAATGATGGTCATTCGTGATTAGATTTTTCACTGTCATCTCTACCATACATCTTATAAAAACTTGTATGTTAGTGTAGATTTTGCAAGTCATGTAATGACGAACGTAGAACAATTCTTCGCAGTACGAAAAAGTGCATATGATGAAAAAAAATCTAAAAATTAAGCATGGATGTAATTCACATGGTAGGTTTGAATTGTCTTGATGGAGAGATTATTGGGTAAGGTAGGCCGTACCTAAACGAATAATAGTCAATCGTGATTATATGTTTATTTTTATCTGGACACGTGCATTTGACTCTCAAGTAGCTAATAATTAGGTAAGATTGACAATTCTTGAAGGAACAATCATTGGTTTAGAGCTAAGTGATATTTCTCCTTCCTTTGGAAACACGCATTTTGCTTTTAAAGGGCAATTATTAATGGTGGAACTAATATTTCTTGAAAGAATAGCATTGTTCCGAAAGACGTCATTTGATCACCCGTGCAAGGGAGAAGAATAGCATAAGTTCTATAACTTCCCTACGGTGCTCACTCGAATGTTGTAACTTTTTTTTTCGTATACTTAAGTGTCACATCAAAGTAAAATCAATCATTTGGGTATCATTTCTAAAAAATCATCCTACATGAATTTTTATTTTTATTTTTTTAACTTTCTTTAAAATTTGAATTTTTATTTTATTTTGTTTTTGTTTTTTTCCCTTTTTTCTTAAGGGCCAACGAGGAGTCGTGAAACCCTCGCCTGAATTGAACAAGGCCACAGCGATGGTTTCACAACCAGCAAGGGTCACTGGTGAGCATTTTTTTTGGTAAAAGGTAAGAATATATATTAAACTTTGGAGAAATGAACAAGAATTCGGCACCGTAACTCACACTTTAGCTGTGGGGCAGGGAGAGTGTGAGGGTGCCGAAACAAAAAGATACAGAGAGAAGGAAACAAAGCAGCAACTACTCGGTTGAACTACAAATAAAAAAACAGACTAATGACCCTCAGGCACCCCTCCAAAGATTGAAGAGATGGAGGAGAGCTAGGAAGAGGACGCCGAGCTGAAGATGGATGGATCGAACCCCCAACTTCTCTGGAGTCGCTTGTTTCTTGGAGTAGGCGGCACATTAGAGAACAAAAGAGCCTTATCCTTTACAACCTTAATCAAGTGATTCTTCATGGCCGGAATTGCCAAAGAATCACCTCGAAAGATGATAGAATTCCTTTTTTTCCATATGAAATGGCATAAAGCCCCAAAGGAGAAACGGGCAATACTGTGAAAGAAGTCTTTGCCGGATAGGAATTTGAGAGCCCAAGATAGGTTGTCCTTCCAAACTCTGTTCTTCCAAGGTAAATTACATCTAGAAGCCCAAAAGAACGCAAGAGTCGCAGACGTTGTGCACTGAAAGAACAAGTGGTCCACGGAGTCGGGAACGGAGCAGCAAAAAGCACAAACAGAGAACTCAATCCTCCCATAAGAGAGAAGGAGAGTTTGAGTTGGCAGCCTATTTTTTGCGAGCAACCACAAATGAAATTGAAATCTGGGTGCAAGGTCATTGTCCCAAATAAGAGGAGCCCAAGACACTCGATTCTTTTTAACCCCGATGTATTTCCGGCGGAGGCAACAAAACGAACCCGATGGATCTTCTTGCCGTGTGAAGCGGTCGGGAATCGTAGAAAGAATGGGTATAGTAATTCCCATATTTGCAAGGGATTCTCTCAAAGAAGCACCCACGGGAGAATAAAGGTCCGCCACTACAGAAGAGCTTGGAAGGCGACAGCTCTCCACAAGGTCCGGTGGGATAAGTAAGATAAGCGGGCCACACTCCAGCCAATTGTCGTGCCATAAAGAAACAGAGGAGCCGTGGCCAATCTTCCAAAAGAAAGAGAGCCTAAAGTGTCTTCGAAGTTGAAGGATTTTTTTCCACGCCCATGAACACGTAGTGGGTGTGGATGAGTTCCAAAAGTTGTCCTTCTTTAAAAAATAAGAATGGATCCAACGACACCAGAGAGATTCTCTATCGGTGAAGAGAAACCATATGTACTTAAGCAAGGAAGCAGTATTGCAGTCTCTCAATTTCCGAATACCCAAGCCACCTTCATTTTTTGGGAGGCAAATGTCATCCCAAGATACTTTGGCACTGCCTCGGCCAAGCGAGGTACCCTTCCACAGAAACTGTCTTAGCAGTTGTTCAATTCTATTAAGAACAGAGATAGGTAGAGAAAACACACTAGCCCAAAAGGCTTGGATAGAATGCAGCACCGACCTTATAAGTTGGAGTCTTCCAGCAAAGGATAAAAAGCGGTGAGCCCACGATTGAATTCTTGCGGTAATACGATCAATCAACGAAGCACAATCAGCTTTCCCAAGTCTTGAAGTAATGATGGGCACCCCTAAGTACCGGACTGGGAGTCGACCTTCCTGAAAGCCAAATGCAAGTCGAATATTCTCTCTGATGGAAACAGGGCCTTCTGAGAGAAACACCTCGCTCTTGTTTTTGTTCGGACTCAGTCCACTCCAAGATGAGAATATATCTAGACTTCTCTTGAGGATCGTGGCGGAAACCCAATCAGCTTGACAAAAGAGAAGGACATCGTCGGCAAAGAAAAGATGGGTCAACTTTACCTTCTTGCACCTCCAAAAGTAATTGAAGCCTTTCACCGAAGTACGGGCATTTAAAATCCCTGAGAAAACATCCATAACAAGGGTAAAGAGGTACGGCGACAAAGGGTCCCCTTGGCAAAGGCCTCGACCTCCGGAAAAGAAGCCATGAAGTTCGCCATTAATAGAAACTGAAAACTTGGGTGTTCTCACACACACCATTATCAAATGGATGATCCATTCCGGAATCAAAGCTTACGGTATCATACGCCTTTGAAAGTCTACCTTAACAAGACACATTTCGGAAGGTAAGGATCTAAGTGAAAACTAGAGAACAATTCCTGAACAAGAAGAATGTTATCTCTAATTCTCCTTCCTTTAACAAATGCATTTTGAGATGATCCAACCAAAACATTCAAAACAATAGCCACACGATTAGCTAGAATTTTTGTAATAACCTTGTAGATGGTATTACAACATGCGATAGGTCTAAAGTCTGTGACTGCAGTAGCATTCTGAACTTTGGGAATCAACGTAAGGATAGTACTGTTTACCTCTTTTAGGAGGAAGCCCGAAGCAAAGAAATCCTGAACAGCTTCAATAACCAATGGCCCAACAAGATCCCAGTTGGTCTTGTAAAATTCAACCGAAAAGCCATCAGGACCCGAGCTTTTCCTCTTGCTAAAGAGAAAAAAGTATCCTTGATCTCCGACTCTATGACCGGGCAAGAGATGGAGCTGCATTGAATATCCGAGAGAGGTTGATGGATGAGCTCCTTCATCTCATGAAGAGACGGTTTTGAGAGGCACGCCTGAGGTGAGAGCAACTTTGAGAAGTAGGACACAAACACTTGAGGCACAAGGGCTGGATCATCTATGAGAACACCAGATGAATCCATAACCGAGAGGATGTGGTTTCTAGTCTGTCTGTTCTTAACCGAATTGTGGAAGAATCTAGTGTTCCGATCACCCTCTTTCAGCCAAGTCACACGAGACTTTTGGCGGTAAAAAGACTCCTCATGGGTCCGCAGTTGGACAAAGGCACGTCGCTGGTTTTTTTCCAAGTCAGCTAGAGATGAATTAGAAGGATCATCATGAAGCCCAACCTGAGTGATGCGAAGGGCTTCTCTAGCTTCAGCCGTCTTCATCGAAATGTCGGAGAAAAACTCTTTGTTGAGTAATATGAGGCGAGCTTTAACCAATTTCAGCTTGGACACGAGGCGGAACATCGGCACTCCAAAGACTGGCATATTCCAAGCTTGATTGATGCAATACGAGTAATCCGGGTGTTCGGACCAAAAATGAAAATATTTAAACGGCTTCCTTCTCAACACCGGATCAAGCACTCTAACAATCATAGGAGAGTGATCAGATATACGTGGATTGAGAAAAGAGGCTTGAGAGAAGGAGAACCGATGGTTCCACATATTGTTAATAAGGACCCGATCAATCTTGCGCATTTTCCTTGCAGCACCAGAGGAAGTAGACCAGGTAAAACGTAGGCCAATGTATCGAAGGTCCACCAACTCGGTTTGAGCTAAACATAAACGAAACTCGTCAAAAGATGGAATCCAAGCGTTCGAACCCCCCACCCTATCCGATGGGTCCTTAATGGCGTTAAAGTCGCCAGCTACAATCCAAGGCGAGTCCTGGAAGACTTCATTGTAATGGATTAGATCATCCCAAAGGGGCCTACGACTGACAAACGTGTGATCAGCATAGATCGCAGAAATACAACAACTCGTGTTAGAAGAAGTAGAAGAAAGAAAACCATGAACATCTTGCTTATTCGAAGAAATAGGAACAAACTCAACCACACTTGGGTCCCAGCCTACCCAAATTCTGCCACGAGGAGCGTATTCATAGTTCGCCGTCCATTTCCAGCCTCTTAAAAAGGTCGAAGATATGGTATCAAACAATTCTTCGGGAACCTTAGTCTCAAAAATACCGATCAAGCAAAGCTTATTGGAGAGAACAAGCTTCCTTACCTCAGCACGCCTAACAGGATTGAGCATACCTCTAACATTCCAGAATCCAAAAAACATATGTACACAAGGAAGGGAGGCATTTACCTCTTCATAGAGGCTTTGTGGCCAGTAGAGGTGGCCCTAGCAAGAACCGAAGCAGGAGGTTCAGGAATTAGACGATTCAGCTGGTCTTGAATAGAGTCTGGCTTTGCACAAGACATCGTCCCCCGAGGTGAGGAACTGATGGATAGTAGATCATCATCCTCCGAGATAGCATGAATACTAGAACTAGCAATCTCATCCGAGCCAATAGAATGTCCCGAGCGGGAGGTACGGTCCAAGGTCTTGGCAGTATTATCATGAACCTTAACAGGTGCTTTCAAAAGTCCCTTAGAAATCCGAACAGGAGGGAGCACAGGTGGTTTAACCGGTTTAGTGGAGGCGGTCTTCAGATTCAAGTGTTGTCCACCTCTGGTAGCGCCTGCCACACTGCCAGATGCCGCCTTCTTAGAAGAGGGAAGCTTTTTCTTTTTATTTTTTCCTACCACTTCATGCCATTCCTCACCCGCGGGAGGAATAAGTGGAGGGGAAGAGGCGAGGGCAGGCGCGGCTTCACGCACTGTGACTAAATCAGAAGAGCCAGCATCATTTCTTGCAGGTATAGGCAGAGCAACCGAAGACGACACTTGGGAAAAAGCAGCGGCTTCCGCATGAGGAGCAGCAAGTTCCCCACCGGCTTCCAAATCATCGAAAGTCTGTTGGACTCTTTCCAAATCTTGGTGATGCGGGGCATGAGCAGCCACCCTAACAGGGGAAGCAAGGGAAACAGGGGAAGCAGGCCTGTCCTGGGGGAGCTGAACAGGAGCAGGATCAACTGATACAGGAGCCTTGGCTGCAGGCCTCCTCAAATTAGATGCTTGGCGAGGGGCTGGGGGATTGCAATTGTGGCCAAAGATGCCGCACTTGGAACAAACTTGTGGACGCCACTCATATTCCACCTCAACAATACGGGAATTTCCATTATGAACCAGCAGTATAGAATCACAAGAGGGCTGGTCTGCAGTAATTTCAACACACACACGAGCAAAAGTTAACATATTCATTTGCTCAGTACGATGATCCACATACAAAGGCTTACCAACCGCACTCGCAACTTTGCCAATAGCCTGGGCCGACCAAAAGGAGAAAGGAAGGTTTCTCAACTTGACCCACATAGGGACAGTTAAATGGGTGTCTTTCTCGAGTTCAAGACCAGGCCTCCATTGTTGTAGAATAAATGGAACCTTCGCAACTATGATTGGGCCACCTTCGAGGAGCTTCCTCCTAAAATCCATATCAGGAATATGCAGCATAAAGAAACCTTGTCCGTCTGCCATGACTTCGGTAAGGTACGGGCTCCACGCCCTTTTAAGAGCTTCCTCAGTAACTTTAAACGGAATTCTCCTACCCAAATAATAGGCAATCAAACAATCATGGAGTTTGGGGTCAGCAGCTTGAAGGTCAAGGTCTGACAGCTCAACCATCGGTTTATCATCCAAAATTGCAGGAGGGGTGAATTCTAATTCGTAGCCTTTCCTCAATACTTGAGCAACAGACGCCCAAGAGCGGCTAGCTAGATTTACCTCGCCCGTAGGCTGGGGCCGGTTCGGTCTGGATCTACCTCTGCTTTTCGTGCGCACACCAACATGGTTACGAACAGGGATGGGAATATCCGTCTGTCTCGGATCAGGGGAAAACGAGGGCCTTCGCCCCTTAACCTTGCACAATGGCCCATCAAGAGAAAGTCGACCTACAACTTGAGGGACTTGGGCGAGAGAACTCGGCCCTTCATCAACACGAGAGGCCTGGCCCAAAGCCGAGGTCATCACAGCAGCAAATCGAAATCCAGAACCCAGACGGGAGAAAAACCCTAATCAAATTCATCCATAATCGGGCCAAAACGAGTGGACATACCAGGGCCAAGCTTCGGGGCTCTTCCAAAACAGAGGTTGGCAACCGGTTCGGAGCTTTGGCGCGGGAGTTCGGGTGCTGTTGCAGACGTAGGTAACGTGAGCAGTGAGAGCTCGGGCGCAAAGCTTGCTGTCGGGCACCGAGGAGAGGCGAGCAGCGACGGTGAGGGTTCTGGCGGCTTCGGGGAGCGAAACCGGCGAAGCGGCGCAGGCGCGGTGCAGGTGCAAGAGGCGCACCGCGAGCGCGGGGGGAGCAACAGCGACGTTGGAGGAGAGACGATGGCGCTGCAGACGCGGGCGAGTCCGGCAGAGCGGCAGAGGCGGTCGCAGGGGCAGAGGCACGGCGGTGGGCGACGACTCAGGCAGCAGGAGTCACCGGTGGGAGAGGCTCCGGCGGCAGGCGGAGGCCGGCGCGCGGTTGGCGGGGCGTCCGGCGTTCGCAAACGCGGGGGACCCTTTTTCCTCCGATCTTTCTTCGCGAGAGAGAGATGGGGTCACTGGTGAGCATTGTTGACCCAAAAAAGGGAAAATAAAGGAAAATATAAAAATTCAAAAAATAATAATTAAAGAATATTACAAAATTATCCACGTTAGCGCCGATTTAAGCCACATAAGAAAATCAGCATCCAAGTTGGATTTTCTAGCAAGTTAAATCACCGATGGCACACGAGTGATCGATTTTTCACAATCGTGACACTTAAGTGTGCGAAAAAGATAATTAAAGCAATCAATTGAGTGATGCACGAAAGTTGTGGCGCTTGCATTATTCATACCCCTCGTGTAAAGAATGATTAGGTGTTCTTTATTTGGAGACGTGTACCTGCATTCCTTCTAAGTTTCAATCATTAATGGAGTCATCACTCCGCTAAGATGGAACTTCTTGAAAGACTAGATCTTGTCATAGAATTAGGCTTTCTTTATCAATACATGCTCATTCGACTTTTAAATTTCCAATTATTAATGTGTTTATCATTTGGTAAAATTGGCAGTTGTCGTAAAAAGTGATGAGTCGTTCTATTGCTTCAGACTTTTTGCATTTGTCTCCACACCGAATAACCAAACCTTACACCATATCCTTCGCTAAGTTGTATACTAACAACTTCTTTTCCCAATCCTCAACAAACAAGATAGACTATACTTCTTCCAAGATAATTGTAGGGCACCTGGACCTCTAGAGTGTCAAAAGTTGGCACAAAATGACACTTAATGGCAAAAAATTATGTAAGTGACACTGAAGTGCCAAAATCGGAATAAAATTAATCACTTAAGTGCCACCGACAAGGAAATCCGGCCAAAATATTGACATGGTAATTTTTAAGCAAGCTGCATGCAAAATGACGTCATTTTGCATGCTTATGTGGCTAAATAGTGTAAAAAATGACGTCATTTTGTATAATTCGAATTTTAGTATATTAATTTATTATTTAACTATTTAAAAGAGGGGGGAGGAGGAGGAGGGAGGCAGCCGGCAGCTGAGGGCCTCCATCGCCGGGAAGGTGGCAAAGTGTCACCAGGGCCACTGAGACCTGGCCAAGGGCCAGCGGCCCCAGCCCATCGGTAGCAAGGGCCAGCGAGGGTTGCCGGCTCGGAATGAATTGTAGAGGCGGTAGCTAGGGTTTCAGGAGGTGGGTGACACCGGCAGCAGAGACAACAGCGGACGATGGCGAGCGGGCTGTGGATGGGCAGCAACATCAACTCTGGTGTCTTGTGACTGCTTGGCACGGCAACGATGGAGGCTAGCAACGACGGGGGACGATGGCGTTCGATGGCACAAGGCTCGGTGATGGCAACAGCGACGATGGCAACGATGCGGGATAAGGATTGGCTCAAGGACAGCGTTGAGCAGTTGCGACATGGCGGAGGTCCGGCATAGGTGCGGATTTTTCCTGCGATTCGTGCAGATCTCACCTTCCTTCCACATATCTGACCCTCCAGCACCTGGATCTGGCCTTTAAGAACTCCATCGCTGCTATGCCAAGCGGTCACAAGATGTCGGGGCTAATATTACTGCCCGTCCGCGTCACGCTCGCCATTGTCCACCGTCGTCTTTGCTGCTAGTGTCACCCACCTCCCAAAACCCTAGCTGCAGCCTCTGCAATTCATTCCCAGCCGGCGACCCTCACCGGATTTGGAGGAGGGCCGCGACCCTCGCCCCAAATCTGGGTGAGGGCATGCAAGCCCTCACCACTGGTCGGCTGGGGCCGTCGACCCCCGGCCAGGGCTTGATGGCCCCGGTCGACACTACCCCACCTTCCGGCGACGAAGGGGAGGTGGTGGCGGTGAGGGCCGAGCCCTCAACAGCCAGCTGCCTCCCTCCTCCTCCTCCCCCTCCCTTTTAATTTAATTAATTATTATATTAAAATTCGAATTATAGCAAAATAACGTCGTTTTTGTGTGTGTTTTGCTTAGTCAACCTGCCTTTGCGGCGAGCCACGTAAGTGAAAAAATTAATAAAAAAAATGCCATGTAGGATTTCCAGCGAGATTCGTCGGATGTGGCACTCAAATGATCCATTTTTTTTTTTAATAAAAAGTGGCATTTAAATGTTACTTTCGTAAGTTTTGACACTTAAGTGTCCATTTGTGCTAACTTTTGGTACTTGAAGTATTCTTTTGCCATAATTGTAGTATATGCCCTTGTAGTATTGAATCAATTAGCACTCGAAAGAATCTAGTAGAGACGTCAACGTCATGCCTTGTTTCTTAGGCAATGCTTCATTGGCGTTCTTCAAATCTATCATGAGTTTAGTAGACTTGTTTACATGGAATTTAATAGATATGCCTTTAACCACCCTACTAAAACATCATTTTCAGCATATATAAGTGATTGTGCAAACCATTCATTTTTCTCATAAAAAAAAAAAAAGTGACTCCAATTTTGCCCGCAACACTACGGCATCCCTCTCTTCGTCCTCGGCCACTTGAAGCAAAATCTCATTTGATAAATTCAACAGCATTATGCTTTTCATCTACTCCACCAACTCTACCTTACTGGTCACTTTCATCGTTCCATCTACTCCGATGCCTTCACCAAGTCTTGGATTGTTAATAGGGTACGCATCTCAATGCTCTGTAGTCCAAAATTATTCTTCCCTATTCAACTTCTCAATCCCAACTTTAGCTCTATACGTAATAGCAAATACGTTTCCAGACAGTGATCAGAATGGCAAAAGGTCCAAATCAACTCTCGAAACTCTAAATTTAGCATACCAATTGTTGTGAACATTTCTTCTACTTGCATTAAACATGAATTGCAAGATCCAGAACGCTAAAGATTTATGTGATTTGGTCTAATTGTCTGTATTTACTATACTAGGAGAGCTACTAGTAACTAAAACTATCATTAATCCAAAAAATTACAAAGTTACAACTGGTCAATCGTTCGAGTGTTTTCCGTTCCATTACACTCAAAGCAAACTCTCAAGCATTATCTCACAATCTCTCACAAAAAAAAAAAACTCAGTCGTAAAGCTCATAAAAAGAAAACTCTAAACACTCCTTTTATTTGTTCTAACATGTGATAACCGAATAGAATTTCATTTTTCATATATTCTTATGCGAATTATCAACTCAAATGAGGAAAATTTTATTTTCTTCCTTTTTTTAATCTTTAATTGAAGATATTTTTTTGTCAAGATCTTTAATTCAAGATTAGATTCCACTAAATTTTGGACCCCACTGAATTTGCTTGGACATAAAGTCCAAGTCAAAAGACATTCAAAATCCAGGCTAGACTTCAACCACTATGCTCTACACTTGTGTATCAGAATTTTGCTAACTTTACATACTCAAACTTGAGACATAAATTAACAAAAAAAAAAATCAATTATGCACAAGTTAATCAAAACAAAACATCCTAATTCCTTAGGAGTAGGGAATCAATAGCATGTATAATGACAAAATTAGGTGAAAACCTGATTGCATGGACTGTACAACCATAATAATTTGGAGATAAACAATTGATCGGTGTGTTGAACCGGATTCCTCATTTGAATAAGTTCAAAGTTCTGATCTTATGATGCATCTGATTTTTAAGTTATGTCAACATTATTATCAATATTATTACTACGCTGGAGTTTCGTTTAATCAAGAAAAAATAAAAATAAACAGCCGATAAAGGCGAAAGTGATGGGCACAGAAATCGAAGTTTGGCGATAAGAACAGAAGAAATTTATTTATAATACGAACTTAGTCTCGGAGGGGGCGAGATATTACATTTTTTTAATTAACTTTCATATGAATTATTGCAAATTTTTCCATAAAACTTGTACAAAGCAGCAGACAACCTAACATCCCTTTCCATTCCTCATTATGGCATGGATATGCATGCGATGTAAAACACAACTACCATCATAATATTTTCTTCGGTCAGTGAACAATTGACGGGAGCAAACATTAATGGCCTGGCCAAGAATCTCTGAACACACGTACATGCGTCACGCCAAAGTCTCCTTCTGTCCAGGACGTGAAGACGCAACGCTCCTGTTATCTCTATCATGCAACGTGCATGCTGGCATAGATTCTGCACGTCATGTAAAGATAGACGCGAAACAGTTCTTCAAGATACGAAAAAGTGCATGTGACGAAAAAGTCCAAAAAATAACCATCAATGTTGTTCACATGATAGGTTTGAATGATCATGATGGAGAGACTATTGAGTAAGACCTATTGCCGCTCTTAAACGAATGATAGTAGTTCGTGATTAGATTTTTTACTGTTATCTCTACCATGCGTCATATAAAAACTTGTATGTTGGCATAGATTCTACATGTCATGTAAAGACAGATACAAAACAGTTCTTCGAGGTACAAAAAAAGTGCATCTAACCAAAAAGTCAAAAAATTAATCGTAGATGTTGATCACGTGGTAGGTTTGAATGATCATGATGGAGAGACTATTGGGTAAGACTGGCCATTCTTAAACGAATGATAGTCGTTTATGATTAGATTTTTCACTATTATCTCTACCATGCATCATTTAAAAACTTGCACATTGGTGTACATTTTGCAAGTCATGTAAAGACAAACGCAAAACAGTTTTTCGAGGTACGAAAAAGTGCATGTGATGAAAAAGTCCAAAAAATAACCTTGGATGTTGTTCACATGATAGGTTTGAATGATCATGATGGAAAGACTATTGGGTAAGACTTGCCGCTCTTAAATGAATGATAGTAGTTCGTGATTAGATTTTTCACTGTTATCTCTACCATGTGTCATATAAAAACTTGTACATTGGCATAGATTCTGCACGTCATGTAAAGATGGACGCAAAATAGTTCTTCGAGGTACGAAAAAGTGCATCTAACCAAAAAGTCAAAAAATTAATTGTAGATGTTGATCACGTGGTAGGTTTGAATGGTTATGATGAAGAGACTATTGGATAAGACCAACCGTTTTAAATGAATGATAGTCATTCAGTGAGAAGAACAACGTAAGTCCCATTAATTTCGAATAGTTCTCGCTTGAATGTCATAAATTTTTTTTTTAGCGCACTTAAGTGCCACATTAAATTAAAATCAATTAGTTGAGTATCATTTCCCAAAAAATCATCCTACATACATTTTTTTTATTTCTTAACTTTTTTTATCTTTGAATTTTATTTTATTTTATTTTTGTGTTTTTTTAAGGGTCAGCGAGGAGCCACATTTGAAACCCTCACCCATTCGGGTGAGGCCACAACTGGGTTTTGCAACCATCAAAGGGTCTCTAGTGACCCTTGCTGGCCCAAAAAAAAAAAATAAAGGAAAATAAAAAATTTTAAAAATAATAAATAATATTAAAAAATTATTCAACATCAGTCTTGGTGAAGTCATGTAGGATAATCGGCATCTACGTTGAATTTTCCAACGAGATAAATCACCAATAACACTTAAGTGATCGATTTTTCACAATCATGACACTTAAGTGTGCCAAAAAAAATAATTAAAACACTCAACTGAGCGCCACACGAATGTTGTAGCACTTACGTTATTCATACCCCTCATGTAAAGAATGATAGTTGTTCAAATGTTTTTTGATGTTTTTTTTATTTGGAGACGTGTACCTGACTTTTGAAGCAAATCATTAATGGGTCCGATTACTTAGGTAAGATTGACAGTTCCTAAAAGAATTTAATTGTTCTAGAACTAGATTTATTTATTTATTGAAAAACACGCATTCCTTCTAAGTACCAATCATTAATGGGGTCATCACTCCGCTAAGATCGACACTTCTTGAAAGACTAGATCTTGTCCTAGAATTAGGCTTTCTTTATCAAGACATGCTCATTCGACTTTTAAATTTCCAATTATTAATGTGCTTATCATTCGGTAAAATTGGCAGTTCTTGAAAAAAGTGATAAGTCGTTCTAGAATCAGATTTAAAAAAAAAAATTGGAAACACGTAAATGATTAGTGAGTACAAATTATTCATGGGCTAATCATTTAAGTAAAATCGACAGTTGTTGAAAAAATAGTAGTTGTTCTAAAGCTAGAATATTTTTATCTAGAAGGTACCAATCCTTAATAGGCTAATCGCTCTGGTAAGACCGACATATTTTGAAAGAATAGTAATAGTTACAGAATCAGAATTCTTTTACCTGGAAACGTGCATCTGACGTCTAAGCACAAATCATTAACCGAGACAGGAGTCATAAATGGGGCTGCACTTAGCAAGGAGTTTCTGAAGCCTAGCTGAATGCTTTCGTATATTCCGAGCAGTAGAAGCTTTCAAAAAAATCAAAATGGTGATTTAAAGTGACGGGCCAAGTTCCAAATAGAATCATAAAACCAAAATAAATAACTATCTCATCTGCTAGCGCCATTCGGAGGTAACCCTTTAGGAGTAATTCACCTAATTGGTTAGATATGAACAAACATATAAACCCATAACCAAACGAGACCCAACACATAACGTCAGTTCATTGAATTATTGTTTTTTTTTTTTTTGGTGATCCAGGAACCTTGTAAGCCAGTAGCCGGCGAGCAAATCTAAGAGAACACGTAAGCGAGAGGACCCATCACCTCCGCGCGTCCCACTTAAGACCCCAAGCGACCGTGAGGATTCGAACTCCTCCCCATCGTGAGGGATAGAGAGCCCAAACCATCGTGGTCACTAAGGCGGTGGTTCATTGAATTATTGTTTTGGTTAGGGATGTGCAAAAGAACCGAAACCCACCAGACCACCCGGAACCGGACTCGGAGCCGCCCGAAACTGGGTTCTTGAGGGAACCGTCCAGTCCCTTCCATAGGCGGATCCATCTACCCGCCCATCCGCACCGGACCGATTATATTAAAATAATATATTAATTTTTAATATTAAAAAATGAAAATTACTAATTAATAAACCCAAATCAAATAACTAAAAAAATTAAGTTAAGATCACTTCTTTATCATCATTCCATAATGAAATGCCTGGAAAAATGCCAAAACAATTTGGCCTTAGTTAAACTAAAAAGACAATGAGGAAGAAATATCTCATCATGCAACTTCTGTAATATACCTTATACAGACTTTGCCAAAACAAAGCAAAAAAGTTTGACCGAGAGATTTTAATGTAGGACAACAAGTCCACAACAAGGAATAAATCTTTAGGCTTCATCACAAATAAAGGTTCCTAAACATCACATAGAGGGTTTTTAAAGCACCACACCTAAGAGAAAAACAAATGCCTAGGACACGGAATTTGCCTGCAAAATTTTATTTCGACCCATGATAGCCATGATAGAAAACAAGTTTAACCAAAATTGTTATCATTTCCTCACGATTATCGTAGGTGCTTGCCCTGATATCCTTCTGCAACCTATCCAGCTGTTGTTATGGAAGTCACATAGTCGTTCTATGTTGGAAATCAAAATTATTTCGTGTCAAGATCGGTTCCATAGATCCACCCGGGAACCGGACCGGACCAGCGGTCCGGTTCCCGGGTGGATCCCGGTTCCAATTTTTCGAAACCGATTTTTAGTGGGTGTTTCCCAGTTTTAGATCGGAATCGCCTAGGTTCTGGTTTATGGTTAAGAAGATTATTTTACCTGCATCCGGAAGGAGATAACGCAAGAACTTGGGAGCTGGACAAGTTAATTGCCCAAGCCCCATGCCCATATTCTAGAGAAGTGAGAATTTGGGCTGCTTTTACAGTCAAATCCGATCCATTTATGTTTAATTAACGCATTACCTCTGTTCTTCAAGCCTGTAAGCTTAATCTAACAGACAACTCTAAACCGTTGTGTCTAATTTATAACTAATAAAAAAAAACACAAATCAAGCACAAAACAGGAATATGTACAACAGAAATAACGCGCCCTCCCATGCCTTGAAAAATTTGGGATAAACATTTTTTTATGGATAAAATCATTCAAATTCATAAGGATTGTAATGCGTTCCATTTCAAGAGAAGGTTATACATGTTGTTGCTGTTTCTTATTTGGTAGTGGAGATTCAAAGCCGTAAATTGATATCTTGCTTTTAAGATGGCCACGTGGGCCCCCGCTGAATTTGCTTAGACATAAAGTCCCAAGTCAGAAGACACTCAAAATCCAGGCCAAACTTTAATCGGCTTGGATTTCGTAAGCAGATTTAAACTCAGGACATAAATTAACAAAAAATATCAATTATGCACAAGCTAGCTGAAGTATAATATCATGATTCCTTGAGTTAGAAAATCATTGTGAAAACCACATTGCATGGACTGCACAATCATAATTATTTGGAGATAAGCAATTGATCGGCACGTTGAACTAGATTCCGCATTTGAATGAGTTCAAAGTTCTAATCTTTTGTTGCATCTAATTTTTAAGTTCTATCGATATTATTATCAATATTACTACTACATTGAAGTGTCCTCTGAAAAAAAAAAAATAAAATAAGGAGCCAATTAAGGCGACAGTGATGAGCGTAGAAATCGAAGTTTAGCGATAAGAAAAGAAGAAATTTATTTATAATACAAACTTAATAATGGGTTGGGCGAGATATTGACATTTTTTTTTTAATACATTAAAAAATCCCAAAATGAATTATTGCAATTTATCCAAAACTATTTTTTTTACCATGAAAACCCCAAACTAACATCCCTAACAAATTTACCCCGACTAACTATAAAAAACCCTAAACTGGTACATTTATGACAAATTTACCCCAAATTAATTTATTCGATCACAAAAAACCTCAAACTGGTAAATTTGTGATTAATATACCCTTCGAAAAATTATATTAATACCACAAAAAAATCACAAAAATTATAAACTATGACAAACAAATGTAAAATCTCAAATGATATACCTTATCACGTTATATTTAACTTTATAATTTAATAAAAAAATTTAACTAAAACTAACAAAGGGTAAATTTGTCACAAGTGTACCATTTTAAGGTAAATTTGTTAAAAGTATACCAGTTTGGGGTTTTTGGTGATTAAAATAATAATTTGAAGAAATTTGTCAGATATATCAGTTTAGGGTTTTTTTATTAATCTTTTTTTTTATTAACTTTCTTATGAATTATTGCATATTTTTCAATAAAACTTACACAAAGCAGCAGGCCCACTGACCTCCCTTTCCATTCGTCATTATTGCATGGATATGCATGCATTGCAAAACACAACCACCCTCATAATTTTTTTACTTGTCAGAGGAATATTGGTTGGAGCAAACATTAATGGCCTGGCCAAAAATCTTTGAACACACGGACATGCGATGTCCTTTTTCTGTCCAGGAGATGAAAACGTGACATTCGTGTTATCTCTATCATGAATATTTGTCAGTGGACTATTGGTTGGAGCAAACATTAATGGCCTGGCCAAGAATCTTTGAACACATGTACATGCGATCTCCTTTTTCTGTCCAGGAGATGAAGACGTGACATTCGTGTTATCTCCATCACGAATGTTTTTCTTTTTCTGTCAGTGGACTATTGATTGGAGCAAAAATTAATGGCCTGGCCAAAAGTCTTTGAACGTACGCACATGCGATGTCCTTTTTTTGTCTAGGAGATGAAGACGTGACATTCGTGTTATCTCTATCATGAATTTTTTTGTCGGTGGACTATCGGTTGGAACAAACATCAATGGCCTGGCCAAAAATCTTGAACACACGTACATGCGATCTCCTTTTTCTGTCCACGAGATGAAGACGTGACATTGATGTTATCTCTATCATGCATCATATAAAAAAACGTGTATGCTGGCATAAATTCTGCATGCCATATAATGACCTCGAGGAACAGTTTTGCATCCGTATTTATTAGATGCCCTTTTCGTACATGAAAAATTATTTTGTGTCGATCTTTACATGACATGTTGGCTCCATGCCAGCATACACGTTTTTATTTGACACATGATAGAAGTAAGATCTGTAAGTCTCACCAAATTATTCCAAAAAAAAAAAAAAAAAAAAAAAAAAAAAAAAGTCTCACCAAATTATTAACTACTGAAGAGTCAAATACATGTGTCCAAATAAAATAAAATAAAATCCAATCATGAACAACTACCATTTGTTTAAAAACAATCATTGAACCTATTGGGTAAACAAGCCATGACACATGGTAGGGATAAAAAAAAAAAAAAAGATTCAATCCCGAACGGCTATCATTTGTTTTAGGACGACCATTCAACCTATTCAACCTATTGGGCAAGATCGGCCATTCTTTAAAAAATGATAGGCATTTGTGATTAGATATTTTTTTCTTTGACACGTGCATTTGACTCTTAAGTAAATAATGATTCGATAAGACTGACAGTTCTTGAAAGAACAATCATTGGTTAGAGCTGGGTCTTTTATTTTTCACGGCTATCATTTGTTTTAGGACCACCATTCAACCTATTCCACCTATTGGGCAAGATCGGCCATTCTTTAAAAAATGGTAGGCATTTGTGATTAGATATTTTTTTCTTTGACACGTGCATTTGACTCTTAAGTAGCTAATGATTCAATAAGACTGACAGTTCTTGAAAGAACAATCATTGGTTAGAGTTGGGTCTTTTATTTTTCCCCTTTTGATGCACGCATTTTGCTTTTAAGGGGCAATTATTAATGGTAGGACTAATGGTTCTTGAAAAAATAGCAGTTATTCCAAAATTAGATTTTGTTTTAATACGAAAACGTGCATTTGATCACTCGTGTAAGAGTGATAGTTTCCGAAAGAACGATAGTTGTTCTAGAATTAGATTTTTTTTATTTATTTATTTGGAAACATGTGCATGACTTTTAAAGCAAATCATTAATGGGCCCAATTACTAAGGTAAGATTGACAGCTCCTAAAAGAAATGTAGTTATTCTAGAACTAGATTTATTATTTATTTATTCAAAAACACGCATTCCTTCTTAAGTACATATCATTAATGGGGTCATCACTTGGCTAAGATCGACACTTCTTGAAAGACTAGTTTTTGTTGTAGAATTAGGCTTTCTTCATCAAAACATGCTCATTCAACTTTTAAATTTCCAATCATTGAGGAGTAGATCGCACGGTAAGATTGGCAGTTCTTGAAAAAAGTGATAAGTTGTAAATGGGACTGCACTTAGCAAAGAGTTTCCAAAGCCCAGCTGAATGCTTTCGTATATTCCGAGCAATAGAAGCCTTCAAAAAGATCAAAATGGTGATTTAAAAGTGATGGGCCAAGTTCCAAATAGAATCATAGAATCAAAATAAATAACTATCTCATCAGCTTGCACCATTCGGATGTAACCCTTTAGGAGTAATTCATCTAATTGGTTAGATATGAACAAACAGGTAAACCCATGATCAAACCGGACCCAACACGATAACGTCAGTTCATTGAATTATTGTTTTGGTTTAGGGTCAAGAAGATTTTCTTACCTGCATCCGGATGGAGATGATGCGAGAACTTGGGAGCTGGACAAGTTAATTGCCCAACCCCAAGCCCCAAGCCCCAAGCCCCAAGCCCATATTCTATGAAAGTGAGAATTTGGGCTGCTTTTACAGTTAAATCCGATTCATTTATGTTTAATTTACGCATTGCCTCTGTCCTTCAAGCCTGTAAGCTTAATCTAACGGATAACTCTAAACCGTCGTGTCTAATTTATCACTAATATAAAAATAAAACTAAAAACCAATCAAGCACAAAGCAGGAATATATACAACAGAAATAATGCGTCCTCCCATGCCTTAATATAGTTGGGATAAACATCTGTTGATGGATAAAATCATTCAAATTCATAAAGATTGCAATTCGTTCCATTTCAATGTTTATGGAGTAGGCTTTACATTTTCTCGTTGTTTCCCATTTGATAATGGAGATTCAAAGCCGTAAATTGATATCTTGCTTCTTAGATGGTTACATGGGCTAGAGTAACAGAACAGAACCCGCCCCATAGGCCCAATTTGTTGATTTGGATGGGTTTCGGCCTTTTACAAGGGAAGTAAAAGGAACTCGGGTGGAAACGAGTTAATCTTGTTCATAAGTCAGTCGAGCTCGGCTTACGAGTTACTGGAGCTTGGCTTTTGTCGAGGCGAACTAGATTCAAACAATGGAGGAACGGCTGACGGTTCGAACTTAGTTTCCTTACGATTCGCAGAAAATCTTTTCTGGAAAAACATTTTTCATTTTCCGGCATTTGTTTCGCTTAGAAAATAAGTCAACGGAAAACGTTTTCTTGGTCACAAAAACTATGCATAGTTTTAGCATAATGATTTCTTCTTCCAAAATATGATTGAGAATCGATGCTTCAAATTGAAACTCTACGTTTGAACACAGGAACTCTAATAACTCTAATTCCCAAGTCTCCAATGCTTGGGCTGGGTCCATCAAGGCCGGGACCGAGTGTTTGACGCACGAGCACAAGTCCATCAAGATTGGACCTTAGTCCATTGAGGTAGGTCTCGGGACCTCAATTCCTAGGCTTGACCCAAACCACTAGTGCCCATACCCTATGCCTATGTCCCCGGGTCCATCGAGTCAACCTTAGGCCTCAAATCATCTCTAGTCCCCATACACTTAGGCTTGGGTCCACAAAAGTGAGTTGCGTGAGTTGTTAGCACTTGAGCTCAAGTCATTGATTAATGAAACGTTAATTTTTAAAATATATATATATTAAAAAAAATTTTCAATTATTTTATTAACAAAATTTATATTATTAATATATATTTTTTATTTTTTAAACTCAAAATTTTAATTATTTTTATTTAAAAAAAACTAACTTTTATTTTTTTTCATTTCTTTATTTTTCTTTTTCTTTTTGCTTCTTCCTCAACCAATTGTGGACCCAAAGCAACAACTGGTGACCAACCCCAAGCGAGGGACAAGCTTGCCGATTAGGCAAGGCTTGAGCCTTGCCAATCAAGCAAGGCTCCAACTAGTTAACCTCCGGCAAGCTCAAGCTTACCTGAGGCTAGTCACCAGCCATGGCCGTGGTTGGCAATTGGCCAAAGAAGAAGAAAAAAAAAGATAAAAGATAAAATAAAATAAAATAATTAAAAATTTGATTTTCTACAAAAAAATAAAAATAAATAATATTAAAAGGAGTGCACAAAGGAAAATCTCATTTTTGTGTTTCAGTCAAGCACTGAAAAATATTATCATTTTCTAGGAAAATGGCTTTTTGAAAAGCGTTTTTCAAAATTGTCATATTTTTTGCAAAACAAATGGAGCCTTAGACTCTATTCATTTCATGAAAAATTAATGATTTAGAAAACATTTCTCTCAAAATAATCGCTTATTACTTAAAATAATTATCCAATAAAAAATTCATTATTGATGACAATTTATGTCTAAAAATTTTTGTAGACAATGAAAAAAAAAATTGTTTGTTCATTTTTGTGAACAATATAAACAATCATTTTTAAGAAAATCATTTTCAAATCATTTATTTTTTGCTGAATAAATAAAATCAAATTATGTTATCCTATCCAATATCTAATGACACGTCTAGGTTGGGATAAACTCGAATATATCAACATAGTGGATAACTTATCCTGGATCTAGGGTGGCATAACAGATTGAATGTAAAAATTACAAACAAAGATTAAACAAAAATTGAGAACAGGAATGAAGGATTGCTTGTTTCTATTCACCCACTCGAAAACATGGCCATAGCTGTAATTAAGCGGCATACTTCACTTTGCAACGAGGGCTTTCCAACTAAAGTCAATGTGCTGCTCCGATCATCCAATTAACTTGTAACTGGTGATAAAAAAAAGTCACGCTCTAGTATTAATTTTAGACCCAATTAAAATTTTAATTTCCAAGTTTTAGGTTAGCTTAAATATGGATTTAAAAGTAATGTCAAGTTGAGGGCTAATGGTCCTCAATTGGCGTAAATTCTCTCAAACCCTTATCTCACACAACGTTAAGATTTTCATTTTAATTTGAACCCTATGAGGATTCTATATGAGGAGTCGCCACAAGCCTATTGGGTAAATTAAGTGTGGTAGGAAGTATACCTCACTTCCTATGACAACCAGAAATCTAGAGTCGGGGGGTTGATTACATTAGTTATCTAACCGGTGCCCTTTTGCTACCTAAACTTGATTATTTGTTAGCTAAGGTATCCACGTCATCTTTTTTATCAAATTATAAATCCTAAGGTTTTTGTCCATTTAGTGTTCATGCAATGTTTTTATATTTATTAAGGTCTAACCTAACCATTCCATTAAAGTAAAGCAAATCACGACATATGAAAGTAACATAAGAATCACAAACAATTAATCAAAGGTAGTAATGAAAGAACGAGTAAAGAGTAAAGTGCGATAAAATAACCCAATACAAGTCGGACAAAGAATATAACATGGCCTTACTATTAAGTCCTATGATAGCAACCCTATGAATTTGACTTAGAGACTATCCTATCTTCAAATGGGTAATATGGGTTATCGAAACTTTCGGAGAGACAAGAAACCCCAAGTTGGCACTTTGTCATCCTAAGTCAGGGTCACAATTCAGCTTTTGGATATTAGATGCTCATTTAGTCCCTTTCAAGTTTCTCCTAGGTTACGCCATTTCCTCGTTACCTACCCAATTATCTGAAGTGAAACCTAAATTTAACTAACTTACTTACTATGATTTTTTATTTCTTGTGAAGTGACATTTCCAAACTACTATCTCTATATTAATCTGATTATATTTCTCAAACTAAATCTAATTTATTCGTTAAGACTAATCGGCTAAACAAATCCTAAGTGATTTTAAACTAAACCAAGAATCCACAATTTAATCCAAAATGAACACACACAAAATTATCAATTGATCAATCAAATAAAGGCACGAGTTACGTTAAAAATCAAAGAATAGAACTTTCCTAACTATATGAATTCCATTGAAACGAAACTAAACTAAGTCTAATAATAAAATCTAACAACCTAATCACGGTCTATTTCTCTAACCAAATTTCATAATTTTTCTATTTTCAGATTTTTTTAATTTTTTTTATTTTCTGCAAAATGGGGACTAGGACTGGGCCCCATTCTCGGGCTAGGTCCACCTACAACATCAGGTGTTGGCTACATAAAGACGGACCATGAACAAGCTTATTAATCAAGCAGTCAAAATTCACAGGCTCAATATTGAATGTAACACGATACTGAATGTAACACGTCAAGCCCATTGCATACTATAAACTCTCTAAACCCGATTTCAACCATAAACCCATTAAAGTTCACTTCAACTAAATCCACAATAAGGCCATATTAAAACCATGTTCAACCACAACTACATTCAAGTCAACACTAAGCCCATTTCCATCTCATTTTCTTATCTTCTATTATTTGTCTTGCATTTCCCCCTATCTCTTTCCTCTGGACGCTTGCAAATTTCATTTTTCTTTTTATCTTCTTCAGAGTTCAACATCCCCCAGAATTTGTAATAGGAAAAGATGCTTACCAATGTAAGAAAACTCACTTCATTTGAGCTATGGAAACTCATGTTTCGATATTAATATACAAATTAAATTACCATGTCTAAGTTGCCTACTTCGAACAGGTTTGAACTTACATGTAAGCATGGAAAACTACCACAAAGGTAGTGGCGGAGTTGTTTATTATTGATCGCAAGAACATGAGTAATAAAAAATGTATTTAAAGAATTGTATTGTTGTTAATTGCGCCAAAGCCCCAAGCGCTGGATTGCGCAGCAAGGCAAGCCCTGCTCAGTTCTTACCTGCCCCTCCTTCCATGGTGGCTAAACCTGCTTATCCAGTTAGACCCATTTATATGCTCAATTTCTAAATTGATAATCAGTAATCTAACACAAACCGATCATACAATTTTAGTACTTAAACCCTATTTTACTGAGTATACATAATAAATAATTAATCGAAATTATCTGGTTGCTTATATACTAAGAATTCGTTAAAAACACATTTTTAAAGACTTACGTTGTGTCAAGCGTTGACCTCTGTAGGAAGAGATTACGTTGTCTTAACCGCTCTTAAGGAGCCACGTAACTCCTGTGCCAGGAAGAAACCAGCTCAGCTAACCGCGCACCATGCATGCATCTGGAGAAAATAAGAGGCGACAACATATGAAAGCAGATTGATTGTGAGGCAAATTACACTGATCGGACGAACGAGTCTCGCTTGACTCGGTCATTGAAAATGCCATGATTGTTGTTGTTTAATTCGTAAATAGCTTTAGCTTCAAAAAAATCGTAAAGAGCTTCATTAATCGAACATTAGCGGATGCGGATTAAGGCTTGACAATAATGAATTACTAGACTAAGGAAGCATTTGTTTCATGGAAAATTCAAGATTTGAAAAAAAATTATTTGAAATAATCGCTTGTATTGCTTACAAAATTAAATAAATGAAAATATTTCATCACCTACAAAAATAGTTAGTTATGAATTTTTGTCGATAATGAATTTTTTTCGTTGACTTTTTTTTTAATCGATACAACCAACCATTTTTCGGAAAAGATTTTTCAAATCTTAAGTTTTTCCTAAAACAAACACACCCAAAATTCGTTCATGGAAAAGCAAGTTCATCTATTCAACGTATGCTTAAAGGATGACCTGATCTTGCTTCAATAAGTGGAGAGAGAAGAAGTAAGCGGATCTAATGCTGCGTCATTTATTCAACGTATCTTAAGTAATTATCTCATATACAGTATCCTCCTGCTTTTTTTTTTTTTTTTTTTATAACAAACGTAAGAAGTGTCCATTTACAAGTTTTTTGTTTTCCAAAGAAAAGAGAAATTAGAATATTGTAACAACATTGCCATGTTTTTTGCTTATTTTGTTCATTCTAACGTTTGTGCCGGAACATGGCGTGGGTTTGTGACTAGTTTCATATGATTGAAAACTATATTCAGGGATGTAAGTCTTCATCAATCGATCTTCTCATGTTACAAACCTTTAAAAGATCAGGAAAGAAAATATTAACGAGTGTGATTTTGCATCACTTTCCCTCAAAACTTCAAAGAATATGAATTGCAAGATCAAACTAGATCTGGGAAATGACGTTGTCGCATGTAAAGAACATTCTAAAAAATAATTCCCTTAGTAGAAGCTAGGGCTAACGCATATACTTACCAAGACATTGTTTATGTTTTTTCTTTTTTCTTTTTTTGCTTTGTTTCGTCTCTTTATGATTTTTCTCCTTTAAGGCATGTCGTAAAGAGTAATTAAGATGCTCATATATCCACCAAAAGATTGTCAGTTTCTGGAAAATAGTGAAGAAAGTTAATAGATGTCTATGAAAAGTTTTTAGCGGTTCTACACTTAACAAAAGTCAAATTTTGAACATTTGAAGAAATAAAGAGTGGAAAATAAAAGTTACACCTGATACGTAGCTGACCAAGGCTCAGATTCTCATCATCTCTTATTTTTCAATCTAGATAATCAGGCACAGAGAGAGAGAGAGAGAGAGAGAGAGAGAGAGAGAGAGAGAGAGAGAGAGAGAGAGAGAGAGAGAGAGAGAGAGAGAGAGAATAAAGGAAATATTCACGTAATTATTTATCAAGGAAATGTTTGTACAAGACATCAACTGAGACTCGAGAACGCCCATGAACCAGAGCAAGAAGAATACACAACACACGTAAATCACTAAGAGCAGCAAGGCGTGCCCTCAAATATCATCGAGTACTTCTCAGTTTTGATCCCCCACGCTGATCAACTTGGCATCCCGCAGCTTAGCCTCCTTCCTTATTTTGCCGACCACCGTGGCCGCGTCGATCGTCTTGGCAATCACCTCCAACATAGTTCCACGCTCCCCAACATAGCGCGTGGATATCACATCTGTTTCAATGACGAATACGTACACAAAAGAGGATGATGAGAAGGCTAGGGTTTTCTTAATACACTAAAGGCGAAGGATATCGATAGTTAATGCTCGAAATCATTCCGATGAAATTTGTGTATGTGGAGGATCGGGAGATGAGGGTCGAAACGTGTTCTAGGAATCATTACCAGTTGCTGCGCTAGTTGCGATCGTACGTGCCTTGGCCTTGCGTGTGTTGTCCTCCGTCATGAGATCAATCACTACCTTCCTCTGGATATGAAGGACAAAACGGCAGAGAGATATCAGCCCGCGAAGAATTGAAGTTTCTAAAGAAGAGG
Source organism: Eucalyptus sideroxylon x Eucalyptus melliodora (assembly GCA_016097485.1). Lineage (NCBI taxonomy): Eukaryota > Viridiplantae > Streptophyta > Magnoliopsida > Myrtales > Myrtaceae > Eucalyptus > Eucalyptus sideroxylon x Eucalyptus melliodora. Next base: position 72,751,674 of record CM027828.1, on the reverse strand, counting down.
GCGAAGAAGCGACGACCATCGATGCAGGAACCTTAATTAGGCGATGGGCCTAAGTTGGCCCGTCCGCCCATGTTGGGCCTGAAAGAGAGAGGGAGGAACACACCTCTTGGCATTTTCAATGTACGTTCATCACTCCTCTCTCCCTCCAAGAGAAAAACGAGCGCAAACGACGACACCATCTTCCCTTTAAGGCCAATCGACGTCATCGGATCGAACATGATCGGTTTTTTCTTCCTCTTATCGGCATTGGTGTTTAATTTGTGGCTAACAATGTATGCTCGATTTCGTGGTGTGCTTTACGATCGGTGATACATGTATTTCCCGGGCTTTGACTTCCGCATTAGTTTTAGGGGTTCGATTTAGTGTCGAATTTGGTTTTTCGAGGATCCGTCAATCCTAACATTGGTATTAGAGCCCTAGTTCATGTTTTCCCGACCATTTTTCCGAGTTTTCGTAAGTCGAAATCGATTTCTGAAGGCATAGGGTGAAAGGGCTCGTCGAGACGAGTCCGGCGACATGTGCGCCATTGGGCAACGCCGCACATGCCCACACGTGCAGCCAGAAGCCGCTGCGCGTGGGCGCCATGCGCCGATTGGCGAACCGGCACGTGCGCAATGCCAGTGGCGAACTGGCACGCGCCGGTCAGCAAACCGACACGTGCTGACGTCACCTAACGATCGGTAACCGCTGGGATGACGTCATCGATGACATTATCATCGACGACGGTTGGCTGGGCGGTCACCAGCCGGCGACCCGAATGGCGACCCGACCCGCGGACGCCTGGCACGCGCACGGCACGTGCTGGATGATGTCTGCGTGACGTCAGCCCGCGCATGCGCGTGGCATGTGTCAGTCGGTTCGTCCGACTCGGCTCGACCGGTTCGACCGGCCTAACCGGTCCGACCGGTCTGACAACCCGACGACCTAATCGTTGACCTGTTGACCTGTTGACCGTTGATCGACGACCGTTGACCGTTGACCATTGACCCAAAAAAAAAGGAAAAGAATATGTTTCTTTTTCAATTAAGTCTATGTGGATTATATGTAATCCCTTATTTGTTCTACATTTGTTGCAGGAACAGTTCTGCATTTGTTGTAGGAACTATGCCTCCCCTAAGGTTGCGCACACCTATTCGCGCAGTTACCGATGAACAAAAGGAAATACTTTCTAAGTTGATAGCTAAGCTTACTGATCATCAATGGGAGAGTGGTGACTTAATTGATCACGTCATTGAAGTCAACAGGAAAATTCAAAAGGTCATATGGAATGGTCGTCCTATGCCACAGTCAAAGATGGTGCGATTTTTCATAAACACTCTTCCACCTGAATGGCAAGAAGTGTTGAATCGTATATGGGATGTCAACGAAGCTGCTTCCTATAAGAAAATTGTGATGGATTTTGTAAATGAATATTACTGGATTGTTACAAGGGAAAATATCAAGAAATTGAACAAAAGAGGATCTTTCCCAGTTCGTGTGCTGACTTGGTGTTAGATGTATTGGCTGATCTTTGTTGAGTGTGCTTTGTGGACATCTTATGTAATGTTTACTACCTGATTGTTGTTGATGTAGCAACTGATATGTTATTTGTATTATATGAGAGCATTATTATTGTATGTCAAATATTATTTGCTTTCTCGTTATTATTGGTTCTTGTGGGTAGTTTTAGAAGTTTTTGTAGCTTCATAGAATTGATTTTGCATATGACAATCATATTAATGATAGTTTTAAGTTAGGATTTTTGGAGGATGATTGGAAACATAGTGACATTTTGATTCTAAAACCTTACTTGAAATTGTTCATTAATATGATGGGTCTGTGCAAAAGGGATGCATAAATGATAGACATTAATAATTCGTGCATATATATTTGATGTGTTCAGATCAATGGCTTTAGCCACAAAGAGCATAGTTACCGAGCTGAACAAAGGTGAAAAGCTCAATGGTGACAGCTATGAAATTTGGCACATGAAAATCCAGTATGTGCTGGAAGAGCAAGAGGCACTTTGGAAGCTCTTAACCTTGTAACTCCAGTTCCTTCGGAAATGGTAAGATCTTTGGCGCAAGAAGAAGGGGTTGACCATGGTTGAACCTAAAGAAGGAAACACTACACAGCACAAGAGAGATAAGGAAGCTTTTGCTGCATGGAAAATAAAGAACTCTCTTGCTTGCATCACGTTGCTAAGCAGTATGGAAAATGACGTCATGTGAGAGTTTAGGCGTTTTGACAATGCCAGAGAAATGTGGGAAGCATTGGTGGCAAGATTTGGTCATACTTCGGTGACCAGACTGGGTAGCTCACTATCAGGTTTGACTTTTATAAGAAGCCTCATGGTCAAACCATGAAGCAACATCTTAGAAAGATGTCAAACATGATAAATGAGCTGAAAGATGCTGGCCATGTCCTGACAGATGAGCAGCAAGTGCAAGCAGTGATTCGTTCCTTGCCTCAAAGTTGGGAACATATGAAGGTGCACCTGACTCATAATAAAAATATCAAAACCTTCGAGGATGCAATGCGTTATCTTAAGTTGGAAGAGGACCGCATTTTGGCGGCTAAGTCGGACGCTGAACTCTATCATGCTAGTTCTAGCTCAAATGGAGCTTCGAGCTCTAAGCGCAAGCGCCCTAACTGGTTTGATAAAGGGAAAGGCAAGGAAGCAGGTCCTTCAGGGAAGAAACCCAATTTTAACTAACATGAAAGAGGAAAGCGTTCTCGCATGAAAAAGCTTGCAAGGGTGAAATGCTACAACTATGACAAGAATGGTCACTATGCTCGCGACTGTCGTGAGCCAAAGAAGGTATGCACCCCTTGTACTTTTCAGAACTTTGCTTTTGTGTCGAGTTCTGTGTTCTTAACTGAGTCTTATCCTTTATGGACTGTGGATTCAGGAGCGACAGACCATGTAGCGAAGGATAGAGGATCCTTCGTGGAATTCCGACAGTACCAACTGAAACTAAGTGGATCTATGTGGGAAACAACTCCGGAACTGAAGTGAAAGGAATTGGCACATGCCAACTGAATATGTGTGGTGGACGCACTTTGTTCCTACATGATGTGTTGTATGCTCCAGAGATTCGTCGGAATTTAGTGTCTGTTTTAGTGTTGGTTAAATTAGGTTTTAATATGAACTTCTATAATAGAAGTGTGGATTTGTTTTTAGATATAAATTATTAAGGTTGTGGTTATTTCTTGGATGATTTCATTGTATTAAATATTGACTATGTTAATGCAAATGTTTGTTATTCCCTTCTCACGTCTCCTAATACATATGATAATGATGTGAATGTGTGGCATGCTAGACTTGGTCACATTGGCCAACAACGTATGAATAGATTAGCCAAAAAGAGCTTGTTGGGCAATATTGAAAAAGTCGATTTGCCCATATGTAAGCATTGCCTGGAAGGGAAAACGACAAGGAAACCATTTAGAAAAGGTAAAAGAGCTGAATTTTCTCTGCATTTAATCTATTCTGATGTCTGTGGTCCAATGAATGTGAGAGGAAGGCATTGGGCTGTTTATTTCATCACTTTTATAGATGATTATACTCGATTCGATATGTCTATTTGATTTCTCATAAATCTGAAGCAATAAGTTGTTTCAAAAGGTTTATGAACCTGGTAGAAAATCAATTAGACAAGAAAATAAAAGCATTGAGATCCGATCGAGGTCGAGAATATTTATCTGATGAGTTCAGAAAATTGTGTGATGAAAAAGGAATAGAAAGACAGTTGTCTATTTCATATACTCCTCAACAAAATGGTGTTGCGGAGAGAAGAAACAAAACCCTACTAGAAATGGTTAGGTCCATGATGGCACATGCTAACTTACCTATCACTTTTTGGAGTGATGCGTTCTTAACTGCTGCCTATATATTTAACCGGGTGCCTTCCAAATCAGTTACTTCCACTCCATATGAGTTATGGACAGGTAGAAAACCAGACTTAAGTTTTCTTAAGCCATGGGGTTGTGCTGCCTATACACATGAGTACTCTCACAAGTTTGGGAAATTTGGTCCCAGAGGAAAGAAGAGTATTTTCATAAGATACTCGGAACACTTGAAAGGGTATGTGTTCATAGGTGAGCAGGAAAGTGGGAGTATAACTGAATTTGAATCACGGGATGTCACATTCTTAGAGGATGAATTTCCTAAGAAGGGTGAAATAATGGAAGATCACTCCCTATTTGAAACCTTAGATCAAGATAATGATATTAGTGGAGTTCATCCAAGTGGAAGTGATATGAGAAGTGATGAATTGAATTCAACTCATTCTCAATTGCAACCATATGATGAGACGACATCATAATTATCTCATCCAAGTGGGACCATAATGGGGAATGATGTGCAAATTGTACAATTTCCCATACGGCGAACAAGTCGCCAAAGTATTCCCCGTCGACGTTTTGACATTGAAGGGGAAACTTTTATGGTTGCTCAACAAGATGAGAATAAGCCAAGAAATATTAAGGAGGCTCTAAATTGCCCTAGTAAGGAAAAATGGATTCATGCAATGGAAGAGGAAATGGAGTCAATGAAATCAAACCAAGTCTGGGAACTGGTTGATCTTCCAAAAGGACGCAGAGCTATTGGGAACAAGTGGGTTCTCAAAATAAAGCGAAATGCTGATGGCTCGATAAAAAGGTATAAGGCTCGCCTTGTGGCGAATGGGTATAATCAACATGAAGGAATTGATTATGAAGATACGTTTTCTTCTGTAGTGAGATTTACCTCAATTCACATTATTCTGGCAATAGTAGCTAGTATGGATCTTGAGTTACATCAAATGGATGTAAAGACTGCTTTCCTCAATGGAGAATTAGAGGAAGAAATATATATAGAACAACTTGCTGGTTTCATAGTGAAAGGCCAAGAAGAAAAGGTATGTTGACTTTTGAGGTCAATATATGGCCTTAAGTAGTCATCAAGACAATGGTATATACGTTTTCATAATGCCATAATGGCATATGATTTTACAATGATTGATGAGGATCATTGTGTATATATCAAAAGATCCAAAGATCAATTTGTGATCATATCATTATATGTTGATGATATACTAATTGCCGGAAGTAATATGGAGTTTGTTAATACTGTCAAGAGTTGGTTATCTTCCAACTTTGAGATGAAAGACATGGATGATGTTGAATACATTCTTAGAGTTAAGATTTCAAGATTGTAAACCCATAGACAATCCTATTGCAAAAGGTGAAGGATTGAGCCATAGACTGTGTCCAAGGACTCCACAAGAGAAGGAACAAATGAAATATGTTCCTTATGCTAGTGCTGTTGGAAGCTTGATGTACGCTATGCTATGTACAAGACATGACATATGTTTTGCAGTTGGATTGGTGAGTAGATACCAATCAAATCCAGGTCAAGCACATTGGAAGGCCGTTAAAAGAATACTAAGGTATCTAAAGAGAACTGCTGATTATACGCTGAGTTATTAAGGAAAAGATCTACGACTCAAAGGCTATTCTGATGCTGATTGGGGAGGAGATTTAGATGAAAGAAAATCTACCTCTGGGTTTGTTTTCTTACCGAATAATGGCACCATATGTTGGAGCAATAAGAAACAAAAGTGTATAGCCTTGTCCACGATAGAAAATGAGTTCGTGGCATTATCAGCAGCAATATAAGAAGATGTTTGGCTTAAGAGATTTTTGGATCATTTAAGTGTTATTGGAAGTGCTACAGATTCATTATTGGTTAACTGTGATAGCCAAGCAGCAAAAGCGTACACCAAAGATCCAAACTATCATAGCAAGACCAAACATATAGATACTAAGTATACCTTTTGTCAAGTATATGATTGTACGAAAAGATGTGAACTTAGAGTACATATTACGTATAGAATGGTAGCAGATCCTATGACAATGCCAATACCTAGAGATGTGTTTTGTGGCCATATGAAATCTCTAGGATTGCGTAGAGGATGATGTACTGAATATTGTAATTTCCCTAAGTGTTCACATTTGATGAATTCGTGTTTTCATCATTAATGCCTATGAATCTTTGTTTGATATTTATGCATTTTAATGCTCAGTGCATTACTTTAAGTTGAGAAAGTATGTCGACAGATTTAAGATTAGCCCACTCACACGGTGTCACGCCCGAACCCCGAGTGCGTGCACATCCCACTGCGGTCGATCAAATATGCGACATCCCAAGATACGTCGCCGACCCATTCATTTATTATTGCACAAGCGGAACGTATTATAAAACCCCTGACAATGAAATACAGGATAGAAAAGTAGGAAGAAAAACCACAACATAACACTTTCATAATTTGACAGAATTACAAACAGAAGCCTACAGCCAAAAGTTTACAAAAGACCGGCTCTTAAAAAGGAACTGTCCTACGACCTACAAGTCGGACACATTCTCCAATCCTTATGACTTCACCTCTGCAATTCCTCAAAGCCAACCAAAGCTATCTGGTCGCTCCGCCCACCAGGGACCTGAAATTTTAATCCCACAACCGGGATGAGACGATGTCTCAGCAAGTTCAACCCCCTAAACCCCTATTAGAAAGAAAATACGCCCCGGGTGGCCTAGCCACATCACACAGAAGACTTACCTCGTCTCAGTTCCTTTCTGCAGGTTAGCACAATTCAAATCACTCAATCACATGTAGTAATAATAATTCAAACAATTGGAACGTCATCACTTTCATATAAATCACAATCGCACTTAGCACGCATTTCCAATTATTATTCACTACCATGAATGGGCCTAGACTTAGAACCAGGGAAGGAGAGTAAATTTCCTGCAGGTATGCATCCCACATTGGGCGAACAACTCCCGTTCAAGCCCTTTAGGGACAGCCTCTTAGCAGAAAACCACTCAGCCCTTTAGTTCAGAGCCTAGAAACACTCAGAGGATGCCAGGATGGAGACGTTTCTAATATATCCAAGCTGCATTTCTCGAAGGATCCTACCAGGCTAGAGAAGAAGAGGAATTTAGAAAGCCATAGAGAGTGTTTCACAAAGCACACACTTTACTTCAAGGGACTCTGCCCAACACAATACACCCTCATGGCCTTATATAGGCAAAATGAGGTAACAAGGCAACAAACAAGGACCAAGCTTATGGGTCCGGGTACAGACAGGGGCTCCGGAAAATTCCGAGAGGGAATTATTCGCACACTATGAACGATGAATCGTATGCGTGACGATACTTTCCCTAGCCTAGTGCTACGGTAAAAGTGAACGGTGACTGCACTACGGTGAAATTGTACGGACTCAACGGTCTCGTCCGTTGCGGGCATTGTAGCTACAGACTGAGTCTGAGTCATCCGAACTGCCTTCTAGGAGATGAGCTTCGTACTTTTGCTGAAGGGCTTCAAGATCTTGAGGTGAAAGGATCTGGTTTAGCCTTCCTGATGAGGATGCTTCATGAGCCCAATGGGATGCTTCTTCTGCTGCCCAGTCTGTGTTTTCGTCAGTAGTGTTGTCAGGAAAGCTTGGTTGAGGCCAGTTGGAGGGCTGTGTATAGTAGGATGTGTCCATATGTTGGGATGAAGACGAAGGTCCCTGTTCGTAGGGATTCTGGGACAAAGGACCTCCAAAGCGTGCATAGGGGTCTTGAGTGGACTAGACAATGTCATCTTCACTTGTCATTTCATGCTCTTGGGACGATGCAGCTTGCCTGTACTGTCTGAGTGCTTCCTTAGCTTCTGGTGCTAGGTCATAATGATTCCACGTAGTGGGTACATTATTCCAGACATCTTCGGGAATGGTCTTGTTTTCCTGGCATAGGATTCTTTGGAGTTCTCGGTATTCATTTTCACAAAATCTAACGGATCTTGGATAAGATTTGTGAATCCGGGCTTCTCGATTGTTTAAGTGAGGTTTATAGGGTGTGGTTCCTATTTCAAGTGGTGCATCAATAATACATCCATTATTTCTAGAAAAATTCCATGGACGTCTGAAAAGCAGGATGGTGTGAACCTCAGGATTTGGTGTCATGGTTCTTAGTTCTCTTTCCAAGTCTTGTCGCCAACATGTAGGATGATAGAACCAATTTAGAAAATCTAAAAGATTTCTATCACATTCTTTTTCAATGTTTCTTCCAAGCATGAATATCCTTGTGAGATTAGCAATGAATCTTCTGGTAGGAATTTCAATGGCTATTAAGTACTTATTGGTTAAGTACCATAACAGCGTTTTGAGCTGATCAGGGAAATCATCTTCCTTTCAGATAAGAGGATGAATGAAAGGATAATTCAAATTTAACCCAAAAGGATAAAGAATCGAACCTCCATTGAATCTGAATAGGTCTGTGTGAGATTGCCACATGAGATTTTCCAAGTTCTCAGTAAGACTGTCGTTATGGATTTGCTGAATAATTTCTTCAGGATATTTCCAGCTTGGCAAATCTTTGATCTTCTCAATCTTGTACTTGACGCCATGATTGAGCATATGGAACGCAGGTCTCTTGATATACATGTTGATCTCGGCTGGTGCTTTAGGTCTTGACAAAAAGTCAGCAAGCACATTCTTTTTTCCAGGAATATGCTTGGTTTCAAAAGAGTATTTCGAAAACCATTCAGCCCATCGAAGCAGTTGGGGGTTTGGAATCTGCTTTTGTTTGAACTTGGTCATCTGAGGAAAAGATGTCATGTCTAATTCTACCAAGAAGTGATGGCTGATGAGATGAAATTCAAACTTCTTGATTCCATTTTTAACTGCCAGGATTTCTTTAAAAGTGGAATGGTAATGCATTTCGGATTGAGAAAACTTTCCACTTTTGTAGGCACGGAGATGTTTCTTACCATCAATCTCTTCGAATAGAACGGCTGCCCAGTATTCATCACTGGCGTCAGTTTGAAGAATTCTTTTACCCGTTGATGGTATTTGCAGTGGTGGGAGATTCTGCATAATCTCCTTAAGCTCAGCAACTGCTTTGGTCTGAGTTTTTCCCCAAGGTGGGGAGTTCTTCTTTAGCATGGATTGCAAAGGACTCAAAAGCTTTGCAATATTGGGGACAAAATCTCTGAGATAGTTGATCATCCCCAAAAATTGCTGAACTTGTTTTGTTGTGAAGTTATCTTCAGGAAACTTCAATAGCTCTTGAGCAATATGTGGCCCTGGATAATATGTACCCTTGTTGAGGTGCATACCAAGAAATTCAATTTCTGTCTGGGCGATATTCATTTTTCTTTGAGAGAGCATAATGCCATGCTTTCTCACTATTTCTGCGAACTGCTCAAGGAGTTGACAGTGTGACTTTTCATCGGAATTTGTAGAGTAGAATGTCGTCGATATATACAGCTGCACTTGACAATATTGGTTGGAAAATACGACACATGGCCTTTTGGAAAAGGGATGGTGCTACCTTTAATCCAAAAGGAAGAACTTTCCACTGGAAGTGCTGGTTCGGGATACAGAATCCTGTCTTGGATCTGTCTTCAGGATGAATACCCAATTGCCAAAATCCGGCTTTAAGGTCGAATTTGGAATAAATGTGGGCTTTGGTTAAACTAGCAAAGAGAGAATCTCTGGATGGTAAAGGGAATTTGTCATCTTGGAGAAAGAGGTTGAGATATCGAGCCATGGTTTCGCTTTTGATTTTATCCATTCCATGCGCTTGATAGGTGAATCCAGTGCTGAGAAGATCTCTTCACACCATGACAGAACTAGAAATTCTCGAAGCACCCATTTCTCTTGCCCCTTCTTCTTCTTCATCCTCAGCCCTGTCAGAATTCCGTGTTTCCAATGCCTCTAAGATAGACTATCTTTATGAAGTCTCTCTTAGTGATGAAACTAAGATCTCCGAGACTCAACTCCTCTTATGAACCCCTATTCTGCTTTTGCTAAACCCACCTCATCATTCTCACCTATCCGCTCCATTCGTCAACTTATTCACCAAACCCCAAAGCAAGTAAAGGAGTACGTCCAGTCCTCCAAGTTTGACCAGCATCCAATTCCTGCTACTGAAAAGGAGTATTTTGTTACTCTCCAGATCCCCCCAGAATTTCCCAAACAATGGATACAGCAGGGATATTCTCATGTCCACTATGGAGCTGTTCGTCTTGCTCTCACCTTCCATGGTCGCAAAGGTTTGCCAGTAGTGGCAAGAATTGCTTTGTTAGACACCAGGTTTTTACAATACCAGCATGCTTGCATCGGTACTGTTCAAACCACTTTGAATGCTGGAACAGTCTTTGTGACTCTGTATCCAAACTTCAACATCGCTTTATCAGACCCCAACTACTTTCTTTTCTGAAAGTTCAAGTTCAGCTCACTGGAGCCCCTCAGACTGCTGAATCTGTAGCTGCAACTTTACATTACCAGATGGTTTACCGAGTACAGAATCATGCCCTCGATCTCAACTTCAACAATGGGAATGAAGATGCGTTGTTCATCTCCATGCAGAATGACCAGGCGTCATGCATCCATGTTCCCAGACAAATCCCAAAGGATACTTTGGCCAAGCTCCTTCCGGAGACTTGGATCACCAACTACGAAAAACTGCATCAACATAACAAACCTTTCCAGTCCACGGACTCTGAATTTGTACGCAAAAAAGATGGAACTGTTTCCATCAAATTTGGCAAAGAAAAGGAAGAAGCTCCTTCTATCTTTCAAACCATCTTCACGATTGAGCCATGTGTTCCAGAATCCATTTCTGAACCAGACCCCAAAAGGCATATTCGACACTTCAATAGTGATGGGCATCCTGTCCATTACTATAAAGACAAATATGGTCATTGTTTTTGGGATCCTTTTTGCCAGTGTTCCTACTGTACAAATTCTCCAGACGAGGTAGATCCTCTTGCAAGATCTCCTCCTCGACGGAAAAAGTCCAAGGATAAGATCTATCAACGGTACTTAGACGGAGATTCCTCCGTAGATACTCTTGGTGAGTGTAATAAATACCAGTTCATGGTGTCTTATGCACCACCTCCACCACCAGAGTCCAGTACCACATCTCAAGCCTTTCCAGATCCACCAAAATCACCTCCATCCTCTCCGCCTCAGAAAAAGCAAGCCCTCTCTCCATTCTATAAGCCGATCCTCAAATGGGCTAAGAAACATTCTTACCCGCTTGAAATCCCAGCAGAAGCGCCATCCACTTCTTCTATTGCCATGTTCCAGGATACTGACTTTCCCCCTCTTGTCAAGGAAAGTTCTAAACTCTCATTTCCTGCTACAGAAGAGTTTATTGATCCGCATGGTAGATACCGTCATCTTCCTAAAATTCCTACTTCCACAGATGTGGATGAACAGGGAAGACAGAAGAAAACCACTGCTGCTGAAGCCGTTCTAAACTGGCAATCAGAGACTCTGTTAGCACAAAACAATGCCTTCAAGGCCATTGATTCCAAGATCGGAAATGTGCAACAAGATCTCCGAAGATATGATGAAAGTACCAAGAAGATACTTTCTAAGTTCCAGAAAAGGCTTCACGCCCTGGAATCAGGACAACATCTTGGGTACCACTTCCTTGAAAGTCCAAAGCCAGAAATAGATAAACTCAAGAAGCAGATCCAACTTCTTGAAGAAGGAAGGTTCAGACCTTTCGATCCACTCGCACCCTCTGTTCGAACCGGGTATGTACCCCCAGCACCACAAACATCTGTTTTTGCCAATATCCCAGAAGATACTTCCAGAAGAGAATCGGATATACGAGATCGTCTCAAAGCCTTGAAAAAAGAAAAAGGCAAGGAGAAAACACCTCCTACAGAATCAAGCTCAATTGTTATAAGAGAAAAACCAGACCAGATGATGTTATCAAATCCATTAGAATCCTTTTTGAAGGATTTGGGTAAGCAAGAAATTGATCTTAGCACCCAACAGCCTGAGCCTGATCCTGTTGTTCCAGAAAAGCCGATTCTGCTTGCTGAACAAACCTCCTCTACCACATCAGACTCAGCATCCCTTTCCTCTTTCTCATCCTTCTCAGACCATACAGTTGATTCTACTCCTATTGTTCCACCAACTTCACAAATATTCATGGCTGACACTCCTCCAGACTATGATTATGAGATGGAATCAAACTATGCTGATCCAGAATTTGGACAGACAAGTAATCCCGCCAGAAACAATTCTGCTAGGCATGTGTCCATGGCATCAAAACAATTCTTCTCCATTGACGATATTCCTTATCCAAAATGGCCAGAAAGACTGGAAGAATTCCATACTTGGTTGTGCACACAGTCCATCACCAACCATGATATGAATGATGTCCTTTATAATTTTGTTACAAGGTTCACAGGGAGCCTTAAATTTTGGTGGCAAGGACTCACAGAACAAGATCAGCTTACGTTTCTGTTGTCACCCAATTTCAGCCATGCCCTTACTTACCTATATCATACTTTTGTGGGAGCCCCCGGAGATCTCAAAGAACTAAAAAGAAGAGAATTCTTCGAAAGAAGATGCTGCTCCCTCCAGAAGAAGCATCTTGATAAGCATTATCGACTAATGCTTCAGCTCTTTTACCAAATTGGCGCAGATCCAAATCTAAAGCATGTCTTTCTCACTTCTATCCCTACAGAGCTAACACAGATGGTTGAAAGATCTTTCTTTGGAAAGCAAAGAAGGATACAAGACATTCCCTTGGGAGAAATCCAACAAGAAATCCATCTTTGTCTTGAAGATTTATGCTTGAAGCGCCAAATGGTCCGAACATACATCACAGATGACAAACGTCTTGAAGCAGCTTGTTCTCATCAGAAGCTAAAAATCAAATGCTCCAGACAAGACTGTGATGGTACTTGTGGCCAGTATTCTCAAAAGAAAAAGCACTACAAGAAGTATTCCATAAAGAAATCCAGACATGGCTCCAAGCATTTCCGGAAAAAGAAGAAATGGCGATACCTACGTAAAAGGAAGGATCGCACAGGCCATAAGAAGTCAAGCCGTGTCTACATTTGCAACAAGAAATGACATTTTGCCAAAAATTGTCCTCAGGCGAAAAAAGGTCAGAATCATCTCATAGAAAATGAAACAAGCTTTTTCCTTGAAAATGATGATATTGAATCATTATTCTCTGCTGATGATGAACCAACTGAACAAACTCTTTGTGTCATTCCTTTTTACCAAACTTCCAGTGAAACTGAGTCTGACTCAGAATCTGAAGATATTTTTCACATATCTCCCACATCTTCAGAGCTAAATCCTGACATATTCTCAAGTCAAACTCACTGTCCTCATTTTCCTGTCAAAATCCTCACCTCGAAATTTGCCAAACCCATCAATGTCATTGCTCTTATTGACACAGGAGCAAGTTGTTCCATTCTAGATACAAAAGTTCTACCTGAAGAATTCTGGACTCCTTACATCCGATACTTCAATTCTGCTTCAGGAGATACTTTCTCCACAAATGTCAGAACCACACCAGTCACTGTCCAGTTTTTTCCTCAATGTTCCATAATGACAAAGATTTTCGGATCAAGCCTTCCCAATAAAGATTTGATAATTGGGTGGGATATCATGACTCAAATATCTCAACTCCGAATCATTCCTGGAAAAGGTCTTAGATTCAAAGACCAATTCTCTGAGTTTGTTAACATCCAGAGACTCTTTTCCATTGAGATGAGTTTACTAGATCCAATCATGCAAAAGTTGCTTGAATCCTGTTCAGAATCCCATTCAGAATTTGCCCAGAAATGTTCTCATCCTTTATGGGAAAATCCTGAGTTCTTTATTCGTCTTCCCTTCAAAAAGAACGAGGACATAAATCCGACCAAGGCAGCCATATGGGAATGAACCCAGAACACTTGGCTCTAGCCCAAAGGGAATGCTCAGAATTATTACAGCAAGGCCTTATTGAAATTTCAAATTCTCAATGGGCTTGTGAAGCTTTTTATGTCAATAAACCTGCTGAGCAAAGCAGAGGAAAAATGAGATTGGTAATCAATTATCAACCTCTCAACCTCTTTCTCCAAGATGATAAATTCCCTTTGCCATCCAGAGATTCTCTCTTTGCTGGTTTAACCAAAGCCCACATTTATTCCAAATTCGACCTCAAAGCCGGATTTTGGCAATTGGGTATTCATCCTGAAGACAGATCCAAGACAGGATTCTGTATCCCAAACCAGCATTTCCAGTGGAAAGTTCTTCCTTTTGGATTAAAGGTAGCACCATCCCTTTTCCAAAAGGCCATGTGTCGTATTTTCCAACCAATATTGTCAAGTGCAGCTGTATATATCGATGACATTCTACTCTACAGTCCTGATGAAAAGTCACACTGTCAACTCCTTGAGCAGTTCGCAGAAATAGTGAGAAAGCATGGTATTATGCTCTCTCAAAGAAAAATGAATATCGCCCAGACAGAAATTGAATTTCTTGGTATGCACCTCAACAAGGGTACATACTATCCAGGGCCACATATTGCTCAAGAGCTATTGAAGTTTCCTGAAGATAACTTCACAACAAAACAAGTTCAGCAATTTCTGGGGATAATCAACTATCTCAGAGATTTTGTCCCCAATATTGCAAAGCTTTTGAGTCCTTTGCAAGCCATGCTAAAGAAGAACTCCCCACCTTGGGGAAAAACTCAGACCAAAGCAGTTGCTGAGCTTAAGGAGATTATGCAGAATCTCCCACCACTACAAATACCATCAACAGGTAAAAGAATTCTTCAAACTGACGCCAGTGATGAATACTGGGCAGCCGTTCTATTCGAAGAGATTGATGGTAAGAAACATCTATGTGCCTACAAAAGTGGAAAGTTTTCTCAATCCAAAATGCATTACCATTCCACTTTTAAAGAAATCCTAGCAGTTAAAAATGGAATCAAGAAGTTTGAATTTCATCTCATCGGCCATCACTTCCTGGTAGAATTAGACATGGCATCTTTTCCTCAGATGACCAAGTTCAAACAAAAGCAGATTCCAAACCCCAACTGCTTCGATGGGCTGAATGGTTTTCGAAATACTCTTTTGAAACCAAGCATATTCCTGGAAAAAAGAATGTGCTTGCTGACTTTTTGTCAAGACCTAAAGCACCAGCCGAGATCAACATGTATATCAAGAGACCTGCGTTCCATATGCTCAATCATGGTGTCAAGTACAAGATTGAGAAGATCAAAGATTTGCCAAGCTGGAAATATCCTGAAGAAATTATCCAGCAAATCCAGAACGACAGTCTTACTGAAAACCTGGAAAATCTCATGTGGCAATCTCACACAGACCTATTCAGATTCAATGGAGGTTCGATTCTTTATCCTTTTGGGTTAAATTTGAATTATCCTTTCATTCATCCTCTTATCTGGAAGGAAGATGATTTCCCTGATCAGCTCAAAACGCTGTTATGGTACTTAACCAATAAGTACTTAATAGCCATTGAAATTCCTACTAGAAGATTCATTGCTAACCTCACAAGGATATTCATGCTCGGAAGAAATATCGAAAAAGAATGTGATAAAAATCTGTTAGACTTTCTAAACTGGTTTTATCATCCTACGTGTTGGCGACAAGACCTGGAAAGAGAACTAAGAACCATGACACCAAATCCTGAGGTTCACACCATCCTGTTTTTCAGACGTCCATGGAATTTTTGTAGAAATAATGGTAGTATTTTGGATAGGCCACTTGAAATAGGAACCACATCCTATAAACCCCACTTAAATAGCCGAGAAGCTCGGATTCACAAATCTTATCCAAGATTCGTTAGATTTTGTGAAAATGAATACCGAGAACTCCAAAGAATCCTATGCCAAGAAAACAAGACCATTCCCAAAATGTCGGAATAATGCACCCACTACGTGGGATCATTATGACCTAGCATCGAAGGCTAAGGAAGCACTCGATCAGTACAGACAAGCTGCATCGTCCCAAGAGCATGAAATGACAAGTGAAGATGACATTGTCCAGTCTACTCAAGACCCCTATGCACGCTTTGGAGGTCCTTTGTCCCAGGATCCCTACGAACAGGGACCTTCGTCCTCATTCCAGCATATGGACACATCCTACTATACACAGCCCTCCAACTGGCCTCAACCAAGCTTTCCTGACAACACTACTGACAAAAACACAGACTGGGCAGCAGAAGAAGCATCCCATTGGGCTCATGAAGCATCCTCATCAGGAAGGCTGAACCAGATCCTTTCACCTCAAGATCTTGAAGCCCTTCAGCAAAAGTACGAGGCTCATCTCCTAGAAGGTAGTTCGGATGACTCAGACTCAGTCTGTAGCTACAATGCTCGCGACGGACGAGACCGTTGAGTCCGTACAATTTCACTATAGCAGAGTCACTGTTCACTTTTACTGTAGCACTAGGCTAGGGAAAGTACTGTTCACAGTACAGTTACTGTTCATAGTGTGCGAATAATTCCCTCCCGGAATTTTCCGGAGCCCCTGTTTGTACCCGGACCCATAAGCTTGGTCCTTGTTTGTTGCCTTGTTACCTCATTTTGCCTATATAAGGCCATGAGGGTGTATTGTGCTGGGCAGAGCCCCTTAAAGTAAAGTGTGTGTTTTGTGAAAAACTCTCTATGGCTTTCTAAATTCCTCTTCTTCTCTAGCCTGGTAGGATCCTTCGAGAAATGCAGCTTGGATAGATTAGAAACGTCTCCATCCTGGCATCCTCTGAGTGTTTCTAGGCTCTGAACTAAAGGGCTGAGTGGTTTTCTGCTAAGAGGCTGTCCCTGAAGGGCTTGAACGGGAGTTGTTCGCCCAATGTGGGATGCATACTCTCTTTCCCGGTTCTAAGTCTAGGCCCATTCAAGAAAATTTACTCTCATTCTCACCTTGGAGCGCGGTTCTAAGTCTAGGCCCATTCAGAAGGAGAGAGAGAGAGAGAGATGGGACCATTTTTCTTTTCTTTTTCTTTTTCTTTAATCCCACAAAATGGCCCACCATGACCTAGGATGACATCACACTCCACTATCTCCCACAACCTCTTCCAATGGGTTCACTTGCAATTTCCGCCGGGGTCCAATTCTTTGTACAACAACTTCTTCAATTTCACTCGATTCTCTTCCAATTGAATTAAATTGAAGCCCATAAAATTAATCCAATGTCACCACACTTCAATTCACATCTTCACTTGCCCGTAGAACTAACTTAAGTCCCAAAAGCGCGACCAAAGATGGGCCTACTAATTTCTCGAGCCAAATTAGCCATTCTCTGATTATTTTGCTGAAAAACTTGGCTTGCACGAAAAATCTTTCGAAGATGAGTCAATGATCCTAAGATGATTTGTGACACACCCAGACTTCCAATTTCTGAATTCGATCTCAATTCCACGGTTAATTTCACTTTGGCACGATACTAGCGCGGCCTAACCTACCGGGTAGCCTTTAGAAATTTTCATGCATTTAACCTGTGGTTGATCATCTCAGCCACAATGTACATCTTTGAAACATTGGCGACTTTCGGTTGTCGGGGTAATCCCAAGGTTTCAAATACGAACACAGGGTACCCAATCGATAGAAAAGTCGGTCCAGTGTCGATCGACAAGAATTGTGCGATCTTGTGGAATCACTCACACTCGATCACATGCCTCTGTCGAGTCAACCTATCTCCAGTCTCTAATCGATTTTTATTTGTGCCGTAATGACCCATGCAGATTAGCTCGGTCGAAGGGTCGCTTCCTGATCAAATTCTCGAGTCTTATGCATTAGAATTTCCTAACGGCTTCACCTGATAGACCAGTTTTCACATGAGTGGCCAACTCAAGGAAAAGAACTATATGCGTGCCAACGAAATGCCCGTCTCAATTTATTGAAAATAAAATTGGAAAATCGGGATGTCACACACGGGTAATCACCTCTATTTACTGTGTGATAAATAGAGATGTGACTGTTTTTAAGCTTATTATCTAGGTGATAATCGAGAGCTCAAGCTTAAAATACATAAGTCGCCTTAACTGAGTGTTAAGATGAGGACATAATACTTATTATGTCCAAAAGTAAAATACCCCACATATTTTACTTTATCTGTCTAAGATGCCAGATGTGAGTTCTGGATGAATTTTGTGAATGAGTAGATACGTGAACTCAAGTTAGACATTGAGTATGTCTGAACTATCATCTGTACGGTATTGAAGGTATAGATATACGCTCCATGGGAAAG
This sequence comes from Eucalyptus sideroxylon x Eucalyptus melliodora, assembly GCA_016097485.1. NCBI lineage: Eukaryota > Viridiplantae > Streptophyta > Magnoliopsida > Myrtales > Myrtaceae > Eucalyptus > Eucalyptus sideroxylon x Eucalyptus melliodora. Next base: position 72,733,648 of record CM027828.1, on the reverse strand, counting down.
GAGTTCATACCGTAATAAGTATTTCATACTACGTATGCATGAGACGACCAATAAGAGTGACAAAAGTTTGATGTTAACTTTTATGTCGTGTGAGACTCTTGAGGAAAAGAGTTCCTCAATTTTTAGTGCCCTCATGACTCTTACTTATTCTTAAGATTTCTATTTAGTGTTTACTATCTTAGGATGTTACTAATGACCATAAATTTGATTCGATTTAATGGGACATTTCTAGAAAAACAAGCTAAACTGAAATTGAGAGTTTGAAGGAAATAGAAAGATCGAATTTAGAAAATCACATTCTAGTTTTGTATTCACCGGTTAACTAATTATGATTGTTTTTGGGATAATCATAATTGTGAATACAATATATATATATATATATATATATATATATATATATATATATATATATCATTGTTTAAAAGAGATCAAGAGAGATATAAATGTGATCAATCGATCTAGGGAACTGCATACTAAATCTACTTAGGATGAGATGCCCATTATGAGCTGCTATATATTCCTAACAAATGTATAGCAACAAGCTCTCAAAGTATGCTGGTCGCATGGATTATTCATCGGTATGAATGTTGAGGAGAGGTAAAGAGAATTCTGTTCAGCCCACCATGTGCGAGTGGGAGATGATGGTTTTAGGCGATGGGCCTAAGTTGGCCCGTCCGCCCATGTTGGGCTTGAAAGCCCGGCCCACAGGATTAGGGCCCATGGATGAAGGGGTACGTTCCTTTCTGTTGGAGGGACGTATAAAAGGAGAAAGAGAGAGGAACACACCTCTTGGCATTTTCAACGTACGTTCGTCACTCCTCTCTCCCTCAAAAAAAAAAAAAAAAAAAAAAAAAACACGAGCGCAAATGCGACACCATCTTTCCTTCAAGGCCAATCGACGTCATCGGATCGAACATGATCAGTTTTCTCTTCCTCTTATCGGCATTGGTGTTTAATCTATGGCTAATAAGGTACGCTCGATTCCGTGGTGTGTTTTACGATCGGTGATACATGTATTTCCAGGGCTTCGTCTTCCGCATTCGTTTTAGGGGTTCGATTTAGTGTCAAATTCGGTTTTTCGGGGATCCTTCAATCCCAACATTAATCCAAACAAAACGAGGAAATAAACCGAGCACGAGAAAATTAAGACAAGAGAGCGGAGTAAGCACAGACCGCCATGTCGTATCTCAGACCGATCTGTTCTCTCTCGTCTAGCTGAGCCCCTCTCTCTCTCTCTCTCTCTCTCTCTCTCTCTCTCTCTCTCTCTCTCTCTCTCTAGACACAACGTGCTTGGCTTGATGGATGATGAAGAAGATGAAGTTTTCATCTGGTGTCGTCCTTTTATAGAGATCTTTGAACCCGACTTCAGGCAATTTGCTAATTAAAATCACGGTCGGTCCATTGCAGTGAAGTTACCACGACATTTCCGATCTCTTGCCAGTAAGTTTTACTCGGAACAGTCGACAAGCACGGCTCTCATAATTTCCACGACACGCGTTATTTTGGGGCACATAAGTCATACATATCATATAGTTATACTCTATTCTATTTTCACACGATATTTTCCACGTTGAGATCACGAATGTAGTTATTGCCTTAGCACTTACGCAATTTCATGATTCTATTTACGTAGCTATTGCATGGCCATTCTTCTAGAAACAAAATAAAAAAAAAAAAAATCGTTTCAGAAAGTTCAAAGGAAATTGAACTTGCTAGGCTTTAAAGTCAGAGGATGATGACGAGGCTTTGAATTCAAAGGATCGCGGAAGCTTCCTCGGACAAAATTAAGCGATGATTCATGTACAAAGAGTTTACTTGGGCTCAGGTACAAAGGTCCATGTGGCGCATGATCATTGGTCTCGATGATGATAGTCATGAGTAGTTAACATAGAGATAAGCAATGATCATGAGCTACCAAGAATTTAGCATGCTGGTCTTCCTAAAATGTTGGCGACGTAGCATTACTCAGATGTAGATATTATGATTTGCACGGGCGCATGTATATGAGGATCGATCGAATCATTTTCGAATTCGTCATGACATGAAAAACCGAACAGAATTAATTCATGCCCAGCTGGAATAATCCTCCTTACGGTTCATTAGCCAATTATCTTTTCAAAGTCGATCATATAATCAGTGGTGAACATCTTGGAAATAATGCAAAATGTAATGGACATGACGAGGCTTTGTGCGTGTTCAAGAGTTAATAGGTTATGTGATAAGCACGGTTCTCATAGCCTACACGACACGCCTTATTTGGAGTCAAATAGTCACACAAATATGTTGTCATTCTCTAGTACTTTCACACGATGTTTTCTAGATAGAGATGACTATTGCAGGACTTTTTGCCTTTGCACTTAAGCAATTTTACTTATCTATTTGACTAGTTATTGCATAACGGTTCTTCCAGAAGCGAAATTTCAATCGGAGAGTCCAAACGAGATTGAACTTCCTAGGCTTTAAATTCAAAGGATGACTACGGTTTGCTAGGCTTTAAATACAATGGATTGCTAGAAAGATTTTGCTAGCATAATAGCCTTTGAGTTATTATGAGAAAAACAGCTCATCGTGAGCCACAAATTCTTGAAGTGTTCACAACAATTTATAATTATTTGTTATTTATTTTTTTGTGATTCAGAATGGATTGTTATTCTCGTACTAAATTAAAGATGGTCACTTAATCATTTCTCATTACTAGATCGTCCTTAGACATGCACACAAAGAAAGAAAGGAAGGAAGGAAGGAAGAAAGGAAGGAAGGAAGTAATGCTTCATGTATATAGAGTTCACTTGGGCTCATTTACCAAAGCCCATATGGTGCACTATCATTGTGTTGAGATGTACATATGAATTGTGTTAAAATAAATCACACTTTAAGGAATTGGTGCAGTAAATTAGTTAATATATCATAGTTAGCCAATCACTTGTTGACTTAAGGTTTTGAGTGAAAGAGTGTCCAACTAAATATGTTGATGAGCTTAGACTTAAGCACTCCTTTGATAATTCCCTCCAGTGAAGGTAACAGGTTCCCTTTGCCTACTCCCAACAAATGGTATGAGAGCCAATGGTTAATTGGTGACCCAATCTCAATGTGTATTGGTACTTGGTGAATATCTCTCAAGGAATGAATTTAACTAAAGCGGTTTTTCAGTTTGACGAAAGAGACCTAGAGTGAAGGTGTTTATGAATGAGATGGAGATTATTGGGATGTATGTGCAAGTTGCGTTATAGAAAATCTCACATCGAAAAATTGATGTACTATAAATTAGTTAATATATCCTAATCTTTCCACAACTCATTAATTTTAGTTTTTGAGTAAAGTGGACTCAATTGAATTTACTAACGAGTTTAGATTTGGATTCCCTTTTAGTGATTTTGCGAGCTAAAGGTCTCAGGCTGCTTTTGCGCATTTGGAACAAATTGGTCATCAATTATAATAATCATGAATAGTTGACATTGAGAGGCAAGCAATGATTATGAGCGACCGAGAATTTAGTATGCTAGTCTTCCCGAAATGTTGGTGTTTGCAGCATCACTCAAACAAAAGTTAAGATGTCAACAACATGGACACAATGATTTGCACGAGCGAATGTATAGGAGGATCAATTGAGCTGGAATTTGTGATGTCATGAAAAACTGAACAGAATTAACCCATGCCGTGTAACGGAATAATCCTTGATTCACGTCAAGTTGCATAGCGATAAAGTGCTGTGATATTCATGGTCCAGCACTTATTAGGCACACAGATATTTCACAGCACGGTCGAATTAAGCTTTCTATATCATTCAATAGAAGAGTTAGCTTGGTTCGTTAATCGTTGGAGTTAAACCAAGAAGTTTTTGTTAGCAGATTATATTGCCTAAGTCAATCATAGTCGATAGTGAACATCTTGGAAAGAACGCCAAAATGTAATGTTAGTCAGGCAGGCTCAGTTGATCAGCTTTTTAATTGTTTTTAAGGTTTTACAAAATACCATCCGACCGCATTGCTCTTCTAGTTTTCTGATTCAATAAAAGTTCCTTGCGGTTTCTTTACTTGTCTTCGATTAAAAATCTCCGCATTGTTCTAGTAATTCCAATCTTGCAAAGTCCTTGAGACTTCAAAACACATTAAAATCCATTAGCTTTTGATCTGTAGTCAAATTTGATACTTTAATCGGCCATGGATCAATTTCAATCAGAGTTTAATAATTAAAACCGTTGAGTTACTGGCAACTGCAGCTTAACAAAAACTTATGTAAGACTCGGATTATTAGCATCCGAGAAGTAAAGTAAAACCCATGAATAAGAAAATACTCACATCAATAAAAGGACATAATTAAAAAAAAAAAAAATCGTCTTCTTTTCTTTTTCCCCTTTTTAGGGGAAGAGACCTAATCAAGTTTCATTAGGAGGATATTGAAATTTTTATGTACAAATTTTTCTATTTACAATAATGAATGGGTAATGATATCTAAGATATTAATTAATCCAATATGTAACTAGAATCTATGAGAACATAGCTGACAAAATTGTTGATTTATACCCTTTCATGACAAAGTTCTTGACTCTTTACCCATGTATCATACTATTTTCAATTTTTGACGTCTGGTCAATAACGTATGTGCCAAATGATTCCCCCCAAATTTCACCTTAAGGAACAATCTTAATTTGGCCACACAACCATGAAGGACCAACTATTATGGATTCATTAGAAAACATGAGAAATAAGAAAGGGAAAATATATTGAATATAGAGGTGAAGATGCATTCCGGGAATCTTGAGGATGCGTTGATTCTAATAAGGCAAGCTACAGAATCCATCAAAACAGCATGCCTTTCCACCTACGAGAAGTGGGGTCCTTTTAAACCAGCAACACCTGCAACCCTACAAATATACACACCCAAATGGCCACTTAAATAATTCTAAAAAAGGCAAAAAAAAAAAAAAAAAAAAGGTTCACAATTGGTTAAAAAGAGGACAATATGTGGTGTCCATATTTTATTAATTGGAGTTTTTTTTTTTTTTTTTGTCGTTCCTACTCTATTCCTACTTTAACTTTCACTCTCAAACTTTTATCATGCCTCCTTGCAAGGTTTGGACGGACCCTTATTGTTCCAAAAGATTAAATCTCACGAAATTGCCCGTCGAGCATATTTTTTGGAAATTTGAAAAGCCACGTAAGCAATGATTCCAAGAGTTGACACTTCATGCATGAATCCAATTGGATCTTTTCTCAATAGCTTTCAATTTTCCTTCATAGAGAAAAATGAAGATGGAAAAAGAGGACGATTTTGTATGTATTCCTTTAAAAAACATAATACAATATAGTCATGTCAAGTAAAAACAATTTGTGGGTTGAAAATGAATTAAGACAACAAGCTAGCTCGTTATATAAAAAAAGATTTATGCATCAATTATCAAGTAAATACATAATTACCATGTCCAAGTTGTCTACATTGAATAGGTTTGAACTTATATCTAAGCATGGAAAACTACCACAAAATTGGTGGCGGAGTTATTTATTGCTGATCGCAAGAACATGAGTAAAAAAAAATTGTAATTAAAGAATTATATTGTTGTCAATTTCGCCAAAGCCACAAGCGTTGGATTGCGCAGCAAGGCAAGCCCTACTCTTACCTGCCTCTCCTTCCATGGCGGCTAAATCTGTTTATTATGATCTATGTTCCATCTGTTAATTCAAATCAATAAATTAAACACAAAACGATCATATAAACTAAGTACTTAAACTTAATATTACTGAGCATGCGTAACAAACAATTAATCAGAAATATCTAGTTGCTTATACATTAAGTACTTGTTAAAAAAACGTTTTTAAGAACTAAGTTGTGTCAAGGGTTGACCTATATAAGAAGAGATTACGTTGTCTTAACCACTCTTAAAGAGCCACATCACTCCTGTGCCAGCAAGAAACTAGCTCAGCTAACCGCGCACCATGCATGCTTGTGGAGAAAAAAAGAGGCCATATGTGAAAGCAGATTGATTCCAAGGCAAATTTCACTGATCGGACGAACGAGTTTCGCTTGACTCAGTCATTGAACATGCCATGATTGTTGTTGTTTAATTCGTAAGTAGCTTCATTAATAGAAGATTAGCGGATATGGATTGAGACTTGATAATAACTAATTACTAGATTAAGACTTGTCCATGGAAAAACAAGTTCATTTATTCAACGTATGCTTAGAGCATGACCTGCTTCATTTATTCAAGGTATCTTAAGTAATTATCTCATATACAATATCCTGCTGGATTTTTCTTATAAATAAAAGATAAGAAGTGTCCATTTACAAGTATCTTTTTCAAAGAAACAGAGATTAGAATATTATAATAGCATTGTCATGTTCAACTTATTTTGTTCATCCTAACGATGGTGCCCGTGCATGGCATGGGTTCGCGACTAGATTCATGTAATTGAAAACTATATTCAGGGATGTAAGTCTTGATAGATCAATCTTCTCATGTCACAAACCTTTGAAAGATCACCTACCCTCTGAAAAACAAGCTGGAGAAAGAATAGAGCCACGGATATTGCATAAACTATCTTGCATCAGTTCAAACTCAAGGCTCAGAATCTTAATCATCTCTCATTTTTCAATCTAGATAATTACACAGGGAGAGAGAGAGAGAGAGAGAGAGAGAGAGAGAGAAGGTATAATAAAGGAAACATTTACATAGTAATTCTCATTGAAATGTTTGTACAAGACACTGATATGAAGCAACCCAACACAACTCCAAACCCCCCGAATATAAAAATAAGAAAAAAATTGAGAAAACACATCAACTGAGATTCCGTAACGCCCATGAACAAAAGCTAGAAGAAAACACACTTAAACCACACGAGCAACAGATGTGCTACTCAACGCTGATCAACTTTGCATCCCGCAGCCCAGCTTTCCTTTGTATCCTGTCGACAACCGTCACTGCATCGATCTCCTCAGCAATCACCTTCAGCCAATCTCCACGCTCTCCAACAAAGGCGGCAAACTTCACCCCTGTTTCAATGAAAAATTAGCATATAAAAGATATTGATGGTTCATGCGCGAAATCATTCTGATAACATTTGTGTACAACTAATCCTTCTTTTCATTTTTGGTAGTATGGGGCATGAAATGATCAATAAGATGATATGAAGGATCTGGAGATGATGGTGGTTGGAAGTACTAATCAGAAAACTATGTTTAGCCTTTATAGATGTGCACAAAATGTGTTCTAGGAATCATTACCATTTGCTGCGCTTGTTGCAATCTCGCGTGCCTTTGCCTTGCGTCCCTGGTCGCCCGTCATGAGATTAATCACTACCGTCCTCTGGATATGAATGACAGAACGGCAAAAAGATGTCAGCCGGCAAAAGAAGAACGGAAGTTTAAAAAGAAGAGGGCGAAGAGGAGACAACTATCGATGTAGGAACCGCAAACCAAACAAAACGAGGAAATAAACCAAACACGAGAAAATGAAGACGAGTGAGCGGAATAAGTACAGACCACCATATCGGATCTCAGACCAATCTGTTCTCTCTCGTCAAGCTGAGCTCTTCTCTTTCTCTCTCTATAGACACAATGTGCTTGGTTTGGTAAATGAAGAAGGTGAAGTTTTCATATGGTGTCGTCCTTTTTATAGAGATCTTTGGAGACGACCGAGTCGTCACCGACTTCGGGCAGATTGCTAATTAAAAATAGGCGTCATATGAACGCGGTCGGTCCATTGCGGTGAAGTTGCCGTGACAGTTCCCATCTCTTGCCAGCTTCATCTCTTCATCAGTTTTACTCGGAATAGTTGACAACCACAGCTCTCATAATCCCCACGACACGCGTTATTTAGAGCAGATAGTCATACGTGGAGGACAAGATCACTAACGTATTTATTTCCTTAGCTCTTACGCAATTTCATCAGTCTATTTAGTATTTACGTAGTAATTGCATGGCGGTTCTTCTAGAAACGAAAAAAAATCAATCGGACAGTTCAAAGGAAATTGAACTTGGTCGGCATCGAATTCAACAGATGATGACGCGGCTTTAAATTGAAAGGATCGCAGAAGCTTCCTTAGACCGAAGAGTAATGCCTCACGTCTCCCATGAACTAAAGCTAGAAGAGAAAACAACCGACCCGACCTATTGACACTTCTAATTTTGGTCCCCAAAGCTGACCAAGCAGGCCTTCGGCAGCCTAGCCTTCTTATTTTGTCAACCGCCTCCTTGTTTTGTCGACCACCGTCACCTTATCGATCTCTCGGCAATCATCTCCAACAAATCAATATTGTTGTTAATTGCGTCTAAGCCTCAACCATTGGATTGCGCAGCAAGGCAAGTCTTACTCGGTTCTTACCTGCCCCTCCTTCCATCGGGCTTATCCAATTAAACCCCTTTTCTATCATGATCTAAACTGTTAGTTTAATAAATTAAACACAAAACGATCATCTATACTAAGTACTTTTACTTTAAATTACTGAGCATACGGAAATAAATAACCTAAAATACCCAGTTGCTTATATACTAAGAAATGGTTAAGAAACGCTTTTAAAGACTACGGTGGTCAAGGGATGACCTCTGTGTGGCAAATTACAGAGCCACGTAACTCATGTGCCAGGAAGAAACCAGCTCATCTAACTGCGCACTACGCACGCATCAGGAGGAAAGAAGAGGCGACAACATTTGAAAGCAGATTGATTCCAAGGCAAATTTCATTGATCGGACGAACGAGCCTGGCATGACTCAGCCATTGAACATGCCACGATTGTGTTAGCTGGGTTCACTTATATGTGGAGGAAGCCCAATGAGTTGCAAACCCAAAAAAGACTTGAGCCCATATAATAAGTCATATGGTAGCCACAAAAGAAAATAGTAACAAGAGAAAAAAAGAGCAAAAAATCTGGGGTTTGGACAATATTTGATTTACATCAAGCTGACATCGGATGTCGATTCATGGTTCGATTGAGCTGAAATTTTGTCAGCATGTTCGTGGTGCAATTTTCTCGAATCTGAACGGTTTGATTTTTGTTTGAAGCTCCATACATTAGATTTTTCATGGATTGATCAAAACTTGCGTTTTTTGTCAGATTTATCCTTGATCTTTTGTCAAATTCAAGTGTATTGCCAAGAATTATGTTCTTGAGGTGTTTGCTACTATGTACCTTTAGTATTTGCTAGAGAAGAACATTGTTCACCCAATTTTGTTGATAGTAAAGATTTTCGGGTGGACTCTGATCCTGTGGTTTTTGATCTCCTCACATCGAGGAAGTTTCCCACGTAAAAAATCGTCTTATGTTCGTGTGCTTGGTATTTATTTTACTCTAATATATCGATTCATATTAGGTTTACACTAGATGGGAGATTATTTTATTGCGCTGCGTTAATTTGATATTGTTCGAATTGTTACTGTTTTCCCATCAGATTGTCATTGTTTAATGCATAAATAGATTCATTAATCGAATATTAGTAGATACGGATTAAGACTTGACAATAATGAATTACTAGATTGAGATTTGTCCAAGGAGGAGTCTACTTGAATTAAGTAGAGAAACAAGAAATAATTGGATCTAATGCTGCTTCATTTTTCCAACGTATCCTCTCCTAATGACACTTAAATAAATGGATCATTCGTTATGTTTTGAGCATTTGAGGAAATAAGGAGTGGAAAATAAAATTCACATTAAACCCACCCCAGTATGTAAGAGTTTTCCTTATGTGGGCTACATTAATTAAGATTGTAATTACCGTTTTACGGAGTTGGTCTAATAAGGTAAGGCATAAAGTTTCTTAACAGTTGAATATGGGCCTGGCAAGCATGGGCCAAGTTGGGCCCGGCCCGTGATGAGAGAGCCCATCCAAAACTCTATAAATAGTGCTAAGGTCCCTCCTCAGCCCTCACTCTTCCAAAAATTCTCTCTCAACTCACATAAGGTAATCGGTGAGTGGCGGTCTCATCAAGCCAGTAACCGAGGGTCATAGAGGAGAAGATCTTCAGCATTGAAGGCTCGGATTGTTGTCATTTTGCTCCAAGAATGATGAATTCAAAATCAGGTACACAAATCTTTGTCTTTCCCTTTAGGATGTTCGATTTTCTAGCTATGTTGATCTTGGGAAGCCGTTTAAACAGTCTACATTTGGTATCAGACCTACATAAACTAGAACTCAAACATAGGGAGCTATTTTGAAGAATTTATCCACATGAAACTTGATTTTGACTCTATATTCGGATTAATCTTGTTGAGCTGAGTGTTTACGTGCGTAGCATGCCTCTAACAGAGGCGAAATCAGCTGCCCATACCCATTTCGCACTTGACTTAAGTTCGGATCCTTTTGCTCGTTTTTCATGATTTTTGGTCCGATAAAAGTGAAATTTTATTGCATATATGGCTTCTCCTCGTCAATACGAGCATTTTGGTGGGTAGAACGCCTTTAGACGATGCCGGAAATGGCCGCATGTGTCTCCACATGCCGAGACGGAGCTCGAAGGCGGTCCCACACGCCGCCTCAAGCGCGCACGCACGCGATGACGCATGGCTCACGCACCTGCATGTGCCCGCCTACGCGCGAACGCATGGCCGACACGTGGCTTTGCGTGTGCGGACCACCTCAGCGGTTTCGCCTCTGCCTATACGTGTCGGCAATGACGTCATAGTGACGTCACATAAGTCGTCTTACGTGTGACCGCCACGTGGCATGTGACGTCACCGATGACGTCACCTAAGACTCGACCTGGTTGACCGTTGACCGGGTTGAATCGACCCTGTTGACCGTTGACCGGTTCAATCCGTTGATCGGTCGGACCGGTAAACCTTCTTTGGACCGGATCTGTAAGCCAACGCGTGCTGCTCACACGCCGCACACTCTAGCGGTGCATGAGGGCACGTGTAACGTCCGTTGGGCGCGTGGTTGATGTCGGCGTGCTTGTATGTGAATTTCCTATCTTGTGGTGTGCTTGTTTGCATTTTTTTTATGCATTTATGGATATGAAAATACAAGTGAAACCCTAAGATACGTGATTTTGGGGTAATTTTGGCGTATTTTCATGTATTTCTCTATGGTTTTGGAAATACAAATGCATGCCTATGATTATATCATCACTTGAGGAATATGTGTAGTGTTGATTTATTAAAAGTATGTATTAATTGATGGAGCAATGCAATTAGCATGACTTGTGATTTTAGTGACAAATAGTCCCTATCATCAAGTCTAAAATCACACGTGAAAGGTAAATGTGAGTCATAAAGTTATATCCCTAATATGAGATAATTTCGATAATTCAATTGGGTTGTGACCGCCAAAGTGGCATACTTAATTGGATTTGAGAAACATTGGTCTCATATTGTAAAAGAATGTTTCCTATTTTGATGCATGTTTATACTCCCAAAGGAGATAATTGTGCGTTAGTTTATGGAGGGATACATGTACAGCATATGATTGAAAAATGACTAGCCCTAGTGGTTCATACACTCAAAGGTGGTGAATTCACGAAAGATTAGAATATATTTTCATGGACTGTTGTCATGTGAAGAGTATACAACTACATGTCATGTATTCTGCCCAAATGTGTTTATATGATGATGTATGTAGCTCTTAAGATGTGTGTTTAGCACTCACATGATGCTAATTACATGTATTGCTTGTATAATTAGTCACATTCTTTGTAAATGGCAATTCTATTATGATTGAGGTTCTTACTGGATCAAACTTCAAGAAATGGAAAGAGGATTTTCTATTTGGGATGGATTTGGCAGATGTTCACATTGCTCTTACTAAGGATAGGCCGGCAGACCTTACTGATGCCAGTACATAAGTCCATAAAGTACGTTTTGTTGCATAGGAAAAGAGTAATAGAATTTGCTTGTTCATTATGAAACGATCAATTCAGGAACATTTGATGAGTGGCTTGCCAACTGACTGTACTGTTAAAGAAATGATGGAAGCTTTGGAGGCTAGGTATCGTGTCTCTTCCAATGCTGAGATAAGTACACTTATGCAATCACTCTTTAATATGAAATATGATGGTTCAACTGGAATTAGAGATTAGAGATTATGTGCTTAGGATAGTAAATCTTTAGACAAAACTCCGAATTCTTCAGGTTGATATCTCTGAAGCTTGCTTTGTGCACCAAGCATTAAATACTATATCTCCTGACTTTGGAATTATCAAGACGAAGTATAGTTCACAAAATGAGGTTTGGTCAATCAATGACCTTATAGTTAGAGAGGTGGCGAGAGGAAGAGAAACTGAAGAAAGAAAGAGGGCATCTTGCCTTGTATGCCTCTAGCTCGCCAACAGGGAAAGGTAAATGAATTGCACATCATAGAGGAAATCCTAAAGCCATAGGGACTTCTAACTATATAGCTCCTAAGAGGGGAAATCCTGAAGCTGCTGGCCCCTCCACTATTATGGCTCCTAGAAAGGCACCTTTTAAGAGGGAGGGTGTCCTTTGCTATTTTTATAGAAAGATGGGACACATAAAGAAATACTGTGATAGCTATAAATCTAGGTTATCTAAAAATGAGCATAAAGGTAATGATTCATTGGCATTTGTCTATAAATCCAACCTATCTGAGGCCTCATCCAGTTCTTGGTGGCTAGATAGTGGTGCGACTAATCATGTTGCATTTATCATACAGGGATTCACAAACATAAGGACACCAAATCAGGATGATCAAAGCTCACTATGGGAAATAACGACAAGATCGACGTTGAGTTTGTGGGAGATGTCATTTTAATTTTAGATATTGGTTTTAATATGATATTAAGAAACACTTTCTATGTACCTTCCTTTAGACGGAACTTAGTTTCTGTATCATGTTTGGACATGTGTGGCTACTCTTTTGAAATAAAGAACAATATAGTATCTATGTTCTTTAGTTCAAATAAGGTTGGATGTTGCAACATGTTTAATGGATTGTACGGATTGTGTTTATCTCCCAATGATATATACATCGCTAATATAGTTGAAAGTGTCGTTCCCAAAAGACCTCTACCTAAGGAACAGTCTTATGCATTATGGCATAAACGACTAGGTCATATATCCAAAGAAAGAGTAGAAAGACTGATAAAGACACACATCCTGCCTACTCTTAAAGGTGACCTAGAGACTTGCATAGACTATTGTAGAGAAAAGATGACTAAGATAAAGAAGAAAACCGTAGTTCGAAGTTCTGACTTACTGGAAGTCATTCACACCGATATCAATGGACCCTATACTGCAACTTTGTGTAGAAATTTTTATTTCATCACGTTTATCGATGATTATTCTTAGTATGGTTACCTATTCTTGATTAAGGAAAAGTCCGAATCTCTTGACAAATTCAAGATCTATCGAACTGAAGTTGAGAAATAGATAGGAAAGGTAATAAATGTGGTTAGATCTTACCGAGGTGGAGAATATTATGATATACATGGCAATGTTGGGCAAATTAAAGGACCATTTGCTAAATACTTAGAGGATTTTGGAATAGTGGCTCAGTTCACAATGTCTCGCGACCTCGTTTTTTCGGCGCCTGCAATCGGGTACGGGCGCCTAAGGAGGCTAATGGCTCGGCTGAATTTAGTTAAGCCCGGACTCTCCCAAGTCCACCAATTCACGACTTAATGGTTCATGTTTTTAACCTGCAAGCTGATTTTCGAAATGGAGTCGCCACTAATCAATTTGGGATGGGTTGATTAGAAACCCAAGCGAAGTATCGGGAGAAATACTTGCTCCTGCGCAACCAGAGAAATTAGGATCGGGGACTTGATTACACTAGTTAATCACTAATGCCCTTTCGGTAACTAATCTTGTTTAAACCCTTAGGCTTTTTGGATGTTCGAGGGGTTTTCCATGCATTTTTGGGAGGAAAAACATTTTTCTAGGTCATTTTCTAATTTTTGGACACAAAAGGGGGTTTTTTGGGATTTTTTGGTATTTTTGGGAAAATACAAGTCTTTTTTGGCTTTTTCTAAAAAAAATTTGGCTTTTTCATGAATTTTTTGGCCTTTTTGGATTTTTGGCATTTTTGGAAAATATGGAATATTTTTGATTTTTTTGATTTTTTTGGAAAATAAAAATATTTTTATCATTTTTTATTATTTTTCGATTTTCTGGAAATTAAAACATTTTTTAATATTTTTGGAAAATAAAATATTTTTTGGATATTTTTGTTTTTTTTTAATAAATTATTTATTTATTAATAAAATATTATATTAAATAAAAACCGCCTCGGGTCGATCCATCCATGGGCATGCCCGACCCGGCCACGACCGAACGAGGACGGGCCCGCGTTGCTTGGCCCGACTCGGGTTTTTTCATCTTTTTTCTCTTTTTTTTTTTTTTTATTAAAACGGCGCCGAGGCCGGGCGTTTAGGGACGCCCGGCCCGGCCCGACTACCCGCCCCGACTTCCTGCTCCACGACCCGGTTCCTTTGGAACCCTACCCAACCCAACTCCGGAACCTCGACCCGGGTTTCCAGACCCGGACCCGCTTCGTGACCCGGAAATCGCAAACCCTAGGGTTTGCGAATCCGCGGCGCTGAAGGGGGAAAACGGGAGGCTTACGACGGCAATGGCGGCGGCGGCGGCTACGGCTGCTACGGCGATGACGGCGATGACGGCTACGGCAGCGACAAGGACTGGACGGTGACGGAGACGGCGACGGCAACGGAGGCGGCACGTTACCTGTTCGCGATGATGGCGCGACGAGGGTGGGGATGACAGTGAGACCTCCTCCCGCGGATTTCTTCTTCTCCAGCGTCTCTCTCTACTCCTTCCGGCGGGGCTCAGATCTGAGGCCGCGAGCCCTCGACCCCCCTGAAGTCTCTCAGTGGGGTGTCCAAGGGCTGCGACTCGATCTGGCTCCCTCTCTCCCTCCACGATCTCCGTGTCCCTCGTCGTCGTCGGGGGGGAGGTATTTATAGGCGAGGGGGCGGCCGGTTGACGGAGTTCGACTGCCGATCGCCACGGCCTTCGCCGGCCGAACCGGCGTCCCATCCGACGCCAGCTCTCCCTGCTCCACGTCCCATCGCCGTCCGTCCATCCCCTTCCCCTCCGTCGCGCCCCCTGCGCGTGCTCTGCAAAGGCGCGAGGAAGGAGACGACCTGGCGGGGCCGGGCCGAGGCGGAAATGGGCCGAGGGCCCATGCAGAGGTTGCTTCTTCTTTTCCGCTTTTGCTTTTTTTTTTTTTTTGGCTTCTTTTTTCGTTTATTATCCGAAAATCAAATAAAACAAAATAAAATAAAGCCTAATTTTAGGCGTCAACACAATGCCTAGAAGTCCTTAACAAAATGGTGTGGCTGAAAGGCACAATCGTACTCTCATGGATATGGTAAGGTGTATGATGAGTATGACTAATTTATCTGATTTTTTTATGGGGGGAGGCTTTAAAAACAACCATTTATATATTGAATTGTGTTTCTACCAAAGCTGTTACATCGACTCCTTTTGAGTTATGGAGTAGATGCAAACCAAGTTTGAATCATTTCAAGGTCTGGAGATGTCCTGCAAAAGTAAGATTGAATAATCCAACATTAGGTAAGTTGGAGGCTAAAACCACTCGATGCTATTTTGTATCTTACTCAGAATATTCAAAGGGATATTAGTTTTATAATCCAAGTGGAGGAACAAGGATTGTAGAATCACAAACAACCAAGTTTCTAGAATTTGATGTGGCCGAAAAGCATGATTGCTCACAAATTAGTGAACATGACAACATGATAAGACTGGCTATGTCTTTCTCCTTACCTATGCAGACAATTATGGAGCCTACTATGCCACAAACTGAACCTGTTAATGCTGAGAATCCTATTGATGAAATAGCCACAGATAAAGTTCTTCAAGTTCCTTAGACTCAAAATGAAGTTACAGTGGCTCCACTTAGGAGATCTACTAGGGAAAGGCGTTCAGCTATATCACCAGACTATATAGTCTATTTAGGAAAACATGATTACGATATAGGCTGCATTATAGATCCAGTGACTTATATAGACGCCGTTTCCTGTCCTCAATCAAGTTTGTGGTTAGATGCAATGAGAGATGAGATGCAGTCTATGAAATATAATGGTGTTTGGGAGCTTGTTGAATTACCGGAAAGTTGTAAGCCTATAGGTTGCAAGTGGGTTTATAAGACTAAAAGAGATTCAAAAGGAAAAATTGAGAAATTTAAAGCCAGACTTGTGGCCAAAGGTTTCACTCAAAGAGAAGGGATAGACTATGAAGCAATTTTTTTCTCCAGTTTCTTCTAAAGACTCCCTTAGAGTGATCATGGCGTTAGTAGCTCATTTTGACATGGAATTACACCAGATGGACGTTAAAACTGCTTTTCTAAATGGAGACCTTGATGAGGAGGTTTATATGGTGCAACCTGAAGGTTTTGCAACAAATGATTCGGTAAGTTTGTATGTAAACTGAAGAAGGCTATTTATGGTCTTAAACAAGCTTCCAAACAATGGTACTTGAAGTTTCACAATGTCATTACTTCTTTTGGTTTTATTGAGAACAAAGTAGATTAGTGCATATATTGCAAGGTAAGTAGGAGAAATTTATTTTTCTTATACTTTATGTGGAAATTTCACAAGGATTGCTTGCAAGTAGCGATATTGGATTACTGCATGAAACAAAACAAATGTTGTCGAAGGATTTTGACACGAAAGACCTGGGTGAGGCATCTTTCCTCTTTTGGCATTGAAATCCATAGGGATCGTTGTCATCGTATGTTAGGTTTATCTCAAAAAGCATATGTTGATCGTATTTTGAAGAGATTCAACATGTAGGATTGCAAACTAGGAACTGTTCCTATCGTTAAGGGTGACAAGCTAAGTCTCTCACAATGTCCTCAATCGGATTTTGAGAAAAACCAAATGAATGATGTGCCTTATGCTAATACACTTATAAGTATTATGTATGCTCAAGTTTGCACTAGACCAGACATCCCCTTTGTAACAGGGCTTTTAGGCAGATATCAGTCCAATCCATGACATGATCATTGAGTTGCTACCAAAAAGGTCTTGAGATACTTAAAAAGAACAAGAGATTATATGCTGATATATAGATATGTCAATGATTTGCGATTGTTGGCATATTCAGATGCTGACTTTGCTGGTTGTGAGGATGATAGGAAGTCGACAACAGGATATATATTCATGTTGGCAGGAGGCGCAATATCATGAAAAAGTGAGAAACATAAATCTATATCTTCTTCTACCATGCAAACAAAGTTTATAGCATGTTTTTCAACTACTACTCCAGCAATTTGGCTTCGGAACCTCATTAAAGAATTGACCATATTTGATTTTATGGATAGACCCATATAGTTATATTGTGATAATAATTCTGCTGTGTTGTTTGTCAATCTCAAAAAGTCTAAGCATATGGAGGTCAAGTTTTTGACCATAAAGGAAATGGTACAGAATAGTGACATTATAGTAGAGCATGTTCCCATGGACGATATATTGGCAGATCCACTAACTAAAGGCCTACGCCCCTGTGTATTTGAGCGACATATCATGAACATGGGCTTAGGAGAATCGATGGTTACTATCGTTTAGTGGGAGCTATTTTAGGTTTGCTCTAATGAAGTTTACTTCTGTATTTTGTTACTTTTTGTAACGTTTCGATATATGTCAACTTCTTCTGTATAAGTTGTCATTGAGTTGTGTACATATATCTAAGGAAAATCTCAAGGTACTGTGTAAATCTTGAGTAAAGGCTAGGGGCATCCAATTATTAGCCTTACACATATGTCTCAGTTACACAAAAAGAAAGGTTAACCATAAAGATAAGACATATGTGGGTTCATTAGAACCATAAAGATATTCTCTTGTGCCACATCCGGTTTTCTATGACACTTAAAGATAAGAGAATGGTGACCAACAAGGGAGATAACACATAAGGTATTACTCTTTATGAGGTGTTATCCGTTTGCCACACAATTATATTAAATCCATATCAATAAAGTTGAAAGCATTCGTGATCATGGAAGGCTCTGTATGAATACATGCAATTACCGCCATGATTCGGTGTTGAAGATCTTATGGAATAGGATTGACTATTAAGAATTGCCACTAGACTAACATAAATGTGTGCACATACAGTACAGTCTCAATTAATATAGCCCAAGTAGGAGAATGTAAAAGTTTTCCTTATGTGGGCTACATTAATTAAGATTGTAATTACCGTTTTACGGAGTTGGTCTAATAAAATAAGGCATAAAGTTTGTTAACAGTTAAATATGGGCCTGGCTTGTGTGGGCTAAGTTGGGCCCGGCCCGTGATGAGAGGGCCCGTCCAAAACTCTATAAATAGCG
Organism: Eucalyptus sideroxylon x Eucalyptus melliodora; assembly: GCA_016097485.1. Taxonomy (NCBI): domain Eukaryota; kingdom Viridiplantae; phylum Streptophyta; class Magnoliopsida; order Myrtales; family Myrtaceae; genus Eucalyptus; species Eucalyptus sideroxylon x Eucalyptus melliodora. Next base: position 72,715,396 of record CM027828.1, on the reverse strand, counting down.
CTAAGGTACACAAATCTTCGTCTTCCCCTTTAGGATGTTCGATAGAGAGAGAGAGAGAGAGAGAGAATGATAAAGAAACATTCAGACAGTAATGTTTATACAACACAGTGAATCGAAGCAACGCAAACACATATCATCTTCTTAATATCAACGGAGATTCTCTAACTCCCATGAACTAAAGCTAGAAGAGAATGTTTTAGTTATGGTCCCCAAAGCTGACCAACGAGGCCTTCGGCAGCCCAGCCTTCCTTCTTATTTTGTCCACCACCGTCGCCGTATCGATCTTCTCTGCGATCAGCTCCAACAGATCTCCACGCTCTCCAATAAAGCTCGCAGATTTCAACCCTGTTTCAATGACGAATGCATACACAAGAGAGGATGACAAGAAGATTAGGGTTTTCTTCAAACTATTAAAGGCGGAGGATATTGATGGTTAATGCACAAAATCATTCTGGGAAAATTTGCGTGTATGAAAAATTGGGAGATGAGGGGGTGATTGGGAGAATTAATCAGCAAAACTAGACATAGCCAATGTAGATCTGTATGAAATGGGTTCTAGGGATTGTTACCATTCGCTTCGGCTACTGCGATCGTGCGTGCCTTGCTCTTGAGTTTCTTGTCCTCCGTCGTGAGATTGATCACTGCCTTCTTCTGGATATGATTGACAAAGCGGCAAGAGATCTTAGAAGAAGAATACGAGGAGGAGACAACTATCGATGTAGAAAGCATAAACCAAGCAAAACGAGGAACAAAACCCTAACGCTAGAAAATCAAGATGAGTGATAGGAGTAATTTGCAGACCTCCATAGTGCCTCTGACGCCGATCTGATCTCTCTCTGGTCAAGCTAAGCTTCTCTTCTCAAGAAACCAAAGTGCTATGAGGAAGAAGATTACGCTCGATAGACGGTCCGTTTTATAGCAAGCGGTCACCGACTCTAGGAAATATAGTAATTAAAAATATAAATCTTATTAGAAGCTTCGAATCGGTTGTCCGGAGTCAAATCCGTGGCTGGACCGTGTTATATTTTTGAAGATTTTCTTATTTCTTCTTCGAAAATTTAATTGGGGTGCTCTTTAAAATAAGACTATGAGAAATCGTGATCCAAGATTCTTGTTTGTAAGCATACTTATTCAGGAAGTAAAATCCCATGCCATGTGACATCCAAATTGTCGGATCAAATGTTTCATTTCGAATCCACCATATCCCTTTAAATTTGTATTGCCAATGCCATTGCATTCATATTTCTAATTTTGAATTTGTTATATCATATTGCATTCGAATTGCCATATCATGCCATTTTTAATGTCCAATAATTATTCCAAATTTGTCATGTTATGTCCCATCTAACTTTTCTTGTCATGCAATTTTCATATTCCGTTGAAATTTCAACTTTGCCATGTCATAAACATATTCATGTTTGACTAGACATTTCAATTTCCATGTCATTTGAATTGAGATTTCGTTTAGTATGTAATTCATTATTATTTTTATTATTATTGGTTTTGGCAAGTCAACGAAAATCTTTGATATCCAATTGAAGCCGCGTCATGTGCACGCTTCTCATAGTCCCACACGACACGTCTTCAAATAGTCATAAATAACAGTAGGTGTACTCTGTTTTACTTTCACACGATATTTTCTAGATAGAGGAGTTTTGCGTTACCACTTAAGGGATTTCATAAATTTATTTGACTAGTTGTTGCATAACGTTTTATCTAGACACGAAATTTCAATTGGAGAGTCCAAAGGAAATTGAACTTAACTAGGCTTTGAACTCACTTGGGCTCATGTACCAAAGTCCATGTGGTGCACTATTATTGTGTTTAGATGTACGTGTAAATTGTGTTAAAATAAGCTCAACATCGAAAAATTAGTGTAGCTTGAATAAATTAATATATCCTAATTAGCCCACAATTAATTGACTTAAGTTTTTGAGTGAATGTCAATCTAATTGCATATGTTTATGGGCTTGAACTTGAGCTTTTTTTTGGGCGATCTCCCTAGGTGAAAGTAGCGGGTTTCCGTTGCCCACTCCCAACAAATTATCTAAGAGTTGATGATTGATTGCTATCCCACTCCTAATGTGCATTAATGTTTGGTAAATTTCTCAAGGAAGTAATTTAACCAACACCTTTTCTATCTAGCAAAGGGAACCTTGGTGACATCCGATGATATCTCAAGGAAAGAATTTAACCAATGAGGTTTTCAATCTAGCAAAGAGACCTAGAGTGAAGGTGCTCCCAATGGTAGCAGCACTTGAATTAAGGGAACCAAACCTTACATCGAGCTTACACATGAGAGGAAAATTGTTATAATGCACATGTGAGTTATGTTAAAAAAAAAAATTGAAAGATTGATATGGTGTAGATTAGTTAAGATATTCTAGTTGGCTCATGCTCATTAGCTTAAGTTTTTTAGTGAAGTGGAATCAACTGAATATGTTGATGAGCTTAGGTTAGGATTCCCTCTTGGTGATTTCGCCAAATAAAGTATCAGGCTATTGTTTTACACTTCAAACGAATTGGTCATCAATGATGATAGTTATGAGCGGTAAAAAAAAAAGGTAAGCAAATGATTAGAAGTCACCAAGAATTTAATATCTCGGTTGTCCTGAATGTTGGTGCTTATAGCACTACTCAGACAAAAATTAAGGTGTTGTAGCGAGGTCCCAGATTCTATAGACCACCTTTTCTTCGGGTGTCGCACCTCGGCTTCACTGGCCTTCTTTTGGGCCACCAGGTGCAACCTCCCCTGGAGGAACAGGTGCTGGAATGAAGTGCTTCCCTGGGCCATGAAATTCCTCTCCGGAAATGACTTCTATCACAGGATTGCACGGTTCTCCTTTGGTGCTTTGTGCCACCTCATATGGAAGAAAAGGAATGCAATCATCTTCAAGGGTGAATCGTGCGTGGTGGCCGCTCTCAAAAACCATTTGCTAATGGTGGTTAGGGACAAAGCCCTTACCTTCAAGGATGTTGCCCCTTCTCCGAAGAACAAAAGGCTTCAAAGTGGGTGGGGCTTTGACCCCGTGATTTTTTCGAGCTCTCCGGATCCTCCTTAGGTTGTGTCTGCAGTTGTTCGCATTTCCGCTCTTCGCTTTCCTTGTTAGAGGGTGTGAGGGTCGGTGGTCCTGCCTAAGGGTGGGTTCTTCGGTTTGTTGTGTGGGTTCTTCCTTGTGGGCTTATTTGCTTTGTGGTTTTACATCGGATCCCCTCCACTTTTGCTTCTTCGCGAGAGTGTAGGTTTTGGACCCGATCTTTTGTATGGTTGTCCATTCCCTTAATTCCATTATTACCTTCACCAAAAAAAAAATAATATGGACACAATGATTTGCACGAGCGTATGTATATGAGGATCAATGGAGCTGAAATTCATCATGTCATGAAAAATTGAACAGAACTAATCCATGCCGCACCGGAATAATCTTCCGAATGATTTACGTCAAGTTGCATAGCAACTAAGTTCTTGACTCTTAATCATTAAAATCATTAAGTTCCTGGCAACCATAGCTTAACAAAAACTCACGTAAGACTCGGATTATCAGCCTCAGAGAAGTAAAGCAAAACCCATGAAAAAGGAAACACTCACATCAAGAAAAGGACATAATTCAAATTATCGTCTTCTTTTCTTTTTTCCCTTTTTGGAGGTAGAGAGCTAATCAAGTTTCATTAGGAGGCTATTGAAATTTTTATGTAGTAATTTTCTTGATTCTTTTTACAATAATGAATGGATAACAATATCTAAGATGTTAATTAATCCAATATGTAACTCGAACCCCTGAGAACGTAGCCAACAAAGTTGTTGATTTATACCCTCTCATGACAAAGTTCTTGACTCTTTTTATACATTTATTGGACTATTTTCAATTATTGGCGTCTGGTCAACAACATATGCGTTAAACAATTCCCCTCAAATTTCATGTTAAGGAGCAATCATAATTTGGCCACACAACCATGAACGACCAAACATTGTGGATTCATTAGAAAACATGAGAAATAAGAAAGGGAAAATATAGTGCATATAGAGGTGAACATGTCTGAGGGGAGTCTTGCGGATGCACTGCATCTTATTAAGGCAAACTACAACATCCATCAATACAGCATGCTTTTCCACATACGAGAAGTGGGGTCCTTTTGAACCAGCAACACCTGCAACCTACAAATATACACATCCAGATGACCACATAAATGAATTCTAGAAAGGAAAATAAAAATTCACAATTGGTAAAAAAGAGGACAATATGTGGTGTCCATATTTTATTATTTGCAGTTTGGACAAACCCTTTGTTCCAAAAGATTTAATCTCACGAAAATGCCTATTGAGCTTGTATTCTATGGAGAGGGAAAAGCCACATAAGCAATGATTTCAAGAGTTAACACTCCATGGATTAATCCAATTGGATCTTTTCTCGATAGCTTAACTATTTTCATTTTTCCTACATAGAGAAAAATGAAGATAGGAAAAGAGGACATTTTTTTCTCTGAATTACTCTACAAAACATAATATAATATAGTCAAGTAAAAACAATTTGTGGGTTGAAGCTAGCTTTTAGTCTTATATATATGTATAATCAAATAGATGCATAATTACCAGCTTGAGGAAAAACGGTCTGCTCCACTTTTTGAAATGAAGCAGCAGCAGAAGACGGAGTTGCCCAAAGGAGAGAGGCCATCACTATCAATGCAAGCCATGAACATCCAATCACCACCAAGCTCTTCTTCTTCATCTCTCTCTCTCTCTCTCTCTCTCTCTCTCTCTGCGCTTCTACAATTAGATCTGAACTGTCAATCCCCCCAGTCTCCACAATCTACCTTATTTATAGGGGAAGTGCTAGAACTATTCTCTTTTAGCATAGGATTCCGTCGGTTCATCGTTTATGTCTCCTTCTGGCAAGTGGACCAGACACTCATTCTCTCTCTTTCAGTACGAATTTGGACTCTAGCTTTACTTTAAAGAGTTAAAGACAGACGCACAATTCAATGGAGTCGCCATTGTTGACATATGCCTACAAAGTACAGATCAGATCTTATCTCTGGAGAGATATAAAGTACAACCTCATCTTTCTGTTCCATGTGGATGAAGAATAACACCCCTACTCCCATTATCTAAATGGAGCCGATAAAAAACGTGCCCGCATTATAAAGAAAAATCCACCCACAGAAATCCGTTTTAATGAAAGAAACAAAAGTATATTGGTCTTCACATGAAAAAATATACTCAAACAAATGTCATTCGGAAACACATCCAAGATAAAGACAATTTTTAAAATATCGAATATTACCTATTTATAAACCCTTTCCTGTGTGAATATGGTATAACCTTTTGCTCATATTCTCTAATTTTGACCTATTTGACATGTAATAAACCAAAAAAAAAAAAAAATCATTGAAATAAATCGAAATTCAACTAATTCTAATAGGCATTTAACATAACATAGTATATTATTATCTTGTAATTTATTCTTCTGCACAATGCTTATCATCTTATCAAATGCATGTATTTCAAATACTTTATTCAATTTAATATTTTAGCAGATGTTTTTACAAATTAGGTCCGTGCTTAGCAGAGTTGTCACTTAACCTATTGTATGAGGGAAGAGGAGTGGTGTCTTTTTAATGGGAGGAGCTTTAGGAAACTCTCTTTTTCTCCCTCTATCTACAAATTTTACATTGTTTTAACATTTTCATAATCAATAATCAAGTAAAAGTTTGGTTGAGAGAATGTGCAATTTCGTGTGTATATGAACCGATCACAATGCAAACCACATGCTTGATGTATTATTTCCATGTAGAAAAATGCCAAATATACGTAGTAATTGATTTTGATGGTCCCCTCAAGAATTCCCTAATCCTAGGGAAAATCTCAAATCCTCGTGCATATTTTGACAAAAAATCTCTCATCGATATAAAAGAAATAATGGAACTATGCATATCATGATAATAAATGTCTGAAAGTAGATATCTATTTGTGCAGACTCCATTGACAATTACTACGAGGTTATGAAAAAGTTCAACAATGTCGCGAGACTTGTTATGACAATTAGGTGTCACATTTGACTTATGACAATCAGATGTCACATTTGACTCATATATGACAAATAATGATCTATAATAAATAAAAAAATCATCTTCACATAAAGAAATAAGTTGCATGACACCCTTTACGAATAAATGAGTATAATAAAGGTACCCATCATTAGAAATAAGTATAACGAAATTTGTGATACGTGATAACTCTTATGATGGAATAAGCTAATGTGGATACCATTATGACAAAACAATTAAAAGCTTTGAAAAGTTAAAAATTAGTTAGAGATTACTAGTTTTATATAATTTTAGATTCTCCTTAACCTTTCAAAGTTACAAAGCCGTGACGAGCTTCCTAAATGAGGACGGAACTAAACCTGTTTTTGTAATCGAGAAGGATGCTAACCAGCTTGAAAGAAATTACTTTATTTGAGATATTGATTAATGTGCCAATTATCATGTCAAAATGTTACTTCGAATAGGCTTGGACTTACGTCTAAGCATGGAAAATTACCATAAATATGGCGGAGTTGCTTATTGATAATAGCAAAATCACGAGTAAAAGAAGAAAGGAAAAAAATACAAGAATATTGTTATTGTTAAGGGTTAATACTATGACAAATCCCAAATTAGTACACTTGTGACAAATTCACCCCAAACTATTTTTTTGATAATGAAAAATCCCAAATTGCTACACTTGTAACAAATTTACCCCGACTAACCATAAAAGAAAAAAAAAAAACCCTAAACTTGTACATTTATGATAAATTATGCCCAAACTAATTAATTTGACAACAAAAAACCTCAAGCTGGTAAATTTGTGACAAATATATCATTCGCTAAACTTGATTAATACTTTTAAAAAAATCAAAAAAATTGTAAACTATGACAAATCGAGTGTAAAATCCCAAATTTATATACCATTCAATTGTCATGTGTCATTTAATTTAATAATTTGACAGTAAAATTTAACAAAAACTAATATAGGGTAATTTGTCACAAATGTATCAGTTTGGAGGGTTTTTTAAGGTATTAATCCTATTGTTAATTGTGGCCAAGTCCCCCATCTTCTATAAAACTCAAAAATGGTCTTCTTAAAATCTTTGGATTGCGTAGCAAGGCAGACCCCTACCGACTTCTTACCTGCCCCTCCTTTCACGCTTCTCCAGCTAGACCCAGTTATACGTTCATTTTTCCAATTGAAAATCAATAAATCAAACCCAAACCGATCGTACAAACTTACTACTTAAACTCTATACTATTGAGAATACGTGAATAAATATATAATCTGAAATACCCAGTTGCTTATATAATAAGTTTTCGTCATGAAAACGTTTAAAAAGACTACGTTGGGCCAAGCATTTGGAGAAAATAAGAGGGGACAACATGTGAAAGCGGATTAATTATGAGGCAAGCCACACCGACCGAGCGAAGGAATCGCATGACTTAGTGATCGAACATGCATTATTGTTTATTTTTTAGTCATAAAGAGCTGCATTAATCGGACATTAACAGGTACAGAATAAGATTTGACGACAATGACTTACTTCATTTAGATTTGTCCATGGAGAAACGAGTTCATTTATTCAAGCATGATAAAAGATGACCTACTCCTACGTGATATAGGAGATACAAAATTACCAAAGAGAAATTGTCCAAAAAGTTCTAAACCTATCGCATTCTTGTCAATTATTTCCTAAATCTTATAATTTTATTAAATGATTATTAAACATTTTCACGTTTTGCAATTGAGTCCATCTAATTAATTTTGACCGAAAATCACTTATGTGAGTGCTGGCCATCCTACGTGACATGGTTAGTGTTAACATGGACATTTTTTAAAAATAAAAATGGCTACATAACAGTCTTTAATATACTATAAAAATAATAGTCTATTTAGATCACAAAAAAAAAAAAGGACTAACAAATAATTATAAATTGTTGTGGGGCACATTCATTCAAGAATTTGTTGTCACAATATGTTTGTTATTTTCACAGTAACCAAAAAACTGTTATATTAGCTAAACCCTTTCAAAAATATTATAGCATATTTCAAATCTTTTTATTATTTTTTCTTTTCTTTTTCTTCTTTTCTTTTTTTTTCCTTTCCTTTTTTTTTTTCATTTCTCTTTTTCCTTGTTTTCTTATTTCCCTTGCTGACAGTCGCCACCTCCATGATGGCCGACGAAGGTCACTGGCTGCTGGCAAGGGCTGGGCGAGAGGGGTAGTCTTGCCCAGCAAGGTTCACCAAATCTTTATAGAGAGAGAGAAAGAGAGAGAGAGAGAGGCTTCGCACATAGCACATAGTTATTGAATGTTGGTACGAGACTCAAAGAAAGCAACACACAACATATGACCACACGTAAACCACACTAACAACGTACCAGCTCAAATATCGTTGATAATGTTTCAGCTTTGCTCCGCAACGCAGATCAACCTCGCACCCCGCAGCCCAGCATTCCCTCGTATTTTTTCAACGACCTTCGCAGCATCAATCGAGGCGGCAATCACCTCCAGCACACCACCACCCTCCCCGACAAACTGCACCGATCTTAACCCTGTTTTGATGACAAACACATAGACAAGGGTATGAATTCTTTGTCGGTGATAATAGCGGATGATGAGGAGAGTAGGATTTTCTTTTAAATATATATATGCTGGAAGAGAGGGAGGATACTAATGGCTGATGCCTGAAATCATTCCGATAAAATTTTTGCGCACGGAGAATCGGGAGATGAGGGTGATTGGGAATATTAATTAGCAAACTATATATAGCCATTATAGATGGATTGTGTTCAAAGAATTGTTACCATTTGCTGCGGTTGCTGCAATTGTACGAGCTGTGGTTCTGTGTTTCTGGTCGTTCGTGTTGAGATCAATCTGTACCTTCACCTGGATATGATGAACAAACCGGCAAGAGATATTAGCGCGCGAAAGAAAAGGGAAAGTTCAAAAAGAAGACGGACAGGGACACAACTATCGACATAGGAAATTTCACCAACAAATCAAAGGAAATTAATTGAACACAAGAAAATCAAGATGAGTGATAAGGTGTAAGTACAGACCGCCATATTGCCTCTGAGACCAATCTGTTCTCTCTGGTCAAGCTGAGCCTCTCTCTCTCTCTCTCTCTCTCTCTCTCTCTCTCTCTCTCACTAGAGACAAAACGCTTAGTTTGATGGATGATGAAGAAGATGAAGCACGATTTGGGTTTTATAGCCCATTAGAAGCTTCGTTCCAATTGTAAGGAAACTGAGTCCCTAGCCACACCGTGTTAGGTTTTTGAAGATGCTCTTATCTCTTCTTTGAAACCCTAATTTGGCATTTTCTTGAAAATACGATCCATTTTCATGGAACTTTTTTTATATAGAGTGCACCCAATCGACAAGGAAAATTTTCATGCCATATTGCCACAACAATTCAATTTGCATATCATCTGAATTGAGATTTCATTTTGCATTTCATTTCTATAGTATTATTATTATTGATCATGAAAAGTCATCATCTCAAGATATGGGGCTTATGAAAATTCAAACCGTGTCATACACACACGGTTTGTACGTTGGAGTAACATTACCATGGCTGTTCCCGTCACTTTCCTACTTAATTTCTCAGTAAGTTTCACTTGACATCCCCGCAGTTCTCTTTCTCCACACGACACGCCATATTTGGTTTTAATTGCCATGCATGATATATATTCATACTCTCTTTTACTTTCACACGATATTTTTCAACAATGACATGACCACTGTAGCACTTTCGCCTCACAACTTAATCAATTTCACAAATCTATTCAAGTATTTATTAGCAAATTATATAACCAAAGTCAATCGTTGTTGATGGTGAATATCTTGCAAAAAATACCGAAATGCAATGTACATGACGAGGGTTCGTGCGTGTTGAAGAGCTAATAGTTTATGCGTCAACATGGACCCTTTAAGCTCGTGGTCTTCTTCATCATTTACATCAACGCTGCGTATTAGAAAATCTTCGTGTTTTCCCAACTTGATCGGCGGAAAAAGAAAACAGATCACTCTCGAACAGGCAATATGTCGGTCCATACTCGTTCATGCATTTTTATTCACATTGAAAGCCGGTTCTCTTCTTCATGTTTTCGATTTTTCCTTTTCTTTTTGTCGGCTATTATATGAATTCTTCGCAGCTTTGTCCATCATTTTCCGGAAGAAGAAAAAAAAAAGGTTGAGATCAAGCTTCTTATACTCTCTTTCTAATTTTGTTTTCTAATCTCTTGCAGTTAGTCCCCGTTTCCACGACACCCATTCCACGAGAATTTCCCACTTTCATACGTGGGTTGACTCAATATCAAAAGGTTCATTCAACGGCCATAACTGTCTTGTCTTTCCTGATTGTTCGTAGGAAATTCAATAGCAAATCCTTAGCATGAATTCTAGTTGAGAAAATTATCCAAAAAATTCTAAATTTATTGCACTTTTACCAATTGAGTCATAAACCTTTTAACTTTATCAATTGAGTCATAAATCATTTCAACATTTTGCCAATTAAATCCATCTGGTCAATTTTAAATGGAATTTGCTAATATGGACGCCAACCATCTTACAAGGCACTACTCGCACTAACGTGGACAAAATTTATTATTTTTTAATATTTTTTTTTTTATTTTTCTCCTTTTTTTTTTTTTTCCTTTTCTTCCTCTAGCCGATCGCCTAGTCTCCAACGACCAGCCAAAGGCCACGACCGACGAGGGTTGGCCTCCCTAACTTTGCCGGGATCTAGCGAGGGGTGACCTCGCTGTCCTCGGGCAAGGCTCACCCTCGCCAAAGGCTAATGAGGGTCTAAAGCAGCTTTCAAGTCTTCTTTTAATACCCCAGTCCGGAATCCACCTCTTTACTTTAGCAAAGGCAACCATTCCTTTTCTATTTCCTTCTAAGACTCCTACTAAGGGAAATGGCAGCTTATTTTCTTCATGCCATGAATGAAGCGTATCTCCAGAACGAAATGATAAAGAAAGAGATCAGATCATACCAATGTCTGACTTTCTTTCCCTTCCTTTCACCGCCATCTAGCATATTACAGCACCAGCCCTTCTTCTGCAAAAACAAAAGTGGGCATCTTCCTTTCCCCTTTTGCGGATTCTCAAGCAGGGGATTCATTCTTCCTTGCAGCCTAACTAGCAACTTAGCTTGTTGTTGTCAGTCTGGTTTGCATTCTATTCAAAGCATTTTTTGGCCTCGCGAGCTTCAGGCGAGGTTGCCCTCATTGGGACCTAACAAGGGGCGACCTCACCGACCTTGGGCAGGCTCGCCCTCACCGGATCTGGCAAGGGCGAGCCTCACTCACAATCGGTTGGGTCGCCTCTTGCCAAATCCCGGTGGGGGCCACCTCCCTTGAGGCCCATGATGCCACCCCTTGCGGGCCTCTGGCGAGGCTCAACCTCGGGTGATTGCCAGACTTGGCAAGGGCGAGCCTCGCCCAAGGCCGAGGAGGCTAACCCTCGCCGGTTGTGGCCTCTAGCAGGTCACCAGAGGCTGGGCAACCAATAAAAAAAAGGGAAGAAATTACAAAAATAATAAAAACATAAAAAATATTTTAAAATTCAAAAAAATTAAAATATTAAAAAAACTTGTTCACGTCAGCAAATTCCAACCAAAATTAACCAGATGCACTCAATTGGCAAAAAGTAAAATGGTTTATGACTCAATTAGCAAAATTGAAAAGTTTAGGACTAAATTGATGAAGTGCAGTAGATTTATGATTTTTTGGACAATTTTCCCAATTCTAGCCAAAAAGCCAGACTAGAATTCTCATTACCAACGGACTGAATGGGGAAACTCATTTCCAAAGGTCTTGGTCCTCTTTTCATATTCTGAAATGAAATGAGGTATTTGTTCCTCCACCTATTTTGTAGTTGGGTCAAAGTAATACAAAGATCTACTAACAATGAAAGATAGTGAAGAATGAGCATGCGAATTTTCCAACAAGGGAATTTCCATATCTTTATAATCTGATCAACCTTGAACATATACAAACCTTTTTTTACGAGTAGTCCCACTAAAGTCATTTCTTGATTAGGAAAATTGCCCAAGGGATGACTATATTTTTTATCCAAGTCCCAGCCCCAATGAAATGCTCTTACTGTATGCTAGATTGAAAGACATCTTGCTAAAGAAATCAGATTTCGTCACCCCATATTGAAATGACTTGAGCTATGATTATTGTCCGGTAACTCCCAAATGTAGCATTAGAACATTCTAAGAGGTACGTGGGGTTTAGTGGGGATCAATTGATCATGTATTCAAATTATGCAGGGCATATATCGGTTCAGACTCGCCTTGGCACATGTAGTCTTACTCGATACACATAGACGAGACGGTTTGCATAGTGCCAAACAAAAGGTTCGACACATGTTGGCCTTTTAGAGCTAGCTTACTGGGCTTCATATCCTAGTCCATGAATGAAAAGGTGAGTTGCAATTTTAATGATAGGAAAGCAAAAAGACGTGTTGTGAGATACATTAAATTATAATGTCGTATTGAATTGTCAACCCACTAAAACATTTAAAATTAAAAAGGTTGATGTCGCGACCTAAAATTTTGGATGCATTATCTAAAACTAGGTTAATGGACTACTAAGTGTTTAAACTTAGCTCCTTTCCCAAGCCCATACCAATTCACGACTTAAGGTTCTAATATATAACATGCAAATAGATTTTATCTAGGAGTCGCCATTAATCAGTTTATGGTAGGTCGATTAGACACCTAAGTAAAATAATTGGAGGATTATTTTACTCCTACGAACCAGAGATTATGGGTACAGGACTTAGTTACACTAGATTTCTCTAACGCCCTTTCGGTACAATTTCTTTTTATTTTCTTTTTTAAAAATGTTTTTGCAGGCAGTTTGGATTTATTTTAACCTAAATTACTATCATGCAATGGGGTGATCACACAAATACTCAACCATTATTAAAAATTCAACAAATGAAATAAATTGCATCAAAGCAAACAATTTTTTTTTTTTGAGTTTTCTTGAAAATTATAATTCTTTTATAAAAATGCATTTTTTTAACTAAATGACTTAATCTTATTAATATGCAAATTTTAATTAAATGGGCCTATTATGCAAACTAGTTATTATGCACTCCATGACCTAACTTCACTAATGAACAAATTTTGATTAAATGATCCTATTATGCAAACTAGTTAACATGCACCTAGTATTTTGTATTTTTTTTTATTGAAATTCAGAATTAATAAAAACCCTAATTAAACTATCTAAAAAGGGATGATTTTCTAACTTATTCTAGAGATTAATTTGACTTAAACCCTATCCTATCTTAGAAAATTATTTTTGGAAAAATGAGATAATTAAAATGTGCGAACATTATCTAAAACCCTATTTTAAAACAAAATTATTTAGGTCAAACCCTAATTATTTCTAAAAATGTAATCCTAAAACGAATTTTTGATTTACTAAACCTATTTGCTCTTGCAGAATGATTTCTTTTGATTTTTATAGTTTTTTTAAAGATAAGTAATTATTAGATAAATATCAAATCTAAACTATCAACAAAATAAATGATTAAAATAATCGGAAAAAATAACATATTGTCTCACATGTCAAATTAACGATTATCCTAACCTTAATTATCAAGACAAAAATCAAAAAATTAAAAATCTGATCAAAAGTTTTATGAATTAAATTAATAATTATAATGATTTAGTAATTAAAATTCTACAAAAAAGTCAAAAAATTAATATAATTAAAAAAAACAATCCAATACCTCTTGAATTAAATTAATAATTACAATAATTCCAGATAGAATCCTAATGGATAATGCCTACAAAATGCACAAATATTAACATTGACAAACCATATTCTAACTTAAACAATAATAACAAAATTTAAAATGAATAAATAAATGACAAAAAATAATAAAAAAAAAAAAATAAACTACCTAGGTGAAATTTGAAAAAGAGAGGAACGGCGGCGATGAACGGCGGCGCGGTGGCGTCGAGCCCCGGCGCAGGGGATAGCGGGCAAGAGCGGAGCAGTAACGGCGAGTCGCGGGCCGGCGCGGATAGTGTTGGGCGGAGCAGCGGCTGTGCGGGGGTTGGTGATGCTGGGGCTCACCGGCACGGCACGGCGATGATGGCGCGGCGGTGGTGCGGGTTGCTGCAGGTCACAGGTTGCTACGCGGCGATGCTCGCGGGTGCCCGTGCGCGGAGGGAGCGAGGCGCGGCGATGAACACAGGCTACCGGCGAAGGGAGAGCAACGAACGGGTGAGCTACTTCGGAGTAGGCGTTCGTGGGTCACCAGCGGAGGCGGGAGGGGCAGATCTGGATAGATACGGGACCGGCGGCACCGAGGGTTGAGGCGCGGTGCTACACGTCGGGGGGGCAGAGCCGGTGGGACGACGATGGCGGAGGGGCAAACTGCGGGTTGAGCGGGCGCTTCGCAGGCGAAGGGGAAGCTCCGTGTCAATGGGCGGCGGGCGTTCCGGCGTCGGGTTGCAGGCGGGGCCGCAGCCATGAAGCTGCAGACGTCGGCTCGGTGCAACGATGGGTGAGCGGGGCGTGGCAAGGGCCGGTGACGCGGTGGGCAGCAGCAGAACGGCGTGCGGCTTCGCGGAGAAGGAACCCATAAAGAAGAAGCACAGTGCACGGCATTTCCTTTTTTTTTCTCTCTCTCTCTCTCTCACCTCACGTCTACTCTCTGTACGAATTCTTTCTTCCTCTCATGTTTCTTTTCTGCTTTTTCCACACAAGGAAAAAGCTTACTTTTTCCTTTTTCCCTCAAAGCTTTCTCTTTTGTACGACCTTATCTCCGGAACTTTTTGCTCTTACTCTATTCGTTTCGCGGAAAATAACTTCCAGGAAAATATTTTCCATATTTTCCGGTGTTCGGATGGGCGGAAAATCACGGTCAAGGAAAACATTTTCCGTTGACCGAAAAATTTACATGCAAAGCTAAGGAAAATGTTTTCCACTTCTGAAAAGTGGAAAACATTTTCCACAACTTCCCCTGCCTTTTTTTTTTTTTCTTTTCTTTTCTTTTTATTTTTCTTCCTTAGCTTGGACGGTGGCCGGCCCCGACAGCGGCCGGCGGCCGGCGACCGGCAACCGGCGACCGGCCGCGGTCGCGAGCCAGCTCGAGCTCCGCCCCGGGCCGGCGAGGCTCCGCCTAGCCCGATCTGTGGAAGCCCAGCTTGCCCGAGCTCGGCGAGCTCGAGCCTCACCCGGATTGGGCGAGCGGAGCCTCGCCGGCTTGGGGCGGAGCTCTAGCCTCACCCAGATCCGGCGAGCCGGGCGGGGCTCGGGCGCCCGGCTCGCCGGATCTAGTGACCGGACCTTGGTCGGCCGGATCTGGCGACGAGATCTTGGTCGGCTCGCCATCTTCGGGCGTGCGGCAGTGGAGGAAGGAGGAATGAGGAACGAGGAGGAAGAAGGAGGAGCGGCGGCGGAGGAACGAGGAACGAGGAACGAGGAGGAAGAAGGAGGAGCGGAGGCAAAGGAACGAGGAACGAGGAGGAAGGAGGAGCGGCGGCGGAGGAAGGAGGAGGAAGAAGGAGGAGCGGCGGCGGAAGAAGGAGGAAGGAGGAGGAAGAAGGAGGAGGAAGGAGGAAGGAGAAGGCAAAGAAAAGGAAAAAATAAAAGAAAAAGAAAGAAATTAGTTAACGAACGGTAGAAAATGTTTTCCACTCAAAATTTAAGAATTAGCCGAACACCAGAAAATATAGCCATTTTCCTGGAAAATAACTTCTCGGAAAATATTTTCCGGAGATGGTCAATTTTCCGTGAAACGAATGCAGCCTTAATTTCTTCGAAAATCCCTCCGGTTATGATAAATGAACCTCTTTTTATAATGATTTCCTTTTTTTTCAGTCCTACTCTATTCCTACTCTACACTCACTCTCAGACTTTTGCCTGCCTCTTTGCAAGGCGTGGGAGTCGAAACCCACTCTTGAAACTTACGCGTCCCCACCCCAATCCCCCATGAGAAGGTGGGGATTTGAATCCCTCACCTCCCCCTTCCATGTTGGAAGGGTGGCCACTGAGGCGAATCCCGTAGTTTTTTTATAATGATTTCAAACGGCCGTTTTGTATAACATTTTCTGAGTTTCCATCTCCAATCACATTAAATCAAAACTATAAATCAGAGTATAATTTTGTAATCAGTTTGATTTTTGCTCGGATTTCTTTCATTTTGCAAAAATTCTTGCCCTTTATTCACTTGATTTTTAAATTATTTCTGCATTTAACAAAATCCGAATATTCATCAAAATTTCAAATTTCCATGCGTAATCAATCAAATCAATTTGCTCTATTTTTTCATTTTTTTCCTTTTATTTATTCAAATGCAATTTTTATTTTCCTTATTTCCCTAGATTTGCTAAAATTAGATGTCAACAATTAAAGTCAACCTTGCCTCAACCGCGCTTCAACGGCAATCTTCTCTTGTTTATGTTCTTTTGTTTCATCTCTTTCAATTTTTCTCCTATAAACCATGTGGTAAAGAGTAATAAAGATGCTCACATATCCACCAAAAAATTGTCAGCTTCCGAAAAATAGTGAATTAAGTTGACAGATATGTATGAGAAGATTTAGCGGTTTTACACTTAATGAAAGTCAAATTTTGAACATTTCAAGAAATAAGGATTGGGAAATAAAAGTCACGCTAAACAAACCCTAGTTATCATCCATTAACAATGAACCAAATATGACTATTACACCTATCTTATAAAGAACAAGTTGGGGAGAGAAGAAAGCGTCGGATATTGTATAAACTCTCTTGCATCAGTTCAAATTCATGTCTCTAACTCTAACCAAATATCTAGAAAATTACAAGGAGGGGTAGAGAGAGAGAGAGAAAGAGAGAGAAGGTGTATTATAGAACTTTCACATCATTATTCTCTTGTGGATGTTGGTTACGGACAATGATAGAAAGCAACCCACAGCATATCAGCGTTATTCAATCCAGACCCCAAAACAACAATATATGGAAGAAAATGAGATTCGATGACGCCCATGAACAAAACCTACGTATGACCACACGGTTATTCAATGTTGGTACAAGACTGAAAGAAAGCAACACACAACATATGACCACAAGTAAACCACACGAGCAACGTGCGAGCTCAAATATCTTTGATGATGTTTCAGCTTTGCTCCACAACGCAGATCAACTTCGCACCCCGCAGCCCAGCATTCCCACGTATATTGTCGACAACCCTCGTAGCATCAATTGAGGCGGCAATCACCTCCAGCACACCACCACCCTCCCCGACAAACTGCACTGATCTTAACCCTGATTTGATGACAAACACATAGACAAGGGTATGAATTCTTTGTCCGTGATAATAGTGGATGACAAGGAGAGTACGGTTTTCTTTAAGATACATATGCTGGAAGAGAGGGAGGATACTGATGGCTGATGCATGAAATAATTCCGATAAAATTTGTGCATACGGAGAATCGGGAGATGAGGGTGATTGGGAATATTAATTAGCAAATTATACATAGCCATTATAGATGGATTGTGTTCAAGGAATTGTTACCATTTGCTGCGGTTGTTGCAATTGTACGAGCTGTGGTCCTGTGTCTCTGGTCGTTTGTGTTGAGATCAATCTGTACCTTCACCTGGATATGATGAACAAACCAGCAAGAGATATTAGCACGCGAAAGAAAAGGGAAAGTTTGAAAAGAAGACGGACGGGGAGACAACCATCGATACAGGAAATTAAACCAACAAAACAAGGAAATTAACCAAACACAAGAAAATCAAGATGAGTGATAAGGTGTAAGTACAGACCGCCATATTGCCTCTGAGACGAATCTGCTCTCTCTGGTCAAGCTGAGCTTCTCTCTCTCTCTCTCTCTCTCTCTCTCTCTCTCTCACCAGACACAAAACCCTTAGTTTGATGGATGATGAAGAAGATGAAGCACGATTTGGGTTTTATAGCCCATTCGAAGCTTCGCTCCACTTGTAAGGAAATTGAGTCCCTTGCCACACCGCGTTAGGTTTTAAAGATGTTCTTATCTCTTCTTTGAAACCCTAATTTGGCGTTTTCTTGAAAATATGATCCATCTTCATGGAACTTTACATATAGACTAGAGAGATCAAGAGGATTTGAGATTCTTCTCTGCAAGTGCACCCAACCGACAAGGAAAATTTTCATGCCATATTGCCACAACAATTCAATTTGCATATCATCTGAATTGAGATTTCATTTTGCATTTCATTTCGATAGTATTATTATTATTATTATTGATCATGAAAAGTCATCTCAAAATATGGGGCTTATGAAAATTCGAACCGCGTCATACACACACGGTTGGTACATTGGGGTAACATTACCATGGCTGTTCCCGTCACTTGTCTACTTAATTTCTCTGTAAGTTTCACTTGATATCCACGCGGTTCTCTTTCTCCACACGACACGCCATATTTGGTTTAAATTGCCATGCATGATATATATTCATACTCTCTTTTACTTTCACACGTTATTTTTCAACATTGAGATGACCACTGTAGCACTTTCGCCTCACAACCTAATTGATTTCACAAATCTATTCAAGTATTTATTAGCAAATTATATAACCAAAGTCAATCGTAGTTGGTGGTGAATATCTTGGAAAGAACACCGAAATGTAATGTACATGATGAGGGTTCGTGCGTGTTGAAGAGCTAATAGTTTATGCGTCAACATTGACCCTTTGAGCTCGTGGTCTTCTTCATCATTTACATCAACGCTGCGTATCAGAAAATCTTCGTGTTTTCCCAACTTGATCGGAAGAGAAAGAAAAAGATCAGTCTCGAACAGGCAATATGTCGGTCCATACTTGTTCATGCATTTTTAGAGCGCGTTTAATAACGTTTTTGTTCCGGGAACAATTTTCTAACAGAAATAGTTTTTTTTTTTTTTTTTTTGTGTTTCTATTCCCGGGAATAACTTCTAAGTATAAGAACGCGCTTGATAACTACAAAAAATTTTTACTTTAGGAATAGAAATGCGTTTGATAAACTTATATAATTTTGTTGTTTCTTTTAGTTTTTCAATATTTTTTATTATATTTTTCCTTTTTTTTTTTCTTCTTTCTTCTTTCTTTTCTTTTTTTCTTCTTTTTTTTTTCCTTCTTTCTCTTTGTGGCTGGTTGCCAACCACGACAGCGGCCGACGACCAATTGGGCAAGCTCCAATGAGCTCGCCAAAGCCTCACCAGGCCACCGTGAGGCTCGGCCTCGCCAGATCTGGGCAAGGCCAAGCCTTGCCGATGGCCTCGGTGGCTAGGCGAGGCCGACCTCACACCACTTGGGCAAGGTCGAGCCCCACTCGTGGCCTCGCGAGGCTCGACCTCACCCAAGCGGCGCGAGGCTGGCCTCGCCATGGCTGGGTGAGGTCAACCTCACCTAGATCTGGTGAGGCCAACCTCACCCAGCCACGGCGAGGCTCAACTCAACGAGCCTCACCCAGCCATGGCCCGACAAGCCCTCCGTGGCTCGGCGTCTCCGAGGGCCGGCGACACTCCAGCGAGGTCACCGGCACTCATATGGCCAGTCGTCGGCGCTAGCCATGGCCAAGGTCGGTGACTAGGCAAAAGGAAGAAGAAGAAGATGATGAAAATAAGAGAAGAAAAAAAAGATGAGAGAGAAAAATTGTTTCTCGAAATTGTTTTTGGGAATAAGAAATAATTTTTTTATATTTATTGTTTCTGTTTCAAATCTGTTCCTAGAAACAAAAAAAAAAATCGATTTTTTGTTCCCGGGAACAAAAGTTTTACTAAACGCGTTTTTGTTCTTTTTTTGTTCCCCAAAACAAAAGAACGGGAATTTTTGTTCTGGGGAACCTTATTGTTATCAATTTTCCTTTTCTTTTTGTCGGCTATTATATGAATTTTTCGCAGCTTTGTCCATCATTTTCCGAAAAAAAAGAAGAAGAAGGTTGTGATCAAGCTTCTGATACTCTCTCTCTCTCTAATTTTGTTTTTTAATCTCTTACCGTTAGTCCCACGTTTCCACGACACCCATTCAACGAGAATTTCCCACTTTCATACGTATATAACTCAATAACAAAAGGTTAATTCAACAGCCATAGTTGTCTTGTCTCCCCTTGGCTGTTCGAGAACTGCTTGTCTTTGCTGATTGTTCGTAGGAAATTCAATAGCAAATCCTTAGCATGAATTCTAGCCTGAAAGCCGGACTAGAATTCTCATTACCAACGGACTCAATGGGGAAACTTATTTGCGAAGGTCTTGGTCCTCTTTTCATATTCTGAAATGAGGTATTTGTTCCTCCACCTAATTGGTAGTTGGGTCAAAGCAATACAAAGATCTGATAACAACGAAAGATAGTGAAGAACGAGCACGCGAATTTTGCAACAAGGGGATTTCCATATCTTTACAATCAGATCAACCTTGAACATATACAAACTTTTTTTACGAGTAGTCCCATTAAAGTCATTTCTTGATTAGGAAAATTGCCCAAGGGGTGACTATATTTTCGATCCAAGTCCCAACCCCAATGAAATGCTCTTGCTGTAAGCCAGTTTGAAAGACATCTTGCTAAAGAAATCAGATTTCGTCACCCCATATTGAAATGACTTGAGCGATGATTATTGTCCGGCAACTCCCAAATGCAGCATTAGAACATTCCAAGAGGTGCTTGGGGTTTAGTTCAGATCCATTGATCATGTATTCAAATTATGTAGGGTGTATATTGGCTTAGACTCGCCTTGGCATGTGTAATCTTACTCGTGCACATAGACAAGACGATTTGCATAGTGCCAAATAGAAGGTTCAACACACATTAGCCCTTTAGAGCTAGGTTACTGGGCTCTATATCCTAGTCCATGAATGAAAAGGTGAGTTGCAATTTTAATCATAGGAAAGCAAACAGACGTTTTCTGAGATACATTAAATTATAATGTCATATTGGATTGTCAACCCACTAAACTATTGAAAAAAAAAAAGTTGAAGTCAGGCTTGCCTCAACCGTGCTTCGACGGCAATCTTCTCTTGTTTATGTTCTTTTGATTTTTCTCCTATAAACCATGTCGTAAAGAGTAATAAAGATGCTCATCTATCCACCAAAAAATTGTCAGCTTCTGAAAGATATTGAATGAAGTTGACGGATATGTATGAGAAGATTTAGCGGTTTTACACTTAATGAAAGAGAAGAAATCGTCGGATATTGTATAAACTCTCTTGCATCAGTTCAAATTCATGTCTCTAACTATAACCAATTATCTAGAAAATTACAAGGAGGGGTAGAGAGAGAGAGAGAGAGAGAGAGAGAGAGAGAGAGAGAGAGAGAGAGAGAGAGAGAAGGTGTATTATAGAACTTTCACATCGTTATTCTCTTGTGGATGTTGGTACAGACAATGATAGAAAGCAACCCACAACATATCAGCGTTATTCAATCCAGACCCCAAAACAACAACATATGGAAGAAAATGAGATTCGGTGACGCCTATGAACAAAACATAAAAGAAAACGCTCGTAAACCACACAAGCAAGAGGTGCGCTCAAATATCATTAGGTATGTCCTCAGTTTTGCTACTCAAATTGGAACAACTTGGCATCCCGCAGCCCAGCCTTCCTTATTTTGTCAACGACCGTCACTGCATCGATCTTCTCGGCAATCACCACCAACAAATCTCCATGCTCTTCATAAAAGCCCGCGGATTTCAACCCTGTTTCATTGGCAAAAAAACGAGAGGATGATAAGAAGAGTAGCGTTTTCTTTAAAATATCAGAGGCGGAGACGAAATTTGTGTATGTGGAGAATCGTGAGATGAGGGTGATTGGGAGTATTAAATAGTGGACTGTATGTAGCCATTATGGATGTGCATGGAACGTGTTCCAGGAATTGTTACCAGTTGCTTCCTGTGCTGCGATTGTACGTGCCTCGGCCCTTCGTTTCCCGTCCCTAGTCTTGAGATCAATCAATATCTTTTGCTGGATATGGTGGACAAACCGGCAAGAGATATCAGCGTGCGAAAGAAAAAGGAAAAGTACAAAAATAGGAAAAGGAAGAGGAGACAACAATCGATGTGCAAACATAAACCAAACAAAACGAGGAAAAGAACCAAACACAAGAAAATTAAGCAGAGTGATGGGAGTAAGTACAGACCGACATATTGCCTCTGAGACCGATCTGTTCGCTCTGCTCAAGCTGAGCTTCTCTCTCTCTCTCTCTCTCTCTCTCTCTCTCTCTCTCTCTCTCTCTCTCTCGATACAAAATGCTTAATTTGATGGACGCTGAAGAGCTCGACCGGGGGTCTTTATAGCAAATTTCGGGCCTCTTATGAGAAGCTTCGATCCGTTTATCAGGAAATTGAGTTCCTATAGCTAAACCGTGTTATATGTTTAAAAATTTCTTTGTCTCTTCTTCAAAACCCTAACTGGAATATTCATGAAAATGCGATACAATCTTCATGAAACTTTCTCTACAAGTGTACTTAGTCAACAAGTAAAATCCCATGCCATTTCGCATCTAAATTGTCACATCGTATCATCATGAATGTGGTGGTTTTCATGTCAAATCCTCCATATCATGTTACATTTGAATTGTCAATGCAATGTAAAATTTCGGTCATATTTCAATTTGCCATGCCATGTTACCTTTGAATTGCCATATCATGTCATTTTTCATGTTAAGTTTTTTGTTTCAAATTTGCCATGTCATGTCACATCCGAGTTTTCATGTCATGCCATTTCCGTGCTTTGTTCAAATTTCCACTTTGTTATGTCATGAATATGAGCAATTGATTTTAGGGTATGTCGGTTCACAATTAAATACTTGTAAATTATTCGGTCAAGATCGGTTGCAATTTTTTTGACATGGGTCGAAGTCGGGTACTTTGGAATCGGCTTTGAACCGAACTACCCATGGAAATTAATGTCTGTCAGCGAAAATATTGGGGGCCAATTTCAAGGTAAACTCCGGAATCGGGTTAGCAAGATTTTTTTCACCCTTAAGATATATTAAATTATTCTTTGGATTAACTAGCACATTAACTTTTCTCAGCAAATTGATTAAAGCACTTCAAGCTTTTTAGCCATCCAAGACGGAACTTCCTTTGCTGCAACTCTTACATATTCTTTTAAAATAAGATTAAAACCAGTTAAAATCGGTTCTACACTAAAACCAACTTAGGCAAATCGGTTCTTCCTAGGAACTAGACGAGCCTCGGTCAATTTCCAGGAACGTCACTCATGAACCCCAACTCATCGAGAACCGGCTAATTCAAGTAGGTTCTCAAGGCCGATATGGGACAGACGCTCACCCGTAGTCATGAACATGTTCTTGTTTGACACGGCATCTCAAATTGCATATCATTTGAATTGGGATTTCCTTTTGGATGCCATTCCTATATTATTACTACCGTTGGCCTTGGTAAGTCAACCCAACATCTAAGTCTCACGAAACCCAAACAACACCGCGCCATATACACGCAGTCGGTACGCGGGAATGACATTACCCTGACTTTTCCAATCACTTGCCACCTTCAATTCTCAGTATTTCACTTGGAATTACACGACATGCGCACGGTTCTCATACTCCAATCCACACGTCATATTTGGAGTCGGTAGCCGTACTAATATAAAGTAATCCTCAGTCCTACTTTCACACGATGCTTTTTCAACAAGGAAGATCACTGACGTAGGACTTTTGCCTTAGGGCTTTAAGCATTTTCATAGGTCTACTTGCGTATTTATTTGTATAATGGTTTTTCAATTAAAACGAAAATTCAACCATAGTCGTTAGGGTCAAAGCAAGAAGTTTCTGTTAGCAAATTATATTACCTAAGTCAATCATAGTCACAGTCGGTGGTGAATATCTTGGAAAGAACCCCGAAACGTGACGTACACAAGGAGGCTTTGTGCATGTTCAGGAGTTGATAAGTTATGCAACGATTGGAGCTCATGATGATCTTCATCATCTACATCAACAGTACGTACCCAATGCATTTTTATTCGCATCGAGAGCTTGTTCTCTTTCCTTTTGTGCGCTAAGTGCATGAAGTTTTCGCGGCGTTGTCCACTTTCCAGAAAAAAGGTTGTATAAAGCTTATGATACTACTTTCAGAAGTATCAGAAAAAAGGTTTCGCGGCTTCGTCCACTTTCCCCGAAAAAAGGTTTTCCCGGGTCCCCGTCCCCCGTCTAATTTTATTTTCTAATCTCTTGCAGTTAGTCCATCTTTGCACGACAAGTATTACACGAGAATTTCCCACTTTCATACGTGGGTTGACTGAATATCAAAAGGTGCATTCTGTCACGCCCCGAACCTCAAGCGCGCCAACATCCCACCATGGTCGTGCAAATGCGACATTCCCAGGTAGTGTCGCCGACCCCATTCATTTATTATTGCGCAAGCGGAACGTATTATAAAACCCCTGACAATGAAATACGGGATAGAAAAGCAGGAAGCAAAATCACAACATAACACTTTCATGATTCAACATAATTACAAGCAGAAGCCTACAGCCAAAAGTCTACAAAGGACTGGCTCTTAAAAATGAACTATCCTACGACCTACAAATCGGGCACGCTCTCCAATCCTTATGACTTCACCTCTGCAACTCCTCAAGGCCAACCAAAGCTATCTGGCCGCTCCGTCCTCCAGGGACCTGAAATGGTTATTCAATAACCACTGAGACAATGTCTCAGCAAGTTCAACCCCCTAAACCCCTATTAGAAAGAAAATACGCCCCGGGTGACCTAGCCACATCACACAAATACTTACCTCGCATTCTTGCCTTCCTGCAGGTTAGTACAATTCATATCCCTCAAGCACCAATAATGATAAGAATGTAAGCCATCAGAACACAATCAATTTCACTTAACTTCACAATCACAGCAAGCGTTCCATGTCATTATTATCCACTGCCACACAAGGGCACAACCTACACGCAGGTCGGCTATCTACTAGCATTACGGCATTTTTTTTGAAGAATAAAGGTCAAGTCGGCCTCGCCACTACTGCGACCAAGCCACGTCATTCTATCGACGGTATTTCTAGAAGAATAGAGGTCCAGTCGGTCTCGCCACTACTGCGACCAAGCCACGTCGTTCTATCGACAAAGATTTCTAGAAGAATAGAGGTCCGCCGGTCTCGCCACTATCTGCGACCAAGCCATGTCGTTCTATCGACAGCATTTCTAGAAGAATAGAGGTCCAAATGGTCTCGCCACTCATCAACGACCAAGCCACGTCGTTTTCCGACGGCATTCTAAAAGAATAAGGATCCAATGGCCTAGCCACTATCAAGCACCCGAGCCTTTCAACTAGCACACCACAATTCGATACCGATCCTTGGATACTTTACTTTTCACTCACATAATCCAATTACGATATTAGCCATTAACAATCCAATTTTAATGCCGAACTCGACACTTGGATTTTATGAATAAACTCCATATTTATCACAATCAACACTCAATTTGCCACAATCAATCATTAAATTCAAATTCTACATACACAAGAACGATCGGCACGAAATTCGAGAGTTTAGGGTCCCACGAAATTTTTTGAATTTTAATAAATAATTAAATTTATTCTGAAAATTAATTAAATAATAATATTCATATTTTTCATCATCCACGCTCAATTTACAAGATCCAACCATCAATTTCAAAATCCGAAAGACACAAAGCCAGCTGATCTAAGACGAAATTCTCAAAACTAAAATCCTTTTAACCCTTTAGCCAAAATTAATTTTTTCGTTTTTTTTAATAATAATATTTTAATAATTTCGGATTATAAAATAATATTATATTTTCCAGAATTTCGAAGCATTTAAATAATTCAAAACTAAAATCCTTTTATGTCACATCAAGCCTTAACTTTAAATAAGTTCTTTTAACCTTTAATTTAAACACACTTAACATAAACCAACCTCTTAATCCAATTTATAATTAAATACACTAATCCACCTACATAAACTTACTTAATTTCCGAGGTGCATTCAACGGCCACAGCTATCATGTCTCTTCTCACCGGTCCGAGAACTCCTCGTCTTTGCTGATTGTTCGTGGAAATTCGATAGCAAATCCTTAGCATGAATTCTAGCCAGAAAAACGGACTAGAATTCTTATTACCAACGGACTCAATGGGAAAACTCATCTGCGAAGGTCTTGGTCCTTCTTTTATATTCTAAAATAAGGTATTTCTCCCTCCACCTAATTTGTAGTTGGGTCAAATGTCGTGTATACATGCATGAATTCTAGCCGAAAAACGGACTAGAATTCTTATTACGTGTAGAGGCTAATGGCTTCCTCCACCAAATTTGTAGCTAAGTTTATTAGACTTAGCTTGAGCTCTCCCAAGTCTACCAATTTGCGATTTATAATCCGAATTTTCAACCTACAAGTCAATTTCAAATAGAGGTCAACACTAATCGATTTGAGTGAGTCGATTAGAAACCCAAGCGAACTATTAGAAGAAATAATTCACTTTTGCGCAATCAGAGAAACTAAGATCGGGGATTTGATTACACTAATTAATCACTAATATCATTCTAGTACCTAATCTTGTTTAAATATCAGATAAAGCATTTATGCAGCATTTTATACTAATCACGAGTTCTAGGATTCAATTCCTAATAAGACTAAGGAAATAAAAATCTATGCATCACAAAGGTGCAATTGGAATGCAGGAAATAAGTCAATATTTGCCTCTAAAAAGTTAAACACATTTTCTTTTCCTTTTTTTTTTTTTTTTTTTTAGTTTTTCAAGGGTCTTTCTATGCATTTATGGAGAAAACTAATGATTTTCATTTTGGTCCTTTTTATTTTTGGAAAAGAAAAAAATTCGTATTTTTCTTATTTTTTCAAAAATAGAAATTATTTTTTTGGATTTTTCTGATTTTTGAAAAATAAATTATTTTTTTATTTTTTTATTATAATATCTTTAATATTGAAATAATAATATAATATAAACAACCTGGGTTGGATTGCCAGATTGGGTTCGGCCCGGTCGTCAGCCACTGGCCCAAATAGATGGGCCTGAAGCATGAGCCCAAATGGAACTTCCTTTTTTAAAACATTCCAAGCCCACAAATCTTTTGGCTTTAAAAAAAAAAAAAAATAGGCCCACATCTTCCCAAGCCCGCGCAAGATCAGCCCATGTGCAACCGAACCTAGTTGACTTGAACCAATGAAACCCTAGCCCGAATAGAGACCCACGCCCGACTCGATTCCACAACCGCTGACCCGACTTGGGCATTCAACGGCCGCAACAAATAAGGGTGATCAGGTAGGGTCTAGACCTAGATCTTGTACCCAATCCTGTGACATCCTGATTTTTTCTCAATTTTATTTTCAGTCAATTGAGTCGGGCAATTCATCTGTGCATATAGTTCGTCTCTCAGAGTTGGCCACTCACGAGAGAACTAGTCTATTGAGTGAAGTAATTAAGGAATTTTACTGCGTCAGACTTGGGGACTGATCACCCTCGGGTCGAATGCAAGAAAACTTCCCCAAAAGCTACTTAATGGATTAGGCGCGCTGAAATTGCACCAGAGTGAAATGAACCGTGAAATTGAAATCGAATTCTGAAATTGGAAGTCATGGGGTGTCGCAAATCTTATTAGGAACATTGGATTAATTCATGGACTTTAATTTGGACTCAATTGGAAGAAGATTGATGGAAATTTAAGTAATTGAATGTACAAGAACTTGGACCCCGGCGGAAAATGAAATTGAACCTATTGGAAGATGTTATGGAGGATTTGAATTAGTGGAGTGTGACATCACCAGGTGATGTCATGGTGGAGACCAAATTGAAGGAGAGCCTGACAAGTGTCACAAGCCAATTGGCTCACCAAAAGTGGGGGTGTCACATCAAGTCCTTCTTCTTCAACCTTGGAACCGGTTGGGAGGGGAAAAAGAAAGGAGAACCAGCGCCGGATTCCCCCCCCCTTCGCTCGAGCTGCTCACACGCCCGCTTGGCCGTTTGCCTTCGCTCTTCACCGCCACCGCACGCCGTCGCCGTTGCCGCCCATCCGTGTGCGAAGCCTCGCGGGTGCGCTCGTCGTGCCTCCGTTGCGCCATCTTCCCTTTGTCCGTTGCTGGTCACCGTTCGCCGAAGCTCCCGTCACCGCCATTCTTCCACTCAAGCCTCCGCCGGTTGTTGCTTAAGCTGTCGCCGGTTTTCCTCCGCCGTTTCTCCGCCCGTTCAGCCGCCATTCCGTCACCCTTCAAGCTCGGTTAGTTGCTGGAAAAACCAGCAAGAACCAGCTCCTTCCAAGCTCGGTTTGGCTCCCTTTTGGTCCTCATTTGGTGTTGATCCGTGTAGGTTTGTCGTCGGCGTCGTCGTGCTCTTCGCCGGAGACTCGTCGGAAAGCGATTCCGGTGAGTTTACCTCACTAAACCGTGATTAGCGAGTTAATGATGCCTTAAGTATGTTTAGCTTAAGTTGATTGAGATTAGGTGGTTAGATTAGTTTAATTAATTGTGGATTAGATTAAGGTGATTAATTAAAGTGAAGTGTGTTTAATTTAAAGGTTAAGTATATTTATTTTAAAATAAACATTGATGTGACTTAAAGGAATTTATTTATGATTTAAATAAATGCTTCGAAATTGTTGGATTATTTAATAATATATCATATTCCGAAATTTATTAAAATATTATCTATTTATTAAAAAAAAACTCGAAAAATTATTTTTGATCCTAGTTGCTCAGAATTTCGTGCCGATCACTGCTGTGTATATAGAATTTGAAATTGATGATTGGTTGTGGCGAATTAAGTGTGATTACGATTTATGAGGATTCTTTATAAAATTCTAAGTGTGGGAATTGATGGGAGATTGGCCTTGATTGACCACCTATTAGAGGTCGTACCTAATAAGGTCGTGATGGACCACCTATGAGAGGTCGTGCCCAGTGAGGCCGTGATGGACCACCTATGAGAGGTCGTGCCCAGTGAGGCCGTGATGGACCACCTAATTAAAGATCGTGTCGAGTGGGGCCGTGATTGCCACTGGCTATTAGACCTTCCTATAGGGTCGAGATTGAAAATAGTAATTGATTTATTAGAATGACATGTAATCGGCCGAGTCGATTGATCGCTAAGACAATTAAATTGGTTGAATTGTTATGATGATGTGATTGTGCCTTCGTTGTTAAGTTATTAGAATTGCACATGGTTGAATTATATAAACTGTGCTAACCTGCAGATGAAGGCTAAGGTGAGGTAAGTCTTCTTGATGTCGTGACTAAGCTGCTATGGGGCGTATTTACTTTCTAATAGGGGTTTAGGAGGGGTGAACTTGCTGAGACAAAATCTCTTCCCGGTTTGAGGAAAATATTACAGGACCATAGATGGCGAGACCCCCGGAGATGAGTGGTCTGCCGACGGAGATTAACCAGACGACAAAGAGTGCTCCTAACCCTGGGAGTCCTTGGGTCTATCAATTGGTCAGGACCCTCATCTAGGTCCAGGTGAACGTTCATGACAAAGTACCGTACATGTTTAGGGCTTGGTTTCGTTCCGGAGTTGATGGTGTTAGGGTTGGCCCTCTGGATAGCATGGATATTCTGCTGGTGGTGATGAACGCCATTTTGGGTGAAGGCGTGGTGGATCTTCCTGGTGGTGGAGTGATCAACGCCTCGCCCCCGGCCTCTTGGGTGACAGATTCTGAGGACGTGGGATCGTCGAATGGGGCTGACCAGTAGTCCTAGGGCTGTTGATTTTCTTTTTGGCGGACTGATCCATGTTGTGTAGGCTAACCCCTTTTTGAAGCACATAAACTCTGACCCATTTTTGGTGCATATAGTCTCCGGATCCTGTTGCTGTATGTAAGCCCTGGATTGATAATGATGTATGGAAGTATGTTTGTTTGATTTTGAATTGATTTTCCTGCTGTCCTATCCCGTACGTTTTTGTCAGGGGTTTCTTACCACGTTCTGCATGCACATAATAATTATTAAAAAAAAATAATAAAATAAAGAAATTGGAGTCGGTAACACTACCTGGGAATGTCGCATTTACATGATCATGGCGGGTTATTTCATGTGTCTTGGGGTTCGGGGCGTGACAGATCCTGTTATAACAAGTTCCCATTTTTTGAACCATGTACTCGACCCTGTTTGTATTAGACCTTGTACCTGACCCATCTTGTTTTTCCAGTCCAGTTCCAAGGTCAACCATTTTTTTTCCACTGGAACTTGTTTTACAATCTCCTAATATCTTACACGACTTCAAATTTTATATTAATACGAGAGAAAATAACGTAATCCTCTTAATTTGTATTGAAACATTAAACACTTGTAATAAATAAATAAATGAAATTTTTTACTAAACAAAACATTAAAGATCCACATGGTAAATTATATTGAATAAAATCATAAGGCAAATGATTAGCAACAAACATAAGTCTAATATTAGTTTTATTCCCACAACTACTTTATGAAGTTACTCATTTATGCAAGTATAACTCCTCCTACAAAAGAAAAATTAGACAAGCCAATCCACGTGGTAAACAAGAATTTGGTGGTGACGAACACCATCCGTCCGTCGGACCATGCGAGAGGTAGTCGATGAAGGAGGGAAGCAAGTGAGGAAGAGGAACGACAAATGAGGAGTGCCATGCATGTTTGAGAGAACCAAGAGAAAAAATGCCGTGTGATTGCGAGAATAAAAATAAAAATAATGAGGAAAAATAGGATTTTGGACATTTAGGGCGTGCATGTTTGTGTTCTTTTTATCTATTCATGAACAGATTTTTTGTTTTTTTGTTCCCGGAAACAAAAAAAAAAAAGAACATAAACGCGTTTGTTTGCATTTTTGTTCAAAATCTGTCTTTTTGTTCCCGAAACAAAATTGGAACAGAAATGAGAAACAAAAAAAAAGTTATTTTTTTGTTACAAAAACACTTTTAAAGAACATTTTTTCTCTCTCCTTTCTTTTCTTCTCTTTTCTTCTTCTTTTCTTCTTCTTTTTTCTTTGGCCGGTCGCCGGTCTCGGCCATGGCCGGCGACCAGCCGTTGAGGGCCGGCGACGCCGTCGAAGGTCGGCGACCTCACCGGAGCATCGCCAGCCCCTGGCAAGGCGAGGCCGAGCCTCGCCCGTGCCGGGCGACGCTCGTGCTCTCCTTGGTTGGGCGAGGTTGAGCTCACCTCGCCTTGGTTGGGCGAGCTCGAGGCTCGCCCGCCTCCGGCGAGGCCAAGCTCACTCAGCCACCGACGACCGGCCAAAAAAAAGGAAAGGAAAAAAGGAAAAAAATAAAAAAAATATTAAAAAATTAAAAGAAACAAAAAAAAGAATATAAATTTACCAAACGTGTTTCTATTCATTTTTTATTCGTAGAACAAGTTTATCAAACGCGTCTTTCTGGTCAAAAATTGTTTCCCGAAACATAAATAATTTTTTTTATTTCTGTTCCTTGAAACACTTTTTGAACAAAACTACAAACAAACGCACCCATACTTACAAAACCGGTTCCAAAACTGGTCCAGAAACCGGTTCCTAGGTGGGTAATCAATCGGACCCGATTCCTGAACCGGTTTAAATCGGTTCCGAATTTTGGGAACCGGTTCTCGAACGATTTCAACGGGAATTGGTTCCCGACCCTATTTTCCAGGTGGGCCGGTTGGGTTCCTGAGTATACCCAGTCGGTTGCACACCCCTAGCGACATGTATTCGGCCGCCTATGTGTATGCCGCGATGACTCCTCTAGTGCCACCCCGGCGGCCAGCCTAGGCCGAAGGCCAATCCTCCGCTAGGCTAGCCACCACCATCAGCCGAGACACACCTCGGCCTCCCCGATTTCTCTCCCTCTCCACCCTCTGCTTTCAGCAATCCGGCCGGCCGAGACGGCGGTGTTGCTTGCCTTTGGCCTCCCCAACTACACGGCCGCGACGATGGCGGTGACAAGAGTCCCAAAATACAAACAAAAGAAAAGGCCGAGCGAACCGTGAAAAGAAAGGAGGAAAGGATGGCCGGAGGTGTCCCCACCTGGCACGACGATCGGGCTCATTCTCTCGCTTGAGGAGTCTCTTTTCTCCAAATCTCTCTTGCAACCACGATTTTCTTCCTCCTCCACCCTCAAATCTCGCTCACAGACCTCTCTCGCTCGCCCTCCCCAGATCTCTCTCTCTCTCTCTCTCTCTCTCTCTCTCTCTCTCTTCAGATCTCGCTTGCTACTTCTATCTCCTCCTTCTGGTCTCGCGGACGTCCTAATTATAGGCGAGGAGGCCGGTCGATGGAGGTTCTCGGACCGCCGGTCCTCGGCGCGGCCGAACCGGCGTCCCCTCACCGTCCACTTGCACTCCTTAGTTCGGTGGCATTGAAGACGCCTGCCCTGCCGTCCCATCCGTCACCGGCCCATTCCTCGCGCGCGTCACCGTCGCTGTGCGTGAGTTGCAAGAGGCGGGAAGCGAAGGAAGAAGAAAGGAGGAAGGAGATAACGGGAGGGGGCCGAAGAAGATGACTCCCTCCCCCTCCCTGCATCTTGTTTTTTTTAGGACAATTTCTTCTTTTGTCTTCACGTGGTCTTCTTGTTAAAGACCCCTCTACACGTGTGAAACCTAATGGGGAGCGGCGCCTACCTTTTTCAAATACTTATTCTTTTTCCCTTTTGTTTTTGGGTTAATACCCTGAAAAACCTCAAACTGGTACACATGTGACAAATTTACCCCAAACTATTTTTTTGACCATAAAAAACCCCAAACTGGTAAACTTGTGACAAATTTATCCCGACTGACTATAAAAAAACCCTAAACTGGTACATTTATGACAAATTTACCCAAACTAATTTATTCGACTGCAAAAAACCCTAAACTGGTAAATTTGTGACAAGTATACCATATGCTAAATTGGATAAATACCACAAAAAAATCATAAAAATTGTAAAATGTGACAAAATTCTAAATTGGTATATCGGTTAATTGTCACGTGTCATTTAGCTTAATAATTTGAGAATAAAATTTAACGAAAACTAACATAGGGTATATTTGTCACAAGTGTACTAGTTTAGGATAAATTTGTCAAAGGTATACTAGTTTGGGGTTTTTAGTGGTCAAAAAAATAGTTTGGGGTAAATTTGTCACAAGTGTACTAGTTTTGGATTTTTCGGGTATTAACCATTTATTTTTTACTTTTCTTTCTTCTTTTGTCTTTTTATTTATTATTATATCGCATTTTTTCAACCCCTTTCTCCCTTCCGCACGTCAAGAGAGGCTACGCCCCTTTTTTTGACTTTTCTACTATCTTCCCTTCTTCTCTTTTCAATTTTTTTTTTTTTTTTTTAATGTGCAAAGCAGTTGCTCTTCCTTCGTGTACGTGGACAAGATTGGAGAGAGAGAGAGAGTCCACTTCGTGTCGGTCCATGTAGAAGAGAGAAAAGAGCCCTTTTTGTCTTTTTCTTTTTTTTAAATAATATTTTTTTATATTTACCCGAAATGCAATAATAAATTGAAAAATAAAACTTAGTTGATGCCAATAATATTAGTACCTACGTGATGTATTTTTATTAAAGTCCAACTGGTCCCTAATTTTCTCATGTAATTTAATCCAAAATATTTAATCAAATTATTTAAAGCATCTTTCGGCTCAAAATCACCTTGGAATGTGTAGTCTTAAAACGGTTTGCATAGTGCTAACGAAGGGTTCTTGCTAGGCTCTATATCCTAGCTCATGAATTAAAAAAAAAAAAAAAAAAATTGCAATTTTAATGATCGGAAAGCAAATAGACATGTTGTAAGATAGATGAAATGATAATTTCATATAATTTCATATTGGATTGTCAACCCACTAAACTATAAAGCAATCGGGTTGAAGTCAAGCTTGCCTCAACCTTTCTTGGAGGGCTATCTTCTCTTGTTTATGTTTTTTCGTTTCTTCTATTTTTTATTGTTCTCCTTTAAAGCATGTCGCAAGGAGTCATTAGGATGCTCATATGTCCAAAAAATTGTCAGCTTCTGAAAAATTGTGAAAAAAGTTGACAGACATGTATGAGAAGATTTTAGCGGTTTTAAAGTCAATTTTTGAACATTTCAAGATGTAAAGAGTGGAAAAAAAAAGTTACACTAAACAAAACCCTAGTTATCATCCATTAACAATGAACCAAACATATTGTATAAACTCTCTTGCATCAGTTCAAATTCAAGTCTCTGAACCTTATCATTTTCTAGATAATTACAAGGGGAAGGGGGAGTGGGGAGAGAGAGGGGGGTATAATAAAGAACTTTTCACATAGTTATTATCCTGCGGATGCTGGCATAAGACAATGATAGGAAGCAACACACAACGTATACACGTTATTGACTCCAAACCCCTTAACAATAAAATGCGGAAGAAAATGAGACTCGGTGACGCCCATGAACAAAACCTTGAAGAAAACACACGTAAACTACACGAACAACAGGTGTGTTATTGAGGACGTCTTCAGTTTTGCTGCTCAACGCTGATCAACTTGGCATCCTTTAGCCCAGCATTCCTTATATTGTCGACGGCCGTCACCTCATCGATTTGTGCGGCGATCACTACCAACAAATCTCCATGCTCTTTCTTAATGCCCGCGAATGTCAGCCCTGTTTCAATGACAAAAATATATACAAGAGCGGATGATAAGAAGAGTAGGGTTTTATCTAATTTATTAGAGGCAGAGGATATTGATGATTAATGCACGAAATCATTCCGATGAAATATGCGAATGTGGAGAATCGCGAGATGAGGGTGATTGGGAGTATTAAAGCTATTATAGATGTGTATTAATAGTGCTCTAGGAATTGTTACCAGTTGCGTTGTCTGTTGCTATCGTCCGTGCCTTGGCCCTTTGTTTCTTGTCCTTGGTCTTGAGATCAATCAGTACCTTTTTCTGGATATGATAAACAAACCAGCGAGACATATTAGCATGCGAAAGAAAAAGGAAAGCATAAAACGGAGAAAACGAAGAGGAGACTATTTCATGTACAAACATAAACCAAGGAAAAGAACCAAACGCCAGAAAATTAAGAAGAGCGATGGGATTAAGTACAGACCGCCATGTTGCCTCTGAGACCGATCTGTTCCCTCTGGTCAAGGCGAGCCTCTCTCTCTCTCTCTCTCTCTCTCTCTCTCTCTCTCTAGATACGAAGTGCTTAGTTTGATGGATGCTGTGGAGACAAGATCGATTGGAGGGGTTTTTATAGATTTTGGGACGCGACCAAGTCTTGGAATACATTACCATGACTTTTCCGATCACTTCCACCCTCATTTCTCATGAAGTTTCACTTGAAATTCCATGACACGCACCCGGTTCTCATACTCCACCCCCACACGCCATACGAGGACCATTGCCTTAGCGCTCAAGCAATTTGAGAGATCTACTTGCGTATTTATTTGCATAGTGTTTTTTTTCCATTAAAACGAAAATTCAACCATAGTCATTGGGGTCAAAGCAAGAAGTTTCCGTTAGGCAAATTACATTGCCTAAGTCAATCATAGTCGGTCGTGCATATCTTGGAAAGAACCCCGAAATGTAACCTACATGACGAGGGTTTGTGCATGTACGTTCATGAGTTAATAGGTTATCCAAGGACAAGGACCCTTAGAGCTTATGATGATCTTCACCATCTGCATCAACAGTACGAACCTAAATCTCTTCATCCCTAGAGAAGAGGCCCAACTTTATCAGAAAGAAAATAAAACAGATCAGTCAATCAAAATTTCGATTCGATCTGAACTACTTATTCGCATCAAGAGTGGGTTCTCTTCTTGTTTTGCATTTTTCCTTTTATCTTGAGTGCCCAATTACATGAAGTTGTGATTTCTCTGCCCAATATTAGATACTGATTCTTGCATGAGTAAGAGAGAAGATTGGCATCTTATTTTCACAAGTCGAACAGATTTTCCGCCCCACTTGGGTCCAAGTGAGATGGCATGGGATCTATCAAGACTCAAGGACAGAGAGTTCCGACAATGGAAGACCAGTCTACATGTGTATTCACAACTCATTTGCTCATTAACATTAATCAAACTTGTATCAGCCATAAGAATTCTTAGCACTGAGAAGCTACTTTGGTGGCAGATAGAGGGTCATGTTAGGGATACTTACCAAAAAAGTCCTAAATATATTGTACTTATGCCAATTCAGCCCTAAACCTTTTGATTGTGCTAATTTAGTCCTAAATCTATTTATATTTTACCAATTAAAACCATCCAGCCAATTTTGGCCAAAAATCGTGAATATAAATATCGAGACGTCCTACCTGGCACAACCGGTGTTAACATGGCCAAGGGCCGCTAAGCACTTGCCCAGTGGCCAACAAGAGTCACCGGTCCTGCATGACAATATTGATGTTCACGTTAGCAATTTCCTATTGTAATTAGCCGGATGGATTTATTTGGCAAAATATATATAAAAAAATTATGACTCAATTAGCATAATTAAAATATTTAAGATTAAATTGATAAAAATGTAATTGGTTTATCACTCTTTGGACAATTTTTGGCCTTTTAAAGACTCCTACGCAAGGAAGAAACCTGCTCAACTAACTGCGCACTGTGCATGGCATTTGCAGAAAATTCGTGGGGACAACATGTGAACGAGTCTCGCATGATGACTCAGTCATTGACCATGCATCATTGTTATGCTTTAATTCATAAAGAGCTTCATCAATCGGTCCTTGTGGATATGAATAATGATCTGACAATGATGACTTACCAGATCAAGACTTGTCCCTGGAGAAACAAGTTCATTTATTCAACGTATGCCTAGAGGATGACCTATGTCTTCTGCTCGATGCAGGAGAGACAGAAATTACCTAGGTTGACTCCAGCGCAACGAACTAGTATTTAATAGTCGACCAGCTAAGCTATGGCTGTCGAGTCAGCTCATGTATCTAACTTTACTTTTTCCAAAAAACAAAAAACACTACTAATTCAATCAAAAATATAATATACAGATATCAATTCAGTATGAAATTTTTTAATTTTGTCAATGCAGCCTAAATCTATACATTATATTCCAACGTTGTCCTATGGCACATTGACATGGATATTCAATGATCACCTGCAATCATATGGCACATTGACATGGACAACTTGTAGATATCAGCAATTTCCAGAGATAATTGATCAAAAAGACCATGTTGGAATTTTGCGTAAAGAATTAATCTTACATTAGCAAAATTGAAAAATTTATAACTGAATTAACAATCATATCATAGGTTGAGGGCAAATTGGGTAATTTTCCCTTGAAAAAAGGTGTGTCTATTTACACTAAACAATTGATGCATCAGCTTAGAGAGAGAGAGAGTTATTGAAATAAATCATCCGATTCGATCTGATCAATTGATTGATCCACTTGGATCATGTAATATTGATTGATACTGTTTCGTGACTAATATGGTGTTAGAGATACTATTGCCATTAGCCCTTCATCAAGTGTTTTAGGGTAATTGGAGAAGTCCATCAGCAAAGGAAAGAAAGCCACATCAGAAATGAAGAGCAAAACTCACACTAAACACACCTTAGTAATCTTCCTTTCACAATCAAAGCTAAAACACCGCCCATATTTTGAAGAACAAGCTGGAGACAGAAGCAAGCCACGGATATTGTATAAACTATCTTTCATAGGTTATATATGGCCGAATTCAAGGCTCCGACTCTTATCAACTCTTCTTACTCTCCTGATACATAGCTACGCAATACACATCAACGTAGATTCCATAAAGGCATGAACAGAAGCACGGAAATCATTGGGTACGTTTCAATTTTGATCCTCTACGCTCATCAACTTGGCCTCCCGCAGCTTAGCCTCATTCCTTATTTTGTCGACCACCGTCACCGCATCAATCCCCTCAGCAATCACCTCCAACAAATTTCCACGGTCTCCAGCAAAGCCCGCAGATCTCAAATCTGTTTCAATGTCGAATACATATACAAGAGAGGATGATGAGAAGAGAAGGGTTTTCTTTAAATTATTGGAGGCAGAGGATATTGATGGTTCATGCACGAAGTTATTCCGATGATATTCGTGTGTATGGAGGATCGGGAGATGAGGGAGATGAGGAGTATTAATCAGCAAACTATATGCAGCCTTTGTAGATGTGTATGAAACGGGGTCTACGAATTTTTACCGGTTGCTTCGTTCACAGCGATTGTACGTGCCGTGGCCTTGCGTGTCTTGTCCTCCGTCATGAGATCAATCACTACCTTTTTCTGGATATGATGGACGAAGAGACGAGATGTTAGGAAAGTTTTAAGAGGTGGAAGCGAAGTGAAGACAACAATCGATGCAGAAACATAAACCAAATAAAATGACGAACAAAACCAAAGACAAGAAAATTCAGATAGTACAGACCGCCATATTGCTTCTGACACCGATCTATTCTTCTGCTCAAGCCTCTCTCTCTCTCTCTCTCTCTCTCTCTCTCTCTCTCTCTCCACACGAGACACAACTGGATTAGTTTGAAGGACGATGAAGAAGATTAAGCTGGATTGGGGGCTTTTATAGAAAATCAAGAACGACTTTAGGCGATTGACTCGTGAAATTGATTAGAAGCTTCAGTTCAATTGTGAGGAAATTGAGAGTCCCTTGCCAGACTGTCTTCAAAACCCTAATCGGGGTGATCTTGAAAAAATTATCCATCTTCATGCGGCTTTCTAGATTGGACTAGAGAGATTGAGTGGATCCGAGATTCTTCTCTATAAGAATACTCAATCAACGAGTGAAATCCCATGTCGTATTGCATCCAAAATGTCACACCATATCACTTTTTATGTCATTTTTTCGTTTCAAATCCAACATATGAGGTTACTTTTAAATTGCCAATGCCATTTAATTTTCAGTGTGTTTTTTACTTCAAATTTGCCATGTCATGTCACATCTAAGTTTTCTAGCA
Organism: Eucalyptus sideroxylon x Eucalyptus melliodora; assembly: GCA_016097485.1. NCBI lineage: Eukaryota > Viridiplantae > Streptophyta > Magnoliopsida > Myrtales > Myrtaceae > Eucalyptus > Eucalyptus sideroxylon x Eucalyptus melliodora. The sequence continues at coordinate 72,676,556 of CM027828.1, read as the reverse complement.
ATTTCTTGCTTTCTTCAAATTTCGACCTTTTCATGTCATGAGTAGGGACAATCGGTTCTAAGCCAAGTCTATTCATGATTGGAAAGTTGAAACATATACAATCAAGGTCAGTCGTAGGTTTTCAGAACCTAGAACAAAACTAGGATACTTCGGAATTGGCCTAGAACCAAACTTTCAGTGGAAATTGGTGCCTTTCAACAAGCAGCTACTACAATATTGGCATAAGTAGAACGTTTGCTTTCCTCGGCAAACTGGTTAAAGCACTTCAAGGCTTTTTTAGCCATCCCTGGCTCGTGTCTTTTGAAAATAAGATTAAAAGCAGTTAAAAGTTAATTATACCCTGAAACTAGCTTAGTTGAACCAATTCTTCCTACTACCCTTGATCAGTTCCTAGAAATTTTACTCATAAACCTACCCAGTTCATCGAGAATCAGCCTTGAACTGGCCAGTTCATGCAGGTTCTCAATGCCGGTTTGGGGCCAATGCTCACCCCTAGTCATGAACATGATTGTGTTTGATACGAAATTTCAATTTACATATCATTTGGATTGTCATTTTCATATTATTATTATTATCATTATTGGTCTTGGTAAGTGGACTCAAAATCTGGGTCGTTTGAAAATTCAAAACGCGTATATATACGCACGGTTGGAAGATTGGAGAGACATCACCATGGCTGTTTCGATCACTTGCCACCTTCATTTCTCAGTAAGTCACTAGAAATAATTGACATGCACACGGTTTCCATCCTCCACACGACACGTCATTTATGGTGTAAAAAGTCATCCATGATATATAGTCGTGCTCTGTTTTAATTTCACACGATATTTTCCAACTTTGAGATGACTAATGTAGCACTCTTGCCTGACGACTTAAGCAATTTCACAAATCTTTCCGAGTGACGCTAATGTCAATCGTAGTTGGAGGTGAATATCTTGGAAAGAACACCGAAATGTGACGCACATGATGAGGATCTGTGTGTTCAATAGTTAATAGGTTATGCAACAATAAGGACCTAGTGAACTCATGATTTTTTCATCAACCACATAAATGCTACATATCAAAAGCTCTTAAAATCAAAATGGGGAAAAACTATGGTCCCACACTAGGTGATCATTTCACTATTAACATCAGCATCAATATCGAGTTCGAGTTACAATTACAGGAGAAATTGCCCCAAAAGTTATGGTGAAAATTATAAATATGGCCTTAGAAACAATACTCTCCTTTGTCTGCTTTGACAGGTTTTTTCCTCTATTAAAGTCCACAGCTCCATCAATCTTCCACTTAGAGGCTAATAATCAAAAAAAGGGCAATAGTCTCACAGTCTTCACTAGTCTTTATGACCCAAATTGTCCTAGTGTGGCTACGCTTCATCATTACAAATCATGGAGGCCAACTGAAATAATACACAGTCCCAGTTTCTTAGTGACGACAACATTGATTAACTTATTTGTTGGATTCTTTGCACCAAGGATCTTTAATGATAATATCCTATCATCCATCAACTAATGGATAGTCAAATATAATGATACCTCAACTCAATGTGCTTTGTCGTTGAGTGAAATACCGGATCCTTTACAAGACAAATAACACTTGGACCGTCATTTATAATAATATTAAAAAAAAAAAAAAAAAAAAGGTCAGTCGATGATCGCTGATAGCGTCAACCTAGTGATAGTCGTCGACCCAAAAATAAAGTAAGTCGGGGAGGCCAAGTTGATCAGCGTTCAAAACCAATTTATCTGAACGTATTCGAAGTTTTGTATAGATTGGACCACATTGCTCTTTTGATTTTCGCGTATTCTTTTCTGTGTTTGTTAATGGGTTTACCCATATAATCTCTCTCTCTCTCTCTCTCTCTCTCTCTCTCTCTCTCTCTCTCTCTCTCTAAACGTAGAAGGTTCGTACAAAAGCCGTAGCTTTCATTGACATCGACGTATGAGGCAAAGTTCTCAACCATCCTATTCGAGAATAATAGTCTTTGCTGTGATTGTTTGGGGAAGATTTGACGGTAAATCCTTGGCATGATTCATATTTACAATTTACAGGGTCCATTTATTACACGAAAATGGGACATTGTCAGAAAATGTTTATCAAGGTGGACCGGTTTTGTTGAGACTATCCACATTCTTATGCTAATATCCTATGCTACCAGTTGCCATCAGAAATTGATGACGCAATGTCGCCGGTCATCCTATGGGATGCTAACGTGAACAATTAGTGCATTGCCATGTCAGCAATTTCCCACAATTATTAGTCAAAAGGACCATATTGAAATTTTGCACAAAGATTGAAGACTACATTGGTAAAAATGAAAAATCTATAAATACAGTAGATTAAGAACAAATTGGGCAATCATTCCTGAAAAAGGTATGTCTATTTGCACTCAACAATTGATGCATGGGCATGCACCCATGTGTGTGTCTATATATATATGGAATCATCAAAATAAACCATCCAGTTCGATCTGCTCAACCGATTGATCTGCTTGGATCGCGTAATATTGATTAAATACAGTTTCATGACTAATATGGTTTTGAGATACTGTTACAATTAGCATTGCTTCATCAAGTGTTTTAGGGTAATTGGAGAAGTCCATCATCTGTCTATATATAAAGTAAAACAAGCAGAGAGGCAAATTGAGAATATGCCAACTGAGCAAAGGAAAGAAAGCCACATCAGAAATGCAAAGTAAAACTCACACGGAACACACCCTCGTAATCGTAATCTTCCTTTTATAATCAAAGCTAAAAACACACCCATCTTTTAAAGAACAACCTGGAGACACGAGACAGAAGCAAGCCACGGATATTGTATGAACTATCTTTCATGAGTTGCATCGTGTCGAAGTCAATGCTCCGACTCTTATCAACTCTTATTATTTCATCTCTTATTGTAGGTACAAGACACTGACACGAAGCTCCACAACACACATCAACGTAGATTCCGCAACGCCCGTGGAGCAAAAGCAAAGGAAATCGTTGAGTACGTTTCAGTTTTGATCGTTTACGCTGATCAACTTGGCCCCCTGCAGGTTAGCCTCCCTTCTTATTCTGTCGACCACCCTCACGGCATCGATCGTCTCGGCTATCACCTCCAACATATTTCCACGCTCTCCAGCATAGTCCGCAGATTTAAAACCTGTTTCAATGTCGAATCCATATACAAGAGAGGATGATAAGAAGAGTAGGGTTTTCTGTAAATTATTAGAGGCGGAGGATATCGATGGGTAATGCATGAAATCATTCCGATGAAATTCCCGTTTATGAAGGAGGATCGGGAGATGAGGGAGATGAGGAGTATTAATCCGTAAACTATATGTAGCCTTCATAGATGTGAAACGGGGTCTAGGAATTGTTACCAGTTGCTTCGTTTACAGCGATCGTACGTGCCCTGGCCTTGCGGGTCGCGTCCTCCGTCATGAGATCAATCACCACCTTCTTCTGGATATGATGGACAAAGCGGCAAGAGATGTTAGGAAAGTTTTAAGAGGAAGAAGACCAACAGGAGACAACTATCGTTGCAGAAACACAAACGAACCAAAACGAGGAACAAAACCCTGACGCGAGAAAATCAAGATGAGTGAAGGAAGTAAGTACAGACCGCCATATTGCCTCTGACACTGATTTGTTCTTCTGCTCAAGCTGAGCCTCTCTCTTTCTCTCTACACGCAACGTGATTAGTTTGAAGGATGATGAAGCAGATTAAGCTGGATCGGGGGGTTTTATAGAAAATCATGACTGACTTTAGGCGATTGACTCATGAAATTGATTAGAAGCTTCAGTTCAATTGCGAGGAAATTGAGAGTCCCTCACCGGACCGTGTTTTATCTTTTGAAATGTTCTTATCTCTTCTTCAAACCCCTAATTGGGGTCTTGAAAATAAAATCCATCTTCATGTGGCTTTCTAGATTAGACTGGAGAGATTAAGCAGATTTGAGATTCTTCTCTACAAGTATACTCAACCAACAAGTGAAATCCTTGTCATATTGCATCCAAAATGTCACGTCTTATCATTTTTATGTCCTTTTTTTTTTTTTTGTTTCAAATCCACCATATGAGGTTACTTTTGAATTGCCAATGCCATTTAATGTTCCATGCATAGTATTTTATATATATTTTTTGAAATTGCTGGGTGATGTTATATTCGATTGCCATGTTGTGTAATTTTTCATGTCAAGTTTTTTATTTCAAAGTTGCCAAGTCATGTTGCATCCGAGTTTTCATGCTATGCCATTTCTTGCTTTCTTCAAATTTCGACCTTTTCATGTCATTAATAGGGACGATCAGTTCCAAGCTAAGTTTATTCCTAATTGGAAAGTTGAAACCTATATTGCAAGCTTTCTAAACCTGGGTCAGACCTAGGATCCTTGTAATTGGCCTGAAACCGACTTTTCGGTGGAAATTGGTGTCTTTCAGCAGGCAAGCAGCTACTAAACATTGGCATAAATAGAACATTTGCTTCCTCGGCAAACTGGTTAAAGCACTTCGAGGCTTTTTTAGCCATCCCAGGTCGAATTTGCTTTGCTACAACTTTAGTATGTTCTTTTGAAAATAAGATTAAAAGCAATTAAAAGTTAATTCTACCCTGAAACTAGCTTAGGTGGACCAATTCTTCCTAGAAACTAAACACCCTTTGTCAATTCCTAGAAATTTTACCCACAAACCTACCCAGTTCATCGAGAACCAACCTTGAACTAGCCGGTTCACGCGAGTTCTCAAGGCCAATTTGGGACCGATGCTCACCCCTAATCATGAATACAATCGTGTTTGACACAAAATTTCGATTTGCATATCATTTGAATTGAGATTTCATTTGGCATGTCCTTTCTATATTATTATAATCCTTATTGGTATGGGTAAGTGGACCCAAAATCTAGGCTGTATGAAAAGTCAAACCGCGTTAATATATGCACGGTTGGAAGATTGGAGTGACATTAGCACGGCTATTTCGATCACTTTCCACCTTCATTTCTCGTAAGTTTCACTAGCAGTGATACTTGACATGCACACGGTCTCCGCACTCCCCACGACACGCCATATTTGGTGTAAAGAGTCATGCATGATATATTATCATACTCGGTTTTAATTTTACGCGATATTTTATAAAATTGAGACAACTGATGTAGCACTTTTTGCCTCACAACGTAAGCAATTTCACAAATCTATCCGAGTATATTTTAGCAAATTATATTGCCAAAGTCAATCGTAGTAGGTGGTGAATAACTTGGAAAGAACCCGAAATGTAACATCAGCCACGTAAACACTACGTATCAAAAGCTCTTCGTGTTTAGAGAGGCCCAACAATTAGAAGGTGAAATGCAAAAGACAGAAATTAAAAAAAAAAAAAAAACAAATAACACAATTACGTGAAAAGCCATTTCAAAATTAAAAAAAAAAAAAAGAGAAAAATCTTGGAAAATTATCAAAAAAATGTCTTAGATCTATTGCAATTTTTCCAATTCAGTATTAAATCTCTTTTTTTTCTTCTTGTTTTTTGCCAATTTAGCACTAAAATTTTTGTAATTATATCAATTTAATCCATCCAATCAAATTTTGATTATAAAGCTGACATGGACGCCAGTCAACACCTGTGGATAATTTTCTAATGATTTTTTTCTTTTATTTTTTTTTTTTTCTCTCTTTTTTCTTTTTCTCCTCTCTCTTCTACCCCTTCTCGATGGCTGGCCAAAGGGGAGGGCCGGTCACCAACTATTGGCGAGCTCGCCTTGCCATTGCTAGGTGAGGGTGAGCTTGCCCAACCACGAGTGAGGCAAGCCCACGCCAAATCTACCAAGAGCTAGCCTAGCCAGTAGACGACGAGGCCAACCTTGCCTAAATCCAGCAACGCAAGCGTCAACCAGCCACAAGCGAGACGAGCCCTCGCCCAGTGACAACAAGGTGAGCCCTCGCCTAGTGACAACAAGGTGAGCCCTCGCCTAATGACAGCAAGGCGAGCTCGCCAATTACAGCAAGGCAAGCTCGTCGATCCACTAGTGAGAGCTTGCCTCACTGGACATGGGTGAGGTCAACCTCGCTAGTGGCTGGGTGAGATTGTCCTCGCCTAATGATGGTGAGGCGAACTTGCCATTGGCCGGTGATCGACTCGAGGGGAGGACTAGTCGCCAAAGCAAGAGGAAGGAGGGAGGAGAAAAAGAAAAAAGACAAGGAAAAAAAATAACATAAAAGAAAATTAAAATAAAATATTATTTAAAAAATTGTTCGCCAACACCAATCAACGTTCACTTTAATGCCGGCTGACCAAATTGGGTTAGATGGGCTGAATTCGTACAATTGCAAAAGATTTACGACTGAATTGACCAACAAAAAATGTTTATGATTGAATTAGAAAAATTACAATAAATTTAAGATTTTTTTGGTAATTTTTCCGAAAAAATCATGGTGCCACACTAGACAATTTTTTCTCTATTAGTATCAACATCAATATCAAGTTCAAGTTACAATTACAAGAGAACTTCCCTCAATAGTTATGGTGGAAATTATAACTATACCATTAGCAAATGGTACTTTCCTTTCTCTACTTTAACAATATTTTCCTCTATTAAACTCTACGGATCTATCAATCTCCCACTTGGAGGCTGATCATCAAGAAACGGCATTAGTCTCACATAGTCTTCACTCGTCTTTGTGACCCAAATTGTCCTGGTGTGGTTGCACCTCCTCATGACAAACCACAGGGGCCAATTGAAATAATACGAAGCCCCAGTTTCTTCGTGACAATAACTTCATTAACATATTTGTTGGATTCTTTGCGCCAAGGATCTTCTTTAAAGATAATATCCCATCATCTATCACACGGAAAGTGAGGTATAAATACTAAACTCTCCACAAGACAAATAACACTCTGGCGGTCACTAAAAATGATAATTACTGGGTCATCAATGATCGCTGATGGAGTCGATCCCATGACAGTCACCGTCAAGAAAAGAAAGCAGGTCAGAGAGGCCGAATTGATCGGCCTTCAAGACCAAATTATCTGAACGTTTTCAAAGATTTTGTATAGATGGGGTTACCTATATATCACCTCTCTGGCACAAAAGGTTCCTACAAGAGCCATAGCTTTCATTGACATTCCTTGGCATGAATCATAGTTACAACTTACATGGTCCTATCCGAAAATGGGACATTGTCAGAAAATGTTTATCAAGGTAGACCGAGACTACCTTCTTAATGTTGTTGAGACTATCCACATTTTCTTGAGCTAATATCCGATGCTACCAAGCGCTTGGCACTAGACTAACAAAACACAAGCGTTCGAGCTTCAGAATTTTGGCAGAGAACAGAATAAATGAACAATCTCTGAAGGGAACGTAAGAGTAACACGAACAGCTCGTCTTTTGATTTATAAGACGGGTCCATCCATCATATGACATGACCGTGCATTTGCGCATTTAACAAATGGAGCATATACTACACCCCGATGATAGGAGCATGTCACTTCGTAAATCAATTCCATGAACGGACTGACAGCACGATAGACGCAAGATTCTGCAACCAACTAATACAACCTCACAAAATGAATCTCCTAAATACAATCTTAAGAATCCATCTCACATTCCAACACTACCAAATAGTCACCTTTACAGAGAAAAGGTCACTGTCGATTAAGAAAGGAGTTGAATATGAAACAATAATCATTAAAAAAGAAAGAATTTCTCGGCACAATCTTCAAATCAATGCAGATCCAAAACTCAGGTATCATCAACTTGGGAGTGAAACACAAAACTTGGGAATGTAGTTGTGATGTCCCTGCGCAATGCGAAAAACATAACATTAATACCCCATGTTAAATACTGATTCTTGCATGAATAATAGAGAAAATTGGCATCATAATTTCACAAGTCGAACCAATTTCCACTCCACTTGGGTCCCAGTGAGACTGCACAGGATCTATCAAGACTCAAGGACAGTGACTTCCGACAATGGAAGACCAATCTACATGTGTCTTCACAACTCATTTGCTCATTAATATTAATCAAACTTGTGTAGGCCATACTTAGCATTTAAAAGCTACCTTGGTGATCAATAGAGGATCACATTACTATAGTGGCAAGCTACCCTTATTTACTATATCCAACCAGCAGAAGCTTGCCACGGGAGTCGCTCGAGTGCATAAGCTCATCCTAGATTATTGTCTTTCAGATAATTGACATTCCAGTTCTTATCAAATCACAAGATTAATTCAAGCTTCCAAAGAAACCCATGACATCTCTATGCAAAGTAAAGGTTTCATGTGAAATTGTCCAGCTAATACAGTTTTCGAAGAAATTTTTAGCGTCATTTACTTGGAAAGTAGATAAAGTATATAGTGGCAACTTACTTTAGATATTGGAGTGTCATGTTTTTCAAAAGGGATGGATGTCTCAAAACAAGGCTCCGCCATTCTTCCTTGTCAATCTTGCCATCATGTTTAGTATCGGCTTCCTCAAAAGTCTGAGTTGAATAGGCAGAGTATCCAGTTAGTGAAAGTTAATATCACATGAAGAACTGTGTTTCAGTAATTAGGTCAAAGAAGCACCTTGTCAATGATACTTTTTATGACATCATCCGAGAGATTCATACCAGATTCAGCAAGGGTAGCAACTACCATTTGCTTTACCTATTGATAGGAAAATTATTAGTCACAGTACTCTTCAAGATGACAATGCCCCACAAATATTAGCAATGGTCAGCATATAAGCAAACTGAAAGTGCATTTGTTATGATTTGTCTAAGAGGCGCATTAGGTAGTTAAACACAAGCATATGGATAAAGAATTCAGTGGTCAAGCAACAACAATGCTTACGTCTCTCAAACCTATAGGTGAACAAATACACAGAAACATGCCAAGTTGCGTGAAGTCATGAACTCACTATTCATCCATGAACTCCCTAGTCATCCTAGTCAAAGTACAGTGTAGATAAGAGATGCCAGTGAGCAATCAAAAGGACAGCGAGAGAATCAGCTGGTCTAGACATGGTTTGGTCATATGCAAATGGTAGCACATAAATTGCATTGATCATCAAGTAAAGGTATATAGAGCTTATAGCAGCAATACAATATATAAATCAATGAATGTACATGATCAATTAAAACAGATTTATGACTTAAAAATATATAAAGAACAGATAGTGTATCGGATATTTATCTTTCAAACAGAGAATATATACCTCCTGCCTCTCTATAAAACCTTGTTGTTTGAAGTCACAAAGTTGGAAGGAAACTGTAAAAGGAAATTTGAGAATAAGTTAGAAACCTGGCTGATATGCATGAATGCCAAGCAATGACCACAATTATTGACATTTACCGAAAATTAAAATCTCTCCCTCTTTCCCATTCTCTCGAATGTACTCACATAGATAGTGTCACCTCAAGTTGCAATCTTTCACCATTATACGAACATAGAAATTCAAATTCAGTGGCCTAAAGATATATTTAAGACAAACAGTGAATCTCAGTCAAGAAAAGCAATGGAGTTAATGCATTTAATAATAATGCAAGCCTTTTAGTCCAGAAAATGTAAAAGTAAATCTATCTCAATAAAAAATGATGAGGCGACGTTTTTACTATACAAAAGTTTCCATTCCTTGGTAAAGATTTACATCAGAAGACCATCATAAACTTTTCAGTTTCCCTACTTCTCTTACCACAAAAGAGCCACCACTTACATTCAATCTTATCTTCAATCGGTGCATTGGGGTGAAAGACAGATAGAGCTCTAGCAAATTCTTCAAAATCTAGTATTCCGTTGTGTTTAGTATCAAACAAGTCAAACACCGGCATCTTTCAATAACAGACAATAATCAGTCACATTGAAACTTCAAACAGCCACTGAAAGAGTTAAAATTTCATCAAAACATTGGCAATTCAATAGAAGAACCAAGTGAAACTTCACTTGTTTCCAAAATACCAAATTAGGTTGACCACCAATTGGTCCTTTTTCAAATTAATCCCAACTACAAGGGAGTGTCAAAGGAATGCAGAAATAAGAGACAGATGATACTCTTGAGCAAGATGGAGAAGATACTGTAAAGCAATGCTGAATGCACAGGGCAAATGTCAATGATAAGGATAAAATTGACCAAGGAAAAAGAGCTATGCCACCAAGTACCACCTTAAGCATTGAACTACACATAGGTCATACATTTGCATCTGGCTTATTGTGCAAGATGTTTTCCCTCTGTAGCAGTTTAAAACATACGTCCAAGAATGTTCAAACATGATTCCCTTGTGATGAAGGAGGAGGAAAAACAAGGCAAGCAGGAAATCAAATCAAAAGAAGCTTAAGTAAATAAAATTACCCTATCTGCAAACAGGCTCTCCTTTTTATTTGTCTTAAAGAGTGCTAATTGAAATTCCTCCTGCAGAATAAAACAAAAGCAGAAATTAGAGAGCATCAAATTGCAAGCAAAGGAGCTCACATTTTAATACTCATATAATTTGGAATAAAAAAACACTTAAAGTCTCCCATTATAAGGTTAAAGCAACAAAGACCTGGACATGATCGGAGTCTTTCTGAAACAGGTCAGAAATAGATGTATCATTACCTTGTTGATCAGCCCATCATCAACTACAGCACTGCTGATCTTCTTGAAAAGTTCATACAATGCTTCTATGTCACTCACACTAACTGCAATTGAGAATGAAAGCAGAAATCATTTCCAGGATCAACAATAAGATTTTATATCCAGCAGTTGATTTGGGAACAAGGCAAGCATTTGAAACAAGAGAGTAAACATTTGATCCATCAGCGTTTCATATTCTAGGTGAAACACACACACACACACACAGTACAAGAAGAAACAGATTTCTAGGATGTGGCTCAATCTTATTTAAGCTGTAATTACATTGATTCAAAGGAGGGATTAGCATACTCCTCCACACACACACACATAATTACATTGATTCAAAGAAGGGATGAGCAAACTCCTCCACACGCGCGCGCCACATGCACACGCACACGCACACGCACACGCACACGCACATGCAACACACGCACGCACACACACAGTACAAGAAGAAACAAATTTATAGGATGTGGCTCAATCTTATTTAAGCTGTAATTACATTGATTCAAAGGAGGGATTAGCATAATCATCTACAAATTGCAGCATATATAGAAGTAGATCGATAAATCATGGATGATAAATGACTCATACATGCATCTTCGATTTCAGAACATTAAGGACACTCCTTTCATAATCTTTCACTAATAACATGTTGAACATCTTATTTCAAATGAACAAACAAGAACCCAGCCAAGTACAAAAAGGCACAAAGAAACATGGGATAAGAGAGAGACAGGGAGGTAACTCCGGTTAGCAAAAGCAAATGAATACAAAATCAAAGAACTGGCCCATTAATCAGCTTTTGAGAAAATAGCTGCAATGATCCTTCTAGTTCACCTACAGAAACCTTGTTACGACTTCTCCTTCCTCTAAACCATAAGGTTCAGTGGACTTCTCATGATGTTATCAGTGGCCCGCTATTGATCCACACGCCACAACCTGACCGTGGCGCAAATCATTGTTCGTAAATCCGGCACGCCGATCCTTTAAAAAAAAAATCAAGGTAGTTTTTTTTTTTTAATCAATTTTTGTTATTATTGCTCAAATTGGAGCATTGGATGTCGATGTTCATTTTATGAATATTTTAGGCATTATCCGTAGGGTTTTGCCCAAAATTACTATAATTTTTAATTTGATCCGTAAAACGTTAGATCATTTTTTAATTATATTAATTTTTTGGGGCGTTCCGATAGTATTTTGATTGTTAAATCATTATAATTATTATTTTGGTCCGTAAGACTTCGGATCAAATTTTTAATTATTTTGAACTTTCTTGTATGTTGTGATGTTTAGGGTTAAAATAATCGTTAATTTAATCCGTGAGACAACGGATTATTTTTATCGATTATTTGAATCCTTCATTTGATGATTATCCTGAGTGGTTTAGATGTAAGGTTTATTTTGGAAATTGCTTATCTCAGAAAACACTAAAAAAAATTAAAAAAATCAAAAAATCAAATCTTGCACGGAATATGTTGGTTTCGTAAATTAGGATTGCATCTTTAGACATTTAGATAATTTTTGGAATAGATTAGGATTGGATTTTTTTTATAGATAAGGTCTTAGATAATGTTTACACATTTTAATAATCCTTTTTCTTTAAAAAAAATAGTTTTCTAAGATAGGATAGGGTTTAAGTCAAATTAACCCCTAAAATAGATTAGAAAAAATATTCATTTTAGATAATTTAATTATTTTTTATTACAAATTTTAAAATAATACAAATATATTAGGTGCATGTCAAATAGTTTGCATGTTAGGTTCATTTAATTAGAATTTGCTTGTTAGTAAAATTAGGTCATGTAGTTAAAGTGCACATCATATAGTATAGTTCTAATTTCAAGATAAGAAAAAATCCAAAATAATAAAATAATAATTACTTGCTTTAGTGTGTTGAATTCATTTGGTATAATTTATTTTATTCAATGTTTAATAATGGTTAAGCATCCGTGTGACCACCCCATTGCATGATAGTGATTTAAGTTAAAATCAATCCAAACTACCTGCAAAAATATTTTGAAAATAAAAAAGAACGGTATTGAAAGGACATTAAAGAATTCTAGTGTAACCAAGTCTCCGTACCCAAAGCCTCTAGTTCATAGAAGTAAAATAATTTTCTTGTTATTTTACTTAGGTGTCTAATCGGCCTACCGTAAATTGATTAACAACGACTCCTAGATAAAATCCATTAAAAAAAAAACTTGAACCTAAGTCACGAATTGGTATGGGCTTGGGAGAGCTCGAACTAAGTTTAAGACTTAGTAGTCCATTAGCCTAAACCTTAAGTGGTGCACCCGAAATTTAGGTCGCGACACAACTCCCCTCAAATTTCATGTTAAGGAGCAATCATAATTTGGCCACACAACCATGAACGGCCAAACATTGTGGATTCATTAAAAAATATGAGAAATAAGAAAGGGAAAATATAGTGAATATAGAGGTGAAAAAAAAAAAAAAAAACATGTATGAGGGGAGTCTTGTGGATGCACTGCATCTAATTAAGGCAAACTACAACATCCATCAATACAGCATGTTTTTCCACATACAAGAAGTGGTGTCACACCCCGAACCCCGAGATACGCGAACATCCCATCGTGGTCATGTATATGCGACATTCTTAGGACGCGTCGCCGACCCAATTCTTTTTATATGCACATGTGGAAGCGTATTATAAAATCCCTGATAATAAAATACGGGATAGAGCAACAGGAAGCAATTTCACAACAATACACTTTCATAAATCAACGGAGTTTACAAACAAAGGTCTACAGCCAAAAGTCTACAAAAGACCGGCTCTTAAAAAGAAACTGTTCTATGACCTACAAGTCGAATACAATCTCCAATCCTTCAACTTCACTTCTGTAACTCCACAAGGCCAACCATAACGAGCTGGCCGCTCCGTCCACTAGGGGCCTGAAAATGTAAGCCCACAACGGGGTGAGACATTGTCTCAGCAAGTTCACCCCCTCAACCCCTATTAAAAAAAAAAATACACCCAAGGGTGGCCTAGCCACAGCACACAAAAGACTTACCTCGCCTTATTTCTTTCTTGCAGGTTAGTACAGTTCGTATCACTAAATCACAGGTAGTAATAAGAACTTAACAACTGGAGCGCATCACTTTCACATAATCAACAACCACAGGAATCATGATTATAAGATCAGATAGTTATGATACGTCCCATAATCCAGCTCATCAACAACACTCAGCATGCATTTCAATTGTTATTCACTACCACACATGAGCATAGCCTACTCGCGGTTCGACTATCTACTGGTATTTAGCTAGGCATCGTCTCCCCACCTTAGAGCACGGCTTCGTCATTACGTCGATGGCATTCCCGAAGGAGCATAGGCCCAGAATCTACTGCGATCTGTATCTGTTGTATAGGGCATCCCATTAGGGGCAAGTCCAGCTCAACAGCTCAGGACAATTCCTCTTAATTGACACACAATAAATTCATACTTGGCCTAGGACACTTTGTATTTCACTCAATACTTCTATTAAAAATAGTGATCCCGGCTTTTTTTCTTCATATTAGAAATGTTCAAGAAATTATTCATGTGTATGGGGACACATTAATTTCGAACCAGAAAACTAATATCTCACTTTTTCAAACCCCACCATTTAATATAATCCTTAAAATCCAATTTTGGTATCAAAACTCGACACTGAGGATTTTCTGAATAAAGTCCACATTTTTCACAATCAACACTCAATTTGCAATATCCAACTATCAAATTCATAATCTAAATACATAGAAGCGATCAGCGCGAAATTTTGACAATTTAAGATCTCGGAATAATTTTTCAGAAATAATAAATAATTAAATTTTTCCGAAAATTAATTTAATAATAATATTTTAATAATTTTATATAATATAAAAAAATTATTAAATAATTAAATAATTTCGAAATATTTATTTATTCAAAAATAAACAATTAAGGTCTAAACAAGATTATAATAATCTAAACATCTACTTAGCCTTAATTAAACATATATTAAACAAATTACACATCTTAATCTAATCCACACTTAATCAAACTAAATTAACAACATAATCTCACTTAACTTAAAATAAACCTCCATAAAGCATCATTAACCCTCAAATCAAGGTTTAGGAGGCTAAACTCACCGGAATCGCTTTCCGATGAGTCTTCGGCGAAGCTAACGGCAAGGCGGTTGACAAACCTCTATGGGGCGACACCAAAATAGGACCGAAAGGCACCCAAAACAAGCCTTGAAGACCGGAGCTTGCTATAACTTCCAACTACTGATCTTGGCCGGAGGAGAGCTACCCGGCAGCTAGTTGGGCACGAAACTGGCAGAGATGGATGGTGGCAGCTCAAGCGGTGACTAGCGGTGGCTCCGACGGCCCTAGCAACGACAAACAACTGCCTAGACAACAGACGATGGTGTTGGGACGCACAAACGAAGGTGGAGCAGCGGCGCGAGCTGGCCGACTAGCGCACGAACGAGCGGCGACGGCGGTAGACTCCGGCGACGTGCGGCAGCGTCAAGCAAGCGGGCGAAGGGGGCGTGCAGGCTGCTGGTTCCATTCGCTTCTCTCTCCTCTCTCTCCCCCAAGTTCCAAGACTCCTTGTTTCAAGGAAAGAGAAAGAGGTGATGTGAGGGGTGCTTTTTGGGGGCAATTGTACACTCTACACTTGTCCAAATCCCCTTCACTTTGGCCCCACCATGACCTCACATGACATCACCATCCACTCACCTCCAATCTTCCTCTACAATCTTCCAATGGGTCCATTTTACTTAGTCCACCATGGCATACGAATTTTAAAATCTTGTACACTAGATTTCATTCAATTCCCTTCCAATTGAGCCAAATTGAAGTCCATAAATTTGTGATACGTGATAACTCTTATGATGGAATAAGCTAACGTGGATACCATTATGATAAAATAATTAAAAGCTTTGAAAAGTTAAAAATTAGTTAGAGATTACTAGTTTTATATAATTTTAGATTCACCTTAACCTTTCAAAGTTACAAAGCACGTGACAAGCTTCCTAAATGAGGACAGAACCAACCTGTTGTTGTTATAGAGAAAGATGCTAACCAGCGCGAAAGAGATTACTTTATTTGAGATATTGGAAATCAGGTTTTGACATTAATGTGCCAATTACCATGTCAAAAAGTTACTTCGAATAGCCTTGAACTTACGTCTAAGCATCGAAAATTACCATAAATATGGCACTTACTGATAAAAGCAAAATCGCAAGTAAAAGAAGAAAGAAAAAAAATACAAGAATATTATTATTGTTGATTGTGGCCAAGCCCCCCATCTTCTATAAAACTCAAAAACGGTCTTCTTTAATTCGTTGGATTGCGTAGCAAGGCACACCCCTACCCACTTCTTGCCTGCCCCTCCTTTCATGCTTATCCAGCTAGACCCAGTTATACGTTCAACTTATCAATTGAAAATCATAAATCAAACCCAAACCGTTCATACAAACTTAGTACTTAAACTCTATATTACAGAATTCCTGAATATATGAATACTGTGAAATATCCAGTTGCTTAAATGCTAAGTTTTCGTCATGAAAACGTTTTTAATGGCTACGTTGGGTCAAGAATCGGGAGAAAATAAGAGGGTACAGCATGTGAAAGCAGGTTAATTATGAGGCAAGCCACACCGACCGAACGAAGGAATCGCACGACTCAGTCAACGAACATGCATTATTGTTTATTTTAGGGTCATAAAGAGCTGGATTGATCGGACATTAAGGGGTACAGATTAAGAATTCACGACAGTGACTTACTTAATTTAGATTTGTCCATGGAGAAATGAGTTCATTTATTCAAGCACGATTAAAAGATGTCTTACTCCCTCTTTGTATAGGAGATACAAAATTACCAAGGGAAATTGTCCAAAAAGTTCTAAACCTATTACATTTTTGCCAATGATGTCCTAAACCTTATAATTTTATTAAATATCTCAAACATATTAATGTTTTGTTAATTGAGACCATTCAATCAATTTTGACCGGAAATTATTGATGTGGACGCTAGCCTCCTACGTGGCACGATTAGTGTTGACATAGGCATTTTTTAAAAAAGATAAATGATTGTGTAAGAGCCTTTAATCTATTATAAGAATAACAGTTTATTTGGACCACACACAAAAATAACAAATAATTATAAATTGTTGTGGAGTGCACTCATTCAAGAATTTGTAACTCACAACATATCCTTGTTCTCATAGTAGTCCAAAAATTATTATACTAACAAAACCCTTTTAAAAATATTATAATATATTCCGAATTTTTTATTATTTTTTCTTTTCTTTTTCTCCTTTTCTTTTTTTCTTTCCTTTTTTTCCTTTCATTGTCCCGGCCCTCATGGGTGGACAAGAGGGATCGCCTTGCCCAGCCCTTGAGGCCAGCGAGGCAGCCCCTCACCAAATCTTGCGAGGGGCGAAGGCGTCCCGGCCCTCATGGGTTGAGAGAGAGAGAGAGGCTTCGCACATAGCACATGGTTATTCAATGCATATTGTTATTCAATGCTGGTACAAGACTGAAAGAAAGCAACACACAACATATGACCACACGTTAACCACACGAGCAACGTGCGAGCTCAAATATCTTTGATGATGTTTCAGATTTGCTCCACAACGCCGATCAAACTCGCACCCCGCAGCCCAGCATTCCCACGTATTCTTTCGACGACCTTCGGAGCATCCATTGAGGCGGCAATCACCTCCAGCACACGACCACCGTCCCCGACAAACTGCACCGATCTTAACCCTGTTTTGATGACAAACACATAGACAAGGGTATGAATCCTTTGTCGGTTATAATAGCGGATGATAAGGAGAGTAGGGTTTTCTTTAAAACATATATGCTGGAAGAGTGGGAGGATACTGATGGCTGATGCATGAAATCATTCCGATAAAATTTGTGCATACGGAGAATCGGGAGATGAGGATGATTGGGAGTATTAATTAGCAAATTATATATAGCCATTATAGATGGATTGTGTTAAAGGAATTGTTACCATTTGCTGCAGTTGCTGCAATTGTACGAGCTGTGGTCCTGTGTTTCTGGTCGTTTGTGTTGAGATCAATCTGTACCTTCACCTGGATATGATGAACAAACCGGCGAGAGATATTAGCATGCGAAAGAAAAGGGAAAGTTTGAAAAGAAGACGGACGGGGAGACAACCAGCAAGAGATATTAGCGTGCGAAAGAAAAAGAAGCATGAAATGAAGAAAACGAAGAGGAGGCAATATTTCATGTACAAACATAAACCTAGGAAAAGAACCGAGGAGGCCAGAAAATTAAGAAGAGCGATGGGAGTAAGTACGGACCGCCATATTGCCTCCTGGACCGATCTGTTCCAACTGGTCAAGGCGAGCCTCTCTCTCTCTCTCTCTCTCTCTCTCTCTCTCTCTCTCGATACAAAGTACTTAGTTCGATGGATGCTGAGGAGAAAAGGTCGATTGGAGGGGTTTTTATAGAGGCGACCAAGTGTTGGAATACATTACCATGACTTTTCTCATCACTTCCACCGTCTTTTCTCATGAAGTTCCACTTGAAATTACATAACAGGCGCACGGTTCTCGTACGCCACCCCACATGCCATATTTGGAGTGGGTACTCTTACTAATAAACTATCTTACTTGCCCACGATGTTTTAAACATCGAGATCACTAACGTTGGACCATTGCCTCAGCGCTTAAGCATTTGAAGAAATCTACTTGCGTATTTATTGGCATAATAGTTTTTCTATTAAAACGAAAATTCGACTATAGTCTTTGGGGTCAAATTTGTTTCTGTTGAACCTAGTTGCTCCCAAATTTTGAGGGATCTCTAGCAGGAGCCCAAGTGCAACAATCAAAGACCATTAACGTTTGAATGAGCCAACGCATGGTGGCTTGCTTGCACCCGATGGAAACATACGGAAGCACAAGATACAAAAAGAAGAAGAAGTCGTCCTGCATTACCTCCCCAGGGTTTACCTCTGGCTGCCGACCGTGCGCGGGTTCCTTGGGTCACCAAAAAAAAAAAAAAATTTTTATATATATTTTTTGGTCGGAAAGAAGAAGAAGAATAAGAAAAGAGAGAACGGTTGTTTTTTCTTTTTTAACGTACAGTTGACTTGAAGATGGGCGACATTCCATCTACCTATTCGATATTTTATGGGTGTTGCATTTAGCACGGTAAGTAATTCAATATTTCCGGTCATGACAGCTCCAAACACCAATTGTTAAAACATTTATTGCGTGGCTAGGAACATGATATGACTTAGAGAAACTGGCCACGCCTAGAAGGTTTCGTCGCTAAAAGCTAGCGAGATTATGACTTTGTCCGTTTTGTGAAAAATAATTTTCATGAAATTTTTTTTCAAATTTTCCAATATTTGATTCATGGAAAATAAACTAGTCAAGGAAAATATCTTCCACTAATGAAAAAATACCTTCAAAAGTAGGGAAAATGTTTTTCACTTTTCAAAAAGCGGAAAACATTTTCCATATCTGCTTTCACCACATTTTTCTCTTATTTTCAGGCTTTCTTTTATTTTCTTTTTTATGTTTTTAAAAATAATTTTTTATTATTTTTTTATTTTTTATTTTTTTATAATTGCAGGAAATCCACACGCGGCCAGTGGAGGAAGGATGAAGAAAAATAAAAAATAAAAAAAAAAAATACTAAAAATTCGATTTTTTTAAAATAAGAAAATATTTTTAAAAATATGTAAAATTAAAAATTAAAAAATTTTGTTTTTTTGGGTTATTTTTCCTAGAAAATAAAATCATATATGAAACAATGTAAAATATATTCTATTTTATTTTTAGGTTTCGACTTAACACTAGAAAATACTCTCATTTTCTTAAAAAATGGTTTCCTAAAAAAACATTTTCGAGAAATGTGACATTTTTCTCAAAATAAATGGAGGATTAATGTCAATAATCTTTTTTTTTTTCAATTTTTAACCTAAGATCTCTTTCTATAAGACCAGCTTACTCAAAATCAAGCGCTTAATCAACACAAAAAGACTCGGTTAACATGTAAGTTGAAATCAATGCAAAAATCATGCATGGATTCCCATAAGTAGAGTTTTGTGTTTGGAAAGAATACCTTGTCTTGGATGATTGTTAATCAATGAATGAATCCCAATCAACACTTTCTAGAAAAGAAATGAGCCAGATCATTAGCTGTTGTAATATATATTCGTTCTTTTCTGAGTCTGATTAGACTTTTTAATCAGATGATACTCAAAGTCTAAATACTCCTTGATCATTTTGATCACAAAAAGAAATGCGTGTACCTCATGAAACTCGTTCAAGCACTAAGTGACTTGATTCAAACATATGCTCAAATCGATGCAAGAACTTAACAATACATATCAAAACAAACACAGCCTTTACAAGCAGGAAAAGTACAAAAAAAGTCCTAAACCTATTGCATTGATACCAATTCAGTCCTAAATTTTTTGATTGGACCAATTTAGTCCTAAACATTTTAATATCGATACCAATTCAGTCCATCCGGCCAATTTTGGCCGGCCGAAGCCGACGTTGACATCGGCCGATGGCTGGATGCCGACGTGGCAATTTTTATGATTTTTTTATTATTTTTTGAATTTTTTATTAATTTTTATTAATTTTTTTCTCTTTTTCCTTTTCTTTTATGCTTTCTTCCTAGCGGTGGCCGGTGAGGCTCACCGGCCACTAGGTGAGGGCCGCGAAGCCCTCGCCTACCGCCACCGAGGCAGCTTCTCTCGGATCTAGGCAAGGCCGGCCCTCACCGCGGCTAGCAAGGCCATGGCGACCCTCACTTGGTCTTGCAGAAACTGTGCGAGGTGGCTTAGCCCGGATCCGGGTGAGGCCAGCCTTGCCCCGGCCTTGCCGCGGGAGGAGGGAGAGAAGGAGGGACGGGGAGCGGGCAAGGGGCGGGTTGTGGGACTGGCACCATCAAAAGAAGGAGAAGACGGTGTTGGGGCGGCAGGCTAGGGTTTCTGAGGCAAAGATTGGGTGGAGGAGCGCGGCGTGAGGCGTGGGAAGTGGGGGATCAGGGCCTCGAATTGGGATTTTGTGGAGGTGAGGGCGGCGGTGATGAGGTCGAGAAGCTCCAAGGTTGATAGCAGAGGAGGCACCGAGGACTCAGCGGCAAGGCCAGGGCGAGGCCAGCCTCGCCCAAATCTAAGCTAAGCCGCCTCACCCGTAGCCTTGCGCGAGGCCGAGCGAGGGTCGTGAGGCCGAGCGAGGGTCGCGACCCTCGCCTCCGCCCTGGTGATGGCCGCCATGGCCTCACCAATCGCAGGTGAGGCTAGCCTTGCCCGGATCCGGCGGCCACCTCGCCCGGCCCGGGGAGAGGCCGGTCGAGGGCCGCGACCCTCGCCGTCCGGCGCAGCGAGGGCTTCACGCCCTCGCCCAATGGTCGCCAAGCCTCATCGGAGGCTCACCGGCCACCACCAAGAAGAAGATAGAAAATAAAATGAAAAAGAAAAAAAAAGAAAATATTAATAAATATTAATAAATAATAAATAAATAATCATAAAAATTGCCACGTCAAGATCCGATCATCACCGACGTCCATATCGGTGCCGGAAGCTAAAATTGGCCGGATGGACTGAATTGGTACCAATATTAAAAGGTTTATGATTGAATTGGTCCAATTAAAAAGTTTAGGACTGAATTGGTACCAATACAATAGGTTTATGACTTTTTTGATACTTTTCCCCAAGCATCGCACATGGATTTTCATTTTTCTTTTTTGATATCATATTAATTGAAATTAATCAACTCTTTGGATAACAATCAAGCATCGGTCTCCCCCTTGGCAACTGGCATCATCCCAATCTCATTATTAGGATGGCATCCAGGGCGACCCCCCGGCATCAACCTCATCCGAGCCGGCATCATCCACAATCTCAATATTGGGATGGCATCCAAGGCTTTACCCCAAGTAATGACCCGGCATCCCCTAGGGCGGCGATGGCCGGCGATCGGCGGCGGCGACAATCGGTGATGACCGATGACCAGCGAGGGCCGACGACCGACCGACGGTGGTCGGCGGCAATGAATGAAGGACCGGTTGACGAACGATGAAAAAAAAATTATTTCTCATTTCTATTCCAAAAATAAAGAAGCAGAAAATTTATATTTCTGATTTATATTCCAAACCTATTTCTAGAATAAAAATCTAATCCAAAAAAAGAAAAAAACGGAATAAGTTTAACAAACGGATTTCTATTCTAGAAACAGGTTTTGAATAGAAAAATTGTTTCTGAAATAGAAATAGGTAGTTGTCATGCACCCCCACTGTCATGTGGAGGAAGCTATGAACATGTCTCTTGAGAAAACTCATTTTGTGCAAATACGAGTGATAATTCTTCACATTGATTAGATGCAGAAAAGAAACAACTTAAAATAACGAAGATTGACCTTATTATACATCTGAATCATCCTCCAAAGTTCGTACTCACGACGTGATCTAAGGGTGCAATACAGCAGGTCTCAAACTTGATCAAATTTTTTTTGCCACAACGTCCTGCGGTTAAAAGTGAATCTTTCATTTCGCAACTGAGTGCAGAGAAGGCAGGTAGAGATGGACAAGAACAAGATTCAGCTCTCATCAGTTTCTGTTATTATAACGAGTCAAAAACACAAGTGAATACTTAAGATAGGCTTGACATATCCATGAGATGCTCCAAAAATGGCGAACCAGTGCCGAGAGGAAAAGGACAAACCACTTGCGTTCCCTAACATACACATCTAGTCCAAGTAAAATTTAGAGAATTGCCATCTGTTCGTGCAATAGCCTCGATGAAATGGAAGTCAGTTTAGAGTTAATCAGTAAATTGCTGACTCTTTCAGACTTAATGACATGGAGACAATGGCCAACAGCCTCAATAAAAGTGAAATTAGCCAATGGATTCCCTGCAGAATCAAGTCATATGAATTTGTGAGAAGTCTGCACATTGTGACTTCTGCAATAGCTTTTGCCATTGATGTTCTGTAAAATTACTCATCTTATGAGATGCTACCCATAAAGCATCTCGAGCTAGATTTCAGCTTGTATGTTTCGATGGGCAATTTTCGACTTTAAAATCTCAGCGGTCGAATACCATGTACATCCCATGCCTGGTGCCAAAGTAAGATGTATCGCAAAAACACGTGATGGATGCAGGTGTACTTGAAAGAACAAACAAGCTTATGACTGTTTGACAATGCCATGAGCTTTTAAGCTTTTTAAATGCGAAACTTATCATGCTGCAACTGTTTAAATATTGGAAGATTTCCTTTTTCCCTTAAATCAATCGCAGCTAGTTTATTTTACAGCTATTTTTGAAGCTCTTCCTATATAGGAAGATTCATAAATAACTGCATATTCCCTTTTATATCAATTCCTAAACTATACTATACACAATTAATAAATTAATTGCCTTGGTTATTTCATGCTTCTTGACTTGGCCATTACTGGGCCATTTATTACTTACCATAATCAACAATTGCCTCCCACCAAAGCTTAATATATTCTCGCTTTCTCTCTTTTTTTCTAATAATTTATAAGACATATAAAATACTCTGAAAGTCTCATGAACCGATTAAGTCTAAACTTTTAAACCCAAGCAATTTGCATGTACTTGATGTGAATTCCTATAAGTGGGCTCCAGCTCCTAAACTAGATATGCCTTATACCTCAAGTCCTTGATCAATTGCGCCAATACTAAGGTTTACATTCTTCCTTCCTCTTTCTAGGACAAGGCCCAATCTTCAACTCTGCATAAATTCGTGTGAATATAACCCTGAATTTGTGACTTTTGGACCTATTTGCTCCCATATTATAAGAGATCTCTAGCGGGATCCCAAGTTCAAGAATCAAAGACCAGTAACGTTCAAATAAGCCAGCGCATGGCGGCTTGCTTGCATCCGATGGAATCATACAGAAGCACAAGCTACAAAAAGAAAAGACAAAGAACGGTTATTCCCTCTACGTATTCGGATATTTACATGGTACTTCAGATGAAGCCATATTTATATATACATGCACGAATTGTCCAGGCCTGCACGACATCGTCGAATGTACGTTTGACTTTGAAGATGGCCGGGATTCCCTCTACCTCGTATTCGGATATTCCATGCGTGTTGCGTATAGCACGCGTACGTGACATGGTACTTCATCATTTCGGATCATGACAGCTCCGAACACCGATTATTAAAACGTTTAATCCGTGGCTAGGAAGCTCAGCATGATATGACTTAGAGAAATCGGCCATGTCTCGAAGGTTGGGTCGCTAAAAGAAGGCGAGATTATGACTCGGTCCGTTACACAAAAAATAATTCTCAAGATAAAATTTTCCGGATTTTTGGGATTCGGTTGGTGGAAAATATTCTCCGGTATTCGGTTGGTGGAAAATAAACTAGTCAAACATCTATTGCTAATGGAAAAAAAAAAAAAAAGAAAGGAAAATGTTTTGCTTTTCAAAAAGAAGGAAAATATTTTCCATATCTTCTTTCACCACATTTTCCTCTTATTTTCATGTTTTCTTTTTATTTTCTTTTTTATTTAAAAAAATCAAGCTTTTAATTATTTTTAATTATGTCTTTTTTTCTTCTTTTTTTTTTGAAATTGGAGGAAATCTGCATGCGGCCGGTCGAGGAAGGAGGAAGGAAAAGAAAATTAAAAAATAATAATAATTGGATTTTAAAAAAAATATTTTAAAAAATTTGGGTAATTTTTCCTAGAAAATCAAATTAGAAACAGAACAATGAAAAACATTTTCTAGTTTATTTTCCGATTTCAACTTAACACCATAAAATATTGTCATTTTCTTGAAAAATAACTTCTTGAAAACATTTTCTAGAAACGTGACAATTTTTGCAAAAGAAATGGAGTCATAATGTCAATAATCTTATTTTGTCAACGTTTAACTTAAGGTGTCTTTCTATTATCCCCCAAAAGCAACGCTAGCTAGGATAGGTAAGACCAAATTACTCAAAATCAGGTGCTTAATTAGCCAAAAAGGCATAGTTAACATGAAAGTTGAAATCGACACAAAAATCATGCATGGATTTCCATAAGTAGAGCTCTGTATTTGGAAAGAATATCTTGTCTTTAGATGATTGTCAATCAATGAATGAATTCCAATCAACACTTTTTAGAAAAGAAATTTGAGCCAGATCACTAGCCGTTGCAATATACATTCGCTATTTTTTGAGTCTAAATAGACTTTTTATTCAAATGATACTCAAAGTCTGAATACTCCTTAAGTTTATATAGACTTCTCGTAGAGTCTGAAGATGCTAGGCATTATAACAATAGTCATGTGTAAGCTTTCTTGATATAATCATTGAGGTAAATATCCAGATTATAATAAATAGAGTCTGAACATCATTTCCTCATTAATATCATTTGAAAATACTTTCGCCAAATTCATTGAATATTTACAAAAAGTTTTGTCAATTTTCAAAACATATTAGGAATTTTCTCAACATTTGTCATGAATTCACTCGTCTGATAGTCTCAAGAAATTACACCGAGTATTGCCGCCGCGAGCATAAGCTCTTTCTTATCACAAAGTTCTCTAACCTAGCTTGACTCATTCCAAAGCATCAATAAATGTGCAAATCTGGGAGGCTTGAAGGCTATGGTAACTACTTAATTTTCTTCGGAAGGACTTGATGGCAACATCATTACAGACTTATTTAACGACACAAGTGGGGCCATCAAAGTCGAGAACCCTAAAGAAGCAAATCCTTATGTTGTTCGTGGGTCTGTCCGTCCTTGGAAAAGTCAACGCACAAGAGAACAGCCTACCCTTTTCCTCCCTCCACATCACCCCTCCCTCCACATTATACATCTTTAAAATCTCTCTCTCGGTGGTGGTTGTGATGGTTGGCGGGTTGCGGTCAAAACGGTGGATAGAGAACCTTGGTAGCGAGGAAAAGAATTTGGTCCCGACCACCATTAATGTCGTTATGTGCAGCCAAGACAGAGAGGAGAACCATTTTAACTTTTTCTCCTTTCTCATTCCTTTCTCTTCTTTTTTTTTTCGATTAAAATATGTCTCGAATTTGAGTATGTTCAATGAACCAACCTAAATTGAATTACTCGGTACGTGAAAATTCAAAAAACAAACAATACACACTATGGATATTGTTTCTATGTTAGAGTGGCCAAAGACAAAGTCCAAGTTTGTTGGGAATATACAGTATGGAGGAGCCGGCCAAAGAATAAAAGACAAGGGAAAGTTTGGGTCAACGTATCCCACTGGGACATTGAGGCTATCTTCACGTTTTCTTTTTTTAAACCTAACAATGAGTTTAAATATTTCCCAAGATTTCATATAGGTTTTTTTCAAGTTAAAAGGGTGTTGTCTGAGTGCCGTCAGTGCTCAAAAAATTACAAAAAAAGTTTTTTCTTAGACAAAATGTTCAGTTCAGTCCAATATCGAATTAGTTTTTGAAATCCACTGGTTTATCTCTCCATCGAATCAAATTAGCTAAAGGTGTGCGTTCACGAGCCCATGCTAAAGTTTCAATCAATTCTTGCCAATATCCACGCCAGGAAATTAAAAACATAAATCCAGTAGCCCAAACAAGATGTCCAAATAAGAACATCCACGCCCGTTGACAAGTGCTTGGCAAAGGTTTTCTTTTGTGAGTTACATCCAAGAATTCAAGTGTTTGAAGCAAAATTAAATTCTTGTGGTAAGTAATTGTGTATAATTTCTTCGTGAAATTAAGAGATTATTTAGCAAGAAATAGTGGGGCTAAATATTGTGCGAGATATTATATGTAATTGGGATAGAGAAACACTAAAAATGTTTGAGTGATTCGAGTGTAGTTATAATCTTCGTTATATTGCTTGATCTAAAGTGGAATTTGTTACTATTCTCCCCATAAACATAAGTCACTATAACAGAACCACGTAAATCTGATGTCTAATTTATTTTCTTTATTATGTTTATTTTATTATTCGACTATTTGCTTTCCCCAACAATTGATATCAAAGCTAGACTTGATTGAGTTGAAATGAATCGATGGCAATAGAAGAAAGAAAAATGAGAATCGATAGATTTGATGGGAATGAAAGAAAGCCACATCAGAAATGAAGAGCAAAGCTCACAGAACACACCTCAGTAATCTTCCTTTTACTATCAAAGCTAAAACACCACCCATCTTTTAAAGAACAACCTGGAGACACGAGACAGAAGCAAGCTACGGATATTGTATGAACTATCTTTCATGAGTTGCATCGTGTCGAAGTCAATGCTCCGACTCTTATCAACTCTTATTATTTCATCTCTTATTGTAGGTACAAGACACTGACACGAAGCTCCACAACACACATCAACGTAGATTCCGCAACGCCCGTGGAACAAAAGCAAAGGGAATCGTTGAGTACGTTTCAGTTTTGATCGTTTACGCTGATCAACCTTGCCCCCTGCAGGTTAGCCTCCCTTCTTATGTTGTCGACCACCCTCACGGCATCGATCGTCTCGGCTATCACCTCCAACATATTTCCACGCTCTCCAGCATAGTCCGCAGATTTAAAACCTGTTTCAATGTCGAATCCATATACAAGAGAGGATGATAAGAAGAGTAGGGTTTTCTGTAAATTATTAGAGGCGGAGGATATCGATGGGTAATGCATGAAATCATTCCGATGAAATTCCCGTTTATGGAGGAGGATCGGGAGATGAGGGAGATGAGGAGTATTAATCCGCAAACTATATGTAGCCTTCGTAGATGTTTCTGAAACGGGGTCTAGGAATTGTTACCAGTTGCTTCGTTTACAGCGATCGTACGTGCCCTGGCCTTGCGGGTCGGGTCCTCCGTCATGAGATCAATCACTACCTTCCTCTAGATATGATGGACGAAGCGGCGAGAGATGTTAGTAAAGTTTTAAGAGGAAGAAGACGAACACGAGACAACTATCGATTCAGAAACATTAACGAACCAAAACGAGGAAAAAAACCCTAACGCAAGAAAATCAAGATGAGTGATGGGAGTAAGTACAGACCGCCATTTTGCTTCCGACACCGATCTTATCTTCTGCTCAAGCTGAGCCTCTCTCTTTCTCTACACGCAGCGTGATTAGTTTGAAGGATAATGAAGCTGGAGTAGGGGGTTTTATAGAAAAAAACATGACTGACGTAAGGCGATTGACTCCAGAAATTGATTAGAAGCTTCAGTTCAATTGTGAGGAAATTGAGAGTCCTTCGCCGGACCATGTTATATCTTTTGAAATGTTCTTATCTCTTCTTCGAAACCCTAATCAGGGTGATCTTGAAAATACAATCCATCTTCATGTGGCTTTCCAGATTAGACTAGAGAGATTGATCGGATCTGAGATTCTTCTCTACAAGTATCCTAAATCAACAAGTGAAATCCGTGTCATATTGCAATCATAATGTTACGTCTTATCATTTTTTATGTACTTTTTTTCATATCAAATGCACCATACGAGGTTACTTTTAAATTGACAATGCCATTTAATTATCAATGTGTAGTATTTTTTTTTTTTTTTTTTGAATTTGCCGGGTGATGTTGCATTCAATTGCCATGTTGTATAGTTTTAATGTCAAGTTTTTTTTATTTCAAATTTGCCATGTCATGTCGCATCCGAGTTGTCATGCCAGGCCATTTCTTGCTTTCTTCAAGTTTCGACCTTTTCCTATCATGAATAGGGACAATCAGGTCCAAGATAAGTTTATTCCTAATTGGAAAGTTGAAACCTATGCAATCAGGGTCAATTGCAAGCTTTCTAAACCTGGAATGGACCTAGGATCCTTTAAAAATCACCAGGAACCGAACTTTCGATGGAAATTGGTGTCTTTCAGCAAGCAAGCAGCTACTACAATATCGGCATTGGTAGAACATTGCTTCCTCGGCAAATAGGTTAAAGCACTTCGAGGCTTTTTTAGCCATCCCAGGTCGAACTTGCTTTGCTACAACTTGAGTATGTTCTTTTGAAAATAAGATCTAAAGCAGTTAAATGTTAATTCTACCCTGAAACTAGATTATGTGGACAAATTCTTCCTAGAAACTACACCGCCCTTGGTCGGTTCCCACAAATTTTACTCATGAATGTACCCAATTCATCAAGAACTAGCCTTGAAGCAGCTGGTTCATGCAAGTTCTTAAGGCAGGTTGGGTACACATGCTCACCCCTAGTCATAAATACGATCATGTTTGGCACAAAATTTCGATTTGCATATCATTTAAATTGAGATTTCATTTGGCATGTGATTTCTATATTATTAAAAAATTATCCGTAAAATTATCCGTAAATGCCAACCAGTATCCACATCAGTGCCAGCCAACCAAATTTGATTAGATAAACTGAATCAACACAATTACAAAAGGTTTGAAACTATATTAGAAAATTTTCTATAGATTTAAAACTTTTTTAGTAATTTTCTTGAAAAAATCATGATACCACCGTAGATGATCTTTTCATTGTTAGTATCAGCATCAATATCAAGTTCAAGTTACAATTATAAGAGAACTTGCCTCAAAAGTCATGGTGGAAATTATAACTATATCATTAGCAACAGCTCTTTCCTTTCTCTACTTTAACAATATTTTCCTCTATTAAACTCCACATTCCATCAATCCCCACTTGGAGGCTGATCATTAAGAAACAGCAATAGTTTCTCATAGTCTTCACTCATCTTTGTGACCCAAATTGTCTTAGCGCAGTTGCACCTCATCATCACAAGCCATGGGGGGCAATTGAAATAATACACGATCCCAATTCTTAGTGACGATAACTTGATTAACCTATTTGTTGGATTCTTTGCACCGAGGATCTTCTTTAATGATAATATCCCATCACCTATCAGCCAACCGACGGAAAGTGAGGTATGAATACTAAACTCTATGCAAGACAAAAAAATAAAAAATAAAAAATTGCAAGGTCAATGATTGCTGATGGAGTCGATCCCGTGAAAATCGCCATCAAAATTAGAAAGCAAGTCGGGGAGGCTGAGCTGATAGGCGTGCAAGACCAAATTATCTGAACGTTTTCAAAGTTCTTGTATTGATGGGGTTCTCGCGTAGAAGGTTCCTACAAGAGCCATAGCTTTCATTGACATTCCCTGGCATGATTCATAGTTACAACTTACATGGTCCCATCCGAAAATGGGACATTGTCAGAAGATGTTTATCAAGGTAGACCGAGACTACCTTCCTTGAGACTGTCCACATTTTCTTGAGCTAATATCCGATGCTACCAAGCGCTTGGCACTAGACTAACAAAACACAAGCGTTCGAGCTTCAGAATTTCGGCAGAGAACAGAATAAATGAACAATCTCCGAAGGGAACGTAAGAGTAACACGAACAACTCGCCTTTTGATTTATAAGACGGGTCCATCCATCATATGACATGACCGTGCATTTGCGCATTTAACAAACGGAGCATATACTACACCCCGATGATAGGAGCATGTCACTTTGTAAATCAATTCCGTGAACGGACTGATAGCACGATAGACGCAATATTCTGCAACCAACGAATACAACCTCACAAAATGAATCTCCTAAATACAATCTTAAGAATCCATCTCACATTCCAACACTACCAAATAGTCACCTTTACAGAGAAAAGGTCACTGTCGCTTCAGAAAGGAGTTGAATAAGAAACAATAATCATAAAGAAAGAAAGAATTTCTAGGCACAATCTTCGATTTCAATGCAGATCCAAAACTCAGGTATCATCAACTTGGGAGTGAAACACAAAACTTGGGAATGTAGTTGTGATGTCCCTGCCCAATACGAAAAACATAACATTAATACCCCATGTTAAATACTGATTCTTGCATGAATAATAGAGAAAACTGGCATCATAATTCAACAAGTCGAACCAATTTCCACTCCACTTGGGTCCCAGTGAGACTGCACAGATCTATCAAGACTCAAGGACAGTGAGTTCCGACAAAGGAAGACCAATCTACATGTGTCTTCACAACTCATTTGCTCATTAATATTAATCAAAATTGTATCAGCCATACTTAGCATTTAAAAGCTACCTTGGTGGTCAATAGAGGATCACATTACTATAGTGGCAAGCTACCCTTATTTACTAAATCCAACCAGAAGAAGCTTGCCACAGGAGTCGCTCAAGTGCATAAGCTCATCCTAGATTATTGTCTTTCAGATAATTGACATTCCAGTTATTATCAAATCACAAGCATAATTCAAGCTTCCATAGAAACCCATGACATCTCTATGCAAAGTAAAGGTTCCATGTGAAATTGTCCAGCTAATACAGTTTCCGAAGAAATTTTTAGCGTCAGTTACTTGAAAAGTAGATAAAATATATAGTGGCAACTTACTTTAGATATTGGAGTGTCATGTTTTTCAAAAGGGATGGATGTCTCAAAACAAGGCTCCGCCATTCTTCCTTGTCAATCTTGCCATCATGTTTAGTATCGGCTTCCTCAAAAGTCTGAGTTGAATAGACAAAGTATCCAGTTAGTGAAAGTTAATATCACATGAAGAACTGTGTGTTTCAGTCATTTGGTCGAGGAAGCACCTTGTCAATGATACTTTCTATGACATCATCCGACAGATTCATACCAGATTCAGCAAGGGTAGCAACTACCATTTGCTTTACCTATTGACAGGAAAATTATTAGTCATGGTACTCTTCAAGATGACAATGTCACACAAATATTAGCAATGGTCAGCATATAAGCAAACTGAAAGTGCATTTGTTATGATTTGTCTAAGAGGCGCATTAGATAATTAAACATGAGCATATGGATAAAGAATTCAGTGGTCAAGCAACTACAATGCTTACGTCTCTCAACCTATAGGTGAACAAATTCACAGAAACATGCCAAGTTGCGTGAAGTCATGAACTCACTAGTCATCCCAGTCAAAGTACAGTGTAGATAAGAGAGGCCAGTGAGCAACCAAAAGGACAGCGAGAGAATCAGCTGGTCTAGACATGGTTTGGTCATATGCAAATGGTAGCACAAAAATTCATTGATCATCAAGGCATATAGAGCTTACAGCAGCAATACAATATACAAATCAATGAGCACACATGATCAGTTAAAACAGATATATAACTTAAAAAAATAGAAAGAACAGATGTTGTATCAGATCTCTATCTTTCAAACAGAGAATATATACCTCCTGCCTCTCTATAAAACCTTGTTGTTTGAGGTCATAAAGTTGGAAGGAAACTGTAAAAGGAAATTTGAGCATAAGTTAGAAACCTTGCTGATAGGCATGAATACCAAGTAATGACCACAATTTTTTTTTGGTAAGGTGTAATGACCCCAATTATTGACATTTACTGAAAATTAAAATCTCTCCCTCTTTCCCATTCTCTCGAATGTACTCACATAGAGTTGCAATCTTTCACCATTATATGAACATAGAAATTCAAATTCAGTGGCCTAAAGATACATTTAAGAGAAACAGTGAATCTCAGTCAAGAAAAGCAATGGAGTTAATACATTTAAACAAGCTGCAGCAGCATAAGCTGCAGTTGGTGAAAATTTCGTAAAACAGATATACCAGAATGTCATAAAAGGAGAGACTATATAAACTCCACATTTGCAGCAAGACATGCAATTGCTTTATCAACATCCAACAAGTATCACATAATATTCAGCTGAAGGTTAAGTAGATTTCCAAACTTAATGCAAGCCTTTAGTCCAGAAATGTAAAAGTAAATATATCTTAATAAAAAATGATGGGGCGACATTTTTTCTATGCAAAAGTTTCCATTCCTTGCTAAAGATTTACATCAGAAGACCATCATAAACTTTTCAGTTTCCCTACTTCTCTTACCACAAAAGAGCCAGCACTTACATTCAATCTTATCTTCAATCGGTGCATTGGGATGAAAGACAGATAGAGCTCTAGCAAATTCTGCAAAATCTAGTATTCCATTGTGTTTAGTGTCAAACAAGTCAAACACCTGCATCTTTCAAGAACAGACAATAATCAGTCACATTGAAACTTCAAACAGCCGCTGAAAGAAATAAATTTCATCAAAATATCGGCAATTCAATAGAAGAACCAAGTGAAACTTCACTTGTTTTCCAAGGTCGACCACCAATTGGTCCTTTTTCAAATTAACCCAACTACAAGGGAGTCTCAAAGGAATGCAGAAATGAGAGACAGATGGTACTCTTCAGCAAGATGGAGAAGATACTGTAATGCAACGCTGAATGCACCGCGCAAATGACAATGATAAGGATAAAGCTGACAAAGGAAGAAGAGCTATGCCACCTAGTCCCACCTTAAGCCTTGAACTACACATAGGTCATACATTTGCATCTGCCTTATTGTGCAAGATGTTTTTCCTATATAGCAGTTTAAAATATACGTCCGAGAATGTTCAAACATGATTCCCCTGTGATGAAGGAGGAGGAAAACCAAGGCAAGCTGGAAATTAAATCAAAAGAAGCTTAACTAAATAAAATTACCCTATCTGCAAACAGGCTCTCCTTTTTATTTGTCTTAAAGAGTGCTAATTGAAATTCCTCCTGCAGAACAAAACAAAAGCAGAAACTAGAGAGCATCAAATTGCAAGCAAAGAAGCTCACATTAAAATGTTCATATAATTTGGAATAAAAATGCACTTCCCCCTTAAAGTCTCCCATTATAAGGTTAAAGCAACAAAGACCTGGACATAATTGGAGTCTTTCTGGAACAGGTCAGAAATAGATGCATCATTACCTTGTTGATCAGCCCATCATCAACTACAGCACTGCTAATCTTCTTGAAAAGTTCATATAATGCTTCTATTTCACTCACGCTAACTGCAATTGAGAATGCAAGAAGAAATCATTTCCAGGATCAACAGTAAGATTTTATATTAAGCAGTTGATTTGGGAACAAGGCAAGCATTTGAAACAAGAGAGTAACCATTTGATCCATCAGTGTTTTATCTTCTAGGTGAAAGGCGTGTGCATAGATATATATATATATATATAGAGAGAGAGAGAGAGAGAGAGAGAGAGAGAGACAGAGACAGAGAGAGAGAGAGGGGAGGGAGTACAATAAGAGACAAATTTCTAGGATGTGGCTCAATCTTATTTAAGCTGTAATTACATTGATTCAAAGGAGGGATTAGCATACTTCTCTACAAATTGCAGCATATATAAAAGTAGATCTATAAATCATGGATGATAAATGAGCCATACATGCATCTTCAATTTCAGAACATTCAGGACACTCCTATCATAATCTTTCACTAATAACATGTTGAACATCTTATTTGAAATGAACGAACAAGAGCCCAGCCAGGTAATAAAAGGCACACAGAAACATGGGATAAGAGAGAGACAGGAAGGTAACTTTGCCAAGAGCACACTGCCAATAGCAAAAGTAAATGAATACAAAATCAAAGAACTGGCTCATTAATCAGCTTTTGAGAAAATAGCTGCAATGATCCTTCTGCAAGTTCACCTACAGAAACCTTGTTACGAATTCTGCTTCCTCTAAATCATAAGGTTCAGTGGACTTCTCATGACGTTATCAGTGGCCTACGTCGCGAGAAGTGAAATGAACAATACAGACTAAAATCATATGCTTACAATTTAAATGAGGCAATTACAACAAACAGAGCTTCCAGAGGCAACCATCGCGTTATACTGAAGGAAAACTTGAAAGGAAACATAAAACCTACAGGGGGAACAACCACTTGCTACTTCATCATAACACAAACTATGCACTGAGTTGCACTGTTATGTGATTCACTCTAGATTATGGACATTGCTGAACAAAGCTAAAGAATCATTAATCAATAAGGATTAAGACCAGCCAGGAAGGGAATTATAAAAATAAAGAGAAGTGATTCTGTAATTTATTAGCTTTGGAAGTCAAAGGACATACAGACTGTCTCCCTTGCCAGAGCTTCTGGATTTTCCAGACCTCGAGGTCGCCTTTCTGCATCACAACAAGTTGCAATAGTGACACAAAAATGCTTGATTCTGTCTAGGCACTGCACCATGATCTTGTACAGTCATCAACCACCACCCCATACCTGCGAAAGAGATATCACCATTGATAGAATCAACAAGTCCAGCCACCCCAGAATACTCATGAATGTAAAAGATGGTTAAACAGGACTTCAGCATAGAATATCCTATTACCTGGACAAAAAACTTTACTTATCCCTAAATACCAACCTGTACTTTGTTATTTCAACACATTACATGCATTTGTAATGAAAATATGCCTTCCATGCATTCCAGAGACAACAGATGCATAACGCCAGAACCCCTTCAAGAGTGTATGTGGTGACATGATAATCAATAGACAGAAACAGGCACAGAAAACATAAGCAAAAACACTAAACCCTCGAAATGCATCGATAAATAACGATATGCTCTGGCATAGGCACCCACAAAGACCCTATCATCAAAGCTCAACCCAAATAAACAAATCCCGAAGCTTACGCCAGGAATTAGCTTTGCACGCTCCTAAAGTATAATTTTTCACACGACATATTAGCAACTAAACGGTTCACCACAACCCTCGATCAATATTAGCAATAACGGTATGTCAGGCGCCTTCACGGTGTACGCACGGAAATGACACAAATTGCAAATTCAGCTCACATCGCCGCAACATACCCACTACACAAAACGATACCCAGAAATGAAATTCATCGATTCAGCTTCTAAACACGTCGAAAACGTTCGATGGGGCGCCGCGGAAGACGCCGGACGCCCAAACCAACACCTGCCCAGAATCGTGAGGCGGGAAATGCGAAACCGGGCGAGGCGAGGGGCCACGAATGTCGATCAAAACGGCATTTACGAATCGACCCACCAACGCAAAAATCTAGGGCTCTCGTCGAAATCAATCCGCCCGAACCGGGACGGCGTAAAGTTGGAATCTTTAAGCACGGGGAGCGGGAAGAAAAGGGGAATTCTCGGTCTCACCTTTTCAGAAATTCCACAGGAGGAGACAGGGCGACGGCGGAGGCGGGGGGTGAAGATTTGGGGACATTGTCGGGGGACTGGTACTCTTCCTGGAGATGGGGTTTGGCTTACTTTTTTTTTGCCTCCCTCGTTTTGGGTGGGAGCACGTCTATCTGGCGATGGCGACTGAATAAATAATTGAAGTGAATCGACAAAGCATTATTTTAGGGAGTGGGGAGAGAGAGAGAGAGAGACCCTGCAAAGTACGAACGTCAATTCTTGAGGCAGGAAAAAGATGGGGGAAAGAAAAGCGAGAGAAAAAGGGGAAACTTTGGGGAATTTCTTCCTTTTTATGAACCTAGAGAGGGAAACAGCTGCAATGGGGGATGGAGGGTTGGGAATGGAGAGAGAGAGAGAGAGAGAGAGAGAGAGAGGGAGAGAGGCAGTGAAGGGGGATTTTGACAGGGTGGTTGTTGCACGTGACCCTCTCTCCGGAAACTGGTTTTAGGACAAAGCAGGTGATGATTGGTTGTTGCCATTTATTGTCCAAATTGCACATTTTATGTGGGGGGAATCCTCAGTTTTTATGAAGGGTTAATACCCTAAAAACCCCAAACCCAGACACCTGTGACAAATTTACCCCAAACTATTTTTTTGACCACCAAAACCCCAAACCCACATACGTGACAGATCTACCCTCCGTTAGCTTCCCGTTCGATTTTTCCGTTAATTTTCTTGCTGACGTGGTTGCTGACGTGGCAAAACCATGTGGAAATTCATAAGTTTAATACCATTAAAAACCCCAAACTGGTATATTTATGACAAATTTACCCCAAACTGGTATATTTATGACAAATTTACCCCAATTGATATATTTACGACAAATTTACTCTAATTAATTTTTTTGATCATAAAAAACCTAAATTGGTACACGTGCGGCACATTTACCATCTTTCAATTCTTCCCGGCACAAGAATGAAGTGCACATTTGGTAGCCTTTGAATAGTTTTCTAATAATGATTCCAATAAAAAAATCAAGTATTAATGATATGAAGGCAATGTTAGAGTAATCTAGAAAATAAAATTAATTGGACATCACAACTTAGTCAAATTTGGGAAAATTGAAAGATGGTAAATGTGCCGCATGTGTACCAATTTAGGTTTTTTATGATCAAAAAAATTAATTTAGAGTAAATTTGTCGTAAATATATCGGCTTGGGGTAAATTTGTCATAAATATACCAGGTTTGGGGTAAATTTGTCATAAATATACCAGTTTGGGGTTTTTAACGGTATTAAACTTATGAATTTCCACATGGTTTGCCACGTCAACCACGTCAAAAATTAACGGAAAAATCGAACGGAAACTAACGGAGGGTAGATCTCACGCGTATGTACCAGGTTTGGGGTTTTTGGTGGTCAAAAAAATAGTTTGGGGTAAATTTGTCACAAAGTATCTGGTTTGAGGTTTTTTAGGGTATTAACCCTTTTATGAATTGTAAATGCAAGTATTACTGTTGGAAAACGATGAGAAACTGTAGATTTCTTCTTTTTTTTTTTTTGGTGTGGGGGGGTTGGGGAACGAGGGGACGGGAAGAGAGAGAGAAATGTAGATTTTGGTAGGATAGTTTCTGTTCTTGCCTTCTAATGGCTGAGATTTGGACAATTATAGTAATTTTTGTATCTGATGATGTTGTTTCCTTATCATCTGCAGGGGTATGTTAATAGGATCCTAGCAATCAAATAACATCATGCCATTGCACTTTGATAATAGCAACTCGAAGTAAATATGATCGCCGATAATAACACGAATTAGATAGACGAGAATTAAAAATTATGGCAAAAAATGGTATTGTGAATTTACCTTTCAAATATTCCATAGAAAAACAAAAGGGTCACTGCCTTCAGGACGTAATTGACCATGTGATGATTGAATCCTCCATTGTCCGCATTCTTCTTACAGATAGACAAACCAGGAATGGCGGTTCATTAGAGATAGAATGATTAGTCATCACGTCCCTTCCACTCTCCCCAAAATGGTAAAAGAGCCACGTCCTTTCAAAACAATGAAGATGATGCTTCAACAATGTTTGAGACTTCATGATTGTCTCGCGTGTATTAGCCACTGAATTATGCATATGATTCCACCCTCATGGGCACCCACCTCCAATCAACAAGTTTTGTCCCCCAAGTCCCCTACAATGAGGTTCGATGAAACATGCAAAATAAAATATCACTTGCTATCATAACTCATCGCCTCGAGCGGGTCCTTCCAGAGAATGTTACCATTAGTATATTAGATTTAGATTCCCTCAATTACTCTCGGGTCCACTCACTTTTTCAGCCATTTCACTCTTGCAATACCATCCATGATATTCATCATGTCGTTCGGAGCTCATCCTAGATAGACATCCTTGCTTCCGTGCTCTCATCAATGCAACACGAGCACTCCCTTTCTGATGCAAGCCAAGGGTAGGCTTTCTCAAGCAGTAGGATCGGGAGAGTGACTTGCACACGGGAAACAGGACGAACAGGAATTTCAGCATTATGCGAGCTCAGGAAAACAGTTATATCTTTATAGATACAGATTGAATCGACCTGCTTCCCAAATGAGCAAAGGTTTCTGGATTCACAATTTCTCTGTTTTGGGTTTTCTGAAATAAGCACTGTAAGATGGTCGAATTTGGGTTGGAAATAACGAACATAATAGGAAAAGATAGAAAGGAAGTTGAGGGGGCACCGATTCTTCTAGATCGATGACTACAACTCTTCAAAGATGCAGATTTCAATAGCTCCGACTCTTCAAGGACGGAGTGAAAACTCTTCTAGATTTTCAAGGAAATGAACTCTTTAAGGTTCACGATACTTGTTTCAAGCAAAGTTTTTCATTTATCAAGTCATTTGTCTTCTACAAGGAATTGGATTATCTTGTCAAAGAAATAAAAATAGAGCATTGAAACTAGGAGAAATAGTAAAGAGCATGGAAACTATAAACTAGTAAAAGAGCATGGAAATTATAAGCTAGTAAAAGCATCATGCAAGTTCCCAAGGTGTCTTTCAAGTTTCCGGAATGGACTCAAGATATCTTTATGGCTTCTCGGTTTCATCGAGCTTGAATGCGGGCCAATCTTCTTGGTCGAGAGAGTTGTTCTTCAATGCGGGCTGCATCACTTTCGATCAGATCAGGATTTGCAATTTCGCGATGAAAACTGGCATGCCCAAATAAGTTTTCCGTAGTATTAAAAGAAAGAAAGAAATCGGCGCAGCATCGAGTATCCCCATCGTCTTTATCGTATCCCACGTTTGATCACAAAAGTCATGCATGAGAAAACATGAAACATGCCGGCTACAAAGATGGTGGTAGAGGAAACGAATGCTTGTACCTGTCAGTTTAACATGTCCTAGAAGTATGATCAGCATCAAGAGGTTATACATCAACCCTGAAAAAATTTTACCCCTTGGCAACATAGTTTGACGCACACTTCTCAACATCTCAATGGGCTAGGAGGTTTAGGTAACACAATCATCACTATAAAGTACAACAAAATCCCTGTCCCATAAAGGAAAAGAAATACCCCATGAAGTCAAACGTGCATTTTCTTCCATGATGAAGCATCCAATGCACAAGAACTCATACCAGCCTCCGTGCACGGCTTGTCCGGGATTTCTTTAAGCGCCAGATTAATTTCCCCGAGATGGCTTAGAAGAATTAGTCACCAAATAAATCCTCGTCATTATCGTCATCTACAATGCTCGAATTGGATGATTCACTGACAGGCTTTTCCCGGTGATCCTTGGCTGTGGAAGCAGGGACACTACTACTCAAGGAAGAGTTTGCCCAAGAAGATCCCACTTTACCCGAAAAAGATTCGCCATAGAGGTCATCATACATCCCAACCTTCTGAGGCTTCCTAACCTTGTCCAAGGCTTGTTTAAGTCTGTTGGTCACACCTTTCTGGGCATCATCTTCTTTCGTGGATGACTGTTCCTTTCCTTTTGGAATTACAACTGTCTGTACAAGGGATTCATACTTCCCCACAAGACTTCCTTCTTTGACACCAATTGGACCCGGTTCAGTTTCCACATCAACACCATCAGATATCCCAACCACTTCGACCAGCTCTCCTCCAGCTTGATCCCTAAATGCCACTCGAAAATTCCTAGCTTTCTTAGCAGCTCTCTCTGATGGATCTCTGTCCTTTCCATCTGACGATAATCTGGATGCACTGGATTGAGATGCCCTGTTCGACTTACCAAGACCATAACGATTTATAAGGGTATTATAAGCCACGACAGCTTCTTCATCTGAAGGATCAGGAGGAGGTGGTAAATTTATCTCTGTGGCTAGTGGAGTTGGGGGGAAGAGAGCTGCATTATTCTTTCTCAAAATGTAGCTCCTCGTCGATGCAGCAAACCTCAAAGACTGCCCGACTTCAAGCTCAACAGGGGTATCTTTGGTCAACCGCTCATTCGCAACGAATGTTCCATGTGCAGATCCCAGATCAATCACATATACGCTGTCAAACAGAATAAGAATTTCAGTCCGTGTGGTTCAAAGTTGATAAAATCAAGAGCAGTCATCTGAAATTTCTGTTTCTTCCCAGAGATACGAAAAATGACATGGCTTTACCGTCAGGTCATATGAAATCACATAGGATTACCAAGATGACTATGGCAGACTGGTCAAAACTCAGACGTAAACCTCAAATTGCTAATATTCCAAGTGAATGAATTGATATAAAAAGAGCCAAGCCCAGCTCTACATTTGAAAGCAATATGAACTAAGCATGTCACTGTATTCAGATCTTTATTTCTCTTTTAAGTGTAATCTTCAAGCACTTCCTTCCGCATACAGTTTTCAGAGTTCTTCACACTGTATTTGTACTCTCCTTCAAGAGCATTGGTTGATGTCAACTGTGTAGATGTTGGAAACAGGAATTACCAAGCCTCCTTTTTCTAAATGCAAGCCCAGCCATTTCACATCATTTCTCAAGGCTAATTTTCCATTACCAGTTCCCACAGCAAACCATAGGTAGAAAATTTCAAAAAATTTTAGCAGAAGAGCCCCTTGTATTATAGTTTTTCTTAAGTAGACCTACTACAGATTTAATTTCCAATCAACAAAGAAAATCAAACTACATTATTTCTTATTCCCTGCATTCTTGTGCAGTGTGAAAATATCAGAAATTGTCAGATTTATGCATCAAAAGGAAAGAAGCTACAAAAAGGGCATCCAAGGGTGACAAAAGATTGCCATCATTTGTCACCACCATGTTCACATAACTTAGTGC
The DNA here is from genome assembly GCA_016097485.1 of Eucalyptus sideroxylon x Eucalyptus melliodora. Classification (NCBI taxonomy): domain Eukaryota; kingdom Viridiplantae; phylum Streptophyta; class Magnoliopsida; order Myrtales; family Myrtaceae; genus Eucalyptus; species Eucalyptus sideroxylon x Eucalyptus melliodora. Next base: position 72,635,833 of record CM027828.1, on the reverse strand, counting down.
ACAGCAATCATCCTACCATAGTATCAACACAATACTCTCATCATAAAACCACGTTTTAACTGACATAGAAACCGCCGTATGGCTGCAAGGCTGTATCTCCAGAGAGAGTAAGAAATCTACCTTCCATTTTTGTGAGGAACAACTGCAGCATGCTGTCGTGAAACAGACTGGTGGTCAAGCACAAAATCACAAGTCTGAAACTGCCTCCCAAAGATTTGCCTCCGCTTGTCCAAATTAATTCTATCGAGAACCTCACCATCCTTCAAAACCTCGAGATAGTGTACGCCTGGCCGTGGTTCGATTGCCCAATCAGGTGGCTGCCAAGTTGACTGACCCCCACCTACCTGAGTCAACTGCTGAGGCTGACCCACCAGTGGTGCAGCCTCCGGTGCAACAACTCCTTGAGAGACATGGCTTTGGTTCTGAAACTGGTTTGGCTTGTTGTAGGCTTGAGATTGTGTGTATTGCACAGACGAATGATTAGGCACCTTTGAGCTGGATTGGTTAGTGGTACTGGCAGCAGAATTAGCAGAGACTGAAAATGGTTCTAAGGACTGAGCTTTCTTAAATCGATCCAGACCCGATCTCCCGTACATTATTCACTTCATACGATCAACTTGCACTCAGTACGAACTCAACTTACACAAGATGCAACCCAAATTGTACAACTGCACCCTATCAAATTCCTAATCTCACCCAGGAAAAGCACTCAGATCAAATCTACGCAGCCAACTCTCCTCAAAACCCACATGCTTCCAGCAAACATGACGGAATCCTCCGCAAAAGCCTCATCTCAGCTGCAAAACAACAACCGGAAAAGCAACATGCAGAAGCATTAGAAGAAAGGAACTCGCTATTTCACCCCAAGAAACACAATAATGAGCCAACACATCACGAATTCTCCAATAATCAACCGTTTCAAAACACAAAGAACCTAACTTCAACTTGAAAAACACCAACCCATCAAACTTCTCGCCCCTTTTCTCGAAATTCCTCACGATTCACACGCTCAAATCAACAGTGCATGCAGACCCGTCAACTAATATCAACCGCAATATCCATGGCAAGTGCTCCCCGGACACCAGATGCCGCACCCAGTTGGAAAAAAAATATTAAAAAAACGAAATTTCTCACGATTCACAGGCTCAAATCAACAGCGCGCGCAGACCCATGAACTAATTCAGCCGCCATATCCACGGGCAAGTGCTCCCCGGACACCGGACGCCGTGCCCAGCCAAAAAAACGAAATTCCTCACGATTCACACGCTTAAATCAACAAAGCACGCAGACCCATCAACTAACATCAGCCGCAACATTCACAACAAGTGCTCCCCGGACACCAGGCGCCGCACCCAGTCGAAAAACGGAAATTTCTCACGATTCACACGCTCAAATCAACAGCGCGCGCAGACCCATCAACTAATTCAGCCGCAATATCCACGGGCAAGTGCTCCCCGGACACCGGACGCCGTGCCCAGCCGAAAAAACGAAATTCCTCGCGATTCACACGCTCAAATCAACAAAGCACGCAGACCCATCAACTAACATCAGCCGCAACATTCACAACAAGTGCTCCCCGGACACCGGGCGCCGCACCCAGAAAAGGAAATCCCGAGGCAGGTCAAGAAGGAAACCGAGCATCATCAGCGGATCCGACACGGGCAAGAAGGTCGAAACGACAGCCGAAACAGGACCATCCGAAGGAAAAACCCGGAATCGACAGGAACTTGGCACTCACCTTAGGGTTTCCGCAAGTGCGCCTGAGCTCAGAGGTGGGTTTAATGGCGGATGCGGTTCGGTCCTTGGCGCCCTCCTCCTGCTGCTGCTGCTGCTGATTCTTCCCGTACTGAGAGACCCTCGCCGCAGGCGGAAAGCCATGACCAAAATACACAGTGGAATATATTGACTTTTATTCGATTTTTCAGAATATCCCGTGATTGTAATATTTGTTCAGTTTTGTGAATCGTAAATTAGAAAAATGTGAAAAAAAAAAAAAAATCTGTTTTTTATGTAGCAAAAGATGGAAGGAAATTTTGGATATCTAGAATCAGTGTAAATTGTACTAAAAATACATAATTTATATAAAGACATAATTTAACCGTGGCAGTGATTAGTCTAATGACATAGAATTTACTCTCGAGTGATTAGTTTGGACATGACCTAATTGAGGCCATATCATGAAATGGGATAATCCCAACCTTACTCTCACTCGTCCCGTAAAGTGAGCATTTGTTATGGCTTAGGCTGCATATTCTATCGTGAGTGCTCTATAATAAAGCCGGGGAGGACATTAACGTTAATAGCCCCATCTCACTCTTTTCACGAGTATATATAGGATTCGTTTGTTTAACTAAAGACTTCATGATAAAGAAAAACATTTTTCATGAAAATAATTTTTAAAGAAAATTGTCGATTTTTATTTCTTATGTAGTTTAAGGAAAGTGAATTCCTTTTCACTAGAGAGGGAGGTTGTTTTCCCCAATCTGAGCTTGCTGTTTTTAATCAATGAAAAATATTTTTAATAAATCAATTAATTTTCCTTCATCAAAATACCGAAAAGTCGAAAAATAATTTCCCAAAAACATTATTTTCTTCAAACAAACAAACCCATAATTTAATATATAGATACTACAATAGTTTGAGACCTTTTTGGGGGACGAGCATCACCGAAATGAATATAAGTACCATGAGCAGCATTAAAGAACAAATGGACATATGTCAAACAAGATGCATTTCATAAATAACAGGATTCCATTTACTTCCAACGTTAAATGAAGTGATTAAGGGGGGAAATATTAAAAAGAATTTGAAAATGCAATGTTGATTTATCCACCAATTATCCAACTGCTTTTATGACAAAAACTTTCTAAGTAAGATACACAACCAAAGAAATTTCTTCCAGATTTTAGTCAATAATTACGTTGTACCCTTGCTTTTGAGTATATTAGTTACTATTGATCCACAACCCACATACGTGTGCAGAAGAAAGTAAAGAGAGAGAAATGACTGCTGAATCTAATAAGACAATTACTTTTTTCGCTTGTGTAATTGATGAAATTCAATGGATAAAATACATCGACGAACTCTGCTTACAGTTCTTCCGATATATATAAAAAGCGAATAAGTGATATCTAGTGTCAACTTTTCGTTTTTTTTTTTCCAAAAATAAACATATTAACAAAGCGAGATGAATGTGATATGACAAACCATGTTTAAAAGCAAGAAATTAGACAACTTCTAGACCTCATGTCCTTCACTTAATCAAAGGCAAGCAAATTGAGCTAGATCTAGCGGGACTTGTGAGGAATGGCCTTCTCACACCTTGACTTAAGGCTTTAGCAGCAATCTCACATACCACTAACAATAAAACCCAAAATGACAAAACTATGATGATAGACAGAGTGTGTGATGTATGCCATGGTGGCTGAATTTGGAACAGATAATCACATTTCCAAAATTGAAACTTATTTTAACCCATCTATGTTTTCTATCATTCAATATACAAAGTTCCAAAGGTACATAAAAATCTGTGTGGGATGCACCTTTATCCATTCCTCATTCCCCTATCCACAAAGCATAAACCAGTATAAACAACTACAACTAGACTTGCAGTGGTATGGAAAGAAAGAACAAAAGATCAACAACGGTGGATTGCTACATGAATCCTCTTACGTCATCGTGCTCGACTCTTCAACAGATCTTGCGTGAGATTGAACAAGAAATCTACCAGAAAGAAAGTGACTATTAATTTAAGTCACAAGTTCCAGATGGAAATTGTTCTTTCTTTGCACATCATGCAGATAATGGCAAAGAACCCAAACAGAGTTTTTTTGCTCCTATGCAAAGAGAGAGATGCAAATCCTTTTGCTCTTACAATTCCAAACGTTTCGAATGTCTCCAATATATATAGAGTCAGTGTCACATTTCATATCAGCTATTGGCAAAAGCCAACTGCATTACTGCACAATTCCTACAAGATACAACACCTTCCCACGATACAATCAGATTTTGCATACAGCTCACTTTTCATTCTGATATTTTGTCTTCTGCACAAAGAGGAAAATGAGGATGCTTTCTTGGATTCCCTACCGTTTACAATCTACAATCTCCTCACACAAATGACTACAAAGCCGACACTACGTTTTGAGTGCACGTCTAGCCTGCGGCATTGCCATTCACTAAGATGGATCCATCAGTCACTAACTCAAAACTTGGACATCATGGATAATCCTAGATGAGAGTGAGTTTCAACTAGCTTTCTTTACCTACCCACTTTTTTCACGAGTTATGTTCTACACAAGCATGTGGAGGAATCAAAGAATGCTCACGCTAAATTTGTTGTTGAGACATGTATCATATACCCCTCAATGCTGTTTCCTTTAAATCTCAGCAATACCTGAATACCTTGCCTGACTGGATAACGGAACCGAAGCAAACGAGGTGATTCAGAGAAGAGTATCAGCCTTGTCTCCGGCAAGCTAAAGGTTATAACACCACAATATTGCAAAGATCTCCATACTATCTCAGGGTGAATTCCTTCTCGATGGCCCCGAACATTACCTTCAGGCGATCTTGCAGATTTAAGAGAATGTTCTTCGTAATCCTCTTCTGATGCTTACTACTTTTCAGCCACGCAATCCCAAAAAATACCTTTACGCTGCACTCCTTAGGTCGTGAAGGTGCATCTTCAATCTGGTATCTAAGGTGAAGCTGAAAGCACAAAACTACTTAGGAAGCCAGATTTGCAGATTCAAAAGAAGATAAAGGAAAATGGGATATATAGTGAAAAATGAGGTAGAATCAATACATTGAAATAGTCACCAAGTGGGACTGCATGGAGAGTCATAACCTCTTCAATAAGCCAACCATCTCTATCTGGAAGAGCAGATTTTTGCTGAGTACTTGTGACCTCCCCTCTATATCGGGAAATACGCTTATCGAATCTGTAATATAGTTGTCTCTCATATACATCTGGCTTCTCCGACTCCCATGGGGTATACGAATAATTAAGACAACCAGCCTTCTCCATAACCTTCCGCTCCAAATCCTCACCACCGAAAACTTCCAAGAAGAAGTTGGTCTGACATGGCCAAAGGAGTTAGTGGACAATTCTTTTTCTCTTTCTTTGATCAAGAAGCCCATCTTAATTAGAAAATCCGGGGCATGATGCTATAAAGTACTCGAGGCAAAAGAATACCGTTTGGAAGTCCATTTTCTAATGCATGTTTGAAAAGCTGATAAGGAATGGGTAACTTACAGGAACAGGGAGGACAGAACAATAGACTTCAGACAAGCTAACATCCTCAAGGCCCAAGAAGGACCCGCTCTCTTCTGTTACAAGGCTTCTAGCTTCAGATTCTTCTTCAATGAGTTGAACCTTCTGCTCTGGAGTCAAAGACCTAGCCTTCCAAAGAGCCATGATTGTCCTGCACATAGTATGCATGCTTTAGTCTTTTCATAAGCCCAATAATTTGATGCCTTCTCTGATTGTGCTATGCCATTTTTGGCAATTAAGCAGAGGCCCGATGACAATCGCACCAGATGTATGGTAAGTAATCACCACCAGACCAACTAATTTTTAACAACTTCAAGCATTCACAGAAAGCTTCCAAAGGAATATTAACTCACTGATTACCTGTGTGCCACATTGAAAGAAACAAAAGACTGAAATTGGAACTTCAGCCTGCCTTCCTCATCTTGTGTCTTTGCCCCGTGTCTTGCTTCCATACCTCTGCCTCGCCAAAGAGTCATAACCACAATAGGACTACCCATTGATGAAAGAGTAGGAGACAAGACTTGAATATCTTCTATGTCCTCCCAGAGGAAAAAGAATTTGGTCTTCTGTCCAAACAGATTTGCATGGAAGCCAATAATCCGTGCTGACAAAAAAAGGCGGCCCTGTTGAAGAGCAACCTCTAACGTGAGATGTCAGCACCAATAAGCCTAAAACCCTCAAGAAAATTCGCAAAATAATTGTTCATTATAATTGTTCATTCTTTTCTTTTTGGCTATGTGATTGAACAGCATTGAAATGGCTGAAACATGACAGTATAGAAAATACAGCCAGTGTGGATGTATTAATATCAAATGATAAATAGCTTAACAAGCACCTGGAGAGGCATTTTGCGTTTCAAGTGACAAGTGAAATCATTGATGAGAAATTCCTCAGGTGGAAGAGCAAAAAGCTTCTGGAAAGCGGAATTTGTCTGTGGAGACCTTATATTTATCTGCATCATTCATAATCACAATAATTATGCTGTTAGTACGACTATAGCATACAGAGATAAATAAGACCCACAAACAATTGTCCCAAGAGAAGTAGGGAACTGGTGATTTACCTTCTTTCCCACCTCTTTCTCCATCTTAGATATATACTCTTTCGCCACATTGCTACCTTTTGTATTGTCTAAGAAGATCCTCAAGTGCAGCTTAGACTGGCATGCCTGAGCTAGCTTTCCATGAAGAGTAACCCACACATCAGCTAGGTCTGATATGTTGTTCCTCACAAAATTGACTTCGGCATGTCCTAAAGATGTAGCTTCATCAAAAGGTCCATCAAAATCAAAAACCTCCACATCTAGCATGGAAGGAGGATCCTCCATGGCATCAAATTCAAATATTTCTGCACAATCCAGAGGGCCAAAGCAACATCAGTGCAATGGAGATTGGTGTCTAGCAAAAAGTAAGATAAATTATCTGCAGTTCAGCAAATATGCACAATGAAACTAGTAGCTCTACTGAAGATGCTAATTTAATGAAGATAAGGGATTCTACAGAATTCACCATTCCACAGAGGATCAGTTTTCTGAAACTTTATTGAACTCGTTCTTGTCTTGCCATTACAGGTAAAGACCACATATGGGTCAGACAAAGCACTCGAGTCAACAGCTGCTATGCTACTTCCTTCAATCAAAGCAACGGTTAGCAACCATCCATCACCTTGAGCTTTGACTCCATGATCGCTACCTAGAGTAGAAAGGATAGCAGAGAATTTAGATTTCGCCGCAGAAAAGTCCACCTAAATTTACACACAATTTCTGGAGAGTCGGTCAATAGCGAGGAATTCCAAGCTTACAGTTCCCTTGAAAGATAGAATACATGAGCAAGCATCACAACCATGTACTTTTAAGAGTCAAACAAAAAGCTAGCATAGAGCTATACATGAAGATCAACAAAGTAGCAATATAAATCTCAGAGCCTCATTCAAAATACTCCACGGGAGACTCCCATTTACACAAACTAGAAGACCGCAATTACATGGAAGGGGACACTGCATACAGGTATTACCTTTCTGCATTCTGGCCTGCATGAAGCGCGAAATAAACCCCAATACTCGCTCAGCTTGGAGAACCAGCATACCACACACAATGACTTCACCAATTGAATCAGGCAGATCTAGCCCAACAAACTCCAGCCCATGAATTGGACTTGGTGTGGCAAGCCATAGGTGAACAAGCACATACAATCCCATGACAAAAGTAGATAGCACTGTAAAATTGGCAAAGTATTGCACAGCAAGCTTCCAATCTGATTGAGGCTCTGCCTGCAAAGAGGCCAATATCTGCTCCTTGTTGGACCCGATGTCCTTTGAATCCACTGGCTTAACAGTCTGATTAAGTAAGCTAGCATACTGCTCAAAACTGTCCTTGAGACCCTGCCGAACTCCACTTTCTATCATACCTTTCATCATCGTATTCTGCAGAAAATTCATCCGCCACGATATCACCAATCGTGAGGATTGTTCTCCTGATGGCAGCTCAGGGCCATGGGTAATGCAATAGAGCAACTCAATTTTGAAGGTACTCCCATACATGACATCCGGAGTGCTTACACTTGCTAAAACAACATAAACCTTTCCGTCAGCCTTCAAGTAAGTCTGCTCTTCAGTGGCTTTGACGGCCTTGATCAATTTCGTTGCCGCCTTAATGTAGGAAATCACTCTCTTCAAGGTCTCTGCACCATTCTCAAACTTCCACTGCCCGAGTTGCAGTTCTGTTGTTCCTTGAAGATCACTCAATGATCTAAAAAAAGGGGAATCGGATGAAAAAAGCAATGTATTCAGTTCAGATGGTGCAATGATGCATAGATGGTCCAAAAGCACTCCTCCTGGTAAATTGCTTGGAGTTTCGCCTTCTTGCTCTCGAGACTCCATTATTTTAATCAACTCTTCAAAAGAACCAGAGGAAAACTGGTCATCATCTTGGCTGTCAGAAGATTCAGGCCCAGAAGCTTCAGGTAGCTCCGGCAAGTCAATGCCTTTATTAGAGGCAACTGATGATGTGTCTGCACTCTTGTTAAACATCTGTGCAAGACGACCTGCAAAAGTTTTCTGAGAATAGGACTTTTCTTCCTTTGAGGACGAAAATTCGTCTCGCATGGGTGAGGCACTTGGTGAGCTACCAAGAGATGCTGCCGGTGATTCGCCCATCAAGTCTGCATGCCTTTTCAAGACAGGGACAACTTCTCCTTCATTGCCATTCATCTCCGAGAATGCGCTGCTTTCTGAGAAATATATAGCTAGCTGTATTTCACCTGCCAGGAAAGAAAAGGAGGGGGTGCAAAGAGGTGAGTCGCCATTCTTTTTCTCAATATTCAAATAATTTTACAAAATTTATCTATTGGAACATGCAATAAATATCCCCACAAATGCTTCCGTGGTTCTAACTAAAAGGTCCATAAAATCAAATCGTAAAAATCTTAAGATTTCACGAACTTTCAAATGGTACTTAAAAACTAAATGTTGTGACATTCATAAAAAAACTTAAACAAGAATACGGTGAACAAAAACATTCAAGATCTAACCAGGCAATTAAAGGTGCACATAGAGACCATGTAAATACATGTAACAATTCATATTAAATTACAACTGAGACAAGTAAAAGCATCTCACTCTAACAGTACAGGAAATAATCTGTAAAATGAGTCCTCTAAAGTGTAATATATTCTGTAAATTTGACATGGAAAGTGCATGGCCAGGTACCCAAAGTCTTGTGACATGAGACAGACAGACAGAGGCATTCATTCTGTGATCAAGATATTAAAGAACAGGTGCACCGCCATCTAGATGCTAGTAAGAACGAGGAAAAGCGCAAAGCACCTAGACAAGATTTCATTGATTGGCGATACTCTGAATCAGTCGATTTTGTCTCAGCATTAGAAGGGCTACTTTTATTTTACAAAAAAAAATTGATTTCTTCTTCATATAAATAGATATAGGATCTATGGGGCAATTACTAAGAAGTACATTTTGTGCAACAGCCCTTGCACTCTCACCAACCTACAACCTGAATTCAGTTAAATTTGCTGATATTGAACAATTTTGTTGAAAGATTTTATCGAATTCACAGTCTGACTAGCGAGCCCACACTGCTCCCAATGCAGATTACAATTTTTAAGCATCTTATATTATTGCTTTTTGCACTTAGCATCACAAACTGGTTCGAGTCTATTTTTGACATGCATTTTTTATTAAGTCCATAACCAAATACAAGGTTTCAATTAGTCAGGCATAACAGATAGAGTCAACAAACTAGACCGAGTTAGTTGGAAGTTCAAATGCAAAGATGCATAGAAAAGTGAAAGCCACTATTAGGCAGTAAGCACTGTCTAAGGATAATAACCACACAACTTAAACCCCAATTATCCGACTGATATTGTTCACTCACCTAACCTAAAGACAGCAACATATCTTCAGCATGTTCAAAAGATGCCTCAATTAACATCTGAAGGGGTGATCAAAAAGCCACTCAAATAAGCTACTATTAACATCAAACATTCTAATGAAACTCAACGATACGCACCGCATTCCTTATTCTTGGACTTCTTATTCTTTGGTTGCAGACTATACCACGCGGTGCCAAGAGAGCCGTTATCAGCATCAAACACGCGCGAAACCGGGATCTTCAGCTGCCCAATGAAATCGTCATTGAAGTACCTGTCCTCATCCAAAACAGTGAGCAAAAGCTCATCCTTCAAATCATCAACCTTGAAGCTAAATTCCTCTCCCCAGCTCGGGTGCAAGCTCTTCTTTACTACTTTCGTCCTGAACCTGTGCCTCCCCAGCTGAAGCCGAACGTACGGATCACTAAACCCGTTTAGATCCATCGCCGGTATGCTTCTAGCTTCAATCACACGCACATAGAGCTTCATAGCTGATGCCAAATTTTGAATTCGACTCGAGACCCAGAATTGCTCCGGCCCCAGCTCCCCCGCAACCCAGAAAGAATCAAGAAGAAAAAACGAAACTTGTCTCTACCCAAAGACTCGATACGCGAACAAGTGATCCAGCGGCAACGATGGAGTCAACAAATAGTGAGGAGCCACGTAAATTACGCGGATTGAGTCATTCAATGGCGTTAACTTTTTACATCACCCGAAATGAGCTTCAAGAAAGGGACAGCAACCTCAGAGCGATCGACCCACGACCGACGCCGACAACGAACGCGCAATGCGGTACGAACCCAACGATCGGCACCGCGGGGAAAGAATCAAGAGATGGTCAGACACGGCTCGATTCGCCGACAACAACAACAACCCATGACGGATCAGATCAAGAAAATCTAACGCCGACAAGAACCAACGAAGAAAAAAATAAAAAACCAAGAATTGGAGTTGCGGGAGGAGATGAATGAACGAAAATTCAAGAACGAGGATGACCCAGAAACGGAAATTGGAGGAGTTTGGACTCGGAAGCAAAAGGAGGAATTAAGGAAAAGGGGGCAGACTTTTCCAATTCGCCTGCCCATCCCTTCCCTCCTCCCCTTTTTGTTATCCGACTCGAAACTGCGCGTGTTTTGGTGGACTTTTTGACTTTCGTTAAATTGTTTTTTAAGTCACCTGAGCTCACCATTGCTGGCTACGTTTGGGAAGGGTTCTTTTCACACGAAGACATCCCTCGCCTTTCTAACGTCAAACGTTTGACCGACCATCCATCCCTCGTCATCAGCCACGAAGGTTTGAAGATGGGAGTGCCCTCAAAGCGCCGGTGATTCTTTTTTTAAGATCTCATGTATTGGGATCTGAGTTGATTGAATTGGTCAATTTAAGCATGATCGATGACATTTACAAAATCACCATATATAGAATCAGTATATCTCTTTAAATATATCTCTAATATCCCCTCAAACTCAAGTTAACTCAAGATGATTTGAAAAGTGTCAACTTGAGTTTGGAGAATAAATCCAAAAAAGCATCTAGATGGATGTGTCTTGATGAAAATATTAATATTTCTGTTCAGGTTATGAAATAGAGACGAGTCAAATGGTGCTAGGAAAAAACGTGATGTTGGATTAAATAGCAATCTATTTTGATGTGTTGGTATGTTCATGGAAAGTACCATTGTAAGAAATTCGCATGACACTTCGGTTGTTCCAATAAATGGTTGTTCCGCTATGATAACGCACTCATACATATTCTAGTAGCCACCACAACCATAGTAACTTCAAAGTCGTATCAACAAGAGCTTAATATTCTGCTTTTGTACTAGAGCGAGCAACATTAGTCTATTTCTTGCTGCGCCATGATATAAGTGAGTTGCCCAAAAAGAACGATAGCCCATAGTGGAGCGACAATCATGAAAGTCACGAGTCCAGGGTTAGAATAAGCTGTCAATTCCAAAGTAAAATGGGCAAAAAAGTAAAGATCATGAAATAACATACCTTTGACATAATGAATAATTCGAAAGATTGTAGCAAAATGAGTAAGATGAGATGCAGTCATGTACTGACTTACAACATGAACAAAATAAACAATTATCAAGATGAATAATAATGAGATATATAAGATTGCCAACCCACTACCAACAAAATATAAGATTTGGAAGAAGAGTTTCATCCTTGTTAGTGAATTCAACCTTCGATTTAATGGAAGTGAGAACAATCTTGTTATTAGTGAGACCAACTTAAGAGATAAGATCAATGGTATTTTTTGCTTGAAAGATACAATAATTAGAAGTGTTAAACACAACCTACAAGCCTAGAAAATAGTTAAGTCGGCCAAGATTTTACATTTCGAATTATTGATTAAAATACTACTCGAGTTTTGTAATGCAAATATAGTCATCACCAATAATAACCATATCATCAACAAATAAAAGAAGCATAGTGCACCTATGATATGTGCATCGAACACAGAGGGCATAGTCATAAAGATTGGATTCAAAACAAAGAAATTTCATGGTTAAGCTAAATTTGGAATACCATGCACAGAGAGCATACTTTAACCCATACAATACCCAAATAATTTGTTAGATGAATGAGTGTACCCAAGAGGAGATACCATATAAATTTACTCTACGAGTGTCATGGAGAAATGCATTTTTAATGTCCATTGAAAATAGAGGCCAACGCTAATAGCAACAACAACAAGAAGATTGCGAACAGAAGTAAGACCAGCAACAGGAGCAAACGTCTCATCACAATCAACGTCATACTCTCAGGTAAAGTCTTCCACTAGTAGCCAAAGTTCTATAACAATCTACAATACCATCTGCCTTGTTGGACACGACTCATTTTAGTCACGGTTTGAATTCCTCTCTTACTGAAGTAATAAAGGTGAAGCCGTGGGTTTGTACTTGTGAAAATGGGGAGATGCAGAGGGGAGGATACAATTAGATTTGGCGGAGTGGGGTAAAAACAATCGTGGCGAGAGTCTGAGAATGTCATGTATATCTTTGTCGAAGATCGATGAAGTGGGGAAGAATACTCTTCTCCAAAAACTGATTGGGAGGTCGTTCTCGCGATAAGGTCATTGCAAATTGAGACCAGGTATTATGCCCACATGAGGTACTGGACACCCAAGCCAAACAAGACTTGCAAGCGGTAAATAATAGTATGATGTGCAAGAAAATTATGAAAAACGTCATAAACCTATTACAATTGTATCAATTTAGTTTTAAATTTTTTTATTTTTTTGTCAATTGAGTCTTAAACATTTTATATTTATGTTAATTCGGTCTATATGGTCCATTTTGGCTAGAAATAATTAATATAAACACCAACCGTCCTACATGGCACACGCAATGTTGATGTTGATAATTTTTATTAATATTTTTTATTTTATTTATTATTTATTTATTTATTTTCTTTTATTTTTCGTTTCTTTTGCATTCTTTTTTAGTTCTTTCTCTATCAGGTCACCAAGCCTTAGAGGCAAGGGTTGGCGAGATTGACCTCATTGATCTATGGCGAAGCTCACCCCCACTAGCCTTTGCCAAGGCAAGCCTTTCTTGCCCTTGGCAAAGTGTAAGCCTAGCCCAATGATGGCAAGGTCTCCCCTTGCCAAGGGCAGGCGAGGCTCACCCTCTTTAGTGGCCGTTAGAGGCAAGCTTGACCAATGGTCTAGCAACCAACTAAAGGAGGAAAGTAAATAAAAGAGAAAGAAAAGAAAAATAAATAAATAAATTAAAATAATATTAAAATATTATTAAAAATTGTCAACGTCAATACTGATTATAATTACCACGTAGGATTGTCAATATTCATGTTGGAGATTTCCGACAAAAATTGACCAGATAAACAAATTGGCATAAATGTAAAAAGTTCAAGAGTAAAATGTTTAAAATTAAATTGATATAATTGCAATAAGTTTAAAACTTTTTTAGTAATTTTTTTTACTATTTAGTGTGCCACTCTTGAGAATGATCTATGGAAAGAAAGACAAGCCGTTAGGTCCACAACTCCGGACACCACACAGGCTATTCGTGATCATCAAAGTCCCAATCTTGCTCATGACAAAGGGCCAAACACGAAAAATACAGAAAAAGGAAACCGAAATATGGCATGACGGTAAATGCTTAACTCGCATTTTGGCTTGCTTAGTACCAATTGCCGAGCCTCAATGCCGGTCGACACGACTTACACAAACATAGTTATGATATTTTCGATACGAAAATGGCAAATTTAGAGAACTGCAGCATAATAAAAAAAAAAAAGGGTTAAGTAGAAGTCAATCCTACAGCTCGTTGGTCAAATCAACAGAACAATGCTGGAAATGGAACAACCCGCGGAAGCTTCATTACCTTTGAGTCAAGTCAACATGAACATATTATAATTTATAAGGCACGGGAATCCATAGAGGACAGATGAGGACCACCACGAAGTCCAGACATGATTGAAAATGGAAAGCAGCCGCACTTATGATAAAGTCAATAAAAAACGATTGTCCCAAAATTGCGCGGAGCCTTCAGCATCTTCTGCCTCAGCCCTTTTGTCGAATCCCAAAGCACTATGTTTTAACAAAAGTAGATATGGACAAGTGTATGTTCGACAGAATGTAAAAGGGAAGAACAGCAAAAAATAACGGAAGTTGATAGTTGGTTGAGAGACTTTTACCATTGTCAACAATCCAACAAAAGGGACAATTTCCATTCAAACATGGAAAGTTGTAGCAAGTGTTGGACGTTTGTTTGTAAAAACAAACTAAGCGCATATTTCCTTGTCTCACATAGAAAAAGTGAAAGGAAATTGACCAATTAATTAGTGTGGGATTTCTTTAATATAACTAAAAAAATGATTGAGTGTGGGCGAGACCCCATCATACTCGTGTGCAAGTGCGCGATTAGTAGGCGCACTTAGCATGCTTGCGCGTCCGCAGTTTAATTGACACTAATTCCTTTATTATTTTTATGTTTCTTTTGTACTGTTATCTTATTAACTTTAATCAATTCAAAGTTTTTTTTTTGGTAAAATTAATCAGTTCAAAGTTTTTTTGTGTCTTTTCAAGATAACCTTCGGAAAAGATACTCGTTCAATTTGCAACATTTCCCAAAGAGTTGCATTTGTTCATTTTTTCAACTTCTTCCGAATTGACGCATTTGTTCATCTGGGCAATTTTCAAAATGATACATTTGTTCATTTTTGTAATTTTTCACAAAGAGTTGCCTATGTTTTATCAATTCAAAGGTTGTTTTTGTTTCTTGAGAATTTTCAAAAATTGTAAATAAATAAATCGAAATTTTATTTATTAAAATAATAATAATATATTTTTTTAATTATTATGAATTTTTGTTTGTGTCTTTTCAAGACAACCTTTGGAAAAGATACTGTTCAATTTGCAACATTTCCCGAAGAGTTGCATTTTTTTCATTTTTTCAACTTCTTCCAAATGGACGCCTTTGTTCATCTAGGCAATTTTTGAAAGGATACATTTGTTCATTTTTGCAATTTTTCACGAAGAGTTGCCTATATTTTAAGACTGTTTTATATATACATATCAGTTTTCAGAAAAATTGAGTGTGATCATTTTATCATTTCGAGTCTTCTTTCTGAAAAAATTACAGCCATCTTTTCAATTATTTCTTAAAGAGACCCTGGAGAAATATTAGAATTGTTATCTAGTATTCTCATTTTGAGACTACTATACTTGCGTGCAAGTGCGCGATTATTAGGCGCACTTAGCACGCTTGCGCGTCTACGATTTAATTAACACTAATCCCTTTATTATTTTTCTTTTTCTTTTGTACGGCTATCTTATTAACTTTAATCAATTCAATTTTTTTTTTTGGTAAAATTAATCAATTCAAAGTTTGTTTGTGTCTTTTCAAGACAACCTTTGGAAAAGATACTCGTTTAATTTGCAATATTTCCCGAAGAGTTGCATTTGTTCATTTTTTTCAACTTCTTCCGAATTGACGCATTTGTTCATTTGGGCAATTTTCGAAATGATAAGTTTGTTCATTTTTGCAATTTTTCACAAAGAGTTGCCTATGTTTTATCAATTCAAAGGTTGTTTTTGTTTCTTGAGAATTTTCGAAAATTATAAAAAAAAAAATTGAAATTTTATTTATTAAAATAATAATAATATATATTTTTTAATTATTCTGAATTTTTGTTTGTGTCTTTTCAAGACAAAAAAGATATCTGTTCAATTTGCAAAATTTCCCAAAGAGTTGCATTTTTTCAACTTCTTCTAAATGGACACCTTTGTTCATCTGGGCAATTTTCGAAATGACACGTTTGTTCACTTTTTGCAATTTTTCACGAAGAGTTGCCTATATTTTAAGACTGTTTTATATATACATGTCAGTTTTCAGAAAAATTGAGTGTGATCATTTTATCATTTCAAGCCTTCTTTTTGAAAAAATTACAGCCATCTTTTCAATTATTTCCTAAAGAGACCTTGTAAAAATATTAAATTCTTTATTTAATATTCTTTTTGAGACTTTGTTTATCCTACGGAAAATTTACCGATAACCATTAGCAACGTTGTGGATAAATAAATCCTTAAAAAAGTGATATCACGCCTCAAGTTCAGCTTGATTACTCTAAAGATCCGATTTCATTATTCTATCTAATTCGAAATCATATTTTCTCGTTGTGGCGTTGTAACAAAAGGGCATAAAGATAGAGATATCTTTTCAATAGCAGGCTCGAAAAAGATGATCACATGACGTTGTCGGGCCTGGGCCCTGTGGTGCTAATGCAATTCCAGGTCGTTGGGCGTCGCTGTCCGCGTAGTTATCGGGCAGTGGGATAATTGAGTTCGAGCCTAAGATGTCGGTGTAAGATGGATGCCAATTTGCCATTGAAAAAGGCAGTGTACCTTTGTTCCCTGACTATCCAATTAGTCCCCAACTCTTTCTCCCTTTTCTCTTTCCTGTAGGTTCAAAGAGTTGGTTGCTTGCCTTTTCCCCTTTTCCCGATCATCCAAAGCCAGATGAACAACCTTTCTTTTGGCTTCCACCTTTTGAAGCAGATTCATGCAATGAGACACCACTTTGCAAGATCCTGAAATCTCTGAAATTCCACGCCGGAGAAAAGTGAACTATTTACGGAGTTTCTGGTTTCATCCGAATCAATGCCTACCCTTGACATGAATGATGAAGGTCATCGTACATTTGGGAGGATTAAGCACTGCATTGGCATTAAGTACGCAAAAAGAGTTCTGAGTTACAGGGGAATTTCTTTGAAGGACCGATTGATTAAATAAAAATTGCCATTTTCACAGGTTCGATCGGATTATAGGCATCCAGTATTCATCTTACATCGATTTCAAGTGTTGATCTGTTCTTGGGTATGACAGAGGCCTACAGAAGTACCGATTTTTGTACTTAAGCGTATGTCTTTGAACTCTCAGTATCTTCGTTTGCAAAGATACAGCAGTAATGTTTGTCGAGTACAAAGGTGGAGTGGGACTATGATAAAGCTTAAATTAGTGAAAAGCTACCATATATAGGGAAGACCCGAGCTTTAAAAAGTTTGTATCTCAGGCGAAATGGTGTCTTTTCTAAGCTTAATATCATTCACGAACTTGATTTCAGCGTCGAATCATGTTCAGGAATGGAAGAAGGATGTATTATGATCCTAGCACCTTTATATGGAAACTAATCTGCAGCATACCTGAGAATATAAAAAGACAATCATAACATCCAAGGCTCGAATTTCATGTTCCTTGCAAGCAAACGGTTAAAATCAAAGCTCAAGATTTTTATTTAAATGCCAAAGGAGGACTATCGTGAAAGTTTTACAAAATGGGATACAGGAAGACTCGTCTTCTCACAATTACAAGAGCACAAACTAAAAATCCCGACAACTTGGAGTAGTAGAATGCTTGCAACGTCAGACTTTTTATTGCTGGTTTGGGACAGGATTCTCTATTTCTGCCTCTTGTAGATTTTACCCAAGAAAGACTTGAGCACTGCTTGAACTGCTTTGCTCGGATGTGCTTCAATGGAGGTCGTCAGCTTCTCATAACTTTTGCTCTCATACTCCGCAAAGACGCCCTATTGAATTGGCATGGCAGGTGGCACAAGGAAGAAATTAAAGAGCAGTTCCGAAAGAAATGAAAGAAAAGGAACGAGATCACATAGATACAGAAAGATGTTTCTCTATATAAATTTCAGAGAAGCACAGAAAAGAAAAAAGTGACAGTTTCTCATATGACAGCCATTAGTCGGTCCATGCTCATTATCACCAATTGAAGTGAAAGAAGTATATAAGAAGAAAACCTGAAGATTGATCTCGTGGTAGAGGGCTTTCACTTTTTCGACATTTGCTGGATCAGGTTTCCCATAGTTCTCCTGGTCATCATCAAACAACAATAAGAGAAAAGTTGCGCGCTGAAAAGAAAGAATCAAATAAGGAGGACCGTTGATCTTTACCTCCAACAATTTCTTTTGCTCCCCGTTGCAGATTTCGAGTGCTTTAACAACCAACCACGAGCACTTAAAATCTTCTATATCTGTTCCGATCTGTAACCACATAATTAAACAGTAGACCCATGAACAAAAGGACAAGACACGACCTTAATCCATTTGCATGATGAGAGATCAGATACCCGTAACTATGGACCTCACCTTACCAATGCTCTCAGGATTACCAAAGCAATCCAAATAATCATCCTACAGTAGCAAAAATAATAATCGTCAATAAAGACACGATACTTTAAAATAGAAGGAACATTTGTAAAAGACTCTAATTGGCACCCCGTTGGAGAGGTAAGTTAATCATACAGAAGTCAGAGAAACAGACTGCAATTGTAGAGTTTCGATCGTGCTTCCTATTCACATGCTTCACCAATGGAAGAAGCTAACTTATGACCTGCCTCTACATCCATATCTTGCCCTCATGATCTATATCTAATGACAAGGATGAATAGAAAGTTTTAAGCATATTAAAAGAAATTACCTGGACTTGGAAGTAAGTCCCCATCTCAACAAGAACATGCTTTACATCAGTATGCTTCTCTATGTCCTCACCAGCCATCAGCAATGCACAGGCAACCTAAGCAAATTTATGTGAACAAAAGGTCTTTTAACAAAGAAGACTTGAGAGACAAGATGACACCCAATAATAAAAGACTCAAACAGGGCAGTTTAAGGAAAAAAAACATAGCCGTCGTGGCAGCACATCAATGTTCAATGCTTGCTTAAAGCATCAGACAGAAAAACTTAACCAATGCAATAACAAATCAACCATAAGAAGGGTCTTTTACTCACTGGAAGATAGAATGAATAATAGGCAGTCTTGTACTGAACAATACGCCGATGACTGCACAACACAATAATATATACATCAGAAAAGAAACAACAAAGCAAAGAATGGACAGATGTGTGATGAAGGGCTGCAGAGAAGGGACTAAAGAGGAAAAAAAAAAAGAGAAGAAAGTGCATTTTGTAATATTAGAGAGATATTCCACCAATGAATATCATGTTAGCCTTGTGTGTCACAGAAGGATGGGTATACAGCATGCACAACTTTGGTTTAGTCCGCTAATCATATATCCAAAGGCACCACTGCACGTTCATCCAATCCATGAGTTATTGATTATTGGCTAAAAAACACAGAATTATCTTGAGCAAAACCTCTTTTTATCTCCACTCTTACAATTTAAATGCTATATTAATCTAGGAAAAGAAATAGATGCGATATACCCGGAGGTAACCCAAATTTCTAAATTATCAGTTTTTGTTTTTTTTTTCCTGTGAAGAAAACAGCTCCATTATCATATTGACGTATTTGAACAATTGAAAAATGGCTCACTCACAGTGATAATGTGTATTTAGATAGATCCTTTTCTCCCTGGATAGTGGTAATCAGGTCTATCATTTGGCCTGATGCCGTCTGAAACTCCACCTGGTTATAGAAATGAAAATCGCAGATGAGTTTACCAAATCACTGCGATGCGAGCATCTTTTCTAATGTAATTAAAGGAGTAAAAGGGCACCTCGTTGAACAAATCCAGCAGATCTACATAGTAAGGCTTCCCACGGAAGTGATTCTTAAGGATTCGTGGAATATGATTACGAAGTAGAACTCCATCATTTACTGCAATCATTCCAACCTACAATAAATTCCTAAACAAGTTAATTGCATTATCCACAGTGGTAACCATAATGTTCAGTCCAGGAAACTTGTTAAGACCAACCTTGGGCAATCTAAACCAGCAAGGTTGTCCACGTCGTGTATGAGAGCTGTCCATGATGTCATCAAGAACAAGAAAGTATGCCTGAAGCTGCACATGATAATCACAGATATATCAGATTGGAGTTTTACTAGGCAGTCAATAAACCATGTGGAAGAATAGTGAATAAGGTGCCCGTGCTAGTTGCTATGTAGCTGGACCGAAATAGAAGGAGGTATAGAATCGGAATGGAAAAAAAAGATTGCTATGGCCATACCCATTCAATACACCAACCCAGAGCACTCGCAAGAAAAATTTCTTCTTCCGTCAGTTCCTTCCCTTCTTTCAACAATTTGTAGCTATCAATTACAGAGAGGCCCCGGTTCAGTTTACCTAAAAGAAACCAGTTGCATGTCAGAAAAAACCTCCCTGTCTACAAGACATTATGGACACCGATGTGATCCATGAAGCTAGTTATAGTAATTCTTTGACCAATGATAAATATCATTGCAGTCAAACAGGGAATGATATTTGCTCACCTCCGGGCACGTTGTAGTCCAACATCTGAAATGACAGGCACAGAAAGAAAAACTTAAGTTAGATAAAGAACAACAAATTACATGATTCCAACCCAATCTTATTCAGTGAACTAAAAAAGAGAGAAATTGAATTGCACAAACATTTGGGGTTGGAACTTTAGTCAGCATATTATGACGAGCTTCTTCTGTGAAATTTACAAAGCATTCTAGTAGCCCAAAAAAGAAAAAAGCAAGCTATACAGGTTCCACATCAGAAGATAATCATTAGAACCCCACATTCGTTTGCTCAAATCGTGACAAGGTTTGAATAGGAAGGTGCCTGGATTGTTGCCAACTGCCATAGAAGCAACATGGCAATGGGCCTGATTAAATTTTTGAATTGGATATGATTAACCTAAATGCTTGTATCTGAATCTATTGCGCCATGATGAGTAAGAAAATTCAAGTACATGAAGCTTCATAATATACTTTCTATACAAACCATGCATGAAATTAGAATCCTTTTAAATGGGTTTTGAGGGGCGACAAAGCATACTGACATTATCAATATGTTCCTCCGATCCCAACTGGAAACCTATGGCAAGTTATTAATGCACATGTATTGCCAAATATGACACTTCGTCAAGAGACAGAAAGTCAGTGGCTTCAATTTTGGATAAGCGAAAGGTAGTGAATTAATGGACTCCACGAAATCAGCAAACAACACATCCTTACATCTGCTCACAGGAGACCCTTTCTCTATCCTGATATTGACACATGAACAACTCACTGGCTTGTTCAATTATCCTTGAAACTTCAGAAGGAAGACGCAAGGAAGATGTCAGACATATTGCTACAATAACGAAACCATGCCAGAGACAGCTCAGCTTTAAAAAACTTCGAAACCGGCATAGCTTCCGCTGTTTAGTTCAGCCTTTTAGCTCATTAAGTCACAAAGACACAAAATCATCCGCCTTTATATTATCGAGAATTATGCATATAACCATCATCTTTCCATGGATAAACCATTCATCTTCAATTAACACGTGGGTCACAGATCCAACGTCCCCCCCACCCCAACAAAAAAATATCCCCATCAACACAGCTCAAGATATGAACACTCAATTCAACTCCTTCAGGCTCAACTCGGTCGAATCCACATCCAAATCCTTCCCACCACCGCATTTTCGAATCCGGGTGCTACCCACATACGCATCCGGGCGAAGAACAACCCCGCGCCCGACAATACCACGATGCAACACCGCAAGAAGAGCACGGCATTACCGCGGCAACCCAAGAACTGAACAGAAACGGCTAAATTTCCCAATCGCGGCGCCCCCAAAACAAACAACCAGAGAAGGAAACCAAGTCGAGATTTTGAGACGAACCCGGTCGACCCACTGGCTGGAATCATCGGAAAACTCGAACGCCGGGTCCTCCAGCAGCTCCTTCTTCAGGACGGCGTAGGTCTCCAAGAACTTGGACTTCAGATCCGCCATTGACGCGACCACCGAGCTCCCCGCCCCCCGCCCGCTCCCGCTGCCTCGCTCTTCCGGCAACGCCGAAGGGTAACTCCGAACAGAGCGAAGACGAAGAGAGAAGGAAGGACGGCAAGCAAGCTCGAGAGTCGCTCGTTGGAGCCCCGGGGCCTTTTGTAGGAGCGGGCGAACGTTGAACAGTCCTCGAATCTGTCCCGCGAAACAAGGCAGGGATTTCAGCTAGAATTACGGGGCTGCCACCGGTTCCGTCTCTCTCTCTCTCTCTCTACATGCTGTTTTTTGTCGTATTCAACGGGTGATTATTTAAAGAGGGCCAGCAGATCTTTGGAATACTTTCCCCCCCTTTTTTCCGTTTTATACTTCTCCCAAGAAAATGTCCATTTCTGCTGATTTTCCATGATTTTAAGGGGAAAAAAAAATCACGTGTTAAGATGTTGTAGTTGTAATTCATAAAAGTAATTTGTCTAGTATTCGAAACGCTTCAACATGAACCTGTTCAGTAGGAGTGATTGGTTGTAAAGAGGATGGATAGATTCCAGACTTGGAATTTGGAATCTAGAATATATCCCATTAAAATAGATTCTTGATTTTTGGGATCTAGAGCCCATCATGTTCACTATAAATCTGACCCAACAACTTACCCTATTTTTTATGATATGATTTTAGGGTCTACCCATTTTTTTTTTTTTCATTTTTTGCAGCAAATAATATGAATAACAAAATTATTCACAGTAAAAGATGAACAAGCATGAGTTAGTGAGTCGAACAAGCGAGGTTATAACGCTCGAATGAGTCAAGGGAGAGCCATGAGCCAGGTAGTAGAAGTGTGATTCACAAGCAAGAGAGAGAGAGAGTCACGAAGTGTCTAGTTATGTTGGAGAGAACAAGAGAAAAGAGAGATAGAGAAAATGATGCCAAGAGAAAAACAAGGGTTTTAAACTTTATGAAACTAGTTTCGAATCTAAAATCAAACGGGTTCATTGGGGATATGAAACCGAATCGATTTTTAGAGCAATCCAGTTCGATAGCACAACTCTACTATTCATTGAAATGACGATTCCAGTTTGCTATGTCATCTAATAAATCAATCTCTCCATCAATTTCCAAAAATTATTTGTCATATTCCACACGCGCTTAAACAACTCAAAGAGATGAGAGAATATTTTAGCACTTTCTCCACGATCGAGGGATGCCAATAAAGTAGATCTGTCCTTAATCAGCATATTAACAATAAAAAGGTTCTGCGTTGAGATGCTGATCGGTATCATTCCCCTTAAAGTCCATCAAGGAGTAGCTACCTTTCCCAAAAGGACCCAGATACTCCCATCATTTCATGTGACATTGATGCCCAAACGTGCATAAAAATGCAATTTGATTTGAGACTAGTTGTGACTTGATCAACTTGCACCCGTTGAGCATTTGAATTTGGGCTAGTTGTGTCTCATTTGAAAAGGAGCCAGGTGAAAACATCAATATAGCACATCCGCCGAAATGGAATGGAACAAAGGCGGTTCACACAACTCGAATCTCGCTTGGAGTTCTATTGGGAGAATCTAAAGCTCTGATAGAACACGACAACTTTAAGTAGAAAGGGAACATAATGCACGGAAGCTCGAGTCTAGACCCTTAACCTTAACTAGGGACATGTTGTGGATCCTTGATAGTGGTTAAAGTAAACATCACCACAATCAAGAGACCAAGAGCTCTGTTGGGATTTGTCTCGCTTGCTAGATAATATTAATAAGTTGACAGGATTGCGTTTCTTATTTTATCGGGCTGGTATCTGGATGCCCCAACCTCCCAACTGAGGAGGATGTTTTTCTTCCCCCTCCTCGAAGAATACTCCTAAATTTTACGTCCTTGAATTTAGACATCATAGTTTAATGTCACATTAAGGATGAACATTAATATAGAATTTGAATGTGAGCTAGTTGTGGCTCATTTAAAACGGAGTTAGGCAAAAACATCGAAATAGCATATCCACAAATCTAGTACGGAAGAAAGGCGGTTCACATAACTTGAGTTTTGTTTGGAATTCCATTGAGAGAATCTAAAGCTTTAGTAGAGCGCAACAACTTCAGCTAGAAAGGGGAACGGAGTGCACGAGAGCTTGAGTCATTGGAGATTCGAATTGACGTGCTTCAAAGATGAGAGGCTTATGCTTGTTCGAGGTTTAGATTAGGCCCTAGTTGTATTAGCGGGTGCATTAGCAATAAATAGTTGCCCAACCTTGGCCTATGAAAGAAAGTTGGCAAGTCACTTTTATAACCTTAATTACTTTAATCAATGACAACAACAACTTAATAAGTAAGTCCTGCCTAAGAACCCATTTTTTTTTCTTTTTTTGACGTCACAAATTCGGTCAAAAGATAGTGTAGGCCGCCGAGATTTAAAACGCGACACTGTCGTTTGGAAAATGGTGGGAAGTTAGGCAACCTTTGACCCGTCTTTTGTTACTCACTGGCTTGTCACTCTTTCACTCTTGTAATTTTTTTTTTCCTTTTGACTTTTTAAATTTGAGTGAGTCTTTTGTTGCTCGTTGGCTCGTCACTCTTTGACTCTTGTATTTTTTTTTTTTTTGAATTTTTAAATTTGAGTGAGTGGCATATGCAATGCGACCATCAAGATTGACTGGATTTTTTAGGGTGAGTGAGAGGAGCTATCTCAAGTGGGTGTGCGAGCATGAGTCAACATAAGTTTGCCGCCGAAATCATTCATAACAAAATGTTGCAAATTAAAATTTTAGATTGACCCGGAAACCGAGTTTGACTTTACATAATATAACTATCATTTTAGAAAAAAACATATCATGATTCCTAACCTTTCCTAGCTCAAAACCCAGCTGCAATGTATCCATTTTGTTATCAGGATATAGTCGACGGTGTGTAGAACCAAGATTTGAATTGGACGAGGTCGATTTCCCAAATTTTTACCAAGAAACTTATTCGATTATCATGTAAACTAACTTGAAACTAATGCATTAAGGCTAGTTTAATTCGATTCCATAATGGAATTAGTTTGATTGCTCATCTTGATGGCATGGTATTTGTCGGCCACCATCAACCCACCAAAAAAGAAATCATACTTAAAGCAATTGTGACAATGGCCTTTTTAAAGGGTCAATTGTTTTTGCCAAATGAGAACATCCTTTTGCTTTGTTCCTCCAGCGTCAAACGACAATGCTTCTTCCAACAAAACCCAATAGAAGCAAGGGGGAATAAAATGTTTAATTCAACAAGAAAACACATTCTCCTCTATTTATAGATAAATATAATAAACATATTCGTATATCCCAATGACATGAAAGCCCTGTAGAAACAAGAGTCCAGACAGAAAATCGCATATTCGGGCCTCGAAATCGTAATTAAAAAAATGGATAAAATACGTCGACAAATGTTTGGACGCGTCTGGGGAATTCCCAAGGAAGAGCAGTGGCAGTGTCGTAATTCCGGAGTAAAAACGTGGCTCATGTGTTTACCTCTTCCGGTTCTTTAGGACGGGACATCGGGCGAGATCCGAATCGGCGACACGTGGCGTTACCCGATTGCTTCCTGGACTAAGAATTCCTTCAATTTTTTTTTCTTTTTTTAAACCCAACCTGAGCTCATAAATGCACCAATCAGCCTTCGCGCGGGAGAAACTATCGGATGCGGGGAGGCCTAGAGTGTCACATCAATAGTCCCTCCTCCTAACATAATTCATCCACTCTTAAAATAGTTTAGGTGATAATGAAATTGTCCTTTTCTGTAAAAGGAAAACCGATATAATCAGATGACATAACTTCAATAAATGAGCACGCTTGAAAATGCGGTTCGCGTGAAATTTTCTTTTTCTTTGAAGGGAGAATCGTTGTAATTAGATGGGATAATGACATAAATAACGCCTCGACTTTTGAAATTGCTTAATATTTTCTATGAACTTTTAGTATATATTCAATTTAATTATTGAATTATATAAACATATTCAATATTGTCCTTTCATTAATTCAAGTTTATGAATAATATTAAACATATTTATATAATTTAAGAGCTAAATTTGCTCATGCATCAAAAGTCCAATAATCATATTGAACAATTTCAAAAGTTTTAAGAACCGCATCGAACGGATTAAAAATTCAGGAACCATATTACATGTTTCATTGGAGTTTAAAAATCATAATAAAAACATTTTCATCGACTATTTATTTCAACTAAAGCGAGCAATTATTTTTGAAAAAATATTTTTTCTATAATTTATTTTTTGCAAAACAAACAAAGCTTTTAGATATGTTTAAAATCGATGTAAAAAGGTAATATCCTAAGTAACAAATAGTAAGTCAACGAGCACATTTAGTTTGGTGTTTGGAGTATTTGTGTGGGGCGGCGAAATAGGCCTACCGAAAGAGACCCAGACAGGGCGGCGGTCTGCGACGGTAGCTCTTCTCAAGTCCGAGGATGTGGACCCCAAAAAAAGGTGACGTCATCGCGTCATTTTCGTACGAAACCGCATGGCCCCGCGCTCCGCACGTGCGAGGCACGAGTTGACCAATAAAAAACGCGCAGCGGAATATCTTTTCCTTATTCCCATTTTCTTTTTTCCTTTTTATTATTTTTCTTGCCGAAATCAAATGGAAAACTCACCTGTCGAGAATCCCAGCCCTCGTGCCAAAATCCCGGAGCTGCGATCGGATGCCCCCCGCACCACGCTTCTCAACGGATCTCGACCGTCCGATCCTTCAGAGCGGCGGATCGCGAGCCGTCCGATGTCGGGACCGGGGTCAGCTCCCAACTGTAGATCTACCGACTTTTGCGGTGGACGATAAAGTCAAAGTGGATGGCGGGCCGTACTGGATTTCCTTTAATTTAATAACCGTCGATGGTAGGTGAGATTATCGGATTTTAGCGTTTTTTTTATATTTAATTATTTTTCAAATCTAGCTTTTTCCTGCGGCCATCCATTATTGAACGTGGAAAAAGAATATTTTAATTTAAATGCTTATTTTTTGAGTCCACTTTGGATGTCTGGGGAGTGAGGTTGGTTGAGGGAGAAGCACTTGAAGTAGCTGTCAGACAAGAACGTGAGCACGGATGGGCAAATCGCCAATTGCACATGGTGTGAAACCTTATTGGTTTTCACGTCGTTTTCTTATACTTAGACTTACCAAGGAAGTCGGATCGATTTTGATGATTACTCGTTTTCAAGTAATTCCTCGAACCAGCATCTGGGTTTGGACTCGTGCTGATCATATGCCTGTGGAAGAAAAAAAAATTGTGTTTGTGCCCCTATTCAACTCCTTTTTATGACTTATGTTGAATTGATAAATGGGTTTTGACCATCCATAGGGAATGTCCCTGTCGGGGGAGAATCAATGACTTGAGAAATAATTTGATTGAATTCCTAGATTAGTAAGTATTTCTTCTAGTCTTTTTATATGTCTAAGGAAGGAAAATACAAATAGGGTGTCTTGCTACATTTTGACAATATTTTGGAAACTCGACTACATAAAGCTTGACCTACTTTAAATATCATTTGATTTAAGATTATTTGAATTCGAGCCTTTCTAATGCTTACATTATTTTGAGCTCTAGTTTGATTTGGGGCAACGATATATGTCCAATCGGTCGAAATTCGAATGTCAAACCTTTGGTCAGCTAGCTTCGAGTGTTGAATTATGTTCACTCGAGATAGTTCGATAGTAGGAGAAACAAATCTTGCATCGACCACTTGTGTTTCTTTCTTACGGACAATCTCTTCTATTCTAAGTAGTCGGACATTTCGATTATAAAAATGGAGCTGTTGGACATTTCATTCTGTAAAAAACATTATCTTCCTTTTCGGACACACTTTATTAATATGAAATTAGGCCTCTGATCTTATCTTAAACGGCGGGTTTTCTTCGTTCACGATGCACAAGCCACGTGGGGTCAAGGCAAGTACAGCTCATTATCTTTCGGGGGTTGGTTTCCCACCTTTGCTTCAGGCAGGTGATGCTTTGGATAACAGGATTTGGACAACAATGTCGTCTTGTTCCAACTCCACCTTATAAATGAATAGATTCTACATGGGCGGGTCAGGCCCGAGGAGAAAACAAACTCGCCTGTATCCGGTCGGGGCCGTGTCAGGTCGATTCGGCTCGGGCAAGCCTGGCCATGATCAACTCAACTTTCAATTGATGGGAGCAAGCGAATGAAGAAGCGGTTGGAAGTTTGCAGGTTGAGCCCGAGGAGAAGGTAAACTTGGCCACACCCATTCGAGGCCATGTCGGGTCGAGTTTCTTGGGGCAAGGCCCGCCAGGATTACCTCTAGTTTCAATTAACAAGAGTTTACAAATGAAGAAGCGGTTAGAAGTTTGGAGCCCATTCTAAGCCTCATAGCAAAGGGCCCTCTGATGGTTGGGCCTTCTTCTATGGGATGAATGATATGATAAATAACTAGACCATAGAAAGGACAAAAGCTAATTTACTTTTTTATGAAACTAAAGCATGTCATCTATTCATATGTCGGGAGTTTAAGTTTTGTTACTAGGGTAATTGATTGTAGAAGGCGTAAGTTTCAGATACTTGATTAACCTATCCTATTAGAGTTGGTTCTTGATTTTTGGAATCAGGAACCAAACTGATTCTAGGGTCGTCCAAGAATTGGGCATAAATTTAAGTGAAACAAATATTATTTTAAGGAAATATACCACGTAAACAAATTATGGCATAGTGGTTAAGGCATTTGGGTATTCTAACCTTCTCGAGTTTTAAACTCATTAATAACATATAATAAAAAAGAAAAAGAAGCTAAAATCGGCCTTGACAATTTATGATATAAAATTGAGAATTGAACTAGTCAAGGTTAATGCCCCAACTTTTTACCCCGGAGCCTATTTGGTTTGTGTGAACAA
Organism: Eucalyptus sideroxylon x Eucalyptus melliodora; assembly: GCA_016097485.1. NCBI lineage: Eukaryota > Viridiplantae > Streptophyta > Magnoliopsida > Myrtales > Myrtaceae > Eucalyptus > Eucalyptus sideroxylon x Eucalyptus melliodora. The sequence continues at coordinate 72,607,109 of CM027828.1, read as the reverse complement.
ATTAGTACCTGATTAGGCAAGACTGATTTAGTTTTATTTTTGGATCGAACTGACCTAATTGCTCATCATATTCATAACCGATGATTCAACATGCAATATAGAAAGCATACTAAAAGATGCTACATCTTTCAAATGAGTGACACAATATCACTAAACTATGATTATTGTGATTTCTTAGTTCAATTGTGAATCGAATTTAGGATATTCATATTTTTTGCACTGCTAGTAAGTTTGGAGACACCTTTAAATGACAATTGACTTCGACACAAAAAAAGAATGTATATTATTAAAAATCTCATACTAGTATCCTATGACACACTTAAACGACTTTCCGTCATATAAGAAATTCCTAAATTGGTATTTTTAGGACACATTTACCTCGAATTAAATTTTGTCTCGTGAAATATCCCATATTGGTTTTCCTAACTAAGAGGAAAACTTACATAAAAAGTTATAAACTTATTGTAAATAACATTTTTATTTGGACAATCTAGTTTTAAACCTTTTTAAGATTTTTCCAATTTAATCATTTCGATCATTTTTGGCAAAAAATCACTGATATGAAGTTGATCGTTTTAAGTGGCACGGCTAATGTTGACACAATTTCTTTTTTAAAATTTTGTTAATTTTTTTTTGTCATTGTGGCCGGTAAGAGCTTACAAACCCTCGGGTATCCTATGTAATATGTAGCATGGCCAGCGCTCGGGCAACAAGCCTTGTCTATCATAATTTAAAAAATATATAAAAATTGTTTATGTTAGGAGGACAGTTCTATATGGCATAATTGACGTTCAATCCACGATTTTCAATTAAAATTGATTGAAATGATTAAATTAATAAATTGTCAACAAAATTTAGCACTAAATTGGTCAAAATTGAAAGATTGCCATATGCACAATTGGTCATAATTTTCCCTAACTAAAATCTAATCCTCCACATCATACCCCAAACTCCTAACAAAGGGTATTCGGTTTGGGTTTTGAATTTTTGGAGAGGCGAAAATTGGTCAGAGGAAAACGTGTCCATCAACTCTAAGAATTTTTGTCCAATGTAATTTTTGACTATTAGCACAAGAAAAACACCACCAACCACATGCCTTGGTCCTCATTCGACAAACCGCACGCACGCACGCGCGGGAAGAATCGAATTCCGCCACGTCTCCCTCCATCGTCGAAGAAGAAGAAGAAGGAAGCAATGGAAGTCGATAGCTCGACCGCCGGCGCGGCGGCGGCGGCGCCGCTCTCCCCCGGCGACTTCCGGGAGCTCTTCGACTCCGTCGACGCCTTCCTCTTCGACTGCGACGGTCCGGCTCCGACGCCACTTCCTCGGCCCATTTCGTCGCGTTTGAATGAATCCGGCTGATACGGTCGTGTGTTTCCTTCGTCGTCGTCAGGTGTCATCTGGAAGAGAGACAGGCTCCTCGACGGCGTTTCTCAGACGCTCGACTTCCTCCGATCCAAAGTAAACCGTCCCGTCGCGTCTTCTCTCCTTTTATATTTTCTGAATTTTTTAGAATTTCTTTAATATCTCTGACAGCTTTTGAATTTCCGGAATTTTTTTTTGATTTTTTTTTTATTTTTCGAAACTTTTTAAACTTTTTTTGCAAATTTTTGAATTTTTGCTCGTGCGTTGTTCGAAAATTCCGAGGTTGTTGACGGCGCGTGGGAATTCGGCAGGGGAAGAAGCTGGTGTTCGTGACGAACAACTCGAGCAAGTCGAGGAAGGAGTACGCCAAGAAATTCGGTTCTCTCGGGATTTCCGTGAGCGAGGTTTGTCTCCATTGCTGTACTTTTGCTGTTGGTTCTCGATCGAATGCGGGGTTTCGAAATCTGGGATTGGTTTTTGGTCGCAGGATGAGATCTTCTCGTCGTCGTTCGCGGCCGCCATGTATCTGAAGGTCAATGATTTTCCTCAGGACAAGAAGGTGAGGCTTCTTAAGCATAGTGCATTCTCTATTTGAGGCGTATTAATCGCTAGACGCTTAGTTCGATGATTAGAACAAAGCCGTTGAAGTGAGCTTCGGCTAATTTGTGAGCGAGGACGTTTGCGCAATCCTGATAGGCCGATAGTCGTAGTTGTTAGATAATGCAGGAAATTTGTAATGTTTGGTGGAGTGTTACGACTTGAATAGGCCATAAAGACATCTTGGAATGAAAGTGGTTTGCGAGATTTTACTGAGAAAAGTAGCAAAAATGTGATGTCGCAGTCGATTCATAGAGGTTCTTTGATAGTAATATGACTTTGTGGAAGCACTTCACAAAGAAATGTGACTCTGTGGAAGTTGCTTGGAGCAAACAGACCAAAGCTTTGTCCCAGAAAAATACAATTTTTTCGGATAATATGGCATTAGGAGAGCTCGATCAAATAAGAAGATCGGTGTTATTGATCCCATGTCATGTCAAAGGCTTAACTGTTCCATTCGTCAGTGTGTGTTGTGGAATATGGACATTTTAGTCACCACTAACTTGCATTGCTCTTCTGTTTACTGACAAGAAAAAGAAGGAATTACGCTTCAGTCCTGTTCATACAAGTCATCCATTTTGCTAACGGTTAATTTTCAACTTGTCGTTCAGGTTTATGTGATTGGTGGCAAAGGCATTATGGAGGAACTCCAGCTTGCTGGATATACTGGCCTTGGAGGTCCGGTGAGAACATTTTTCAACTAGATGATGTTTTCAGTGAAAAGGAGACAATGTTGTTACCTGAAATGGGCTTGTGAGCTATCCGTTATTGCTTTGATACGTCAAGAAATCAGGTAGCAAAATAATGGGAAAAAAGTGATCTTTCATAATACTAACTAGTGATATCAACGACTTCATTTGCAGGAAGACAGCAAAAAGACAGCGGAGTGGAAATCAAATTGCCTTTTTGAACATGACAAGAGTGTAATAGCTATTCAGGTCTTGTGTTTTTCTCTTCTAGGTTTGCTGCTCTAAGCAGGAGCTTGCAACTTATCTTTTCAGGTTGGAGCAGTCGTGGTTGGGCTTGAACCCGTCATCAACTCCTACAAGCTTCAGTGAGAAACTCTAAATCTTTTGTTCATCTTACTATCACATTATCTTGACTGGTCTTTCAATGTTCTTGAAAGTTTTCCAGGACATGACTTCTCACGCTGTAGTAACAGAAAATGCTGAAAAGTTCTTCCTGTAATTACAAATCAATAACTATGAAATGACATGATGAATTGCTTCTGTTGTTTATGTTGACGCATCTATTGTGAAGTCTTTGTATAATGGAAATTGGCAGTATTCCAGAACTCCTTTCAAGTTCTGCTGAAAGTCATATTGGGAGTTCAAGTATTAGTGCCACGGGTTTTGCTGTGCACCAGTTTTTGTCCATGTTGTAATCCTTGTAATTGGATGAGGAAGAGGCTGTAACAGCTTGTCCCGATTCACAAAATGCACTGAAACGTGATCTTTGATGCATATAATGGTGCTCTGGGTATTAAATTTATTCCTGGTTTTCCCTTTTGTTCTAAAGTAATAGACAATCATATGGTAGGTATGGAACCCTCTGCATCCGTGAGAATCCAGGATGCCGTTTTATTGTGACGAATCGAGACGCAGTGGGACACATGACTAATTTACAAGAATGGCCTGGTATTCATCTCTGTTTTCTATTGATAAATGGCAGGAAAGTATCCTTAACATTGAGAGATGACTCATATTTGGCTTTCAGGTGCTGGGTGTATGGTTGCAGCCATCAGCAGTTCAACTCAGAAGGAGCCTATAGTGGTCGGGAAGCCATCAACCTTCATGATGGAGTTATTACTAAAGAAGTAAGAAAAAAAATGCTCGGACAGAACTCTTTACTTTCTTTCTCATGATTGGATCTTTGTCTCTCCTTATTGTCCTATCCATATGATTTTAGACATGTGAAGGATGTTGTAAAAGTACAGACTAAGGAGTCTGCTAATGCTAGGTTATACAACGTCAAATTGAATCTTATCCATTGTATAGGAACTTTTGTTATGCTAGTGGAGCGTGAGTAATCAGTAAGACGCTGAATGTGCAGTCTTTCCTAGTGCAGGTTCCAAATTGATTGTTCCAGGATGTGCATGGTGGGTGATCGATTGGACACCGATATCTTATTTGGGCAAAATGCCGGGTGCAAGACTCTGCTTGTTCTTTCAGGTAGGGATTCCCATCTTTCGCAGGCGAGAAAGTCAATCGTCCCACAGCTCTTCAATTTTTCTAGTTTTTAGTCTTTAATGAACGTGCTAAACTCACTCGTGGTGTTCAGTGCATATCTTGATTGGTCCTTCTGCTTCTGCAGGTGTGACAACTCTATCTGCTCTTCAAGACCCGGCTAACGATATTCAGCCAGATTATTACACGAACAAGGTGTCCGACTTTCTCGATCTTTTAGGAGCATGACCCTATCGGGCACAACATTCTTTCTGGCATGTCAGACTTTCTTTGCCTGATTATTTAAGTCCATCCCTTTTCCCTTTGGCAATTGGGGAACACAGAAGACTGGCATGAACATCTTTCAGCTGTGTTTCTTTTTCCTTTTTCTTCAATAACCAAGTCATGAAACAAATTCAGTGTACTAAGATAAACCAACAATCACATGAAATATACACTGCGAAGCTCAATTTGTAAGGCAAATGGCTTTGATTCGTGGCCCTGAATTTGTTGCAAATGCCCTTGTTTTTCGTTGACTGTGTATATGTGGAAAGAGGCCCTTTGCAGGAAGGCACATGTTAGACCCAAGCTAGGAGAGCTTGCTCAGCTGAAGTTACATCCTGAGTTTTGCCAGGTGAGGTTGGATGTCCTTTTGAAATAGGAAAGATGAATTCATGTCACAGGAGCTAGTTAGACCATCCATTATGCACATTACTGCAGAACATGTTTCCTGAGAACTTACCGTAGCTGCTAGAATTGAATTACCAATCGTACCTTACGGTTTAGTTTTGATTTGAGGTTGAAACGATATGTGTCAATAAGATGACTTATAATCTACTGAATTGCAAAGAGACTAGAATCGATTCACCATTCATTATGCACATTGCTGCAGAACGTGTTTCCTGAGAACTTACCATAGCTACTAGACTCGATTCACCAATCACACCTTATGGTTTAGTTTTGATTCGAGGTTGAAATGATATGTGTCAATCAGATGACTTATAATCTACTGAATTGCAAAAAGACTCTGGTAAATTCACTATCGGATGTACAATCGGACTCATACCAATGGATTCGACCGAAATTGATGGAATGCTGTCGTATTTTTACTGTGTACGTTACAACTTAAAAAAAAATATATATATCTTATGCTTTGCAATCTGACAAAACTTTGTATGTCTAAAACACGATCCTTGTGGTTACAAAACCAACGGGCTACAGTATCTTTTTATACACAGAAACATGTCCTACACTTCTTGAAATTTTCCTTTATCTGGCCGAGCTCTACGATTTGATTTGAATCCCGATTCAAGATTCATAAGTTTAGTATTCCGACTCTGGATTTATCGTCATTCGGTAACTAAACCACAAGATCAACACAGCAAGTCGTAAGGGGGTGATACTATTAACAAAATTCATGTCGACATTTAGCTAAAAAAGTTCAAACGCCGCAAAATCACTCACAATCTCAAAGATTTTGCATGGAACTCATTCTTTGCCACGACTCTTTTGATGCTCCATGCGGATGACTTGCAGAAGGTCCGAGAGGCTAAGATCAACCTCAAACCAAGCAGGGTCCAATCTAGCTGTACAGCCATCCTTGCTAGCCCCACGGTCGCCGTGATCCTTGCCATCGGGGGTGGCAGCCGGTGCGGGAGCCTTGACCAAGCTCGACTCCGCAGTATCCCATTGGAAGTCGACGAGCGCACGGAAGAATTCCTCATCGGAGGGAAGATTGCACGGCTCTTGAGAAGGCTTAAAGCAGTTCTTGGTTAGAAAATCTTTTTCTTGGGTGGTCCTGGCCATTGGAATCGGAAGGGTGAATATGGCTCGTGAACTCATCTTTGTAAGTGTCGCAGTGACTGAGGAAGAGGTTCCGGGTTCCTATTTAAGCAGTGCTTGGATGAATCCTAACTCTAGTAAGTTTCGAATAGATTAACGTTGTAAGGAGAGGAAAAGGAAACATACGACTCGGACTAGGAGTAATGCTATGTAGATCACTTTATCGAATTAGATCACTTCCCAGATTATTTCCTAAATTAGACTTCTCATGATCAGCGTCATGCCTAGTTATTGTCGCGTACTCATCGGCTTTTATTCCCAATTCTGGCATCAAATTATCATAGATAATCAAAGCTGGAGAAGATATTGTATACTCGACTATTAAGTTTTTGAAAAAAAAAATTGTGAAAAGAATTCCACGTGATCTTAAAACAGGAGCACGCATGCATTTGTTTCAGACTGGGATAATTACTAAATTAAGTCCTAAATTTATTTATTTATGCCAATTTGATCATAAACCTTTTGATAGATTGTCAATTGAGTCATTTCGATTAATTTTAATTGGAAAACGCTAATGTAGATGCTGGTTGTGTTACATGATACTGATGGCACTAACGTTAAAAACTTTCGTAAATTTTTCTAATTTTTTTCTCTTTTCTTTGCATTTTTTTCATTGTGCCGACGAGGGCCACTAGCGACTACGGTGACCCTCGTTGGCAAAATGAAATAAAAGCAAGAAAAAAAAAGAAATTTAAAAAATTGTCCACATAAGTACTGGCCATCTTAGTGATACAACGGATATTCATGTCAATGATTTTCGGTCAAAATCGGTTGAAAAAGCTCAATTGGCAAATTGTAAAAAGGGTTTACGATTATATTAGTGAAATTAAAAGGCTTAGAATTGAATTGGCAAAAATGTAATAGATTCAAAAATTTTTGGTAACTTTCTCTATCCAGGTTAAAGAAAGAGGTTGAATATCCAAATTGATCTACGCGCCAAAGTAGAAGTAAAAGGTCAAAAAAATAAAAAAGGAAAAGAAAGATGTAGTGCCAACTAATATATCTGATGGTGTTATTTTTCTGTTTTGATATAATGTGAATATTTTTATGGGACAATTACAAACCATTTGAAAAACTTTCCATTTAAGCTGTGTGACGAGGTAAAGTGAATATGTATGATCATAGAGAAAGATGTAAATCGAACATAAGCTTTTCTTTCTTCGAACAAATGCACAAACCCGAAGGCCACTTGTCCTGATGACGAACATGTGAGAAATCCACATTCATCGATACATTATCACGGGCAAGTAATAGATACACTGGGATCACGTGAGCCTAGCTTATATCCACCGTCAGATCATGCGAACCCACTTCATCTGACTATGCTAATAAGAATTTTTTTTTTTGTCCTTTTCACTCTTATCTCCATTTAATCACCATCTGGCTAGTAAAATATATTTAAACATATGTTATTCCAGCAAAAACTGTCATTCAATTAGGTTGAGAATTATCATCATATACACAGCAGGAGTTAAAAGGGGACGATCCTTGTGCTTACAAGACCAACGGGCTGCAGAATCTTTCTATACACAGAAACCTTGTCCTACACTTCTTGGAATTTTCCCTCAACTTTCGCGCGCATGACATAAAAATTATATGTTTTGCCGAACTCTACGATTCAATTCGATTTCCGGTTCAAGATTCACGAGTTTGGTATTCCTACTCCGGAATTTGTCGTGATTCAGTAACTAAATCACGAGAGCAATACAGTGAGTCATAACAGGATGATACCATTAACAAAATCGTGTCGATATGTACGTAAAAAAAAAGTTCAGACACTGCAAAATTTCTCTCGTTCTCAAAGATTTTACACGAAAATCATTCATTTGTTTGAAATTTCCTATAATATAGACTTACATTAATGAATTGATTTTCTATTTTAAATAATTGGGTTAATGGATATTCCACCATTGAGTGATCTTATTGAATTGGGTTTTGATATCTATTAATAACATGCCTAGTTGAGCAGTAAAGTAAAGTGTAGGTAATTGTATTTAACTGAAATCCGTAATGGAAATGGCTCAGTTGACACACTATTGATTATGGTTTGCCAGGTTTCCTCTCTAGTCCATAAAAGAGTAAGTTATGCCTATTAGTTGCTTAATCTCATTAAAAGCTGTTATACTGAAATATGTCATAAAAAGGAAGATCTGGCATTCCAATAAATCTCTGATTAAATAGAGTGATCAAAGCAATCACTTAAATAGGTACGTTTTAATTCCGCTATGCTTATTAATGGTGTTTCACGGTCATATATGGATATGATTGTTCTTGATTAATTAGTTGTTTATATGAATAATTTTCTACATCCTTGCCATGACTCTTTTGATGCTCATGCGGATGACTTGCAGAAAGCCCAAGAGGCTAAGATCAACCTCAAACCAATCGGGGTCCAATCTAACTACACGGCCATCCTTGCCAGACCCGTGGCTGCCGGGAGTGGCCATCGGCGCAAGAGTATCAACCAAGCTCAACTCCCCGGCATCCCATCGGAAGTCGACGAGCGAAGCGGAGAACTCTTTGCCGGAGGGAAGATTGCACGGCTCTTGAGAAGGCCTAGAGCCGTTCTTGGTGAGAAGATCTCTGTGTTGGGTGGCGGCGTTGGCCATTGGAAGCAGTCCCTGGAGTGATCCTAGCTCTAGTAGATTTCGAACGGACTAACGTTGTAGGAAGTGGAAAAGGAAACTTATGAGTAGGATTAGGAGTAATGCTAAGTAGATAACTTTCTCAAATTAGATCACTTCCCGGATCATTTCCTAAATTAGACCTCGCATGATCAGCGTCAAGCCTGATTATTATCGCGTAATCATCGGCATCTAATCTCAATTCCGGCATCAAATTATTAATTAAAGCCGGAGAAGATATTGTACATGCTCGACAATTGTTTTTAAAGAAACTTTTGTGAAAAGAATTTCCACGTGATCTAAAACAGGACCATGCATGTGTTGTTCAAGATTCATGATCTCTACGTTGGGAGAATTACTAAAGAAATTCTAGATTAGTAAGTATTTCTAAAGTTATAGAGAGCTCATTTGAATAATATGGGGGATATTCATGTGTCAAATCCAAATCAAAATCAATCAATTTTGGATTCTGAAAATCCATCAACATAAAAATGGAAACCAATCTAAACTCCAATTAACGGGGAAATCTTTGATGGATCTGGTGCATCCGGCTTCGTTCATTATGATCCAAAATTAATATTTCCTATTAAGCTCCTTTTTATGACTTATGTTGAATTGACAAATGGGTTTTGACCGTCCATAGGGAAAGTCTCTGTCGGGGGAGAATCAATGACTCGAGAAATAATTTGATTGAATTCCTAGATTAGTAAGTATTTCTTCTAGTCTTTTTATATGTCGAAGAAAGGAAAATACAAATATGATGTCTTGCTACATTTTGACAATATTTTGGAAACTCGACTACATAAAGCTCTGACCTACTTTGAATATCATCTGACGTAAGATGATTTGAATTCAAGCCTTTCTAATGCTTAGATAATTTCGAGTTCTAGTTTGATTTGGGGCAACAACATATGCTCAATTGGTCGAAATTCGAATGTCAAACCTTTGGTTGGCTAGCTTCGAGTGTTGAATTATGTTCACTCGGGATAGTTGGATGGGAGGAGAAACAGATCTTCTATCGACCACTTGTGTTTATTTCTTACGGATAATCTCTTGTATTCTAAGTAGTCGGACATTTCGATTATAAAAATGGAGCCGTTGGACATTTCATTCCGTAAAAACATGGTCTTCGTTTTAGGACACACTTTATTAAATACGAAATTAGGCCTCTGATCTTGTCTTAAACGGCGGGTTTTCTATCTTTTGGGGGTTGGTTTCCCATTTTTGCTTCAGGCAGGTAATGCTTTGGATAACGGGATTAGGACAACAATGTCGTCTTGTTCCAACTCCACCTTATAAATGAATAGATCTACATGGGCGGGTCAGGTCGATTTGGCTCGGGCAAGCCTGGCCATGATCACCTCTACTTTCAATTGACGGGAGCAAGGGAATGAAGAAATGGTTGGAAGTTTGGAGCCCACTTTAGGCCTCATAGCAAAGGGCCCAAGATGGGCAGGTTGAACCCGAGGAGAAAGTGAACTTGCCCACTTCCATTCGAGGCCATGTCGGATCGAGTTTCTTGGGCAAGGCCCGCCAGGATTACCTCTAGTTTCGATTAACAGGAGTTTGCAAATGAAGAAGCAGTTAGAAGTTTGGAGCCCATTATAAGCCTCATAGCGAAGGGCCCTTGTGGTTGGGCCGAATGATATGATAAATAACTAGACCACAGAAAGGACAAAAGCTAATTTACTTTTGGGTTAATATTTGAAAAATTCAAAACTGGTATATCCGTGACAAATTTATCATAAACTATTTTTTGACTATAAAAAACACCAAATTGGTACACCTGTGACAAATTTAAAGTATGTCATCTATTCATATGTCAAGAATTAAGTTTTGTTACTAGGGTAATTGATTGTAGAAGGCGTAAGTTTCAGATGCTTGATCAACCTATCCTATTAGAGTTGGTTCTTGATTTTTGGAATCAGGAACCAAACTGATTCTAGGATTGTCCAAGAATTCGGCATAAATTTAAGTGAAACAAATATTATTTTAGGAAAATATACCACGTAAACAAATTATGGCTTTGTAGTTAAGGCATTTGTGTATTCTAACCTTCTCGAGTTTAAAACTCATCTCTAACATATAATAAAAATGAAAAAAGAAGCTAAAATTGGCCTTGACGATTTACGATATAAAATTGGGAATTGAACTAGTCAAGGTTTTTTTTTTTTTTTTGAACAAAAAACTAGTCAAGGTTGGTGCCCCAATTTTTTTTATGCTAGAGCCTATTTGGTTTGTGTGAACAAGTTGGTACCTGATTAGGCAAGACCGGTTTAGTTTTATTTTTGGATTGAATTGACCTAATTGCTCATCATATTCATAACTGATGATTCAACATGCAATATAGAAAGCATACTAAAAGATGCTACATCTTTCAAATGAGTGACGCAATATCACCAAACTATGATTATTGTGATTTCTTAGTTCAACCGTGAATCAAATTTAGGATCTTCATATTTTTTGCACTGCTAGTAAGTTTGGAGATGCCTTTAAATGACAATTGACTTCAACACAAAAAAAGAGTGAATATTATTAAAAATCTCCTATGACACACTTATTTTTGAAACTACTTTCTGTTGTATAAGAAATTCCTAAACTGGTATTTTTAGGATACATTTACCTCGAATTAAATTTTGTTGCATGAAAAATCCCATATAGGTTTTTCCAACTAAAAGGAAAACTTACGGAAAAAGTCATAAACTTATTGTGGATAACATTTTTATTTGGGCAATCTAGTTTTAAACATTTTTAGCAATTTTCCAATTTAGTCATTTCAATCATTTTTGGTAAAAAATCGTTGATATGAAGTTGATTGTTTTAAGTGACATAGTTAATGTTGACACATTTTTTTTTTTAATTTCGTTAATTTTTTTTTTGTTATTATGGCCGTCAAGGGCTTACAAACCTTTGTCAACATTGGTAAGGGTATCCTATGTAGTATATAGCATGGCCAACGCTTGGGCAACGAGTCTTATTTGTTATAATTAAAAAAATTGTAAAAATTGTTATATCAATGCCAATAATTCTATGTAGCATAGTCAACGTTCAATCCACAATTTTCAATTAGAATTGATTAGAATGACTAAATTAACAAATTGTCAAAAGTTTAATTTTCCCTAACTAAAATCTAATCCTCCACATCATATCCCAAGCTGCTAACAAAGGGTATTCGGTTTAGGTTTTGAATTTTTGGTGAGGCGAAAATTGGTTAGAGGAAAATGTGTCCATCAACTTTTAGAATTTTTGTTTGATGAAATTTTTTAGGGAAAATATCACAAATGGTCAATGAACTTTCATTTAATATTCAATTTCATCTTTAAGCTTTCGATTTGCTCAATTTGGTCCCTGAACTATTAACAAATGTTTCATCTAGTCATTCCATTTGTTCAAACCGTTAAGTGATGACGTGGAGCATTAATTGATGAAGTGGAACTAAGTTGGAGTACTAGAATTATGAGTTAATATATATCTTTAAAAAGGAAAAAAAATTAGGGGTCAATTGAAGATGAGAGTACTAATTACAAAAGCAGAGAGAAGGAGTGGTTATGTATTTCTTTCTTGGATGGTGACCACAATTTGACTTGTTTTAAAGGTAATTTCCATATGGATATTTCACATGTCCTCGTTTATTTTACATTTAAGAAATTAAAAGCCATATAAGCCAATTTCGTTAACTTTAACTAATGAAAGGACAAAATTGGTCAATCTTGAAAGAGTTAAGAATTAGACCAGACATTTATCAATAATTAAGAGATTATGATATTTTCCCCATCTTTGACTAGTAGCACAAGAAAAACGCCACCAAAGCATATGCCTCGGTCTCATTCCTCAAACCGCACGCACGCGCGGGCAGAATCGAATTCCGCCACGTCTCCCCCCATCGTCGGACCTCCCCCTCTGTCGACTCGCTGATTTCGAAACTCCGAAGGAAGAAGAAGAAGAAGGAGGAGGCAATGGAAGTCCATAGCTCGACCGCCGGCGCGGCGGCGGCGCCGCTCTCCCCCGGCGACTTCCGGGAGCTCTTCGACTCCGTCGACGCCTTCCTCTTCGACTGCGACGGTCCGGCTCCGACGCCATTTCCTCGGCCCATTTCGTCGCGTTTGAATAAATCCGGCTGATCCGGTCGTGTGTTTCCTTCGTCGTCGCCAGGTGTCATCTGGAAGGGAGACAAGCTCATCGACGGCGTTTCTCAGACGCTCGACTTCCTCCGATCCAAAGTAAACCGTCCTTTCGACCAAAAAAAAAAAAAAAAAAAAAAAAAAAAAAAGTAAACCGTGCCGTCGCGTCTTCTCTCCGTTCCGTTCTCGTTCGGCATTGGAATTTTCTGAGAATTTTTGATTTTTTCTTAATTTTTGATTTTTTTTTTAAATTCGAATTTTAATATTTTCCGAAATTTTTTGAATTTCTTTAATATTCTCTGAAAGCTTTTGAATTTCCGGAATTTTTCTTCGAATTTTTATTATTTTTCGAAATTTTTAAAACTTTTTTTGCAAATTTTTGAATTTTTGCTTGTGCGATGTTTGGAAATTCCGAAGTTGTTGACGGCGTGTGGGAATCTGGCAGGGGAAGAAGCTGGTGTTCGTGACGAACAACTCGACCAAGTCGAGGAAGGAGTACGCCAAGAAATTCGGTTCTCTCGGGATTTCCGTGAGCGAGGTTCGTTTCCGTTGCTCTTCTTTTGCTGTTGGTTGTCGATCGAATGCGGGGTTTCGAAATCTGGGATTGGTTTTTGCTCGCAGGATGAGATCTTCTCCTCCTCGTTCGCGGCCGCCATGTATCTGAAGGTCAATGATTTTCCTCAGGACAAGAAGGTGAGGCTTCTTCTTGTGATTGTCTTGTCTGAAAGCATAGTGCATTCTCTATTGAGGCATATGAATTGCTAGAAGCTAAGTTTGATGTATAGAATGAAACTGTTGAAGCGAGCTTTGGCTAATTTATGAGCGAGAACGTTTGCGCAATCCTGATAGGCCGAGAGTCGTAGTTGTTAGATAATGCGGGAAATTTGTAATTTTTGGTAGAGTGTTACGACTTGAATAGGCCTAGCATGTAGCATACGGAATGCTAGTACGGCATAAAGACATCTTGGAATGAAACTGGTTTGTGAGATTTTACCAAAAAAAGTAGGAAAAATGTGACATTCTTTGATAGTAATGCGACTTTGTGGAAGCACTTCACAAAGAAATGTGACTCTGTGGAAGTTGCTTGGAGCGGACAGACCAAAGCTTTGTCCCAGAAAAATACAATTTTTTAGGAGAATATGGCATTGGGAGAGCTCAATCAAATAAGAAGATCCATGTTATTGATCCCATGTCATGTCAAAGGCTTAACTATCCGTTCGTCAGTGTGTGTTGTGGAATATGGACATTTTAGTCACCACTAACTTGCATTGCTCTTCTTTTTACTGGCAAGAAAAAGAAGGAATTACGCTTTGGTCCTATTCATACAAGTCATCCATTTTGCTAACGGTTAGTTTTCAACTTGTCGTTCAGGTTTATGTGATTGGTGGCGAAGGCATTATAGAGGAACTCCAGCTTGCTGGATATACTGGCCTTGGAGGTCCGGTGAGAACTTTTTTCAACTAGATGATGTTTTCAGTGAAGAGGAGACAATGTTGTTACCTAAAATGGGCTTGTGAGCTATCCGTTATTGCTTTGATACGTCAAGAAATCGGGTAGCAAAATAATGGGAAAAAAGTGATCTTTCATAATACTAACTAGTGATATCAACGACTTCATTTGCAGGAAGACAGCAAAAAGACAGCGGAGTGGAAATCAAATTGCCTTTTTGAACATGACAAGAGTGTAATAGCTATTCAGGTCTTGTGTTTTTCTCTTCTAGGTTTGCTGCTCTAAGCAGGAGCTTGCAACTTATCTTTTCAGGTTGGAGCAGTCGTGGTTGGGCTTGACCCCTTCATCAACTACTACAAGCTTCAGTGAGAAACTCTAAATCTTTTGTTCATCTTACTGTCACATTATCTGGACTGGTCTTTCAATGTTCTTGAAAGTTTTCCAGGACATGACTTCTCACACTGTAGTAACAGAAAATGCTGAAAAGTTCTTCCTGTAATTACAAATCAATAACTATGACATGACATCATGAATTGCTTCTGTCGTTTATGTTGACGCATCTATTGTGAAGTCTTTGTATAATGGAAATTGGCAGTGTTTTAGAACTCCTTTCGAGTTCTGCTGAAAGTCATATTGGGAGTTCCAGTATTAGTGCCACAGGTTTTGCTGTACACCAGTTTTTGTCCATGTTGTAATCCTTGTAATTGGATGAGGAAGAGGCCGTAACAGCTTGTCCTGATTTACACAATGCACTGAAATGTGATCTTTGATGCATATAATGGTGCTCTGAGTATTTAATTTATTCCTGGTTTTCCCTTTTGTTCTAAAGTAATAGACAATCATATGGTAGGTATGGAACCCTATGCATCCGTGAGAATCCAGGATGCCTTTTTATTGCGACCAATCGAGATGCAGTGGGACACATGACTAATTTACAAGAATGGCCTGGTATTCATCTCTGTTTTCTATTGATAAATGGCGGGAAAGTATCCTTAACATTGAGAGCTGACTCATATTTGGCTTTCAGGTGCTGGGTGTATGGTAGCAGCCATCTGCGGTTCAACTCAGAAGGAGCCTATAGTGGTCGGGAAGCCATCAACCTTCATGATGGAGTTTTTACTAAAGAAGTAAGAAAAAAAATTCTCAGACAGAACTCTTTACTTTCTTTCTCATGTTTGGATCTTTATCTCTCCTTATTGTCCTGTCCATATGATTTTAGACACTTGAAGGATGTTGTAAAAGTACAGACTAAGGAGTCTGGTAATGCTGGGATATGCAACGTGAAATTAAATCTTATCCATTGTATAGGAACTTTTGTAATG
This sequence comes from Eucalyptus sideroxylon x Eucalyptus melliodora, assembly GCA_016097485.1. Lineage (NCBI taxonomy): Eukaryota > Viridiplantae > Streptophyta > Magnoliopsida > Myrtales > Myrtaceae > Eucalyptus > Eucalyptus sideroxylon x Eucalyptus melliodora. Next base: position 72,591,624 of record CM027828.1, on the reverse strand, counting down.
CTAGTGGAGCGTGAGTAATCATTAAGACGCTGAATGTGCAGTCTTTCCTAGTGCAGGTTCCAAATTGATTGTTCCAGGATGTGCATGGTGGGTGATCGATTGGACACCGATATCTTATTTGGGCAAAATGCTGGGTGCAAGACTCTGCTTGTTCTTTCAGGTAGGGACTCCCATCTTTCGCAGGTGGGAAAGTCAGTCGTCCTAGAACTCTTCAATAATTCTAGCTTTTAGTCTTTAATGAACTTGCTAAACTCACTCGTGGTGTTCAGTGCATATCTTGATTGGTCCTTCTGCTTCTGCAGGTGTGACAACTCTATCTGCTCTTCAAGACCCGGCTAACGATATTCAGCCAGATTATTACACGAACAAGGTGTCCGACTTTCTCGATCTATTAGGAGCATGACCCTATCAGGCGTGATATTCTTTCTGGCATGTCAGACTTTCTTTGCCTGATTATTTAAGTCCATCCTTTATCCCTTTGGCAATTGGGAAACACAGAATACTGGCATGAACAGCTTTCAGCTGTGTTTCTTTTTCCTTTTTCTTCAATAACCAAGTCCGGAAACAAATTCGGTGAACTGAGATAAATGGACAATCACATGAAAAATACACCGCGAAGCCTAATTTGTAAGGTGAATGGCTTCAATTCGTTCCCCTGAATTTATTACAAATGCCCATGCTTTTTGTTGACTGTGTATATATGGAAGGGGTTCTTTGCAGGAAGGCGTATGTTAGACCTAAGCTAGGAGAGCTTGTTCAGTTGAAGTTACATAATGAGTTTTGCCAGGTGAGATTGGATGTCCTTTAGAAATAGGAAAGATGAATTCATGTCGGAGGAGCTAGTTAGACCATTCATTATGCATATTACTACAGAACATGTTTCCTGAGAACTTACCATAGCTGCTAGAATCGATTCACCAATCGTACCTTATGGTTTAGTTTGATTCGTGGTTGAAATGATATGTATCGATAAGATGACTTATAATCTACTGAATTGCAAAGAGACTGGAATCGATTCACCATTCATTATGCACATTGCTGCAGAATGTTTTTCCGGAGAAATTACCGTAGCTACTAGACTCGATTCACCAATCGTACCTTATGGTTTAGTTTTGATTTGAGGTCGAAATGATTTGTGTCAATCAGATGACTTATAATTTACTGAATTCCAAAGAGACTGGTAAATTCACTATAGGATGTACAATCGGACTCATACCAACCAATGGATTCGACCGAAACTGATGGAATTCTGTCATATTTTTACTGTGTATGTTACAGCTTAAAAAAAAAAAAAAAAAATATCTTATGCTTTGCAATCTGACTAAACTTTGTATGTTTAAAACACGATCCTTGTGGTTACAAAACCAGTGGGCTACAATATCTTTTTATACACAGAAACATGTCCTACACTTCTTGAAATTTTCCCTTATCTGACCAATCTCTACGATTCGATTCGAATCCCGATTCAAGATTCATAAGTTTAGTATTCTGACTCCGAATTCATTGTCATTCGGTAACTAAACCACGAGATCAACACAACGAGTCGTAAGGGGTGATATCATTAACAAAATTCATTTTGACATTTAGGTAAAAAAGTTCAAATGCTGCGAAATCACTCACAATCTCAAAGATTTTGCATGGAATTCATTCTTTGCCACGACTCTTTTGATGCACCATGCGGATGACTTGCAGAAGGTCCGAGAGGCTAAGATCAACCTCAAACCAAGCAGGGTCCAATCTAACTGCACCGCCATCCTTGCTCGACCTGTGGCTGCCATGATCCTTGCCGTCGGGGATAGCCGTCAGTGCAGGAGCCTTGACCAAGCTCGACTCCGCAGTATCCCATTGGAAGTCGACGAGCGCACGGAAGAATTCCTCATCGGAGGGAAGATTGCACGGCTCTTGGGAAGGCTTAAAGCAGTTCTTGGTTAGAAAATCTGTGTCTTGGGTGGTCCTGGCCATTGGAATCGGAAGGGTGATTGTGGCTCGTGAACTCTTCTTTGTAAGTGTTGCAGCGACTAAGAGGTTTCGGGTTCCCATTTAAGCAGTGCTCGGATGAATCCTAGCTCTAGTGAGTTTCGAACTGATTAACGTTGTAAGGAGAGGAAAAGGAAACATACGACTCGGACTAGGAGTAATGCTACGTAGATCACTTTATCGAACTAGATCACTTCCCAGATTATTTCCTAAATTGGACTTCTCATGATCAGCGTCAAGCCTAGTTATTGTCGCGTACTCACCAGCTTTTATTCCCAATTCTGGCATCAAATTATCTAGATAATCAAAGCTGGAGAAGATATTGTATACTCGACTATTAACTGTTTGAAAAACAAAAAATTGCGAAAAGAATTCCACGTGATCTTAAAACAGAAGCACGCATGCATTTGTTTCAGATTGGGATAATTACTAAACTAAGTCCTAAATCTATTTATTTCTGCCAATTTATTCATAAACCTTTTGATAGATTGTCAATTGAATCATTTCGATCAATTTTAACTGGAAAATGCTAATGTAGATATTGGCCGCTTTATGTGACATGGTCGGCACTAACGTCAACAACTTTCGTAAATTTTTCTAATTTTTTTCTCTTTTCTTTGCATTTTTTTTCATTGTGCCGACGAGGGCCACTAGCGACTATGGTGACCCTTGTTGGCAAAATGAAATAAAAGCAAGAAAAAAGAAAAAAAAAACAGAAATTTCAAAAATTGTCCACATAAGTACTGGCCATCTTAGTGGCACGATGAACATCTATGTCAATAATTTTCGGTTAAAATTGGTTGAAAAAGCTCAATTGGCAAATTGTAAAAAGGGTCTACGACTAGATTGACCAAATTAAAAAGCTTAGAATTGAACGGGCAAAAATGCAATAGGTTCAGAACTTTTTTGGTAACTTTCTCGATCCAGGTTAAAGAAAGAGGTTGAATATCCAAATTGATCTAAGAGCCAAAGTAGAAGCAAAAGGTCAAGAAAAAAGAAAAAAAAAAAGAAAGATGTAGTGCCAACCAATATATCTGACGGTGTTATTTTTCTGTTTTAATATCATGTGAAATTTTTGTGAGATAATTACTGACCATATGAAAAACTTTCCATTTAAGCCATGTGACAAGGTAAAGTGAATATGTATGACCATAGAGAAAGATGTAAATTGAACATAAGCTTTTCTTTCTTTGAACAAATGCACAAACCCGAAGGCCACTTGTCATGATGACGAACATGTGAGAAATCCACATTCGTCAATACATTATCACATGCAAGTAATAGATCCACTAGGATCATGTGAGCCTAGCTTATATCTACCATCAGATCATGCGAACCCACTTCATTTGACTATGCTAATAAGATTTTTTTTTTGTCCTTTTCACTCTTATCTCCATTTAATCACCATCTGGCTAGTAAAATATATATGGTGTTCCAGCAAAAACTGTCATTTAATTAGGTTAAGAATTATTATCATATACACAGCAGGAGCTAAGGGGACGATCCTTGTGCTTACAAAACCAATGGGCTGCAGAATCTTTATATGTTTTGCCAAACTCTACGATTCAATTTGATTCTTGGTTCAAGATTCACAAGTTTAGTATTACTACTCCGGAATTTGTCGTGATTCAGTAACTAAAGCCCGAGAGCAACATAGTGAGTCATAACGGGATGATACTATTAACAAAATCATGTTGACATGTACGTCAAAAAGTTCAGACACTGCAAAATCTCTCACGACCTTAAAGATTTTACAAGAAAATCATTCTTTGCCATGACTCTTTTGATGCTCCATGCGGATGACTTGCGGAAAGTCCGAGAGGCTAAGATCAACATCGAAAAGCAGGGTCCAATCTAACTGCACAGCCCTTCTTGCTAGCCCCATGGCTGCAACCCTTGGCTTTGGAAGTAGCAGCCGGCGCTAGAGCGTCGACCAAGCTCGACTCCGCCGCATCCCATTGGAAGTTGATGAGCAAAGCAAAGAACTCCTCGTCGGAGGGAAAATTGTACGGTTCTTGAGAAGGCTTGGAGCCATTCTTGACGAGAAAATCTTTTCCTTGGGTGGTGGCGTTGACTATTGGAATTGGAAGGCTGATTGTCACGGTGACTGAAGAAGAGGTTTCGAGTTCCTATTTAAGCAGACCTTGGAGTGATCCTAGCTGTGGTAGGTCTCGACCAGGTTAACGTTGTAGGAAGAGCAAAAGGAAACATACGAGTAGGAGTAGGAGTAATGCTAAGTAGATAACTTTCTTGAATTAGATCACTTCCCAGATTATTTCCTAAATTAGACTTTGCATGATCAGTGTCAACCCTGATTATTATCGCGTAATCATAGGCATCTAATCTCAATTCCGACATCAATTTATTAATTAAAGCCGGAAAAGATATTGTACATACTTGACAATTGTTTTTAAAGATTATTTTGTGAAAAGAATTTCCACATGATCTAAAACAGGACCATGCATGTGTTATTCAAGATTCATGATCTCTACGTTGGGAGAATTACTAAAGAAATTCTAAACCTATTGTATTTGTATAAATTCAATTCTAAATATTTCAATTTTATCAATTTTAATATTAAACATTTTGGTAAATTCCCAATTGAGTTATTCCATCTAATTATGACCATAATTGCCGTCTTATGTGGCACTATCATTGTAAAATTTTCTAATTTTTTGAATATTTGAATTTTTTTCTTTTTCTTTTCTTTTTTAAAATTATTTTGCTGACAAGGGCCATCGGTGACTCTCACCAGCACAATGAAAAAAAAAATAGAAAGCAAACAAAATATAAAAAGAAAAAAATTTAAAAAAATTGTTCACATTAGTGTCAACCATCTTAAGTAGCACGGTTGGTATCTAGGTTAGGAAATTTCAGCCAAAATTGATTAAACGAATTAAATTGACAAATTATAAAAAAGGTTTACAATTAAATTGACAAAATTAAAATATTTAGGATTGAGTCGGCATGAATACAATCGATTTAGAAATTTTTTGGTAATTTTCCTTATCCTGGTTAAAGAAAGAGGTCCAACATCAAAATTGATCTAAGAGCCAAAGTACAAGGAAAAGGTCAAAAATAAAAAGATGTAGCGACAAATAACTAGACCACAGAAAGGACAAAAGCTAATTTACCTTTTTTGAAACTAAAGCATCTCATCTATTCATTTGTTAGAAATTAAGTTTTGTTACTAGCGTAATTGATTCTAGAAGGGGTAAGTTTCAGATACTTGGGTAAGTTTCAAATACTTGATCAAGAACCTATTCTAAAGAACCTATCCTATTAGAGTTGGTTCTTGATTTTTGGAATCGAGAACCGAACCGATTCTAGGATCATCCAAGAATTTGGCCTAAATTTAACTGAAACAAATATTATTTTAGGGAAATATACCACGTAAATAAATTATGGCATTGTGGTTAAGGCATTTGTGTATTCTAACCTTCTCAAGTTTTAAACTCATCTCCAACGTATAATAAAAAAGAAAAAGAAGCTAAAATCGACCTTGATGATTTGCGATATAAAATTGGTAGGGGTGTGCAACGGAAACTGTCCGAACCGGGACCATACCGGATCGGCCGATTTTGGACGGTTCCCACGGTCGACGGTTCGGTTCCCAGTTCCTAATCTTGGAACCGGCGGCCGGTTGGTCTGGTTCTCGGTTCTAAGGTGGGAGCCGGACCAACCGGACCGACTGGACCGGACCAATTTTTTTTTTATATATATAATTTATATATAAATCTTATATATGAAACTTATTGCAATCATAATAGCAATTAAGGTAACAACCTCTTATGTGGCCAAGAGACCACCAAAACTCTTGTTGTTACTCTTTATTTATAGAGAAAACTTGTTAGTTTCATATGTTAGCTGGGTTCACTCCTATGTGAATGAGGCCTAATGAGTTGCAAGCCCAAAAAGGGCTTGAGCCCATATGATAAGTTATATGACAAAATAGGGTTTCTCACTATCTATATAAAGTGGTAGTCACAAAAGGAAACAGTAACAAGAGAAAAAGAGAAAGCAGAAAATCTGGGGGTTGGGGCAATATCTGATTTACATCAAACTGGCATCGGAGGTCGATTCGTAGTTCAATTGAGCTGAAAATTTGTCAACATGTTCGTGGCGCAATTTTATCGAATCTAAATGGTTTGATTTTTTTTTTTGAAGCTTCTTATATAAGGTTTTTCGTGAATTGATCAAAACCTGCGTTTTTGGTCATATTTATCTTTGATCTCTTCTGAAATTTATGTGTATTGCCAAGAATTATGTTCTTGAGGTCTTTGCTGTTATACACCTCTAGTATTTGCTAGAGAAGAACAATTTTGTTGATAGTGAAGAATTTCGGGTGGACTTCGGTCCCGTGGTTTTTGATCTCCTCACATCGAAGAGGTTTTCCATGTAAAAAAATCCTCTTGTTTTCGCGCGATTGGTATTTATTTTACTCTACTATATCGATTCCTATTAGGTTTACATAAGAGGGGAGATTATTTTATTCCGCTACGTTGATTCGATATTATTTGAATTGTTACTGTTCTCCCATCAGAGTAGTATCAGAGCATCTGGTTATTACTTGATTTTTCTGTCTTGTGTTGAACAATGGAAATGGATGGTTACATTAAATAGTTCGAATTATCATATTTGGAAATGAAAGATGGAAGACCTTTTATATGTTAAAGATTTTTATTTGCCCGTATTTGCCAAGGAGAAACTAGAGAATAAAACTGATGTTGAATGATCTATATTTCATCGTCAAGTGTGTGGTTATATTAGGCAGTGGGTGGATGATAATGTTTTGAACCATATTATTGAGGAAACACATGTACGCAGTTTATGTGATAAGCTCGAACAATTATATGCTTGAAAGACTGGGAATAATAAGTTATTTTTGATAAAACAGATGATGGCTCTGAGATATCAAAATGATACTCGTTTGACCGATCATTTAAATTCTTTTCAAGGAATTATAAATCAGTTGGCTGCAATGAGAATCAAGTTTGATGATGAGATACAAGCATTATGATTGCTTGGTACTTTGCCGGATTCTTGGGAGACGTTCCAAACATCTTTGTCTAATTCTGCATAGATGGTACAATTACCATGGATTTGGCTAAGAGTAGTATTTTGAATGAAGAGATGAAAAAGAAGACACAAGGATCGTCCTTTTCATATTCTGATGCCTTGGTTGTCGAGAAAAGGGGAAGAAGTGAGTCTCGAGATCCGATAAATAGAGATAAAAGTCAAGATAAAAGCAGATGTAAGTATAATAAATTTGCTAATGTTGAGTGCCATTATGGTCATCAGAAGGGACATATTCAGAGGTTTTGTCGCTAGTTAAAAATGGAGAAACAAAAGGATAAAGGTAAATAGAAGAAAAGTGATAATGACAGTAATGATAATCGTGTCGCTGCACTTAAAGAAGACTTTCTCATTATTTTTGATGGTGATGTGGTGAATTTTGTATCTCATGAGACCGGTTGAGTAATTGATAGTGGCGCATCCGTTCATGTTACGTCTCGTAGGGATTTCTTTACATCATACAGGTCAGGTGATTTCGGATCTGTGAATATGGGAAACAATGGACTAGCTCAAGCTGTAGGCATCGGTGATGTGTACCTAGAAACCAGCAATGACACAAGGTTAATATTAAATAATGTTAAACATATACTTGATATCCACTTGAATTTGATTTATACAGGCAAGTTGGATGATGAGGGGTATTGCAGCACCTTCAGTAATGGTCAATGGAAGCTTACCAAAGGTTCTCTTGTTGTGATTAGATGTGAAAAATATTTTTCGTTATACATTATACAGGAAAAATTGTCCACAGACAAAATTAATGCAATAGACAACGAAGATGCTAAGAAACTCAGTCACATCAATGAGAAGGGTTTGTCAATATTGGCCAAGAAGAAACTCCTTTCAGGATTGAAAAGTTCAGCGCTAAAGAAGTGTGCTTACTGTTTAGCAGGAAAACATAATAGAGTTGCATTTAAAAGCTCCAATTCTTCAAGAAAGTCAAGTATACTGGATTTAGTGCATTATGATGTTTGCGGTCTTATAAAAACAAAATTACTTGGTGGCTCTCTTTATTTTGTTACCTTTATAGATGATTTTTGAAGGAAAATTTGAATTCATACCTTGAAAACATGGGAGAATATATTGGATCTTTTAATGAATATTGCAGACAACAATGTATTCGACATCAAAAGATACCTTTTAAGATGCCTCAGTTAAATGGCTTAGCTGAGAGAATGAACAGAACACTGGTTAAAAGGGTGAGATGCTTACATTCACAGTCAAAGCTACCTGGATCCTTTTGGGGGTGAAGCTTTAAGTACAATTGAGCATGTATTAAATCTTACTCCATACATTCCTTTAGAGTTTGATGTTCCTAATAGAGTTTGGACATGCAAAGATGTTTCTTATGATTATTTGCATGTCTTTAGGTGTGACAACCCTGGATCTCATATACATTGATTTCTCTCAACTCGTTTATACTTCAAGAAATGTAAGAAAAATGAATTTAAGATAAACTGAGTCATAAGAAAACTGAGCTACTTGGCTCTATTATCATAAACTTGGTTTCTTTACAAAAAACACTATAAACCACTATAAACCACGAACACTAACTATCCCGCCTCTCATTGGTTATATACATGTTGTTAAACAACCAAAAACAAAAAGTCCTCCCACACGTCCAGCACCTCTCTGCACCTCCTACTCTGCAGGACTACCACCCTGCCCCGGGCCATCATCATATAGCGTCAAGGGTCCCACCAGCCGTCCATCCACCCGAGCGTAAAGGGCGACGAAGACCATATAAGCCGGTCCCGTAGGCACCCCTGTATCTATTGTCAAACAAGAGGTGCATTTGACAAATATGACTCTCGGGAAATGGCGGTCCTGGAAGTCCTCTTGCCGCCAAACAAAGTTGGCGGGGGAGCCATAAAGGATGGTCGTCGTGGCAGCAGGCGGGGTAGGCGGCGCAGTAGACATCTTCTACTTTGAAGAAACAACATAATAACAAGTGTGAGTTTTTAAAACAAAAACTCAGCAAGTGGGTGGTTAGTCCTAACTTGAATTGGCCAAAAACAGTGCAAATAAGTAAACAAAATCATCAAGTTATTGAATCCACAGAAACCTAGCTGCAACAATCACCCAGGGGGAGACGACACTCCACCCTGAACCCCCTCGCACCCAACCTGGCATCACGAGGTCCCCTGAGAAGTTGTTCAACCCTTGTCAGACCTCTGGAGAGAATACCATTACTTCTTTTCATCCCTCTCCAGGCATCCTGACACCCGAGGTCTCACATTGGCTCATTAGCCAATCATATATTCATAGTTCCACCTTGTTGCAACACCAACAATCTCAGCCAAATAAGGATCCAATACAAAAGACAACAACTAACATATATACTCGGATCAAGTAATTTATGAACAAAAAGGAGCAGTTTTGTTCGCAGACATAAAAAGTACATCAATCCTTATCACAATATTACGAAATTTTGACACATTATTAATAAGACCTAGAGGAACAAATCTCAAGAACAACACTAAGTCAGATTCCATAGGCACCGAGGGTAAAACTTCGATTTTCTTCCTACCTAACATTCTGTAAAATTCCAGATTTCATATTTTTGTAGGAAAATTATTTCGAGGGTCATACTTTGTTCGTTCTCTCTAAATTTTGGATATGTTATTCATGAATGATGTGCTCTAAAATTTTCATAAAGGGTTCGAAATCAAATTGTGATAAGATAATTACAGAGAATTTGAAATGTCGCCTGAGGTCACACTGATTTTCACAAAAAACAGTTCATTAGTTCACAAAACTCCTCCTATATATTAATTAAATTGAATTCAGCGCATTGGTAATTTGAAGCTACATTCCTGACTTCAAGATTTTCAAAGATTGGTTTGTGCAAGGATATGTAATTTTGAAGGTACCAAAACTATTTTCTTTTCCTTTTTGAATCATTGTTAAGGGTGCCTCGGTAAGTAAAATTTCAGCAAGGGTCGGAAGTGTCACGACCCGATCTCGCCGCCCCTCGAAATGTATCCAAGGAGGGGAAAGGTTGGGTTTAGGGGTACTTTGATCATGAGAGTTTCCTCACGTGATCACGAGCTCTCCCAAGCTCATACCCCGCGTGACAGCGGATTTATTTATAGGATCTAGTTGTTTATAACATCCTAAAAATATACAGGAGTCGCCACTAGCCTCATTTTCGGGGGTTGGCTAGAAACCCAATTGAGGGTCGGGAGTGTTCCCTCGATTTCTACGCAACCAGATATCTAGGTTCGGGGACTTGGGTTACGCTAATATTGCTATTAGCGCCCTTTCGGCACCTAAACAGTATGTTGTGTTTTTCCTAATATGTCAATGCGTTTCTTTTTACATTTTCGGGATCATCAATTCCTAGACTAAGTGATCATGCGTGGTTGATCATTTTCATGTTATTCTATTTCTAAAAAAAAGAAAGGAAAACAACCAATGAAATTGAAATTACGAGACATTAAGTAAGCAATCAAGGAAAAGCAGTAAATCTATCAGGCAGTCCTAAAAAAAATAAAAGAGAAAACAATTAAACAGAAAAGAAAGAAAACCCGCAACTCGTCAGGTTTTATACAACAAATGTAGCTCAAGACATATGTCGGGAAAATGGGTATTACATGAAAATTGTCGGAATGGACATCGACCTCCACTATCTTCACGCCTTCTCCATCTTCAAGGTCCTAATCTAAACCTAATCTAAGAAATTTATGACTAGGTGCATACAAGTGAAAGAAACAATCATCACAACTAAGATCAAAGCAATTGGGGTAGAACCCATGTATGATTGGCTCTAAGAAAAAAGCACAGAAATCAAGCACTTTATAAAGAGCAACTTTCATGAATGGAATTTCTTGAGGCGTATCAAGTTCAAGTAAAGTCAAATTCATGGCCGAAAAGCAACAATCGCTAAAGCATGCAAATCCATCATAAGCAAATTAGAGAATGATGCATGATAACTGATTTGTTAAGCTACCTAATCAATGCATGAAAACCATGAAATTTGAACATGACGTAGGGTTAAATGTTGAAAAAGTTTGATTTGGACATTTAACCCTAAATCTATGTGCAAAAGGCCACACAAATCCATTAACATTGATATGTGACTTGTCATTAGGAGCAAAATGCACAACAATTTAAATTGCTACATGTCAACTTGAATTCTAAGGTTACTTGACCTTAAAAATTCTCAAATTTTAACATGGGATGGATATGGATATTATGGACAAATTTCATTGAGAATTCATCCTCAAGATCATTATGTATAAGATCACACAAAATTGGTAGACAGTCAGATTCATAGAGACAAGACAGCACTGCAGGTCAAGACAAATTCAGACTTCAAAACTTGATCTAAAAAAAAAAAAAGCAGGGAAAATGATGGGCAAATTGGACAAAATAGGCATCGTTAGAAAGCTCAAGGTGTCCTTTACGAATTCTTATTAGGTGAAAATTGCAAATTAGGTCTTTTTCTAGCTCAAACAAAGCCATTTGTATAAGTGGTCAGATCAGATCATAACAAGCAGAACACATCAGCAGATTAGTGCTCTTTGCAAGAAGCATCAGGCAGGGCAAATGAGGGCCAAATACCACATATAATATGTCTATGGAAAGCTTGAGAAGTCTATTACAAATATCTAGAAGACATTAAGTCCTAATAACATCATCTACTAGCTCGCATCAATCGGTTTACACAGAAGGTCATCCAAAACAGAAAAACAAATATTTGGCAGATTCTGGACCTAACTTTGGACAGGCAAAAACTATATTAAATGAAGTCCAATTAGGGCATTCTATAGCTCATTGGAAATATAATCGAGCCGTCTTCGACCTCCATGAAGACTTCGAACACAGAAAACCACAACAACGAGCTCATATTAAGTCATTTGCACAGAAGGTCATTCAGAATAAAGAGCAAGTCAGAACACCAAAATTTTCTAGAAAAACTGGTGCTAAATGCCGAGCTACTTTTAGGTAGTAAACAACATCAGATCAGAACGTTCTATGGGTCGTTGGAAAGGTATTTGAGTCGTCTTCAACTCTCGTGAAGACATTGAACACAAAAAACCACAGCAGCTAGCCCACAGAATCCAAGAACAAAATTCAATAGAAACTCAGCAAATAGCAAGCGTGTCCAACAATCACAGCAGCATTACTTCAAGTCAGAATTTCAGGACAATGTGTATATTTTTGAGATGGATTTGAGCTGACAAACAACTTTCATTTGGGGGCTTTAATACACCAAATCAAAGCTTAAGATGTGCGCGTCGAACTTCTAGCTCGTCACTTCACAAGACAACGACATTTAAGAGTTCAAAATAGAACTAACAGGAACATGCTCATCCATATTCAAAAATCACAGCATCTAACTATAATCTGTTCCAAATCATATAAGCATTGACTTTAACGAGATTTGCAATGCATCCTGGCCCCGAACTTTCAATGTCGAGAATGTACTTCGACATAAAAGGTTTTTGCCTCATCAGACACTATGATGATCACCAACAACACTGTATAAAGGCAATCGACCGAAGGAAGCACCCATAAAAGAAGCAAGCCTCGAGCACAGTACAAAAGGACAGTAAGATTCGAGCACAGTAAAGACTATGAACATGCGTTTAGCTTAGGCATTTCATCAAATGCTAAATAGGTGCAATAAAAACAAGGAGCACCGAGATTGAGCTTGAGTATGGATTCAAAAACAATCAGCATCCAAGACCTCACAATCACAGCATGCATATAGACAAGGCTGAGACCTACACAAACCAAACAACGGTGGCCCGGTTTGACGAGCCGAAAACAAGGCACAAAGAAGACACAAAACAAGGCGATCGGTCGAGGGTTCCTACCTCGGACAGGAGATGAGCTCGAAGATTGGGTTATATTCGTTCGCCTTGCACACGTTGAGCGAGTGACAGAGCCGAGAGAGAACCGGTTAAGCATCCTCTCACTACCGTTGTTGCCGTCACTGCCGATGTTGCCGATTGGTCTCGGAGCTCTACCCTTAGACCTGAGCCAAGACCTCCAAACTTGGTGCGGATCCGAAACCCTGCACCTCGAGCTTCGGAAGGACGCATTCCGCGACGAGAGCGTCTAATCTCCGAGAAAGAACCGGATCCGTTGCTGTTGTCGTTGTCCCTGTCACCGCCGCTGATCGGCTTCGGATCTGAGCCCCTCACCTCGAGCTCCTTCGCCGACGGTTACTCTCAATTGAACCATCGAAGAATCAACTTCCGAAGATGTCTGCCTTTCAATGACAATGAAGCTGCTAGCTTCAATCTCGCTTCAGGAATCACCGGACGTGAAGAATATTGAGTTCAACTTTAGTACGAGAGCTGTTCAATGCCGATCTTCAGATTCTGTTAGCTATAACAGAACACCAGCAACTTCTGATGGCTAAATCAGCAAGAGTAAAATCCTTCAAATGGATAATGAAGTTCAAGGAGATTGTTGGAGAACCGGATCAATTTTCTCCACAAAATGCAGAATCGCTAGCCTCCATTGTCTTTCGGCGAGAAGAAATCCATGGATTATTCGCACTAGAGGGAGAATAACTGGATTTCTTCTTGAAATGCTCGCTCGAATGAAACAAAACCAGAAAAAGAAAGCCTCAATGGAGAGAATTGCAGAGAGGATTTTGTGAAAAAATTCCGCTCGAGAGAGAATGAGTGGGCGGAGAGGGCGTAAACGCTGAAAATTGCCTAGCCTCTTCAGCGAGCCCTGTTTCGCTTCTCCTTTTTTGTGCTGAACATGGAGTAGTCGGGGAGAGAATTTTAGAGAGAGATATAGTGAGAGAAAGTAGATCCCCAAAAATGAGGCCCCCCTCCCCCTTTTTTATTATTATTTTTCTTTATTTTATTTTTCTTTTTCTCTCCTTTTTCTTTTTCGTTTTCCTTATTTCTTTTCTCTCCTTTTTCTTTATTTCTCTCTCTCTCTCTCTCTCTTTTTTATTGTGTTTCCTTTACTTCTTTCTTTTCTTTCTCTCTCTCTTTTTTTTTCTTTTCATTTTCATTTTTAATATTTTTTAATATTTTTTTATATGTTTTCAAATTGAATGTTTAAAACGTCGACAAAAATTTCAAGTGTCAACAGGGAGGTTTTCCAAATTGGACTACGGCCAAGTTTTTTTTTTTTTGTTCAAAGAAAATAAATGAGTTTAAAGCTTGTAGAGCAAGTCCGAAATGTCAACCCGATCTCTAATGGTTTTAAAAGAATTGATAGAGAATTTCAAATATGAAAGCACCGTACATTTTCTTAAAACAAATGAGGCCGGTGCCTTAGTAAGTAAAACTTCAAATACAGATTGAGATTTTTCTTTCTCAAATCAAATCAATGGCCGAATTCTTCAAGATTTCATAATCATAAAATCTGTTTTGGATGAAGTCCAAAGAAATCAAAACCAGATATGAAAAATCCGAACATTTCCTCAACCCTTTAGCCTCAAAACAGCCTCAATCACTCAATAAATCATCATTCAGCATCAAAATCCAACAATCTAGCCTATCAATGCACTTTCTAAGACAGCAACAACACTACACAAAACTCCTCAACGCTAACAAATTAACAGCTCCAGAAACATCACAACTCTCTGGGTACAGCGACCCGCTGCTCGAGGAAGGTTGAACCTAGAAAGAGGAGTTGAAGAAATCGTGTAACAAAAACAGGAATAGAGAACGCACGCACAAATGGCTCCCTCTGGTTTACCCATCAGACAGCAACTAGCTTCCCTATCCACCGATCTCTACCATGGACAGGGCTTTACTAGCCATCCCCTGCACCCCAAATCGTAGCTACCTAACCCTAAACCCACATGCAGCACTCAGCGAGCCAAATCAGGGACACAAGACTACAAGAACAGCCCACTTGCCTGGATCCTTCGTCAATGGAAGGGAAAGGAGGCGTCAGGCGGCTAAGCTTCACAGCCGGCATCGAATCTTTAATCAAAACTGAGCAGCAATGATCTGCTACTTGATGATGGCGCCGGTTGTGAGGGGCTGAGATGGGTTGAGCTTGGTGGAGACGAACAGAGGCGAGAGGAAAAGAAAGCGATGTGTCTCGGTAGAGAAAACACGGATGGGGTGGGTTCGTTTTAGAGAGAGAAAAAGGATGCGTGTAATCCCCCCCTCTCTTCGACAACATCTGTACGCGACGTGGGTAGAGCAAAACAAACGTTTCAATTTTTTTAAAAATTTTTTTTAACTAACACGTGGGGGAGAAGTGGTGGGGTTTCGTATACTCTTGCTTTATAGAGAAAAGTCTTTTGAAAAAATATTCCTTCTCGAGTTTTGATTTATTTTTCTAGGTTATTACTATTTTATTTTATTATTTACATAGATATATATATATATATATATATATATATATATATATATATATAAAGTCTTTAATACGCTTAATCTACTAATGAAATTTTTGGGCGTCACATTAGGTGCAAACCATTTGTACATATTTTCAAAGATGAGAGATCTAAATTTGATGTGAAAACACGATAGTATATATTTATCGGTTATGGACAAGATATGCTTGGCTACAAATTTTATGATCCGGTTGAAAAGAAAATTGTAAGAAGCAGAGACGTTGTGTTTATGGAAGATCAAATAATAGATGATATTAAGAAAGCAAAGATGATTTTAGCACCACATGTTAGTGATAATCTGGTTGATTTGGATCCAGTTCCTCTTACAAATATTCCTATACAGGTTGATGAAGAGTAGCAGGAAGTCAATGTTCCAAATAATACACATGTTCATGAACATGTTGAAATAGATAATACTATTCTTGAACTAAAGGCTCAATTAGATGTTCCACTAGATGTTCTAGTCCGGAGATCTGTTAGAGACCGATGATCTTCCACCAGGTATTCTAAAGATGAGTATGTATTATTGACTAATGCAGGTGAACCAGAGTGCTATGCAGAAGCAATAGAAGATGAGTATAAAAGCAATTGGTTCGATACTATGCGAGATGAGATGCGGTCACTTTATGATAATCATACTTTTGAGTTGGTGAAGTTACCTAAAGGTAAAAGAGTTTTGAAAAATAAGTGGGTATATAGGTTGAAGCAAGATGAACATACTTCACAACCACAGTACAAAGCTAGATTGGTTGTTAAGGGATTCGGTCAGAGAAAGGGTATTGATTTTGATGATATATTTTCTCCGGTAGTGAAAATGTCTTATATTCGTGTGGTACTAGGCTTGACAGCTACCCTAGATTTGAAAATTGAGCAAATAGATGTTAAAACAACTTTCCTACATGGTGACTTGGAGGAAGAGATATATATGGAACAATTTGAGGGTTTTAAAGTGAAAGGAAAAGATGATTATGTGTGCAAATTAAAGAAAAGTCTCTATGGCCTAAAACAAGCATTGAGGCAGTGGTACAAAAAGTTTGCGTCAGTTATGACAGAACATGGCTATAAGAAGACTTTCTCGGATAACTGTATGTTTGTCCAAAAATTTTCTGATGATGACTTTATTATTCTCTTATTTTATGTTGATGATATGTTGATTGTTGGCAGAAATGCTTCTAGAATTGAGTTATTGGATAAATAGTTGAGCAAGTCTTTTGCCATGAAAGACTTGGGCTTGGCGAAGTAGATTCTTGGTATTAGAATTACTCGAGACAAAGATACTAAGAAGTTGTTTTTGTCGCAAGAGAAATATATCAAGAAGATCCTTCAGAAATTTTACATGGACAATGCTAAAGTGGTTAGTACTCCTCTTGCTGCTCACTTTAAGTTAAATATGAAGCAAAGTTCTATGATTGATAAAGAGAAGAAAGATATGGAAAATGTTCCATATGCTTTAGTTGTAGGAAGCTTAATGTATGTAATGGTATGTACACGCCCAGACTTGGCACACGCAATTGGCGTTGTTAGTTGCTATTTGTCAAATCCAAGTAGAGAGTACTGAAATGTAGTGAAGTGGATTATGAGGTATCTTCGACAAACTTCAAATCTGAAACTCCGTTTTGGGATCGGGAAACTTGAGTTAGTTGGATACACAGATTCCAACTTGGCAGGAAATATTGATATTCGTAAATCTACTTCTGGTTATTTGATTTCTTTTGCAGGTGGAGCTGTGTCATGGAAGTTAGGATTGCAGAAGTGTGTTGCACTGTCTACAACCGAAGCTGAATTTATCTTTACCAAAAAAAAAAAAATATTGCAGCCACTGAAGCTAGTAAAGAGATGTTATGGATGAAGAAGTTCTTAGAAGAATTTAGGTTCAAGCAAAAGAGGTATGTGCTATTTCGTGATAATCAAAGCACAATTCATCTTGGTAAGAATTCATCTTTTCATTCTAGATCAAAACATATTAATGTTAGATATCATTGGATAAGAGATGTTCTAGATGAAAAGTTGTTGGAACTTGAGAAAATTCATACGGATCATAATGGCTCTGATATGATGACGAAGACTCTACCAAGAGAAAAGCTTGAACATTGCCAATTGATAGTAGGGATGGTGAATTTCTCCACGTTATCGTGAGGGAGAGATTTGTTAGCTGGGTTCACTCCTATGTGGAGGAGGCCCAATGAGTTGTAAGCCCAAAAAAGGGCTTGAGCCAATATGGTTTCTCACTATCTATATAAAGTGGTAGCCACAAAAAGAAACAGTAACAAGAGAAAAAGAGAAAGCAGAAAATCTGGGGGTTGAGGCAATATTTGATTTATATCAAGCTGACATCGGAGGTCATTTCGTGGTTCGATTGAGCTGAAATATTATCAACATGTTTGTGGCGCAATTTTATTGAATTTGAATGGTTTGATTTTTGTTTGAAGCTCCCTACATCAGGTTTTTTGTGAATTGATCAAAATCTACGTTTTTGGTCAGATTTATCCTTTATTTCTTGTGAAATTCATGTGTATTGCCAAAAATTATGTCCTTGAGGTCCTTACTGCTGTGTACCTCTAGTATTTGCTAGAGAAGAACAATTTTGTTGATAGTGAAGAATTTCGGGTGGACTTCGGTCCCGTGGTTTTTGATTTCCTCACATCGAGGAGGTTTTTCATGTAAAAAAATCGTCTTGTGTTCGCGTGATTGGTATTTGTTTTACTCTACTATATTGATTCCTATTAGGTTTACATAAGAGGGGAGATTATTTTATTCCGTTGCGTTGATTCGATATTATTCGAATTGTTACTATTCACCCATCATCATAGAGATTGTCTATAAAACCTAAGTCAAGCACAACCTTTAATCACATTGTTAATGGCTTCTTTGCTTAAAATTAAGCGTGAAACACATAAACTGTGATTGATATTCACGCAAGTGAAGTTTGAATATTTTACACGTGAAAACATGTGTGAGTAGTTTTATTAGATTGCCCGGAAACCGAATTGGATTGATTGGTTCGGAGCATGATTGTTCTTTAGTGAATAGTCGTTCTTTAGTGAAAAAGAAAGTGCTGATTCTATTGGACCGGACCACAACTGATGGTCGGATCAAACGGTCTGGTCCATGGTTTCCAAAATTGGGAACTGATTCTCCCAGTCTGGTTTCCGGTTCCAAGGTGGAACCGGACCGAACCAGGAGCTGATCACCCCTAAAAATTGGGAATTGAACTAGTCAAGGTTAGTGTCCCAATTTTTTACCTCGGAGCCTATTTGGTTCGTGTGAACAGGTTAGTACCTAATTAGGCAAGACCGATTAAGTTTATTTTTGGATTGAACTGACCTAATTGCTCATCATTTTCATAATTGATGATTCAACATGCAATATATAAAGCATACTAGAAGATGCTACATCTTTTAAATGAGTGACGAGATATCATCAAGTTATGATTATTGGGATTTCTTAGTTTACCGTGAACCGAATTTAGGATCTTCATACTTTTTGCACCACTAGTAAGTTTGGAGATGCCTTTAAACGACAATTGACTTTGACACAAAAAAAGAGTGAATATTATTAAAAATCTCATACTAGTATCCTATGACACACTTACCATTAAACTACTTTCCGTTGTATAAGAAATTTCTAAATTGGTATTTTTATGACACATTTATCTCAAATAAAATTTTGTCTCATGAAAAATCCCAAATTGGTTTTCCTAACTAAAAGAAAAAACTTATAGAAAAAAGTCATAAAGTTATTGTAAATCATTTTTATTTGGGCAATCTAGTTTTAAACCTTTTTAACAATTTTCCAATTTAATGATTTCAATCATTTTTGAATAAAAATCATTGATATGAGATTGATTGTTTTAAGTGGCACAACTAACGATAACACATTTTTTTTTTTTAAATTTTGTTAATTTTTTTGTCATTGTGGCCAACGATGGCTTACAAACCCTTGTCAACCATTAGTGAGGGTATCCTATGTAGTATATAGCATGGCTAGCGCTTGGGCAACGAGCCTTGTCTGTCATAATTAAAAAAGATTATAAAAATTGTTTATGTCAATGCTAGTGGCTCTATGTGATATAATCGGCATACAATCTATGATTTTCAATTAAAATTGATAGGAATGACTAAATTAACAAATTGTCAAAAATTTTAACACTAAATTGGTCAAATTAAAAAATTGTCATTTGCACAATTAGTTGTAATTTTCCCTAACTAAAATCTAATCCTCCACATCATATCCCAAGCTGCTAACAAAGGGTATTCGGTTTGGGTTTTGAATTTTTGGTGAGGCGAAAATTGGTCAGAGGAAAACGTGTCCATCAACTTTGAGAATTTTTGTCCAATGAAATTTTTTTACTATTAGCATAAGAAAAACGCCACCAAAGCATACGCCTCGGTCTCATTCCTCAAACCGAGATTTTTTACGATTCGCTGATTTCGCGAAACTCCGAAGGACGAAGAAGAAGAAGAAGAAGAAGGAAAGAAGAAAGGAGAAGGAAGCAATGGAAGTCGAGAGCTCGACCGCCGGCGCGGCGGCGGCGGCGCTCTCCCCCGGCAACTTCCGAGAACTCTTCGACTCCGTGGACGCCTTCCTCTTCGACTGCGAGGGTCCGGCTCCGACACCACTTCCTCGGACCATTTCGTCGCGTTTGAAATTTGGCTGATCCGGTCGTGTGTTTCCTTCGTCGTCGCCAGGTGTCATCTGGAAGGGAGACAAGCTCATCGACGGCGTTTCTCAGACTCTCGACTTGCTCCGATCCAAAGTAAACCGTTGCGCTTTCTCTCTGTTCCTGTCTCGTTCGTCATTTGCTTGTGTGTCGTTTGAAAATTCCGAGGTTGTTGTCGGCGTGTGGGAATTTGGCAGGGGAAGAAGCTGGTGTTCGTGACGAACAACTCGAGGAAGTCGAGGAGGGAGAACGCCAAGAAATTCGGTTCTCTCGGGATTTCCGTGAGCGAGGTTCGTTTCCGTTGCTCTTCTTTTGCTGTTGGTTCTCGATCGAATGCGGGGTTTCGAAAATCTGGGAATGGTTTTTGCTCGCAGGATGAGATCTTCTCCTCCTCGTTCGCGGCCGCCATGTATCTGAAGGTTAATGATTTTCCTCAGGACAAGAAGGTGAGGCTTCTTCCCGTGATTGTCCTGTCTGAAAGCATAGTGCATTCTCTATTTGAGGCATATTAATCGCTAGACGCTAAGTTCAATGATTAGAACGAAACTGTTGAAGCTTCGGCTAATTTATGAGTGAGAACGTTTGCGCAATCCTGATAGGCCGATAGTCGTAGTTGTTAGATAAGGTAGGAAATTTGTAATTTCTGGTTGAGTGTTACGACTTGAATAGGCCTAGCATGTAGCATACGGAATGCTAGTACGGCATAAAGACATCTTAGAACGAAAGTGGTTTGCGAGATTTTACTGAAAAAAGTAGCAAAATGCGACGTTAGAGTCGATTCATAGAGGTTCTTTGATAGTAATGCGACTTTGTGGAAGCACTTCACAAAGAAATGTGACTCTGTGGAAGTTGCTTGGAGCAAACAGACCAAAGCTGTCCCAGGAAAATACAATTTTTTAGGAGAATATGGCATTAGGAGAGCTCGATCAAATAAGAAGATCCATGTTATTGATCCCATGTCATGTCAAAGGCTTAACTATTCCATTTGTCAGTGTGTGTTGTGGAATATGGACATTCTAGTCACCACTAACTTGCATTGCTCTTTGGTTTACTGACAAGAAAAAGAGGGAATTTCACTCCAGTCCTCTTCATACAAGTCATCCATTTTGCTAACGGTTAATTTTCAACATGTTGTTCAGGTTTATGTGATTGGTGGCGAAGGCATTATAGAGGAACTTCAGCTTGCTGGATATACTGGCCTTGGAGGTCCGGTGAGAACTTTTTTCAACTAGATGATGTTTTCAGTAAAAAGGAGACAATGTCATTATCTGAGATGGGCTTGTGGGCTATCCATTATTGCTTTTATACATCAAGAAATCAGGTAGCAAATAAAGGGGAAAAAAGGGCTCTTTCACAATACTGACTAGCGACATCGACAACTTCATTTGCAGGAAGATGGCAAAAAGACAGCGGAGTGGAAATCAAATTGCCTTTTTGAACATGACAAGAGTGTAATAGCTGTTCAGGTCTTGTATGTTTTCTCTTCTAGGTTTGCTGCTCTAAGAAGGAACTTGCAACTTCTTTTTTAGGTTGGAGCAGTCGTGGTTGGGCTTGACCCCTTCATCAACTACTACAAGCTTCAGTGAGAAACTCTAAATCTTTTGTTCATCTTACCATTCACATATCTGGACTGTTCTTTCAATGTTCTTGAAAGTTTTCCAGGACATGACTTCTCACTTTGTAGTAACAGAAAATGCTGAATAAGTTCTTATTGCAATTACATCAATAACTATGAAATGACATGATGAATTGCTTCTGTTGTTTACGTTGATGCATCTACTGTGAAGTCTTTATATGATGGGAATTGGCAGTGTTCGAGAACTCCTTTTGCGTTCTGCTGAAAGTCATATTAAGAGTACGAGTATAATTGCCACAGGTTTTGTCGTACACCAGTTCTTTGTCCATCTTGAAATCCTTGTACTTGGATGAGGAAGAGGCTGGAACAGCTTGCCCTGATTCACACTGTGCAGTGAAACGTGATCTTTGATGCATATAATGATGCTCTGAGTTTCAAATTCATGCTTGGCTTTCCCTTTTGTTCTCAAGTAATGGGCAATCATATGGTAGGTATGGAACTCTCTGCATCCGTGAGAATCCAGGATGCCTTTTTATTGCGACAAATCGAGATGCAGTAGCACACATGACTGATTTACAAGAATGGCCTGGTATTCATCTCTGTCTATCGCTAAATGGCAGGAAAGTATCGTTGACATTGAGAGCTAATTCATATTTGGCTTTCAGGTGCTGGGTGTATGGTTGCAGCCATCTGCGGTTCAACTCAGAAGGAGCCTATAGTGGTTGGGAAGCCATCAACCTTCATGATGGAGTTTTTACTAAAGAAGTAAAAAAAATTATTGGGACAGAACTCTTCTCTTTCTTTCTCATGATTGAATCTCCTTATTGTCCTATCCATATGATTTTAGATTTGTAAAAGTATAGACAAAGGAGTCCGCTAATGCTGGGTTATGGAACGTCAAATTGAATTTCATCCATTGTATAGAAACTTTTGAAATGCTAGTGGAGCGGGAGTCATCGTTAAGACGCTGAATGTGCAGCCTTTCCTGGTGCAGGTTCCAAATTGATTGTCCCAGGATGTGCATGGTGGGTGATCGATTGGACTCTGATATCTTATTTGGGCAGAATGCTGGCTGCAAGACTCTGCTTGTTCTTTCAGGTAGGGACTCCATCTTTAGCGGGTGGGGAAGTCTATCGTCCCAAAACTCTTTGGTTTTCTAGTTTTTAGTCTTCAATGAACTTCCTAAACTCACTCGTGGTGTTCAGTGCATATCTTGATTGCTCCTTATGCATCTGCAGGTGTGACAACTCTATCTGCTCTTCAAGACCCGGCAAATGATATTCAGCCGGATTATTACACAAACAAGGTGTCCGACTTTCTCGATCTATTAGGAGCGTGACCCTATCAGGCGTGATAGTCTTTCTGGCATGTCAGACTTTCTTTGCCTGATTAGTTAAGTCCATCCTTTCTCCCTTTGGCAAAATAGAAAATCACATGAAAAATACACTGCGAAGCCTAATTTGTAAGGCGGATGGCTTCAATTCGCCCCCCTGAATTTATTACAAATGCCCATGCTTTTTGTTGACTGTGTATATATGGAAAGGGGTTCTTTGCAGGAAGGCGTATGTTAGACCCAAGCTAGGAGAGCTTGTTCAGTTGAAGTTACATCGTGAGTTTTGCCAAGTGAGATTGGATGTCCTTTAGAAATAGGAAAGATGAATTTATGTCGGAGGAGCTAGTTAGACCATTCATTATGCATTTTACTACAGAACATGTTTCCTGAGAACTTACCATAGCTACTAGAATCGATTCACCAATCGGACCTTATGGTTTAGTTTAATCCGAGGTCAAAACGATATGTATCGATAAGATAACTTGCAATCTACTAAATTGCAAAGAGACTCTGGTAATTCACTGTCGAATGGACAATCGGACACATACCAATGAATTCGACCGAAATTGATGGATTTCTGTTGTAATTTACCGTGATGTTTTTTTTTTCTTTTTGGTAAGTAATTTACCGTGTATGTTATAGCTTGAAAAAAAAAAAAAATCTTATGCTTTGCAATCCGGGGAAACTTTGTATGTTCAAAACACGATCCTTGTGCTCACAAAACCAACGGGCTGAGGTATCTTTCTATGCACAGAAATCTTGTCCTACACTCCTTGGAATTTTCCTTAACTCTAGTGTGCATGACACAAAAACTATATGTTTCGCCAAACTCTATAATTCGATTTGATTCTCAGTTCAAGATTCATTATTGTGATTCGGTCTAAACCATTTAAGCAACACAATTAGTCGTAATGGGATGATACTATTAACAAAATCACGTCAACATCTAGGCAAAAAGTTCAAACACAGCAAAATCTCTCACGATCCCAAAGATTTCACACTAAAATCATTCTTTGCGAAGACTCTTTTGATGCTCCATGCGGATGACTTGCAGAAGGTCCGAGAGGCTAAGATCAGCCTCAAACCAAGCAGGGTCCAATCTAGCCGTACAGCCATCCTTGCTAGCCCTGCGGCCGCCGCGATCCTTGCCGTCAGGGGTGGCAGCTGGTGCAGAAGCCTTGACCGAGCTTGACTCCGTGGTATCCCATTGGAAGTCGACGAGCGCATGGAAGAATTCCTCATCGGAGGGAAGATTGCACGTTTCTTGAGACGGTTTAAAGCAGTTCTTGGTTAGAAAATCTTTGTCTTGGGTGGTCCTGGCCATTGGAATCGGAAGGGTGATTGTGGCTCGTGAACTCATCTCTGTGAGTGTCGCAGTGACTGAGGAAGAGGTTCCGGGTTCCTATTTAAGCAGTGCTTGGATGAATCCTAACTCTAGTAAGTTTCGAACTGATTAACGTTGTAAGGAGAGGGAAAGGAAACATACGACTCGGACTAGGAGTAATGCTAGGTAGATCACTTGTCGAATTAGATCACTTCCCAGATTATTTCCTAAATTAGACTTCTCATGATCAGCGTCATGCCTAGTTATTGTCGCGTACTCATCAGCTTTTGTTCCCAATTCTGGCATCAAATTATCATAGATAATCAAAGCTGGAGAAGATATTGTATACTCGACCATTAAGTTTTTCAAAAAAAAAAAAAAATTGTGAAAAGAATTCCACGTGATCTTAAAACAGGAGCACGCATGCATTTGTTTCAGATTGGGATAATTACTAAATTAAGTCTTAAATTTATTTATTTATGCCAATTTGGTCATAAACCTTTTGATAGATTGTCAATTAAGTCATTTCGATTAATTTTAATTGGAAAACGCTAATGTAGATGCTGGCCGTGTTACGTGATACTGCCGGCACTAACGTCAACAACTTTCGTAAATTTTTCTAACTTTTTTCTCTTTTATTTGCATTTTTTTTCATTGTGCTGACGAGGGCCACTAGCGATTACGATGACCCTTGTTGGCAAAATGAAATAAAAGCAAGAAAAAAGAAAAAAAAAGAAATTTCAAAAATTGCCCACATAAGTACTGGTCATCTTAGAGCGCGTTTGGTAACATTTCTATTTCAGTGAATAATTTTTGAATAGAAAAAGTTTTTTTTTTTCTTTTTTAATGAACAATTTCTGAATATAAGAACGCGCTTGATAACTGTAAAATTTTTTTACTTCGGGAATAGAAATGCTTTTAGTAAACTTGTATAATTTTTTTGTTTCTTTTAATTTTTAAATATTTTTATTATATTTTTCTTTTTTTTTTTTTTTTCCTTTTGGCCGGCGACCTCACCGGCCCCTGGCGAGGCTGAGCTCGCCCAGCCACCAGCGAGGTCGCCGGCCATGGCGAGGCCGGAGACTGGCCAAAAAGAAGAAGAAGGAAAGAAAAAAAAGAAGAAGAAAAAGGAGAAGAAAAAAGAAGTGTTTCTCGGAATTGTTTCCGGGAACAAGAAATGGGTTTTTTCTACTTCTTATTTCTGCTCCAAATTTGTTCCTGGAAACAAAAATGTAAATAAATGCGTTTCTGTTATTTTTTTGTTCTGAAGAACAAAAGAACATAAATTTTTGTTCCGAGGAACATAAACAAAAATAAACAAATAGGCCCTTAGGCATGATAAAATTTCTACTTCTTTATTTCTCTGTTTCTTTATTCTCCGGAATAAGTTTGGAACAGAAATCCGTTTGGTAATGCAATTTGATTTTTCTATTTTTGGAATAGATTTCTATTCCATAAATAGATTTGTAAAAGAAATCATAAGCAAATATTTTTACTTCTTAATTTCCGAAATAGAAATTGAGAAATCAACTTTTGGCTAAAAATCAATTTCTGTTCCAGAAATTTTGTCATGCACACCCTTAGTGACACGATGGACATCCATGTCAATAATTTTCGGTCAAAATCGGTTGAAAATGCTCATTTGGCAAATTGTAAAAAAGGGTTTACGGCTAGATTCGCCAAATTAAAAGACTTAAAATTGAACTTTCTAAAATGTAATAGATTTAGAACTTTTTTGGTAACTTTCTCTATCTAGGTTAAAGAAAGAGGTTGAATATCCAAATTGATCTAAGAGCCAAAATAGAAGCAAAAGGTCAAAAAAAGAAAAAAGAAAAGAAAAAGAAAGATGAAGTGCCAACTAATATATCTGACCATGTTATTTTTCTATTTTGATATCATGTGAAATTTTTATGGGATTATTACGGACCATTTGAAAAACTTTCCATTTTAGCCGCGTGACAAGGTAAAGTGAATATGTATGATCATAGAGAAAGATGTAAATTGAACAAATGCACAAACCCGGAGGCCACTTGTCCTGATGATGAACATGTGAGAAATCCACATTCGTCGATGCATTATCACGGGCAAGTAATAGATACACTTGGATCATATGAGCCTAACTTATATCCATCGTCAGATCATGCGGAACCCACTTCATCTGACTATGCTAATAAGAATATATATATATTTTTTGTCCTTATCACTCTTATCTCCATTTAATCACCATCTGGCTAGTAAAATATATTTAAACAGATGTTGTTCCAGCAAAAACTGTCAGTTAATTAGGTTAAGAATTATTATCATATACACAACAGGAGTTAAGGGGACGATCCTTATGCTTACAAAACCAACGGGCTGCAGAATCTTTCTATACACAGAAACCTTGTCCTACCCTTCTTGGAATTTTCCCTAAACTTTCGCGTGCATGACATAGAAATTATATGTTTTGCCGAACTCTACGATTCAATTTGATTCTCAGTTCAAGATTCACGAGTTTAGTATTCCTACTCCGGAATTTGTTGTGATTCAGTAACTAAGGGCGCGTTTGGTAACGTCTTTGTTTCGGAGAACAATTTTTGAACATAAATATATTTTTTTTTGTTTCTGTTTCAGGGAACAATTTTTGAATGTAAGAACGGGCTTGGTAACTGCAAAAAATTTATACTCCAAGAATAGAAATGTGTTTGGTAAACTTGTATGATCTTTTTGTTTCTTTTAATTTTTCAATATTTTTATCATATTTTTCTTTTTTTTTTTTCTTTCTTTTTCCTTTTCTTTTTTTTTTTTTTTTTTGTTGGCGACCGGCCGAGGAGGTCGAGCCTCGTTGGGCCACCACCAGGTCGGCGTCACCTAGCGGTGGCTCGGCGAGACCGAGCCTCACCGGTCGACTCGAGGCTCGGCCTTGCTAAGCTAGGGCGAGGCTGACCTCGCATTGCCTAGGCGAGCTCGAGCCTCATCGGTGACCTCGCCTGGCCATTGGCGAGGCTCGGCCTCTCCCAGGCGGCGCAAGGTCGGCCTCACCTTTGTTGGGCGAGCTCGAGCTTGCCTAGATCGGGGAGGCCAAGCTTGCCTAGCCACTAGCGAGGCGTGGCCTCGCCGGGCCATCGTTGGGCGACGCCGACCTAGTGGTGGCTCGGTGAGCTCGAGCTCGCCTAGCCAAAGTGAGGCTGAGCCTCACCGGGGGCTAGTGACGCTCGGTCTCGCTAGGGGTTGGTGACACTCCAGCAAGGTCGCTAGCCCTCGACGGTCGGTGGCTGACCATGGCTAAGGGCGCGACCGGCCAAAAGGAAAAAGAAGGAAAGAAAAAATAAGAAGAAAAAAGAAGAAGTGTTTCTCGGAATTGTTTTCGAGAACAAAAAACAAGTTTTTTCTACTTCTTGTTTCTGTTCTAAATCTGTTCCGGGAACAAAAGTGTTACCAAACGCATTTATGTTCTTTTTTTATTCTCTAGAACAAAAGAACATACATTTTTGTTCAGGGGAACAAAAACAAAAATAAACAAACAAGCCCTAAACCACAAGAGCAATACAGTGAGTCATAACAGGATGACACCCATAACCAAATCGTGTCAATATGTACGTAAAAAAAAAAGTTCAAGACACTGCAAAATTTCTCTCGATCTCAAAGATTTTACACGAAAATCATTCCTTGCTACGACTATTTTGATGCTCCATGCGGATGACTTGCAGAAAGTCCGAGAGGCTAAGATCAACCTCAAACCAATCGGGGTCCAATCTAACTACACGGCCATCCTTGCCAGATCCGTGGCTGCCGGGAGTGGCCATCGGCGCAAGAGTCTCAACCAAGCTCGACTCCCCGGCATCCCATCGGAAGTCGACGAGCGAAGCGGAGAACTCTTTGCCGGAGGGAAGATTGCACGGCTCTTGAGAAGGCCTAGAGCCGTTCTTGGTGAGAAGATCTCTGTCTTGGGTGGCGGCGTTGGCCATTGGAATCGGAAGGGCGATTGCGCCGCATGGTTCTTGAACTCTTCTTTGCTTTTTAAGCATTCCCTGGAGTGATTCTAGCTCTAGTAGATTTCGAGCAGACTGACGTTATAGGAAGAGGAAAAGGAAACTTACGAGTAGGATTAGAAGTAATGCTAAGTAGATAACTTTCTCGAATTACATCACTTCCTAGATTATTTCCTAAATTAGACCTCGCATGATCAGCGTCAAGCCTGATTATTATCGCGTAATCGTCGGCATCTAATCTCAATTCCGGCATCAAATTATTAATTAAAGCTGGAGGAGATATTGTACATACTCGACAATTGTTTTTAAAAACTTTTGTGAAAAGAATTTCCACGTGATCTAAAACAGGACCATGCATGTGTTGTTCAAGATTCAGGATCTTTACGTTGGGAGAATTACTAAAGAAATTCTAAACCTATTGTATTTATGCAAATTCAATTCTAAATATTTCTTTTATCAATTTTAATATTAAACCTTGTGGTAAATTGCCAATTGAGTTATTTTGTCTAATTTTGACTAGAAACACCACCTTACGTGGCACTATCATTGTGCATTTTCCTTATTTGAATTTTTTTCCTTTTTCTTTTCTTTTTTTCAAATTATTTTTCTGATAAGGGCCACCGGTGACTCTTGCCAGCACAATGAAAAAAAGCAAACAAAATCGAAAAAGAAAAATATTTTAAAAATTTAGAAAAATTTATAATAATCGTCCATATTAGTGTTGACCATCTTAAGTAGCACGGCCGGTATTTAGGTTAGCGATTTTTAGCTAAAATTGATTAAAAGGACTCAATTGACAAATTATAAAAAAAAAATTACGATTAAATCGGCAAAATTGAAATGTTTGGGATTGAGTTTGCATAAATACAATTGATATAGAAATTCTTTGGCAATTTTCCCTATCCAAGTTAAAGAAAGAGGTCCAACGTCAAAATTGATCTAAGAGCCAAAGTAGAAGGAAAAGGTCAAAAATAGAAAGATGTAGCAACAAACAATATCTCTAACAGAACCCACCCACGCATGGCCGTGCTGGTGAGGCTTGTTTCCTGAATTTGGTCACCAGGTTAGGAGTTCGACTCCTAGGACGATTCCGTGATTTAAGTGGGGGCTCCGGCGGTGGGTTGTTGGACGAGTCTCCCCCGAGGTATAGTCGGTGCTGTGCTCTCGAAGGTGAGCTAGGCCGGTGAGCTAGGCTGAATCCTCGACTTCAAAAAAAAAAAAAAAAAAAATATCTCTAATGGAGTTCTTTTTCTGTTCTAACACCACGTCAAATTTTTACGGGATGTTTACGGATCATGTGAAAAACTTCTCACTGAAGCCTTGTAACAATGCAATTGTTTTTTTTTTTTTTTTTGGGTCTCACTGTAAATTGAATATGTGACATTATAGGAAAGATGTAACTGAACATAAACTTTCCTTTCTCCGAACGAATGCACAAAACCGAAGGCCACTAACTCCAATAATGAACACGTATATGTCTTGGGCCCGAGAGGAACCAATCACAATCAAGTAATGGATACATCGGGATTATGTGAGCCCATCTCATATTCACCGTCAGATCATGCGGAGGCCACTTCATCCGAGCATGCCATTAAGATTTTTTTTTTGGCCTCATCACTCTTATGTCCATTTAATCACCGTTTGGCTACTAGGGATGAGTACATCAGATTGCCCGGACTGGATCGGATTTGCTAGTTTGGTCCGGCTCTCGAGAGTGTCGGTCCAATTCTTAGTTCCATAAAAATGGAACTGGTGATTTTCAATCCAGTTCCCGGTTCTTGGAGGAGGGGGGATCGGATTGGATCGGACCGACTTATTTTTATTTTTATTTTTAAATTTCTCAAAAATAGTAATAAACCCTATCATCGTAATAACATAAGTATTTTTTAAATTAGTAAATTTTTTATTGCTAAGGCTGCGCATGATAACGCTTCTTGGCTAGGGAAGAGTTTTTTTTTTTTTTTGAAATAGTTCTTTTTTATTTCTATTCCGGAAATAATTTCTGAGTAAAATAAGGTGTTTGATAACTACATAAAATTTCTACTCCAGAAATACTAAAATAATAGAAATGCGTTTGGCATGAAATAATTTCTTTTTTATATTTATTCATTTTTTATTCTTACTCACGGATCGCCACTTGTTGCTACTTTGCTCGCCCGTCGCCGTCATTGTTCTTTATTCTTGCTGCATGATTGGCGGTAGTGATGGACATAGGCGGTGGCGGTGGGCAGCAGCGGCGGCGGTGGCCTTGGGCGGTTGGAGGTGGCCGTGGCAAAAGAGAGGAACACAAGAAAAATAAAAAAGAAAATTGGCTTATTTCTAAAAATTGTTCTTAAGATCAAGAAACTACTTTTTTTTTTTTTTTTTTTGTTTCTATTTCAAAACTATTTCCGAGAACAAAAAAATAGAGAAAGTATTCTCGGGAACAAAAGTTTTACCAAATGGATTTCTTTTTTTTTTTTTTTTTTTGTTCCGGGGAACAAAAAAATAGAAATTGGGAGAAATAAAAATGTTACCATACAGCCCCTAAGTGGCTGGTCCATTAGACTAGAGTGGTTAATCCGGATTGGTTCTCGGTTATAGAACCATCTCATCCGATTCCCAGTTTCAAAAAATAGGAATCGGTTCTCCCAATCCGGTTCCTGATTCCACTTAGGAATCGGATTGGACCGAGAGCCGATTATCCCTACTGGCTACATATGTTATTCTAGAAAAATCTATCATTTAACTTAGGTTAAAAAGTATTCATATACACGGTGTTTATTTATTAATTTTTTAACACGGCAGAAGTTTAAGGGAATATTTTGTCGCGTGGTCCAAAAGTCGTCATGAAATTAATTTATATCTGTTTGTCAAATAATCTATTTAGCTCGTGTAATAATTTATTTGTAAATATCCTGACTCTTGAACATATCATATAATTTTCTCTTTTCAGGGCTACGTGCCCTTAATTAACTTTAGGATTAATTAAAAAATCTCAAATTATCACACCTGTACCATATTTTCCAAAAATTAATTTTTGCATTAGAAAAAAATGCAAACTTGTACACCCGTTTTTCGAAAATCTGTTACAATTTTTAATTTTGCCCCAATTTTAACTTAAGATTTAGGTAGATTTGTCACTAGTATGTCAATTTAGATTTTTTTCCGACACAAATTAATTTTGTGTAAATATAGCACAGGTATATAGTTTGAGAATTTTTTTATTATATTAACCTTTTAACTTTACGAGTGGATATATCTAGGACGCCGACATGCCCGTCTCTTTCAAGTTCCAAAAATCTTTCATCCAATTATAATAATTTGAATTTCTTATTCGTTAAACCGTTTTGGATCTCCAGTCATCCAAAATCTTTGCGTAGTCCAAGGGCATGTGACACGGATCATTATTCTTTTCGCTATGTCCCAATGGGAACTTTGAAAAACTCCAAACTCCAACTTTCCTCCTCTCCTCTCTCTCTCTCTCTCACACTCAAACTTTCAAGTCGTTTGATGGACTCATAAAGGAGAAGGATTCTCCTATAATTACCATGCAACTTATTACTGAAAGGGGGAAAAAATGAAAGAAGGGTCCACACTAGTGCAAAATTTGATGTACTTGAAAGTTGAGAAAAATTCCCGAATCGGTCTTAGATTTATTGTGCATATGCAAATTCAATTTTAAATTTTCCAATTTTGTCAATTTAGTTGTAAGTATTTAAGCGAAATTTTAATGTATTCTTTCTAGTCAATTTTCGTAAGAAAAAAGTTAACATGGTTGTCCATTCATCACCAGCCTACCTATGTAGCATGCCTCCATATCAGTGACTTCTAGAGAAAATTGGCAGGAAAAATTATTGGCAAAATTAGAAAGTTTAAAATTGAATTGGTATATATATTAGGGTTAAAATTGGTCGAATAATTTTTCGATTTTAAGATAATAAAGAAATGAAATTGTTATTTATTTCTCCCTGGACCTTATGGGGAAGAGTACCTCTTTTGCTGTTATATCCAAATCCAAGTGAATAAGAATTTAATCACACTTGAATATATTTCAAATTCTCATGATCTATCACCAGATCAGAAAGGAAGGACCACTCCTTGACGCAGTTCATATTTTTTTTCGTGAAAAATCGTGGAGATGCATGTGGAGCTCGCAACTCTATGCTATATATACGTTATTATATATTTATTTATATAATATTTTTGAAAAAAGAAAAATGAGGATGATAATTTCGTGGACTGTGCACATCATTGGTTTCTAAATTGACTTTGAAACTAGAGAAAAAGGAAAGGAGTGCATGTGGAAGTATGCTCGAAAGCTTGCCCTCTCATTGGTTCGTCCGTAATACACGCCACGCAAGAATTCATAAAGCCTGCAAGGGGAAGACATAATTAATGTCCACGTAATCCCTCTTAAATCATGGTTTATCAAGAGGGTTTTGCTTGTTTTTTAGTGCGGAAGTGGGTGGATCTAGGGTTACCCAGCATCGGTTGTCGGACCATTCACTTATTGCCGCCCTTGATTTCCGACCGCCACAAACTTTGAAGTTGAGTGAGCAATGGTTGGTCCTAAATAAGATCTTCGATTGGATATTTCCTTGTTAAGTACATATTCGACGAAATTCGTTCGCATTATTCACTTCACTATGGCAATAAAATATAAGGTTAGTATCACAAAAAATCAAAATTTAATATATTTGTAACAAATTTACTAAAAACTAATTTTTCTAATCATCAAAAACCACAAATTGATATATATGAAAAATTTATCGTAAAATAATATTTTGATCACTAAAAACTTTAAACTAGTATATTTATGATAAATTTATCATTTGTTAATTTCCGTTAAATGTGATTAATATCGCGAAAAATCACAGACTAATGCACATGCGATGAATAGAGGATAAAACTTCAAATTAATACATTCGTCAATCGGCACATTTCATTCAACTTAGTATTTTTGATAGAAAAATTTAACGGAAATTAATGAAGGATAAATTTGTCACAAATATATTAATTCGTGATAAATTTACGACCGATGTATCAATTTATGGTTTTTCAACGATACTCACCCCAAAATATAAAATTTGACTTGGTGAGAGTTGAAACTCATGTGGACGCGAGTGGACCATGGCATGTCATGAAACCCTAAGCACGAACCCTTGACCTGCTGAACCTTGTACCCCACGTTGGATGTGGGTGGGCGATGTCGATCGTGCCCTGAGCCCAGAAAAAAAGCAATCTGATATGCAGGAGAGCTTTATAAAAGATGGGGTATAGACTAATCCGTGTCGATATGCTTTTCTATCTAGACAACTATAAAGAAAGCAAACGCAGCAGTGGCGAAAGAGAGCTGCCAAAGGCGATTTCGTCATCGTCATCGTTCCTGGCCATGTTGGTCGCTCGTGTGGACGACGGTGCGCACGTTGAATGCTGCGAGTTGGCATTGTCGTAACCGGAATGAACGAAAGCTAGTGAACAAAAGGAGGATGGCCAAGTGAACCCCATGAAAAGAGAGTGGCATCTCCACTAATATAAAGGGTGATTTTTCTTAATCATCCACACAATTTTCTTTTCTTTCTCTTTCCAATTTTCGGTAAAGGGAAAAGACCACAGTTCACGTGAATAAGTCACTTTATCACCGTGTAGTTAACTAAAGAAAAGAGCTAATGGGGGGCCGGTTGCGCTTCGTGCGAAATTAGCCTAGACAACACCCGATTCTCTATAAAGAAGAAATGACATGAACGGTGCAATATTAGATGTCGTTTGCTTTTCATTCTGAGGCTAATACGAGTACAATGCGACCATCACACATTGTGTGGCACATTGTGTGCTTTGTAGGCTCTACCTTATCCCGAATCCGATGGAAGAAAACATAGATCCATAAAGTTCTAAAGCCTAAAACAAAGGATGTGTTTAGAAGTACATGTGCACATCTCTCTCTCTCTAAAAAGAAGATAGAAGCATGTTGGGTGATGCAAGTGAGATGCCTTGTCCTGTCAGAACGGTGTACAGCGTTTAAGCTTGGGCCCTGTCTTGCAGCTTCACGTTCATGTCGTGAAACTAAGATTGGCTTTCGCTAGGGGCAAAAAGGAACCATGTTAAATATATTCCTTAAATGCACCAATGGCCCCCCACCTCTCAATTAAAACATTGAATGCCAATTTGGTTTGTGAAATGGACCACCCACCTTCTTCGATTGGGATGTATTACTCCTCACAAAGTAATGTCGCACTTAAATGAGTTCGTACTGGCATTTTGAATTCTCACCTCCGAAAGAAAATGACACATTCGCCCGAAGATCATGCAGTCTTCTTTTTCGTTTTGTTTGAATTCCAATTCTCACATGGTCTGCATCAGTGTCCACTTAGAAACCAATCGCTAGAATCACGGTACGTAACACTTGCAATTAGGATAAGCGATAAATGGTGGGGCATTTTTACAATCACATCCATGAAAATGAAGCATGAGCACTATACTACTGAGAGAGAGAGAGAGAGAGAGAGAGAGAGAGAGAGAGAGAGAGAGAGAGAGAGAGAGAGAGAGAGAGAGAGAGAGAGAGAGAGAGAGAGAGAGACCTCAACATCTCTCATAATAGATGATAATGACAAGGTATGAAAGAGTTGAATAGGTTCATGTTGGGGTGAGTTAACTTTGACAATGTGGTTCATTTCTTTTTAGCAATTAGATTTAATTTCAATGATGTGGTATTTCTATCTCTTTGACAAACGATACAAGTGAAAATATTCAAATCAAGTCTCTTCACTGTATTGTCGGCAAGTATCGAAAGATGATAATGACAAGCTATGAAAGGGTTGGATAGGTTCATATTGGGAGTGTTAACTTTGACAATGTGGTTTATTTCTTTTCAGCAATTAGATCTAATTTCAATGATGTGGTATTTCTATCCCTTTGACAAACGATACAAGTGAAAACATTCAAATCAAATCTCTTCACTGTATCATCGACAAGTATCAAAATATGATAATGACAAGGTATGAAAGAGTTGAATAGGTTCATGTTGGGATGGGTTAACTTTGACAATGTGGTTTATTTCTTTTCAACAATTAGATCTAATTTCGATGATGTGGTATTTCTATCCCTTTGACAAACGATACAAGTGAAAATATTCAAATCAAGTCTCTTCACTGTATCGTTGGCAAGTATCGAAAAATGATAATGACAAGATATGAAAGAGTTGGATAGGTTCATATTGGGTGGGTTAACTTTGACAATGTGGTTTATTTCTTTTCAGCAATTAGATCTAATTTCAATGATGTGATATTTCTATCTCTTTAATAGACGATACAAGTGAAAATATTCAAATCAAGTCTCTTCGCTGTATTATTAGCAATTATCAAAATGAAAATGGAGAATAGTGCCGTAATTCTATTTCAACCTTTCTTCTTTCCAACCAAGACTTGGAGTTGATAATGTCGGGCACCACCGACGAGACGACACCAGTGCAAAACAAAGGCAAAAGCCAAATATAGGCAACGAGAGAAAACCCGAATACGACATGATATGATTGCTTGTGAGGTACGAAGATGTAATGATATTTTTTACACTTTGGACAATGAATGAAGGTGGTGGAAGGGGAACAGGCAAAAGCAGGAGGGAGGAAGGATGGGGGGAGGGAATACAACACAGGGGCGTTCTTGATAATTTGATGGAAGGAGAAGGGGCCCTCCTCGTCAAAAGGGGGGCCGGCATGCATGACGGACAGGTGAGACATTGCCAGCCCCTGTTTGGGTCGATTTGGACCCCCTTCAGTTTCGGGGCACGACCCACCAATCCTGAATTATTGATCTTCCTGCAAGGACATCGAAAAAGAAAACGAAGAAATGTTAATAGAGAGAAAAAAAACATGGGAAAAGCTTCTCGCTTTGCGCTTCTTTCTTGGCTTTGACCCCTCTCTCTCTCTCTCATACTGTGCTTGACAGTCCACCAGAAGCGGAGGCGGCCTCTCTACTTTTAATTCAGTGTCGAGCTTTATCTCTCTCTCTCTCTCTCTCTCTCCTGTCTCAAAGCAAGTTGTTTAGCAGCAGCTGCTGGCTTCTTCTCTTCCTTTTCGCTGCCAAAGCAAAGCATAAGCCCCCTGAAGTTTCTTCTGATCCTCGAAAGGATTTGGTATTTTTCTTTTTTCTCTTTTTCCCATTAGCTTATCCGTGCTTACCCTTTTGTTCTCTTGGTCGTGGCTTTATTGGGTTGGCTTCTCTTTGATGCCAAGTCCAGCTTTTGGCATCTGGGTCTCTGTCAGGCCTTGGATCTGAGCTTGGGTTTCGGATAAAGCTTTATGCTTGTGATCGAGAGAGATCCGTGTCGTTGTAATCTTGCCATTCCTTTTTTTTTTTTTTTTTTAAATGTGTTGGGGTTATTGATCTTTAATCATGTTTTCTGCTGGTAAATTTTTTAAATGGCTTCAATTCATTTGGGGTTTGATTTAATAGTATCTGAAGTGGAGCATCTTCAGGAAGCAGCTGACTGTTTGCTGATTCTTTACTTTGTTGTGGCCCTTGAAGCCTTTCATACGTTTTCTGTTTCCTTGGATCCTCCCTGCCTCCCCTTTTGTGTCTGGATGCATACCAAATAACTGCAAGTTATTCTTAAAACTCTCTCTAATTTCTAGTCCGACTCTGCATGTAACTCTGTGAATGACTCCCCTTTCTTACGAGGTATATGATTTTGGCCTGTAAATTGATCTTAGTTGTAAGAATAACTTTTCATTTTGGCTTATGTTAGCCGAAGTAGTTTTTCAGTGCTCAAGAAGTGTCTTTCCTCGTTCTTCTGAGTTATATTCTGCAACCAGATTGCTTGCTACTATCTATTGGTAGAGGCATGGTATGTAGTACTCATCTTGTTAAGGGGGGCTAGTCGTAGAACAAAGGAATGTTTGCTGCTTTGATATATTGATTGTTGCTGTTTGAGTTGAAACGTTTGATTGTCATTGAGAATCATGTATTCTCCATACATTTGTGAGGTGGTATTGTTTGATGGTGAGTCTTTGAAATCTGAATGCACCAAAATTGATTGGTATGTAGGTTACCCAAGACTATATTGTGGATGGCATAATCATTGGGATTGCCAGAGTTGGATGATAAATACTCTGGGTCTGCTTATGAAAGATATACTGATTTTGATGATGGGTTCTGAACTGTGGAAAGCTTCTTGCTGATCTTTTGAGAACTTTTTTGTTAGTATCATGGCCTCAAAAGCTGCCTCTAGAGCATCCTCTGAACCGCAACAGAAAACAGCTGGTGCTCTCAAAGGAGAGAAAAGTGATCAGAGTCCTTTGTCTTTGCAAATTTCTAAGGAAAGGAAAACCCAGATTGCTAAGCCTGAACAGCATTCGAAATTTCCCCAGAAAAACTCGAAGCAAGTTTCAGTTGAATCAACTGATAATAGAAAATCAGCCAATGTTGCTCATGGGGGCTCTCTTGATTCTCTAGTCAACAAGACCTATCCAGTTTCTTCTTCTTCTTCACCCATTTCAGGAAAATCATCAGAGCTC
The DNA here is from genome assembly GCA_016097485.1 of Eucalyptus sideroxylon x Eucalyptus melliodora. Classification (NCBI taxonomy): domain Eukaryota; kingdom Viridiplantae; phylum Streptophyta; class Magnoliopsida; order Myrtales; family Myrtaceae; genus Eucalyptus; species Eucalyptus sideroxylon x Eucalyptus melliodora. The sequence goes on along the minus strand of CM027828.1, from coordinate 72,553,882 downwards.
GATTCTTCTGTCGTCGAAAGTAGAAGCTCCATTGAAGGTTCTGTTGATCAGGAAAAGAAGACATCAACATATGAAAGCGTTAAAAGCAGTTCAGTGTCTGGAAAGGTTAGTGATGGTACTGGAAGTATTGCCAAAACCAGTGAAAGTGCCAAAATTAGTGATCGCATTGATTTTGTTGAAAGTGGGAAGAGTAGTATGTGTAGAGGGAGCACGAGTAGTGATCTGAGTGATGAGAGCAGTTGCAGTAGTTTTAGTAGCAGTATTAGCAAGCCACATCAAGCAAATGACTTGAGATGGGAAGCCATCCAAGCGGTCAGGACAAGAGATGGCGTCTTGGGCTTAAACCATTTCAGGCTACTGAAACGCTTGGGTTGTGGGGATATTGGAAGTGTATACTTATCAGAGCTTAATGGAACAAAATGTTACTTTGCAATGAAGGTTATGGACAAGGCTTCTTTAGCCAGTCGAAAGAAGCTGCTCCGGGCTCAGACAGAGAGAGAGATTCTGCAATCTCTGGACCATCCCTTCCTTCCAACACTTTACACGCACTTTGAGACGGATAAATTCTCTTGTTTGGTGATGGAGTTCTGCCCTGGAGGAGACTTGCATTCTCTTAGACAGAGACAACCAGGAAAACATTTCCCTGAGCAGGCTGTAAAGTACGATCACTGAACTTCGGTGTCATATGTGTGGTTTTCATTTATGCATGTTCTTACCTATAGATTCTCATATCCCCTCATTGATCATATTTTAGTCACATATCTAGCCTTTCGAACTTATGCTTTTCTTATGCTGTGGGAGTTTGTCAAAATTTATGTGAGCATAGTGTACTTATGAAATGGACACACATAACATGCAGAATTGCTGAACTAGAAAGATCGCTTTTTTACATCATTGGCACATGCTTAATATTCAACGTATGGCATCATTTAAGCACATGTTGCACACTTTTTACTTGATTTGACAAGAGAAAGTTGGTATGTTGTGCTAGATTAAACATCAAGGTTCTAATATTTCTTTTTGTTCTGGAAAAATTCTGCTAGGACTGCAAAGAAATCTGCTGGTTCCGGCGGTTACAGTGTTTGATGCTTTACTTATTTTGAGGGATTAGGAAAGTAGAGTTACTAGACCATGGAGTTGTGTCATTGGATTTTATTTATCATCTGTGCACCCCCTTGGATCATATATGTTCAAATAGCGTCAATAAAAAGTTACCTAGTGTGATGTATGCATATTGTCCTCAATTTGTGTACGTATATAGGGATAAGAACTCTTCTATCATTCTATCGGTGCCTTCACTATCATTTGAGCTAATTATGCATGCATTCTGTCATGCCTACCTGTCTATCAGCTGTTTGAAATGAGCAATCGTCCTGGGAATATTCACATGGACAAATAGGACTATGAAAGCTATTGTAATTTGCATGCCACTAAACATTTCTTTAGGCTTGATGCATATTGCTTAAACTACAATGTGCTTTTCTTTTCCTGTTCAAAGTTAAGGTATTAAGCTATTGAGATAGGCTTTTATATTTAATTGAGGTTGGAACAAGATCTATTCTTATCATGCACTCTTTTTGCGAACTTTTAATTTGTATAAGATAGAAAAATAACGTTTTTTTAACCTGTAGTCTCATAGTTCAGTACTTATGGGTGGAGCAATTAGTAACAATTATTTTTTTTTTTTTTTTTAATTCACGTGCTTTTTATCGCTATGGGGGATTGCTCCTTTATTTTTTACCCGAGTAGGTTTTTGTTTCATCCAATCCATAAAATTGGCATGCACGCTTTAAGGGGGTGTTTGGTTGGGTATTCCCGAGGGGCTTTGGGTTGGGAGAAAATTTGGGTGTTTGGCAAAATATTTGAAAGCCCCTTTGCCAAAATATGAGCATTCCGAAGGCTGAATGCTGAAAGCTGGGGAGGGGCGGCATTCGGCATTCCAGAAATGCAAAAATTACTGTTCCTTTTTCTTCCACCTTCGTCTTCCTTCTTCACGGCGTCTTCTTCCTCCCGGCGTCATCTTCTTCTTCCCGGCGTCTTCTTCTTCCCCGCCCATCGGGCTTCTCCGGCAGCCGCCACCGCCGCCTGAGGGTCGCGCTTCCCCGGTGACCACCGCCTGGGGGTAGCGCGACCCGCGACCCAGGCGGCGTCGCCTGGGTCGCGCGGACCTCAGGCGGCGTCGCCTGGCGCGCGGACCTCAGGCGACGCCGCCTGAGGTCGCGCGGACCTCAGGCGGCGTCGCCTGGCGCGCGAACCAGGCGACGCCGCCTGAGGTCGCGAGGACCCAGGCGGCGTCACTTGGTTCCGCGCGAACCAGGCGACGCCGCCTGGGTCCGCGCGACCTCAGGCCGCCAGATCTGGCCTCAGGCGCCTGAGGTCGCGCCTCCAGGCGGCGACGGCGTCGCCTGAGGTCCGCGCGACCTCAGGCCGCCAGATCTGGCGGTGCGGAGGCCAGATCTGGCCTCTGCGCCTCCAGGCGCCTGAGGTCGCGCCCCCAGGCGGCGACGGCGTCGCCTGAGGTCGCGCCGCCTGGGTCCGCGCGACCTCAGGCCGCCAGATCTGGCGGTGCGGAGGCCAGATCTGGCCGCCGGAAGGCCAGATCTGGCCTCTGCGCCTCCAGGCGCCTGAGGTCGCGCCCCCAGGCGGCGACGGCGTCGCCTGAGGTTGCGACCTCAGGTGGCCGGACGGCCAGATCTGGCCGCCGGAGTTGGCCGGCGGTTAGCCAGCCGCCGGATTTGATTTTTAATTTTTTTTTTTAAAAATAAAATAAAAGCAAAAGTCCATTTGTAATGTAAAATTTGCCAAACGGTATTTATGCAAAAATTTCATTTCAATGCCATTTGAGATTACAAATTACCGGGGTAGTATTTCGGAAAACGTCTTTATCTCAAGGATATTTGCATTCTGCTAAGGGCATTTTCCCAAAGCCGAACCAAACAGGCCGAAATCTTTTCTTTCTTTTGTCCTTTTTAAATGCCGAAATCTTTTCATGACCCCATCAAGAGTCGAACAACCATTAGAAAGGGAACTGTATTGAGCACCCGCTTAATAATAGTCCGCACTCTGAAATGAGTTGGCTTCACTTTCCAGAACATTGGGGCTACTAGTAACTATAGTCAGCCCAATCTTTGCAAAGGAACATAATCTCCTGATTTATAACTATCCACATTAGACAGCACATTGGAATAGAGACATGAATACTTGCTATTCCTGCGTCTCTGCTATTATGTCTTACCTTCATCTTTTCTGCTTAGGCTGAAAGCTTATGATTACAGGGACTTACAAACTCAATGCTTTCTTGAATTGACCTTAGAATTGTAACATGCAGATTTTATGTGGCGGAGGTCCTGTTGGCTCTGGAGTACCTGCACATGCTCGGGATCATTTACCGCGATCTCAAACCTGAAAATGTTCTAGTAAGGGATGATGGACATATAATGCTCTCTGATTTTGACCTCTCCCTCCGGTGCGTCGTTAGTCCGACACTCGTGAGAAGCTCATTTATGGTTGCCGAATCCCTCAAGAAGAACCCTGTTTACTGTGCTCAGCCAACTTGCATCGAACCTTCATGCATCCAGCCTTCCTGTGTACTCCCGACAACATGCTTTTCACCCCGCCTCTTTTCTAGCAAGTCCAAGAAGGAAAGGAAATCTAAGAACAATGAAATGGGAAACCAAGTGAGACCCTTGCCTGAGCTCATGGCAGAGCCTACAGATGCTCGGTCTATGTCGTTTGTGGGTACCCACGAATATCTTGCACCCGAGATTATCAAGGGAGAAGGTCATGGAAGCGCCGTTGATTGGTGGACTTTTGGAATCTTCTTGTTCGAATTGTTGTTTGGGAGGACGCCTTTCAAGGGATCTGGAAACCGAGCCACGCTGTTCAATGTCGTGGGCCAGCCTCTACGGTTCCCCGAATCACCCATTGTCAGCTTTGCTGCTAGAGATTTAATACGAGGGCTGCTTGTGAAAGAACCACAGAACAGATTGGCATATAAACGAGGGGCGACGGAGATCAAGCAACACCCCTTCTTCGATGGGTTGAACTGGGCATTGATCCGGTGTGCGACTCCTCCAGAGATCCCTAAACTGGTTGAGCTCGAGCGCATACCTGCATCTGCAATCATTGAAAAGGCCGCTGCTGTAACGGCCGCTCCCAACCAGATAGGGTCTGAGAATTATCTAGAGTTTGATTTCTTTTAGTGACTGTGGATATCGGTTTCAAGTTTTTCAGTGAGTAGGGAAATCTGTTTTTTGTGCCCCTGGGATGCTTAGCGATGAATGTGATTAAGTTCCTTGGTCGATATATTGACGAGGGAAATGTATGTGCATGTTAACAATCTCTACTCATCTGTATTTGTTATTAAATGGATTTCTGCTCCCAGATTAAGGCTCAGAAGACACACTGGTGTCGATCAATTTGCTAAATCACATAGCCGGACGGGAAATCAATATACATGCTGATTGTGCCTCATTCACAGACCCTTTGCAGCCGAAGTCGATTTCCAGGGACACAAGAAAAGAAAGAAGTACATGGAAAGTATGGACAAATCCCGGTATGTCACCAAGCGGCCTTCGGTTTGAAACAAATGCACGAAAAATAGTCCACTCGCTGATTCCCTTCCTCAATAGGCTTGAGCTTGCTGGGACTCCCTTGCGGAGGCGTGGTTCGCTTGCTGTGCGAAGGGGTGGACGGCGAGTCCATTGCCGTCTGCTCGAGTATCACCTTTTTTCCTTCGCATATGATCATGACCTCACACGATACTGGTGCTTTCTGAAGTAACTGATCAGCAACCCCATTTCCCTTCTTAGATTTCGACCTCCTAACACCCAAAAAGAAAAGAAAGTCATTTCCAAATCCAGAACCTTGCAACTGAGGCTGTAAACAGATTAAACAAAAAGAAAGAGGATGTAAATGTTAACCTCAAATTGGATTTGGCAATGCCGACTACTAACTTGGTTATGTTGAGGACAGGAACGAGCTCAAGGATGGCCTGGGCAACCATGTCACTCTCGATGAGTATAGTGTCCACCTTAACCTGTTTCATTAGCTTTTCCTTATTGTAATCACAACAGGCTTAAGGATAAAACATATAACCAGGCATTTTTACATATGATAGCCCCATTTGATTCAGCATTATAAATGGGTTTTGGGAGTCTAAGATTTAGGGCATTTGTTTTGTTTTTTACTCTAACTTTGGGAAAATGCAATTGCATTTTAAATGCCTCTAAAAGTAGCATTCTCAAAATGCACATAGATTTTTTTTTTCTTCCAACTTTGCCCTTGCTTAACTTTTAAAATTATGAAAATGTTTTCAAAAACCCTAACTTGCCAGCAAAGGCCTTAGCTACCATTGAGCCATCGAGAAGCCATTGCCACCCTCGCCTAACACCTGACCTTAGGTGAGATGGCCTGAGGTTGTTAGACCCCAAGCAACGTCTAGGTCTCGTGACCCAGACGACCTTGGGCGAGGTTTCGTCGATGGTGGCTGAATTCCATCAGCAAATAGTTTGATTTTTTTTTTTTTTTTTTTAATTTATAAAAAAAATAGTGAAAGCTCTTTAAAAAGTATAGTTTTTACCACACGGCATTTAGGTCAAAATTGCTTCCCAATGGAGGCATTTGCATTTTCCTAAAGACATTTTGCCAAAGTAGAACCAATTGAGACGATGTCGTGAACTGTACCTTCGAGGAAATGCATGTGTTCAGATACTTCTGAAGTTGTTGGTTCCTTTTGCCTCTTTCTTGTGCCTTGAACGTCTCTACTTGCTGTTCACTCACCCCAGATATGGGTAGATTTCCTACTGATCACAATATTAGCTAATTAATCATCAACAAATGATGGTTGACTATGGAAATTTACTACATGATTTGATTTATGAGAAGCATAAACAAGCAGTCGATCGTCTATCAATCTTTCAACAATTTAAGCTTTTAGCACGTCATGAATTCTTCAATTTCTCGGTCACCGTGAACTGTTTTGCGCATATATTCTGCATTATCCTAATGCTATACTTTTCTTCTAACCAATGTATGGATTTACTGAAACAAAATAGTAAGTGTAGACTCAAGAGACTATATCCTACTAATAATTTTGTGCTCATAGTAATTTTCTAATTACATATTCAAAGCAGCACAAAGAATCAAGATGGCTAGACAGCCCCTTAACCACAATGCAATTATTACCAATGAATGATGGATTTATAAATATTGTCTAGGATCCCTTATAGACAATGCGCGAGGAAATCAAATTTCCGACTTGTTCGGTCTACATCATTTCAATGATAAATTAAAGACGTAATTTATTCTCTGGAGTAACGTATTACCTAGACTTATTTTACTAAATCAATCCAGCTAATCATATGTCAAGGACCGTAGATCCTACTAATATATATTAGGACCGCGTGATATTGTATATTTCTTATTTATTACTTTGAAAAATGAAGTCGCCAATACAGATGCAGCCAAAGAAGAAAAAAACAGGAATGTGAAAGGAAAAGAGCTAAAGTGGTTCTCCTCTCTTTGTCTCCGCCGCACATAACGACATTAATGGCGGTCGGGACCAGATTCTTTACGTTCTCTGTCCACCGTTTTGACCGCAACCCACCCACCATCGCAACCACCGCCGCGTGCGGGAGAGAGAGAGAGAGAGAGAGAGAGAGAGAGAGATATTCTTACATGCGCTCGGAATGAAGCGGGTCTCAGGGAAGACATGCACCAGGAAGACGGTGGTGTTCGACCGGTCGGCGACGGCGTTCTTGAGCGTCCATGTCAGTGCGTCCATGCTCGTCTCGCCCTTCGCTCCCACCGCCACGTACACGCAGTCACCGCCTCCCCATGCGCTGCCGTTGTGCATGTCGAACGAGAACAAGCTCATCCCGTCCGATTGGCCCTCCTTGATCCCCACCATCGGGCTGCTGCTGATCCTGCTGCCGATCTCGGAGTATACGCTCGAACGCTCCTCCTCGATCTCGCTTGTCCCGCCGGCGCTTCCGTAATAGTTCAGCACGTGGTTGTATTGACCATACTGATGATGAAGATGGCCTTGATCAGCTTCTGCAGGAATTCCTATCGTTTCAATTGCTTCTTGGCTGTTGGCCGGCAAATGCACCGCTTCCCCCACCTGCGCCGACATCTTTCTTTCGCCAGCGTCTACGGAGAGAGGATTGGAGAGACACCGCAGATGACCACCCGATTCTCTTCTGCTTCGGGGGTTCTGTCTGTTTCTTCTTTGGTCGTCAAGAAATGGTGGATGATAGAGAAGCAAGTGAATAGATCTTGTTGCAGAATTTTGACAACCTTCTTGAATTGTGATTGATTTTGGGATGATTTGTTTATCAAGAACTATCCACGGTCTGGCAAGACCAAGTACTGGAGAGCGATAGGGATATACTTCTTTTTCTATGGGTCGGCGAGAGAGAGAGATATTTTAAAGATGTATAATTTGGAGAGAGAGAGAGAGAGAGAGAGAGAGAGAGAGAGAGAGAGGTGATGTGAAGGGAGGAAAAGGGGAGGTTGTTGTCTTGTACTTTGACTTTTCCGAGTGCGGGGGAAATTTAGGTTGATCGTTGCTTCTTGTGTCTTTTACTAAGGATGCAACATCGCTCCAAAGATATTTGTAAGTAGTTACCATCAAGACTATAGCTCTCCTGGATCTGCAGAATTATTGATGCTTTGGAGTGAGTTATCTAAGCCAGGGTTTGGTAACTTTGTCAAAAGAAAGAGATCGGTACTCGAGACTACCACAGCATCTCAATCTCAATTTCTACTCGGCGTAGCTTTTCGAGACTAGTCTATTGCTGAACAAGAGATGTGGATCTAATTTGGTCGTGAAACTAATCTTAGGATCCTGATTGCAACACGTGCAAGACGAACTTCTGAAAACTCAAATCGTCATACGGTAACAACACGTGCAAAACGAACTTCTGAAAACTTAAATCGTCATACGGTAACCTTAGGACAATTTTATAGGTTAGCTGTGGCTTTTTGTGTTGATTAAGCGCCTGATTTGAGTAAGCTGGTCTTACCAACCCTAGCTAGCGTTGCTTTTAGGGAATAATAGAAAGAGACCTTGGGTTAAACGTTGACGAAAGTAGATCATTGACATTAAATCTCGCCCGCTTATTGCGACCAAATTTTCTAGGTTCGGCCGGTTTCTCTAAGTCAAATCATGCTGAGCTTCGTAGCAACGCAATGAATGTTTTCAATTATTGGAGTTTGGAGCTGTCATGATTCGACATGATGAAATACCATGTCACGTACGCGTGTTATTCGTGTTTATTAAACACGCATGGAATATCCGAATACGTAGAGGGATCCCGGCCGTCTTAAACGCCCAACGTACATAAGATAATGTCGTGCAGGCCTTGACAGGTCGCACCTCCAGTTCACTCCGCTTTTCTGTCGTTTTTCAATGAGGTCCCTGCGCTTCACTTCGCGCATGTAAATATCATAGATAGGCTTCAACGGATTGCCTCTGAATGAGGAATGCCTTTTCTTTCTTCTTCTTCTTCTTCTTCTTCTTCTTCTTGTATCTTGTACTTCTGTATAATTCCATCGTATGCACGCAAGCCGCCATGCATTGGCTTATTTAAACGTTACTGGTCTTTGATATTTGAACTTGGGATCCTGCTAAAGATCTCTCATAATCTAGGAGCAAATAGATTCAGAAGAAATAAATTTAGGGTTAAATTTGCATGAACTCATGCAAAGTAGAAGATTGGACCTTTTTGTAGAAAGAGGAAGGAAGAATGTATGCATTCGCATTGGCGCAGTTGGTTAGGGTATTGGAGGATATCTAGTTCAGAATAGGGGTGTGCATGGTCCGGGCGGGCGGTTCCCGACCTAGAACCGGGAACCGCCCGCTAAGGACCGGTTCCGAAAAATCAGAACCGGGATCCACCCGTTTATTGCATGGATCCACCCGGGAACCGGACCGGCGGTCCGGTCCGGTTCCCGGGTGGATCCATGGAACCGATTTTGATGCCAAAAATTCTGGTTTCGCGAGGAGAAACCCAATTCAATTGTCGTGAGAGAAGAGAGACAAGGTGACGGGGATGGACAAAAGAAGGCAGCGAAGGCGAGCGGAGAACTGTTGGACCCTTGTACACAGTGATTACTAATGCACCAAGAATTGATGCAACGGTTCCCACAATGGAGCAAACAAACAAGTTAAGAACTTAAAACCCTTCTCCCCCCCTTTCGCCTGCCATCAATGGAGCTAGCGAGTGACAGGCATGAGCAGAGCACGAACTTGCAAGAGATGATGAAGGGGCAAGGAAGGAGGACGAGAGAGGAGAGGGCATTACAGTAGAAGGCGAAGGTGTACTTGTTGAGCCCGTCGGACATTGGCCATTTTCGCCACCACCATGCTGCTCGCTTGAACCAGAACCACCATTATCATCCCCACGAACGGCAGCAAACCCCCGGCCCTCCCCTCCATCTCCATCTCTCTCTCTAGCTCTCTAGCTCTCTTCTCAGTTCGTGGGTGAAATAATTGGAGGACCCCGAGAAGCTTTCCTCCGTTTTACGGGACCGCCATCGATTGGATGATTTTGTTTGACTTTAAAACTGACGGAAGACAAAGATCTCTCCCTCCAACAGAAGACAGTGGCGGAGGAGGAGTAGCGGCGGCGTGGATACTCGGGGATGAATCGAAGACGAAGAGAAGAAACAGAGGGATGAGGAAAAAACAGAGAGAAGAGACGCGAGTTAGGGTTTCGCGAATTAGGGCTCCGCGAGTCGCGACTTTTGTTTTGTTTAGTATTTTTTTTTAATTATAAATAGGTACCGGTCCGGTCCGGGTGGGCGGGCGGGCGGATCCGCCCACGGAACCGGGAACCGGACCGGTTCCCACCGGTTCTCAACAATTGGACCCGGGAACCGGACCGGTTCCCTCAAGAACCGCCGGTTCCGGGCGGTTCCGGTCTGGTTCCGGGCGGTCCGGGCGGTTCTCGGGTATTTTGCACACCCCTAGTTCAGAAGTTAGAGGCCGCTCATATGAATCCACATCAAGTATATGCAAACTGCTCGGGTTCAAAAATCAAGACTTAATCGGTTTATGAGACTTGTAGAGTGTTTTATGTGTCTCAAGGTAGCTAGATCTTCCTTATTCGAGAAACGAGGGAAGTAATGTACTGAGCTTTGGTTGAAGGCAATGGTTGATTGATGGTAAGTTATAAATGGCCTAGTAATGGCCAAGACAAGAAGCATTTGAACAGTTGCAGCATGATAAGTTTTGCATTTAAAAAGATTAGAAGCTCATGGCATTGTCAAACGGTCATAAGCTTGTTTGTTCTTTCAAGTGCACCTGCATCCATCACATGCTTTACGATACATCTTACTTTGGTACCAGGCATGGGTTGTACATGGTGTTCGACTGCCAAGATTTTAAGGTTGAAAATTGCCTGTCGAAACATATAAGCTGAAATCTGGCAGGAGATGCTTCATGGGTAGCATCTCATAAGACCAGTAATTTTACAGAACATCAATGGCAAAAGCTGTTGCAGAAGTCACAGTGTGCAAACCTTTCACAAATTCACATGACTTGATTCTGCAGAGTATCCATTGTCTGATTTCACTTTTATTCAGGCTATTGGTCATCGTCTCCATGTCATTGAGTCCTGAAAGAGTCAGATATTCACTATATAACACCAAACTTAGACTTTCATTTTGTAGAGGCTATTGCACGAACAGATGGCAACTCACTAAAACTAACTTCAGTCGAGTTGCTAGACGTGTATGTTGGGGAACGCGTGTGGTTCATCCTTTTCCTCTCTGCGCTGGTTCACCATTTTTGGAGCATCTCATGGATAGCTCGAGCCTATCTTAGTACTTCACTTGTGTTTTTGACTTGTTATAGCAGAAACTGATGAGAGCTGAATCTTGTTCACGTCCATCTCTGCTTGCCTCTCTGCGCTCAGTTGTGAAACAAAAGATTGACTTTTAACTGCCAGACGTCGTGGCAAAACAAATTCAATCAAGTTCGAGACCGGCTGTATTGCACCCTAAGATCATGTCATGAGTACAAACTTCAGAGGATAATTCAGATGCATAATAAGGTCGGTCTTCGTTGTTTTAAGTTGTTTCTTTTCTATGTCTAATCCATGTGAAGAATTATCAATCGTATTCGCACAAAATGAGTTTTCTCAAGACATACGTTCATAGCTTCCTCCACACGACAGCTTAATGATCATTTGAACTCAAACTCAACTGTGGAATGCATGCGGGAACTTTTCGGCCTGTAAACAGAAAATTCATCAGTTGTCTTGTTCTTGTTGACGCCGTTTTATAAGTTCACCCTCTATGGCCTTCTTCGCCGCCTTGGCCATTTCCACTTGCTTTAGGGTGAACTCCTTGGCCTCCTTAATCTCCTCGATCTCCTTCAGGATCACCTCCCTTCCGCTTCTCCGCCTTGCTTTTCTTGGTGTTCCCTGCTTCCATCTGGAATGCTGCCGCCGCCAACTTCGTCTCTGCCAAATTTTCTGACTCCTCGACCTTCCTGCTCAAGGACTAAAACTCCTGTACCGACATTCTGATCCAGCCTTTGGAATCAGGGTCTGATTCACTCACCATGTCTGTCTTGGCGCTCAGGTTCTTGATCTATTTGGGCACCCTCTTCTCTGCTGTTTTTGCCACCTCTGCCTCTTTCAATGCTGCCTCTAGCATCCTCTCTGCCTCTCTTCCCCAGAACAGTTCACTTCGGCTTTACGCTCTCCTCATGTCCTCTGCTTCCTGCATAGTCTTTTGAATTACCAATGATATTGTCTGTTGGTCAGCAGCATCAATTTCCATCTCTTCCTGAAGGACCGCTTCAAGTTTCTGCTTTTGTTGGACCAATTCAGCTTGAAGGATCTTCATGCTACTATCCAATATTGCTTCCCATGCATCCAAACTGATGAGCTCCGTCTTCATGTCTTCCAGTTCCTGCCTCAGAGAATTCACCAGCTCTCTACAAGAGCCCTCTTCTTCTGCAACATTTTGTAACGCCTTTGTGCCGAAGTCCATTTTCAGGGACAGAAGAAAAGAAAGAAGGAAATGGAAAGTATGGACAAATCCCCATATCTTGTCAATCGGCCTTCGGTTTGAAACAAGAGCACGAGAAATAATCCACCCACTGTTTCCTTTTCTTCATCGGCTTGGGCTTGTCGGGATTCACTTGCCATGGCGGGAGCAGCAAGCTCCGCAAAGAGGAGGACCGCGACTCCATCTCCATCGAGCCGGGCTTGTCGGGATTCACTAGCAATGGCGGGAGCAGCATGTTCCGCAAAGAGGAGGACCGCGACTCCATCTCGATCTGCTCGAGTATCACCTCCTTTCCTTCACATATGATTGTGACCTCACATGTCTCTGGTGCTTTCTGAAGTAACTGATCAGCTATCCCATTTCCCTTGTTAGATTTCAACCTCCTAACACCCCAAAAGAAAGAGCCATGTCCAAATTCAAAACTTTGTAACTGAAGCTGTAAACAGATTAAAAAAAAGAAGAGAAGGATGTAGACCCTAACCTCAAATTGGATTTGGCAATGCCGACCACTAAGTTGGTTATGTTGAGGTCAGGGATGAGCTCTAGGATGGTCTCCGCAACCATGTCATTCTCAATGAGGATGGTGTCCACCCTAACCTGTTTCATTAGCTTTTCCTTAATATAATCACAATAGGCATAAGGAAAAAACATATAACCAAGTATTTTTAGATATGATAACCCCGTTTGGTTTGACATTGCAAATGGGTTTTGTGACTCTAAAGTTCCTTGTGCAAATGCAAATGGCATTTTGGTTCATTTTTTGCTTAACTTTGGATATGCAATTGTATTTCTAAAGGCCTTTCGTCCAAGGTAGGTCTGAAGGTACTTTGGAAAGTAACATTCTCAAATAGAATTTTTTTTCCTTCCAACTTTGCCCTTACTCAACTTTCATAATTTCAGAAATATTCATGAAAACCCTAACTTGCTGGTGGAGGTCTTAGCTACCGGTGAGCTGCTGACAAGCCACTACCACTCTTGCTTGAGGTCACCAACCTCAAGCAAACTGGCCTGAGGTTGCTAGACCGCATGCGATGCTTGGGTCACGCTTGAGGTTGCACTACCTCATGTGAGGATGGCCAATGGCGGTTCCTTTTGCAAAGTGTATTTTTACCAAACGATATTTAGGTCAAAGTTGCTTCCAAATGTATTTTAAAATAGAATTTATCAAATATTATTTGTGTTTCGAAATTCCATTTAGCCCAAAGGTATTTGCATTTTTCCCCAAAAATATTTCCCCTAGAGTCAAACCAAATGAGGAGGATGTTGTGAATTGTACCTTAAAGGAAATGCATACGTTCCGATACTTCTGAAGTCGTCGGCTCCTTTTGCCTCTTTCTTGTGCCCTGACCGTCTGTGCTAGCTGTTCGTTTGCCCCAGATATGGGTAGATTTCCTACTGATGACAATATTTTGGCTTATTAATCATCGCCAAATTGTCAATGACAGTAGAAATTTGCTACATGATTTGATTTATAAGAAGCATAAAGAAGCATTCAATCGTCTGCCAATCTTTAAATGGTTTAAGCTTTTAGCACATCGTAAACTCTTCGATTTTCTAATCTTGGTCAACGTGAACTGTTTTCAGCGAATATCCTGCCTTATCCTAATATTGTACTTTTCTTTAAACCATTGTATGGATTTACTAGAAACAAAAAGTAAGTGTAGAGTCAAGTGACTATTTCCTACTATTAATTTTGGTGCTCCTAGTAATTTCTTATTAAATATTCAAAGCAGCAAAAAGAATCAAAACGGCTAGACAGCCCCTTAACCACAATGCAATAAACACCAACGAATGATTGGATTTATAAATTCTACCCAGGACCCCTTATAGACAATCCGCAAGTAAATCCAAATTACAATTCATTTGGTTTATATCATGTCAACAATAAATCAAAGATGCAATTCATTTTTCGGAGTAACATATTGCCTAAACTTATTTTACTATATCGATCGAGCTAATCATATGTCAAGAATTATACTATGATGGGTTTTAGCTATCACATGGAGATGAAACCGTATGATATCGTATATTTCTTATTTACTACTTTGACACATATAGTCACCAAGTCAGATGCAGCCAAAGATAAAAACAAAGAACAAGAAAGGAAAAAAAGAGTTAAAATGGTTCTCCGACATTAACGGCGGTCAAGACCAGATTCTTTTCCACGCTAACGAGGTTCTCTATCCACCGTTTTGACCACGAACCACCCACCATCACATCCACCGCCGTCGTGGGTGAGAGAGAGAGAGAGAGAGAGAGAGAGAGAGAGAGGGATTCTTACACCCGCTCGGAACGAAGCGGATCTCAGGGAAGACATGCACCAGGAAGACGATCGTGTTCGACCGGTCGGCGACGGCCTTCTTCAGCGTCCATGTCAGCGCGTCCATGCTCGTCTGACCCTTCGCTCCCACCGCCACGTACACGCACTCAACGCCCCCAGTGGACTATTCTTGTGTATGTCGAATGAGAACAAGCTCATCGCTTCCGGGTCCATCCCGTTTTCCCCCATCGGGCTGCTGCCGATTTCGAAGAATTCGCTCGAGTCGTCCTCCTCCTCGATGTCGCTCATCCCGTCCGCGTTTCCGTGGTAGTTCAGCATCTGGTTGTGTTGATCATACTCATGATGAAGATGGCCTTGATCTGTTTCAGTTGCTCCTTGACTGTTATCCTGCAAATGCGCGGCTTCGCCCGACTGTGCCGTCATCTTTATTACGCCGACGCCCGTGGAGAGAGGATTGAAGAGACACCGCTAATGTCCCGATTCTCTTCCGCTCTTTGCGAGTTCTTTCTATTTCTTTTTCGACTGTCAAGAAATGGTGGATGATAGAGGAGCCAATGAATAGATCTTGATGGACAATTTTGACAAACTTCTTGAATTGTGTTTGCTTTTGGGTTGATTTGTTAATCAAGGACTTACACAGTTTGGCAAGACCAAGTTCTATATATATATATATATATAGAGAGAGAGAGAGAGAGAGAGATAGATATATATATATATATATATATATATATATATATATATATAGAGAGAGAGAGAGAGAGAGAGAGAGAGAGAGAGAGATCTTGTTCGTTGACTTTTCCAAGGGCGGGCAGCCCCACGAACAACGAAAGGATTTGATTCTATAACGTTCTCGACTCTTTTTTTGGTCAAAAGGATTCTCGACTTCCATCGGCACTTCTTGTGTCTTTTACTGAGGATGTAATGATGTTGCCATCAAGTCCTTCCCAAGAAAATGAAGTAGTTACCATTAAGCCTTCAAGTCTCCCATATTTGCACATTTAGTGATACTTTGGAGTGAGTTGAGCTAGGGTTTGGGAACTTTGTGAAAAGAAAGAGTTGATACTCATGGCAATCGAAGCATCTTATGCTTCACCTGACTCTTTAAGGTTCTCAACTTTTATTTTATTTTATTTTTTTGGTCGATTCTTACTCTATTTCTATTCTAACTCTCATTCTATGGCTTTTACCCTCTTCCTTGCAAAGCATGAGAGTCGAAACTCACTCCTAAAACTAAATCACCCTCACCCCAATCTCCTAAGAAGGTGGAGATTCGAATCCCCCACCTTTCCATTTCATGATGGAAAGGTGGCTACTAGGACAAATCCAATAATTTTTAAGGTTCTTGACTTCAATGGGCCCTCTTTGTGTCTTTTACAAAGGATGTAATGATGTTGCCATCAAGTCCTTCCCAAGAAAATTAAGTAGTTACAATCAAACCTTCAAGTCTCCCATATTTGCATATTTATTGATACTTTGGAGTGAGTTAAGCTAGGGTTCAGGAAATTTCTAATAAGAAAGAGCCAAGACTCATGGCAATCGGAGCATCTTACGCTTCGCCTATCACGTTTTTGGAAAATATTTTTTCGAAAACCATTTTGAGGGACAATGACAATATTTTCCGATGTTTAATTGAAATTTGAAGTTAAACTAGAAATATTTTCCACCATTTAGTATTTGATTTGATTTTTTGGGAAAAATTATCATAAAAATTGATTTTTTATGATTTTAATTTTTTGTCTTTTTCTTTTTCTTTTCTCGTTCCTTCCTCTTCCTCAGTCTTCTTTTGCCGGTCGAGTGCGGATTTCCTCCAATAAAAAAAAGAGAAAAAGAATAAACTAATTAAAAATTCAATTAAAAAAAAAAAGAAAACATCAAAATAAGAGGAAAATACGCTTGGTGAAAGAAAATGAAGTGCAAGAAGATATGAAAAATGTTTTTTTGCTTTATGATAAGTGAAAAACATTTTCTTCAACCACCGGCCGTGGTGGCTCCGTTGGACAAGAGCTTTATTGATCATTCTCAAAAGGTGAGGGGTTTGAAACTCAGTGGAGGCATTTGGTGTCTTAGGTGGGATGTTGGGGGTGGTGGGTCCTTTGCTAACGTCTCCCTGGGTTTACCTCGCCGGCTACTGGTTGTATGGGGGTTCCCGGGTCATAAAAAAAATAAAAACATTTTCTTCACTTTTAGAAGTGTTTTTTTCATTAATGAAAAATATTTTCTTTGACTAATTTTTTTTCCACGACCCAAAATGATGAAGTACCATGTCACGTACGTGTATTATTCTTGTTTATGCAATACGTATGGAATATCCGAATACGGGGAGAGAATCCCGGCCATTATTAAAAGTCAAACGTACATGAGATGACGTCGTGCAGGCCTTGACAGTCGCATCTCCAGTATTCTCCTCTTTTCTGTCCTTTTCCAACAAGCTCAATACACTCCGTGCAAGTAAATATCATAGATCTGCTTCAAAGGATTGCATCTGGAAGAGGATTGACTTTTTTTTGTTTTTTTTTTTAAATATCTTTTCGTCTTCTTGTTTTTGTATCTTGTGCTTCTTATTTAAACGCTATTGGTCTTTGATTCTTGAACTTGGGATCCTGCTAAAGATCTATCATAATCTAGGAGCAAATAGATTCAAAAGAAGCAAATTTAGGGTTAAATTTGCATGAAATCATGCAAAGTAGAAGATTTGGCCTTTTTGTAGAAAGAGGAAGGAAGAATGTGCATATACGCGTTGGTGCAGTTGGAAAGGGTATTGGGGTATATCTAGTTCAGAAATTGGAGGCCGCTCATATGAATCCACATTTAGTAGATGCAAACTACTCAGGTAATTAAGACTTAATTGATTTATAAGACTTGCAGAGTGTTTTAATTTTTAATTTTTAATTTTTTTGATGCTGAGGATCTAAGTCTAGCTCACCTTATGGGAGCACAACAGTTGTCAGTACCTCAGGGAGGCTTAAACTTGCAGAGTGTTTTATGTATCTCAAGATAGCAAGATCTTCACATTTGTGGCCTTAAACTATTAGAGAAAAAAAGGGGAGAATGTATTGAGCTTGGGCTGAAGGCATTGGTTGATTGATGGTAAGTTATAAATGGTCTAGTAATGGCCAAGACAAGAAGCATGAAATAACCAAGGCAATAAATTTATTAATTGTGTATATTTATAGTTTAGGAATTGATATAAAAGGGAATATGCAGTTATTAATATCTATGAAGCTTCCTATATAGGAAAAGCTTCAAAAGTAGCTGTAAAATTTTAAATAGCTGCAATTGAGGGAAAAATAAAATCTTCCAATATCTGTATTGTTTGAGACTGGGAATTTAAAAAAAAAAAAATACGAAACTGGGAATTTGAACAATTGTAGTATGATAAGTTTTGCATTTAAAAAGCTCGAAAGATCATGGCATTGTCAAACGGTCATTAGCTTGTTTGTTCTTTCAAGTGCACCTGCATCCATCACATGTTTTGCGATACATCTTACTTTGGCACCAGGCATGTGTTGTCCATGGTATTCGACCGCCCAGACCTTAAGGTCGAAAATTGCCCTCGAAACATATAAGCTGAAATCTAGCTGGAGATGCTTTATGGGTAGCATCTCGTAAGATCAGTAATTTTACAGAACATCAATGGCAAAGATGTTGCAGAAGTCACGATGTACAGACTTTTCACAAATTCATATAACTTGATTTCGCAGAGAATCCATTATCTGATTTCACTTTTATTCAGGCTATTGGTCATCGTCTCCAAGTCAATGAGTCCTGAAAGAGTCAGATATTCACTATATAACTCCAAACTTAGACTTCCATTTTATAGAGGCCATCGCACGAACCGAATGTGGTTCGTCCTTTATAGAAAACTAATTTCAGTTGAGTTGCTAAACGTGTATGCTGTGGAACGCTTGTGGTTTGTCCTTTTCCTCTCTGCATTGGTTCGCCATTTTTGGAGCATCTCATGGATAGCTCGAGCCTATCTTGAGTAGTTCTCTTGTGGTTTTGACTTGTTATAGCAGAAACTGATGAGAGCTGAATCTCGTTCATGTCCATCTCTGTTTGCTTCTCTGCACTCAGTTGTGAAACAAAAGATTGACTTTTAACTGCAGTACGTAATGTCATGGGTACGAACTTCAGAGGATGATTTGGATGCATAATAAAATCGGTCTTCATGGTTTTGAGTAGTTTCTTTTCTGCATCTAATCGATGTGAAGAATTATCGATTGTATTTGCACAAAATGAGTTTTCTCAAGACTTTATAGCTTCCACCACATGACAGCTTAATGATCATTTGTACTCAAACTCAACCAGGGAATGCACGCGGGAACTTTTTCGGCCTGTAAACAGGAAACTCATCGGTTGTCTTGTTCTTGTTGATGCCGTTTTATAAACTCATCCTCTACAGCCTTCTTCCCCGCCTTGGCCATCTCCGCTTGCTTTAGGGCGAACTCTGTCGCCTCCTTAATCTCCTCGATCTCCTTCAGGATCACCTCCTTCTGCTTCTCTGCCTCGCTTTTCTTGGTGTTCCCTGCTTCCATCTGAAATGCTGCCGCCGCCAACTTCATCTCCGCCAAATTTTCTGACTCCACAACCTTCCTGCTCAAGGACTCAAACTACTGTATTGACATTCTGATCCAGCCGCTGGAATGAGGGTCTGGTGCGCTCACCATGTCTGTCTTAGCGCTCAGGTTCTTAACCTGATCGAGCGCCCTCTTCTATGCTGTTTTTGCCACCTCTGCCTCTTTCAGTGCTGCCTCTAGCATACTCTCGGCCTCCTCTTCCCTGACACTGTTCGCTTTGGCTTCACACGTGAGCTCTTCAGCCGCTCTCCTCATCTCTTCTGCTTCCTGCATAGTCTTTTGTATTGCCAATGATATTGTCTGTTCGTCAGCAGCATCAATTTCCATCTCTTCCTGAGGGGCCGCTTCGAGTTCCTGCTTTTGTTGGACCGATTCCGCTTCCCGTGCTTCCAAACTGATGCGCTCCATCTTCATGTCCTCCAGTTCCTGCCTCAGAGAATTCACCAGCTCTCTACAAGAGCTCTCTTCTTCTGCGACATTTTGTAACGCCTTTGTGGCATCTTTAAGCTCCGTAGAGAGGCCCTTGACTGAATCCATGTCGGAAGGATGGACCATCTTCATCCCGTTCTGTAGAACCTCGATCTCTTCAGTCGTTTCCACGAGCTTTGGCTCAAGATTCCTCATCTGCTTGGGATCGAATTCTTTCTTCAAAGAAAGGAGCTTCTCTTCCATTTCTTCTTTGCCTGCTTCTTTTCGGCTTGAAAAAATGTGGTCTTTAGGTGATCGAGGGATTGGCGCATCGCCTGCATTTCCTTAGATAATTCACAAATTTTTTCTCTGAGTTAACTTTGGCTGACCATTGAACTTCGGCTGGTTATGCTCATTTACAGACCCTTTGCAGCCGAAGTCGATTTTCAGGGACAGAAGAAAAGAAAGAAGAAAATGAAAAGTATGGACAAATCCCCATATCTTGTCAAAAGGCCTTTGGTTTGAAACAAAAGAATGAGAAACAATCCACGAGCGGTTTCCCTTCCTTCATCGGCTTGAGCCCATCGGGACTCCCTTGCGAAGGCGTGATCGGCTCGCTACGCTGACTCCCTTCCTTCATCGGCTTGGGCCCATCGGGACTCCCTTGCAAAGGCGTGATTGGCTTGCTGTGCTGACTCCCTTCCTTCATCAGCTTGGGCCCATCGGGACTCCCTTGCAAAGGCGTGATCGGCTTGCTGCGCTGACTCCCTTCCTCCATCGGCTTGGGCCCGTCGGTACTTCCTTGCCAAAATGTGAACGGCCCGTCGGGACTCCCTTGCAAAGGCGTGATCGGGTTGCTGTGCTGACTCCCTTCCTTCATCGACTTGGGCCAGTCCGGACTCCCTTGCAAAGGCGTAATCGACTTGCTGTGCCAAGAAGTGGACGGCGACCCCGACCCCATCGCCATCTGCTCGAGTATCACCTCCTTTCCTTCACATATGATTTTGACCTCACATGTCTCTGGTGCTTTCTGAAGTATCTGATTAATAGTCCCACTTCCCCTTTTAGATTTCAACCTCCTAACACCCCAAAAGAAAGAGCCATTTCCAAATTCAGAACTTTGTAAATGAAGCTGTAAAAGATCAAACAAAAAGAGAAGGATGTGAACCCTAACCTCAAATTGGCTTTGGCAGTGCCGACCACTAACATGGTTATGTTGAGGTCAGGGATGAGCCCCAGGATGGTCTCCGCAACCTTGTCACTCTCAATGAGTATAGTGTCCACCCTAACCTATATCATTAGCTTTTTGGTAATGTAATCACAACATGCTTAAGGGAAAAAAACACATATTTAGATATTTTAACGAACGATGGCCTTGTTTCGTTCAACATTGTAAATGGGTTTTGTGACTCTAAAGTTTCTTGCACAAATGCAAATGCATTTGATTCATTTTTTGCTAAACTTTGGGAAAATGCAATTACATTTCTAAAGGCTTTTGAAGGCCTTTAGTTCAAGGTAGGCGTAGAGATACCTTGAAAAGTAGCATTCTTTGTATGCAAATAGATTTTTTTTTTCTTTCCAACTTTGCCTCCCTCAACTTTTATAATTCAAAAGATGTTCTTGAAAATCCTAACTTGTCAGTGGAGGTCTTAGCTACCAACGAGCCACTGAACTAGCCATTGCCACCCTTGCCTGAGGTCACCAACCTCAAAATGAAACGGCCTAAGGTTGCTAGACCCCAGGCGATGCTTGGGACATGCAACCCAAACCTCACTTGAGGTAGTGTGACCTTAGGCTGCTTTGCTTGGGTCGCATGACCTTAGCTGAGGCTGGCCAAAAGCGGTTGAATTCCGCTATCAAATAATTGGAGACTTGAAAAAAAAAAAAAAAAAAAAAAACTTAGCAAAAATCCTTTGCAAAGTATATTTTTACCAAACAACATTTAGGTCAAAGTTGTTTCTCAATGTGTTTTTAAAATATAGTTTACCAAATACTATCTACAATTTGAAAAACTCATTTAGCCCAAAGGCATTTCCATTTCTCCAAAAATATTTTCCCAAAGTCAAACTGAACATGATGGATGTTGTGAACTGTACCTTTAAGGAAATGCAAGCGTTCAGATACTTCTGAAGTTGGCGGTACCTTTTGGTTCTTTCTTGTGCCCTGGCCATTTGTGCTTGCTGTTCGTTCGCCCTAGATATGGGTAGATTTCCTACTATGACAATATTAGCTCGTTAATCATCACCAAATCGTCGATGACAGTAGAACTTTGCTACACGATTTGATTTATGAGAAGCATAAAGAAGCATTTGATCGTCTATCAACCTTTCAACAGTTTAGCATGTTTTGAATTCTCCGTTTTTCTAATCTTGGTCAATGTGAACTGTTTTCTGTGCATATCCTACATTTTCCTAATATTATACTTTTCTTTTAACCATTGCGTGGATATACTAGAAACAAAATAGTAAGTCTAGAGTCGAGAGACAATATCCTACTAATAATTTTGGTGCTCATAGTGATATTCAGATTACATATTCAAAGTAGGAGAAAAAATCAAGATGGCTGGACAGCCCCTTAACCACAATGCAATAATTACCAATGAATGATGGATTTATAAATTTTGTTTAGGACCCCTTATAGACAATGTGCGAGTAAATCCAAATTATGATTTATTTGGTATATATCATGTCAATGATAAATCAAAGACGCAATTCATTCTAAGGAGTGACATATTGCCTAAACTTATTTACTAAATCGATCCAACTAATCATATGTCAAGAATTATATATTATGATTGGTTTTAATTATCACAGGGAGATACGACTATTCGATATTGTATATTTCTTATTTACTACTTTGACAATGGAGTCACCAATTCAGATGCAACCAAAGAAAAAATTATTGCGGAAAACAAATAATCAAATAATAAAGTAGATAGAATAAATAAAATAAATTGGATACTAAATTTACGTGATTTAGTCATAGTGACGTACGTCCACCAGAGAGACTAGTAACGAATTTCATTATAAATCAAGCAATACAATGAAAATTATAACTACGCTTGAGTCACTTAAATAGTCTTAGTATTTCTCAAGCTCTAATTACACTAAATATCTCGCGCAGTGTTTAACTCTACAATTCCTCGATAAATAATCTCTCAACGAAAGAATTATACACAAAATCTTAGCACAAGAATTTAATTTGGCTTTAAACACTTGAATTCTTGAATGTTACTCATGAGTGAAAACCTTTACCAAGCATAGTCAATGGTGCTTCCTTTTGAGCACTTTTGAGCACTCACAGCACATTCAAAGAACGGCCTTTTAACTTGAAAAAAACCTATATAAAATCCAGGGAGATACTTAAACCCACTGTCAAGTTTGAAAAAAAAAAAAAAGACACTTGAAGATACGTTTAACTATAATCCAACTTGGACTTTTCCTTTGTCAACCCAAACTTTCCCTTATCTTTTATTCTTGGCCGGCTCCTCTACGGAAATTTGATTGGTGGACTTTCCATCTTTTTGGCCACTCTAATACATAAACAATATCCGTAATCTATATTAGTTGTTTTCGTATTTTCACATACTGAGTAATTCAATTTGGGTTGGTTCATCGATCGGGTTCAAACTCGAGACATATTTTAACAATTTCTACATTGAGTTGATGTTTGAACCAAGTCACGATTGTTTTATGAAAAAATTTGAAATCTGTTGCTACTCTCATGGCCCCCAATGGGCTCTACCACCACAAAATGTTTTCAACACAACCTCCTTAATCATAGATAAAGTAAAACAATTGTTGTATCCATATCTATGAGGAGATCAAACACATACTTGTTAATTTTAGCAATTACAACAATCGTTGACTCTATAGGTTTTACCTTACTATAAGCACCATTTGTGTCGACTACTTCAAGAGTTTCTGGTTACAACTCCACCTTAAGCTGAACACCCTTCCGATTCGTATAAGCACTACTATTAACACTTCTAAACAGAAGTACTGGAGACTCTTCAAACATAACTTCTCTATTTGATAATAGGTGAATTTAATTTTGGGCACCATAACCAATAGCTCAACTTACCTTGTGCATAACCTAAGAACATGTAATTTTGTACCCTTCCATTGAGCTTACCATTACTAACTTGAACATAATATGGGTAACTAAATATTCACAAAGCAGAATAATTAGTAATGTTACCTAACCACACTTCTTCGGGAGTCTGACATCCAATCATAGTTGATGGAGATTTATTCATTAGGTAGCTTGCCATAATAATTGCATCCGGTAAAAATCTCTTACCCATACCAGCATTAGAAAGCATTTTTATGGGTTGTCTTTAATAACATTTTGCTTATCAATTCCACAACATGTTGTGGTTCATTGGTATTAGTGTGGTGTTTCACTATACTTTCCTTTATGCAGAATTCATTTGACAACTCCAAGCAAAACTCCATGCTATCGTCAGTCTACACCTACTTGATCATCTTACTAGTCTCCTTTTCAATCAAAACTCTCAACTACCTAATCATATGAATATTCAACTTAACTAACTTTACAATTTTCATGGTTCTTTGATAATCATACTAAATTGCACTTTCCACCGTTAATCTAAATCAAAGCACTTGCATACATTCAGTTTGCTAGGAACATAACTACACAACAAATCTCTTTCACTTAAAACCTTCAGGCTTTTTTCACTAATATGCCCTAAACACATATGTCACAATTCAGACTCCTAAATAGATGCATCTAACATCTTCACGGAAAAATTTATCAATATCTCACCTTGTAGTTCATACAAGCCCTTATGCTTGATTACTCTCATCATTACTAAAGCATCTTGAACAACTTTCAGAACTCCACATTCTAAAGTATGCTAACACCTAGTTGAATTTAGGGTACTCAAGGAAATCAAGTTCTTCTTCAACTCTGGAACATGCATCACTTCAATCAATGTCCTCATGATACTATCATTCATTTTGATTTTAACATTGCCAACACCTACAACATCGCATTCATCGTTGTTCCTCAACTGGACTTTACTACTATTCATGCATTAATAATTAGTAAACTAGTTTTAATTTGGTATAACGTGAAACGAATAACCAAAATCCATAATTCGTCCATCAAACGACGAATCAGTAGTAACAGATAAGACATAATAAGCACCATCCGAATTACCATTAGCTACAGTTGCAACATCATATGCAAATTTAACTACGGTTCTCTTACCATTTTATCCTTCTATTTAAGGCAATTCCTTCTAAGATACCTCTTTTTACCACAACTCCAACATGCAACACCATCAATTCTAGACCCATTATATCCGTTCATATTTATACTACTCCTACTGACACATGTATAATTTCTTTTTCTATTTTCACCTACTAAAGAAGCAGATACATGTTTGCCATATTATCTTCTATGGATGTTTTCACTCAGAATTAAATCTCAAATCCCATCCAACATCAAACTTGGTGACCTAGAGGAATTGCTAACAACAGTAACAATAGTATTCCAACTATTAGGCAATGAAGATAACATAATCAAAGCAAGGACCTTATCTTCAAAGTCAATCTCAACTAAATACAATTGACTAATAATCACATTAAATTCAATTATATGATTTGCAACTGACGCACCTTGTTCATCTTCAAGTTAAATAAACATTGCATCAAATAGACCTTGTTGATTTTAGAAGGTTTTTCGTACATATCCAATGGGGCTTTCATTAAATTAGCAGTAATCTTCTCTTTTACAATGTTAAAAGTGACGTTACAAGTCAATATTAGCTGAATAAAACCCATAGCTCATCTATCCATATTCCCCATCAGCTTGCTTCATTGTCTCTAGCTTTTCCCTAGATAGGGGCAAGTGTAGTTTTATTTGATAAAGATAATCCTCAATTTGCATTTTCCAAAAACCAAAATTCTTTCAATCAAATCTATCAATTCTCATTTTTCCTTATTCTGTTGCCATTGATTTACTTCAACTCAACCAAGCCCGACTCCGATACCGATTGTTGTGGAAAGCAAGCAATTGAATAATAAAATAGATAGAATAAATAAAATAAATCAAACACAAGATTTACGTGGTTCGGTCGTAGTGACCGGCATCCACGAGGAGAGAAGCAACGAATTCCATTTTAAATCAAGTGATACAATGAAGATTATAACCACACTCGAGTTACTTAAATACTTTCAGTGTTTCCCAAGTCCTAATTATATTTAATATCTTGCGTGGTGTTTAATCCCACAATTCATTGCTAAATAATCTCTTAATTTCATGAAAAAATTATACACAATTTCTTACCACAAGAATTTAATATGGCTCTAAACACTTGAATTCTTGGATGTAACTCACGAGTGAAAACCTCTGCCAAGCACTTGTCAACGGCGCTTGCTTTTGAGCACTCACGGCATACTAAGAGAATGGCCTTTTAACTTGAAAAAAACTTATATGAAATCTTGAGAAGTATTTAAACCCATTGTCAGATTAAAAAATAAAATAAAATTGAAGATAGCCTCATCGTCCAAGTGGGATACGGTCAACTATAATCCAACTTGGACTTTTCCTTTGTTTACCCAAAATTTCCCTTATCTTTTATTCTTGGTCGACTCCTCTACGGAATTGCTTACCATATATGCCCAACAAAGTCCAAGGTGGACTTTTCATCCTTCGCCACTCTAATATAGAAACATATCTGCAGTCTTTATTATTTGTTTTAGAGTTTTCACGTACCGGGTAATTCAATTCAGGTTGGTTCATCGATCAAGTTTAAATTTGAGACATATCTTAAACAAAAGAGCAAAAGAAAGGAATGAGAAAGGAGAAAAAGTTAAGAGGGTTCTCCTCTCTGTGTCGGCTGCACATAAAGACAATAATGGTGGTCAGGACCAGATTATTTTCCATGCTACCGAGGTTCTCTATCCACCATTTTGACCGCAACCCACCAACCGTCACAACCACCACCGTGAGTGCGTGCGTGCGTGCGCGCGCGCGCGCGCGTGAGAGAGAGAGAGAGAGAGAGAGAGAGAGATTGTTTTTCTTACATGCGCTCGGAATGAAGCGGGTCTCAGGGAAGACATGCACCAGGAAGACGGTCGTGTTTGACTGGTTGGCGACGGCGTTCTTCAGCGTCCATGTCAGTGCGTCCATGCTCGTCTCGCTCTTCTCTCTCACCGCCACATACACGCACTTACCGCCTTCCCATGCACTGTTGTTGTGGATGTCCAACGAGAACAAGCTCATTCCTTCCCACATCGGGCTGCTCATGCTCATTCCTTCCATCTCGTCCTCCACGATGGCCCACATCGGGCTGCCCATCTCCAAGAGTTCCGTCGAGTGCTCCTCCACGATCTCGCTCGTCCCGTTGGCGCTTCTGTTGTAGTTCAGCATCCGGTTGTGTTGATAATGCTCATGATGAAGATGGCCTTGATCAGCTTCTGCAGTAATTTCCGTTGTTTCCATTGCTTCTTGACTGTTATGCTGCAAATATGCGGCTTCCCCCACCTGTGCCAACGCCTATGGAGAGAGGATTGAAGAGACACCACCGATGTCCCGATTCTCCTCTGCTCTTTGCCGGTTCTTTCTATTTCTTTTTCGGCCGTCAAGAAATGGTGGATGATAGAGTAGCCAGTGAATAGATATTGATGGACAATTTTGACAACCTTCTTGAATTGTGTTTGCTTCTGGGATGATTTTTCAATCAAGGACTTTCACAGTTTGGCAACACCAAGTACTATAGAGAGAGAGAGAGAGAGAGAGAGAGAGAGAGAGAGAGAGAGAGATTTTGAAGATGTATAATCTGGAGGGAGGGGTGATGTGAAGGGAGGAAAAGGGTGGGCTGTTCTCTTGTAAGTTGACAGTTTCAAGTGCGGCAGACCCACGAACAGCAAAAGGATTTGCCTCTGAGGTTCTCGACTTTGATGGCCCCCCTTGTGTCTTTTAATAAGTATGTAATGATGTTGCCATCAAGTCCTTCCAAAGAAAATTAAGTAGTTACCATCAAGCCTGCCAAGTCTTCCGGGATTTGCACATTTATTGATGCTTTGGAGTGAGTCAAGCTAGGTTTGGGAACTTTGTGAGAAGAAAGAGCATATGCTCGCGGCAATACGCTTCGCCAATAATGTCTCAATCTCGATTCTCACTCAGTGCAATTTCTCGAGACTATATGATGAGTGAGTACATGACTAATGTTGAGAAAATTCCTAATATATTTTGAAGATTGACAAAACTTTTTGTAAGTGTTCAATGAATTTAAACAAAGTATTTTCAAATGATATTAACGAGGAAACGAAGTTCAAACTCCATTTATTATCATATGGGTATTTACCTCAATGATTATATCAACAAAGCTTACAAATGACTATTTTTATAATGCCTAGCCTCTTTAGACTTTTACGAGAAGTCTATCTAAGCTCAAGGATTATTGAGACTCTGAGTATCATTTGATTAAAAAGTCTAATCGGATTCAGAAAACAACGAACATATATTACAACGGCTAGTGATATAGCTCATTTCTTTTCTACAAAGTGTTGATTGGGATTCATTGATTGATTGACAATCATCCAAAGACAATATATTCTTTCCAAACGCAGAACTCTACTTATGGGAATCCATGCATGATTTTTGTGTTGATTTCAACTTACATGTTAACCGTGTCTTTTTGTGTTGATTAAGCACTTGATTTTGAGTAAGCTGGTCTTATAGAAAGATAACTTAGGTCAAACATTGAAAAAAATAATATTCTTGACATTAAGGCTCTATTTGTTTCGCAAAAAAATGTTATATTTCTCGAAAATGTTTTTTCAAAGAAGCCATTTAAAAAAAAATGATAGTATTTTTCAGTACTCAATTGAAACCTGAAAATAAACTAGAAAATATTTTGCATCGTTCCATATATGATTTGATTTCTCGGAAAAATTACCCAAAAAAATGAATTTTTTAATTTTTTAATTTTAAGAAATCGAATTTTTAGTATTTGTTATTTTTCTTTTCCTTTTTCCTTCCTCTGCTGACCACGTGTGGATTTCCTGCAATTATAAAAAAAATTATAAATAATTTGAAACTTGATTTAAAAAAAATAAAAAGAAAACCTGAAAATAAGAGAAAAATGTGGTGAAAGCAGATGGAAAATGTTTTCTGCTTTTTGAAAAGTGAAAAATATTTTCCATACTTTTGAAGGTATTTTTTTTTTTTTTTTCATTAGTGGAAGAAGTTTTCCTTGACTAGTTTATTTTCCATGAACCAAATATCGGAAAATTCGAAATAAAATTTCCTGAAAATTAATTTTCGTAAAATGGACAAAGTCATAATCTCGCCTGCTTTTAGCGACCAAACCTTCTAGGCGTGAGCGATTTCTCTAAGTCATATCATGCGGAGCTTCCTAGCCACGCGATAAATGTTTTAATAATCGGTGTCCGGAGCTGTCATGACCCGAAATATTGAATTACCCTGTCACGTACGCGTGCTGCACGCAAGGAATATCCGAATACGCAAAGGGTATCCTGGCCACCTTCAAAGTCAAACGTACATAAGATGATGCGGTGCAGGCCTGGACAAGTCGAGCATGTAAATATAGATATCATATATAGGTTTCAACGGATTGCATCAGAAAGAGGAGTAACTGTTCTTTCTCTTTTCTTATTGTTCTTCTTCTTCTTTTTCTATCTTGTGCTTCTGTATGATTCCATTGGATGCACGCAAGCCGCCATGCGTTGGCTCATTTAAACGTTACTGGTCTTTGATTGTTGAACTTGGGATCCTGCTAGAGATTTCTCATAATTTGGGAGCAAATAGGTTCAAAAGAAACAAATTCAGGGTTATATTTACATGAATTTATGTAGAGTTGAAGATTAGGCATTTTAGTAGAAAGAAGAAGGAAGAATGTAAACCTTTTTGTTGGCGTAGTCGATGAGATGCGGATGCCCGGAGTGCCAAAAGGGAGACACTTAAGTGCCAAAGTTTTGGAAATATATACTTAAGTGTCAAAATCAGAGTAAAATAAATCAGTTAAGTGATAATGATGAGAAATTCCGATCAAAATACCGACGTGACATTTTTCCAGTGAGACAAGTGGAAAATGACATTGTTTTGCATGTTGACATGGCTAGTAAGACAAAAACGACGTCATTTTGCCTTTGGATTTGAATTTTAATATAAATATTAATTAAATTAAATTTAGAACTAATTTTTTTTTTAAAAAGGCCATCGATGATAGGGAGGTGGCGACAAGGGCTTGCACAGCCCTTGTCGTTTTGCAATCTCCTCCTTTAAAAAAAATAATTATTTTTATATTTAATTTAATTAATATTTATATTAATATTTAAATAAGAGACAAAACAACGTCATTTTGGCTTTTCTTTACTAACTTAGCTTTCCGACGAGTCACATAGGCAACTTATATCAATAAAAACAAGCCATGTTGGATTTTCGGTACTTTTCACTAGAATTGGCACTTAAATGTCCCCTTTTCAAAGAAAACGACACTTAAGTATACATTTTAAAATTTTTGGCATTTAAGTATCCCTTCATGCCAAGTTTTGACATTTGCACTATAGTTTTGTCCCCAATTGTCAATGAAAAGATAGTTAAAACTAATAACTTCTTGGGGTTAGCATGAAAAGAGCCTAGTCATTTATGTAGTTGTCAATGGATTCTGTGATCGAATGCTGCTAGACAAAATTTCTCAATATGAGAAAGCAATTCTAGCACCACTAGATCTTCAACAAGGTGGAAATTCTTGTATTCCATATGCAAACTAGCTGCATGGGCTTAGGAGAGGTAGAGATCCTTAGGAACCTTGACTTTGGGTTCACTCGACCCATTTAGAAGTATAAAGGGAATCTTCCTAAGATGTAGGAATAATAAGTAGTTCAGGAGTTGGAGACCACTCAGATGAATTCACACTAAGTGCATGTAAATTGCTTGGGTTCAAAAGTTTAGACTTAATCGGTTCACGAGACTTCTATAGTGTTGTATGTGTCTCACAAATTATTGGAAAAAGAGAGAAGAAAGCAAGAATATATTAAGCTTTGGTTGAAGGCAATTGTTGATTGATGGTAAATAATAAATGGCCCTGTAATGGCCAAGACAAGAAGTATGAAATAACCCAGACAATTAATTTATTAATTGTGTATAGTATAGTTTAGGAAATGATATAAAAGGGAATTTGCAATTATTAATATTGATGAAGCTTCATATATAGGAAAGCTTCACATGGCAAGTGAAATGAAAGGGAACATATGGGAGAGCTTGGCAATTCCTACAGAGGAAGAGCCTCAAAAGTAGCTGTAAAATTTTAAATAGCTGCGATTCATTGAAAGGAAAAAGAATATCTTCCAAGGTTTGTGTTGTTGTTTTTTTTCCCTTGGCTAGAAAGATCTATATTGCTTTGGATTGTAATTTGGAACAGTTGCAGCGTAATACGTTTTGCATTTAAAAAGCTTGAAAGCTTATGGCATTGTCGAACAATTATAAGCTTGTTTGTTTTTTCAAGTGCACCTCCATACATCATATGTTTTGTGATACCTCTTATTTTGGTCCCTGGCATGGGTCGTACATGTCATTCGACCACTGGAATTTTAAGGTGGAAAATTGCCCGTCGAAACATATGAGTTGAAATTTGGCTTGAGATGCTTTATGGGTAGCATCTCAAAAGATCAGTAGTTTTACAAAACATCAACGGCAACGACTGTTTTAGAAGTCACAATGTGCAGACTTCTCACAAATTCATTTAACTTGATTCTGCAGGGAATCCATCGTAAGAGTTTTCAATTGAGATTGTAATTTACCGTTTTACAGGGTTGGTCTAATGAGGTAAAATATAAGGTTTTCGTCGAATATGGACCTGCCTTGGATCGGCTAAGTTGGACCTAGCCCGTGATGAGAGGGTTAGGCCGAAAACTCTATAAATAGCGCTAAGGTCCTTCCTCTAACCCTCATTCTTCCATGAACATCCTCTCACCTCACATAAGGAAGCCACGAGGGGCGGTCTCATCACGCCAGGATTTGAGGGCCATAGAGGAGAAGAACTTGAGTGTCGAATTGTCGCCATTCCACATAAAGAACGATGGATTCCAAACTAGGTACACAAATCTTCGTCTTCTCCTCCAATATATTTGAGTTTCTAGTTATGTTGATCTTGGGATGCCACTTCGATGACCAACATTTGGTATTGAGCCTTGTAGCCTAGAACTCGAACTGTTGCATTTGGCTTGTTTTTAGAAATTTTATCCGTAGAAATTTGATTTTAAACATATATTTGGACTCGCCTTGTCGAAGCGAGCATTTTGATGGATGGCATGCCTCTGGTGGAGGCCAAACGCCCTACCCATGAACATTTCAAATTTGAGCAAGCTTTGGACCATTTTGCTCGTTTTCGTGATTTTTGGTCTAGTGAAATGAGTTTTGACCACATATTTAGATTCTACTCGTTGAGATGAGCGTTTTGGTGGGTCGCATGCCTCAAGAGGCAGCATGCACTTACACATACCACATGCCGCCGAGCGCACTCGCACGCACGGGTGCATGATCGCCTAAGGCGATGGGTGACATCATCAGTGATGTCACCCTGCCGACTTGGAGTATCGCCTTGCTAGTGCTCCATAACGTCAATCGACGATTGGTGATGTCACTACTCAGTGGTTGACCCGACCCAGTTTGATCGGGTTGACCGGGTTGACCTAACTCGTGTTGGACGTTGATTGGTCGGACTGCAGGCCAATCGAACCATTAACTGGTTGACCCGATCAAATTCAATCAAACTGGCTTAAGACTAGCTCAAACAGGCGGGTATATTTAGCTCACGCGCCATGCATTCCCACGGATGGTGAGGGTGTGTGTGACAACGGATTGGTGTGTGATTTGTACCAACATGCTCGTATGGAGATTCTCTACACTATGGTGTGTTTATTTTACAAATTTGATACTTTTAAGGGATAAATGATATAGAATTCCTAAAACTTGTCACGAAAATGCAATTGAGTATTAAAACTTGCAAAAAGTGTAATTGAGTCCTAAAACTTATCAAATTGTTTTAATCGAGTCCTAAAGTTAACACCGTTGATTTTTTTAACAGAAAATGCTGACATGGCGCGGACGTGGAATTTTAAATAATTTTTCAATTTCCACGTAGCTTTTTTAATTATTTTTTATTCAATTTTTTTTAAAATTATATTTAAAAAATAAAAATTAAAAGTTAAAATGTATTTAATTTTTTTTTTAAATGTAGCTCCTCCCTCACTGCCACTACCATCGCCGGAGGGGCCAACAAGGTTGTCATTTTTTTTTCCTTTTTTTTGAATTGTTTTATTTTTAAAGTAAATTTTCACTTTTTTTAATTTTTATATCTAATTTTAAAAAGTCACATGGAAAATAAAAAATTAATTTTAAATGCCACGTCAACATTTTTTATTAAAAAATTCAACGTCGTTAACTTTAGAACTCGATTGAAACAATTTGATAAGTTTTAGGACTTGATTACACTTTTTGCAAGTTTTAAGACTCAATTGCAATTTCATGACAAGTTTTAAGACTTCTGTAGCACTTATCCTTACTTTTAAAGATATGAAAATGCATGTGGAACCCTAAATGCGTGGATTTTTGGGGTATTTTTCATGTATTTCTCTATATTTTTGGAAATACGTTATGAGCTCACATGTATATCATCACATAAAGAATTTGTAGAGCATTGATTCATTAATAACATATATAAAGTCCAGCATATATTAAATGAATGGGGCAATATGATTGGTGTGACATGTGATTTTAGTGACAAATTGTCATTGTCATCAAGTCTAAAATCATATGTTTAAGGTGAATGTGAGTCATAAAGTTTATATTTTTAGTATGCTGGAGTTTTAATGATTCAATTGTGTTTGATTGGATTTGAAAAATATCGTTCTCATATTGTGATAAGATGTCTCTTATTCTAATGCGTGGTCATACTCCCAAATAATGTGATTGTGTGTTAGTTTGTAAAAGAATGCATGTATATATCATATGGTTGAGAAGTAACTAACCCTAGTGATTCATACATCCAAAAGTGGTGAATTTGCAAAAAATTAGAATATATTTTCATGACCGCTGTTATGTGAAGAGTGTGCAATATGTATTATGTCCAAAGGTATTTGTATGATGATGTGTGTAGCTCTCTTGGTGTATACTTATAAAATTCTCAAGTTACACGGTACTCAAATGATGCCAATTGCATACATTGCTTATTATTAAGTCACATTGTTTATAATGGCAACTCAATTCTGATTGAGGTTCTTACTAGGTCAAAATTTGAGTAGTGAAGGAGGATTTTCTGTTTGAAATGAGGCTGGTAACTCATATTACTTTTACTAAGAACGAGCTAACAATCTCACTATTAGTGATATGGAACTAGAAAACATTTTTTGCTGCTTGAGAAAAGAGTATCCATAAAGCGTTCCATTCAGGAACATATGAAAATGGTTTACTAGCTGACTACATTGCTAAAAAGATTATGAAAGCATTGGTGATTTGAAATTATGTTTTTGCAAGATTAGGATAAATGTAAGGATTCTCCAACATAAAGTGTGATTATTCTGATGAGGTTAAGGATTATGTCCTAAGGATGGTAGATATGAAATCTAAAATCATACTTATAAAGGAACTCATAAAACCACCGGTCATTTTGACAATTTGGTCCTAAGATAGCATCCTTTAAGAGAAATGGTGTCATGTGCTATTTTTGTGGAAAGAAATTACACAAAAGGAACACTATAATGAATATAGAGCTTGGTTGTCCAAGCGTGAGTCAAGAGTTAATGATCCATAGGCATTTGTTTATGAATCCAATTTCTATCGAAAGTCTCATCCGGCTCTTGGTGGCTAGATAATGGTACAACAAATTATGTTATTTACCATAAATGGATTCATAAATCTAAGGAAGCCAAATCATGATGAATCATAATTCATCATGGAAAATAATATTTAACGACAATTTAGTGGGAGATGTTATTTTGATTATGGATATTGGTTTGCATTTAATGTTGAGAAACACTGTTATGTACCTTCCTTTAGATGGAACTTAGTTCCCGTATCATATCTGAAGGTGTGTGGCTATTCTTTTAAAGTAAAGAATAGTGTTATTTTATGTTTTTTTATTGGGTGTTGTGACAATTGTGCTAATCTCCTAATGATATGTATGTCACTTTTTACAATTGAAAAGATTATTTCCAATAAACATTTACCTAAATAATAATTTTATGCATTGTAACATAAACGTCTTAATCATATGTCTAAAGAAAGAATAGAAAGACTGATTATATTGACATTTGTCTACTATTAAAGATTAACTAAAAGCTTGTGCAAACTATTGCAGAAGTAAGATGATTAAGATAAATAAAAAAATTACAGTCTGGAGTCCTGACCTGTTGGAGGTTATTCACATCAATATTAGTGGACAATATATGGTAACGTTATATAGAAATTTTCATTTCAATATAGTTATTGACAAAATTTTCTTTTATATTTAATTAAAGAAAAATCTAATTCCTTAGATAGATTCAAGTTTTTTCGAACTAAAGTTAGAAAACAGTTAGGATAAGTCTTATAAATTGTTAGATATGACCACAGTGGTGAGTATTTTGACAAGTATGACAATAATGGATAGCTTACAGGTCCATTTGTCAAATAATTGAAAGATTATGAGATGAGAATTTAGTTTACTATGCTCGAAAATCTTGAATAAATGGTGTGGCTGAAAATTGTAATTACACTATAATAGACATAATAGTGAGTATGATTACTATGACCAATTTATCATATTTTCTGTAGGGCAAAACAATCCAATATGCATTAAACTATATTTCTACCAAATATGTTACATTGACTCATTTTGAGTTGTGGACTAGATGTGAACCTAACTTAAATCATCTCAATGGAGGTACAAGAATTGTGGAATTGCAGACAACAAAATTTTTGGAATTCGACGTAGTTGCGAAGGATAATTGGTCTTAGATTATTAAAGATAATAGTATGGTGTGGATCACTGTATATTTGTCTTTGCCTATATAAACAATTGTAGAGTCTTTTACACCATAGACTAAGCCTGTTGAAGTTCTGAATACTATTATTGATATAATTCCTGATTAGGTGCAGGATGAAGTTGTTGTAGTATGTCCACTTAAGAGATCTACAAGGAAAAGACGTTCGGTTATACCACCAAACTATATAGTCTAATTGTGATAGCATGATTACGATATATGCTACATAGTGAAACTACATAAGTGCCGTTTCTTATCCTCAGTTAGATCTGTGATTAGATATGATGGAAGATGAGATGCAATCTATTAAACATGAAAGTGTTTAAGAGTCTGTTGAAGTGGTTGAAGGTCACAAGCTCATCTGCTACAAATGAGTGTACAAGATTGAAAGAAATTCCACAAGAAATATTGAGGAGTTTAAATTCAAATTAGTAGAGAAAAGTTTCACTTAGAGAGAATGAGCGGACTATAAACATACTTTTTATCAATCTTTTCTAAAGATTATTTCGGAGTAAATATGGTATTAATAGCTCATTTTTGACATAGAATTATGCTAGATGATTATTAAGACTGTGTTTCTCAATAAATATCTTGATAAAGAAGTCTATATGGCATAACCCAAAAGTTTTGTAGCAGTTGATTTGGGTAAGATTAAGTGTAAACCGAAAAGCCTTATTTATGTCCTTAAGTATATAGACAATGATGCTTAAAATTTCATAGTGTTGTCACTTTATTCAATTTTGTTGAGAATAAAGTAGATTGATATATATACCGCAAGGTTAGTGGGAGAAAATTTAGTTTTCTTATACTCTGTATAAATGATATCTTGCTTGCAAGTACTGACATTTGATTAGTGCATAAGACAAAGTGGATGTTGTCAAGGAATTTTAACTTGAAAGACCTTGATCCATTTATTTTACTCCTACGAACCAGAGACTGAAGGTACGGGGACTTGATTACACTAGATTTTTCTAATGCCCTTTCGGTACCATTTCTTTTTAATTTTTCAAAATGTTTTTGCAAGCAACTGATTTATTTTAACCTAAATTATTATCATGCAAATATGGTGACCACACGGGTGCGCATCCATTATTAAAGCATTAAAATAAAAAATAATAAATTGCATCACACAAAGCAAGCAATCATTTTTTTTTTTGGTTTTCTTAAAAATTAAAATTCTTTTATAAAAATGCATTTATAAACTAAATGACTTAATCCTATTAATATGAAAATTCTAATTAAATGGGTCTATTATGCAAATTAATTAACATGCACCTCATGACCTAATTTTACTAATGAACAAATTCTGATTAAATTCCTCTATTATGCGAACTAGTTAACATGCGCCTAGTATTTTTGCAATTTTTTTTATTGGAATTCAGAATTTATGAAAACCCTAATTAATCTATCTAAAAAGGGATAATTTTCTAATTTTTTCTAGGGATTAATTTGACTTAAACCCTATCCTATCTTAGAATTTTTTTTTATTTTAAAAAAAAAAGGATGAGAATATGAAAATGTGCCAATTATGTCTAAGACTCTAAAAAAAGGCTATTTAAGTCTAATCCTAACTTATTTCTTTTAAAATATCTAAAAATGCAGTCCTAAAAATATTATCTAAAAATGCAATCCTAGAAATATAATCCTAAAAAATTTCTAATTTGTTAAACCTACATGCTCGATTTACTAAACCTAATGTCCTATATGCTTATGCAATTTTTTTTGAATATTTTGATTTTTGATTTTTTAGTTTCTTTTTAGTTTTTTTTAAGGTTGAATGATTGTTAAATTAGGGTTAAATCTAAACAATTAATATAATCACTAAATAAATGATCAAAGTAATTGAAAAAATAACCTATCGTCTCACAGGTTAAATTAACAATTATTCTAACCCTAATCATCACAACAACTCAAAATAATTAAAAATCTAGTCCGAAGTCTTACGGACCAAATTAAATAATTATTATGATTTAACAATTGAGATTCTACCAAAAAGCCTAAAAATTAAAAATAATTAGAAAAATGATCCGATGTCTCCCGAATCAAATTAATAATTATATTAATTTCGGACAAAATCCCTACGGATAATGCATACTAAAATCACAAATATTAACATCAAATATTACAACTTAAATAGTTGAACTAAAATGAGATAAAATAGGACAAAATAAATAAAAGAAAAGAAAAAAGCTGAACCACCTAAAGAAAAAAAAGGCTTGCTGCACAAAGATTGATGGGCATCGATGCAGTCGGTCGACGGCAAGGTGGCGCGGGAGGTGCAGGCACGGGCGTTGGGTCGAGCAGCGAGAGGGGTCCTGGATCGGCTCGGGCTGCAACGGCGTCGTCGTTCGGGCGGAGCTACAGGAGATGGTGGCTGGCGAGGTCGCGGGCGGATCGGGGACAGGCGACGCAAGGCGGGGCTCAGCGTCGGGGCCGCGTGGGTCGATCGGTGACGGTGTTGCGGGCAAGGCTGGCAAGGCGTTGAGGCGCAGCGCGGCGTCGGGGAAGGACGGTAGAGGTCGCGACCGGAGCAGGGAATGCCGGATGCTGGGTCACGAGCAGATCTCAGGCATGGGCGTCGAGGGGAAGCTCGGAGCCGACGCGGTGCAGGCGGTGGGCAGATCTGGCTCAGGTCCGGCTGATTTGGGGCTCTGGTGGCGTCGGTGGTACTTCGGTGCAGAGTTGCAGGAGTGGTGAGGGTGGCGATGGACGCGGCACAGCATCAGGCGAGTGGCGCGGCGGAGTGGGGCGGTGGTGCGTTGGAGGCTAGCGTCACGGTGCCGGTGCAACGCATGGTCGGCGCGTCGGGGTCTCCACGAGTTGCAGCGGCGGCGGGTGAGGAGTGGCTCCGGCGTCACGAACCAGCGCGGATTGGAGATGAGGCGGAGCACGTGGATTGGCGAGGCCGCGGATTTGGGGAAGATGATGAACAGTAAAGGTCAAATCAACCTTTACCGTTTTTTTACTTTTCTCCTCTCTCTCTCTCTCTCTCTCTCTCTCACGTTCTGACTTTTCTTTTTTCTGCAGTTTTTCCTTTTGCACTTTCTGCAGAAAAAATTTTCTTCTCCTTCTCTTTTCTTTTCTGAATTTTTTTCTCCGGAGAAGTCCCCTACGATTGATCCGTACGTATCCTTTTATAGGCGACGCAAAACAGGATCTTTTTTAAAAATATTTTCATCTCCCGAATATTGCTTATAACCTCTTGATCACAAAAATCCTTATCTCAAAAATATTGTCCCCCGATTTCATCATCTATTGATAAAAAATAAGATTACAATGCGATTTTTTTTTAATTTTCAAAAACCATAATATCGCATCAAATCTTAATTTTTCGCAAGATAATCAATTAAAAATAACAACGGGCTTGGGTTAATTTTATCCTTTCATGGGCCTAGCCCGGCCTATTAATTTAAAATTCAAAACTACCAATTCGACCCATCCGCCACCGGTCCAATAAATAAACTGCCAATTAAAATAAAATGCACCTAAATCTATATGCTATGTAATTAATATATTTTTTTTATAAAATTAAACCTTAATTTTTAATGACTAAATGGGCCGTTAAAATTTAGGTGTCAACAGCTGTCCCTCTTTGAAGGTGAGCTCGAAGAGGTTGCATTCAAAGACAAATTGAGACCTAAATTTTGACTATGCAAATGCACTGAATGATTTTTTTTTTTTTTTTTTGAGAAAATGAATCCCATTTTGAAATGCAATTTATATGACGCATGTAAATGCTAATACAAATGATAAAAGACTTACCTGAAATGACTTACCTTCAAGGAGGGTACAGTGATTCAAGATAGTTGGTATTACATGTCTAGGACTTGTACCATTTTACGGTTGCCCAGTATGACAGTGTTTGGTTGTGTCTAGGACTCGTACCATTCTATGGCCGCCTAAACGGGGATTTACCTTCCAGGACCTGTACCATTCTACGGTCGCCTGAATAGGGAAATAAGTTTTGTCTAGGACCCGTACCATTCTACGGTCGCCTAAACGGGGATTTACCTTCCAAGACCCGTACCATTCTATGGTCGCCTGAATAGGGAAATAGGTTTTTTCTAGGACCCGTACCATTCTACGGTCACCTAAATGGGGATTCACTTTCTAGGACCCGTACCATTCTACGGTCGCCTAAAATAGGGAATAGGTATTGTCGAGGACTCGTACCATTCTACGGTCGCCTAAATGAGGTTTTGCTTGGCTAGGACCCGAACCATTCTTCGGTCGCCTAGCCTTGCAACAGAGATCAACTGACCAAGACCCGAACCATTCTTCGATCACCTTAATCAGATTGAATATGTAGAGAAATTTTTGGGGGACAACTCAATCGAGTGTCGGTATGTTTAAAAGGGAATACTTGTGCGATGACAAATATTCAAGGTATGGATAGAGATATACTTACCTGGTAACATCTCCGATCTTCGGGGATACGTCTCTTGCAAAACATGGTCGTAGGAGAGACAACATGCATTGGTAACCTCCATGCATCAATTTAATGGAGGTTCATGATAATTTCCATTAATCTTGCATCACCTAATTTCCATTCTGAACACATGAGTGTCATGAATGTGTCAAATGAGGGATCCTTTGGTCTGAAATGACTTTTTCTATCATCCTCATGGCAATTTCATCCTGACCTTTGATGCAGGATTTTATCAATCACTCTATCTCACCATTGTCATGCCAAACAAGGGTCTGAGCAATTTCGCAAGTGGTACAATCTCACCAATCTGAGAGGTCTTTAAGAAGGACTGCAACGCTGGTTTGGTCAACAGTTTAGCAAATGAGACTCTTTGAGTTGAGGCTATTAAAAATGAATGATATTTCATAATCATCCTGGGGTTTACAAACCAAGAAACATGAGAAATGAAGCAGAAATTATCTTGCTCGCACTTCTTCAAGCGATGCTTCCAAACGTATGAACTTTTACGTTAATTCAAGTGCCATAATTTGAAGAGACTTTGTAAGGGACGTAACGTAGGTTGGGTTCATGGGTTGAGAAATGAAATAATCATTTGGCTCAAAAAGTGTTTATGGGGTCAAAGTTGGTGATCATCTTGACATTTCCAACAATTTTCCTCCCCATCGTCGAAGATTTTCTTCACATCATAACTCCACTGATTGCAACATCACAACATTTGAGTTTTTTTGGTACCACCTTGTTGGAGATATAACTCACTTCATCAAGTGTTTGATTTTTCTTTGGGCATTGGTCTTGCTTTTACCAGGCACACTGCTTTTTCATGCCCCACTTTTGCACTCTTTTTTTTTTTTTTTGACAAAGTCTCCACTTATATCAGCATTGTAAATCATGCTACTTGAGTGGTTTGGTTTTTTCTTGCCTTGCCCCAGTGAGAGGGATGATCACCAACTGGGTTTAATGTGAAATGAATTCATAGACTCAAGGGGGCTCTGCAATGGATAAAGTGTATAGGATAGAGAAAGAACTGCTCTTCGTCGTCCTAAGGCACTTTAAATTATCGTACAAGTCACACTGTAAAAGCAATACTCGAAGATTGATGCAAGTGTGAGTAAGAAAATTCCTATCATTCATTTTAAATCTTGTCCCAGTATGAGACGATTCTTGACAGGGATGATTTAAAAGCTCTTCATGCGTGTGGGCTCAAAATGCTGAACAATGGATATACCTGTAGTGTTTCGGGTAGCAGAAGAAATTGCCTCTCATCATCTTGGTTGACGTACCCTTTGCGAGATCACCCTTTTCCTCGTGGGCATGGAATTTTTCACACAACTTACTGGGGGTCAGTGTATGGAATAAGGTTTGCCTTTTATCATTCCAAAGTATCCTATTTGGCACATTCAATTTATCTCACACAATTCATCAAAGAAAAAATGCAATATTTGCGACAAATTTGAACAATTCAATTCGCTGAGGCAATTTATTCATCATAAAATGTTTGCAATTCAAAACATGACATGGCAAATTCTATCATGGGTAATACTTCTTGACAGCATCTAAATTAACTGGAGTGGAAAACACACGACCATCCATTTTTGCCAAGATCAAAGCACCACCATGAAGTACCTTCTCTACCACATATGGGCCACTGTAATTTGGAGCAAACTTCCCCCCAGGATCTGGAAAAATTGGCAACATCTTCCTTAAAACAAGATCATTTACCTCGAAATGTCTCGGCCGCACCTTTCGGTTGAAAGATCTGGCTACTCTCTATTGATATGCTTGGCCATGGCAGAGAGCCTTCAGTCTTTTCTCATCGATCAAGTTCAACTGTTCCAGTCTTTGTTGTGACCATTCTGCCTTAGATAATTCCACTTGGGATAATACTCTCAGGGAAGGAATCTCCACTTCCACAGGCAAAACTGCCTCCATGCCGTATATCAAAGCAAACGGAGTTGCCCCGGTAGAAGTACGAATCGATGTCCGATACGCCATCAGTGCAAAGGGTAATCTGTCATGCCAATCTCGATAATTCTCAGCTGTCTTAGCCAAGATCTTCTTAATATTCTTATTGGCCGCTTCAACAGCCCCATTCAT
The DNA here is from genome assembly GCA_016097485.1 of Eucalyptus sideroxylon x Eucalyptus melliodora. Lineage (NCBI taxonomy): Eukaryota > Viridiplantae > Streptophyta > Magnoliopsida > Myrtales > Myrtaceae > Eucalyptus > Eucalyptus sideroxylon x Eucalyptus melliodora. Next base: position 72,512,050 of record CM027828.1, on the reverse strand, counting down.
TTGAGGGCGATAAGGGGACGAATTCAAATGCTTGATCTTGAACTCGCTGAACAACTCATCAATGAGCTTGTTGTTCAAATTTGTCCCATTGTCAGTGATAATCGTTTCAGGGACACCATAACGAGCAATTATGTCACGTTTGATGAACTTCACAACATTGCGAGCAGTGACACTTGCAAAGGATGTAGCTTCGATCCATTTTGAAAAATAATCTATGGCCACTAAAATGAATCTATGCCCATTGGAAGCCTTTGGGTTTATTGGGCCGATCACATCAATCCCCCACATTGAGAAAGGCCATGGTTCGGAAAACTGGTGCAGCATAGTTGGAGGAACATTTATCTTATCACCATGGACCTGGCAACGGTGACAACTTCGAACATGCTGTATACAGTCACCTTCTAGCGTGAGCCAATAATAGCCTAATCTCATGATCTTCTTAGCCATCATGTGTCCAATTATATGAGGGCCGCATACTCCTTCGTGAATTTCTTGCATGATTTGAGTGGCCTTAGCTGCACCCACACACCGCAACAAGATTGAATCATAAGATCTCTTGTACAAATTCTCACCACTAACAAAGAACTTTGAGGTCATCTTCATGATGTACTTCCTATCAGCTGGAGTACTTCCCTTAGGGAATCCTTGTTTTTGGATGTAGTTCATGATATTGTAATACCATGGTTTTCCGTCAGACTCTTCTGTCACTACCATACAATAAGCCGGCCTTGGAAGAATCTCTATCTTCAATGGTTCAACTTCTAATCCGTCAGTGACTTGCAACATAGATGATAAAGTTGCGAGTGCATCTGCAAATTGATTGTGAGACCTTGATAAGTATTCAAATGAAACTTCATCGAATTTCTTGATCAAATCTTCTAAGTACTCATGATATGGGAGCAACTTAGCATCCTTAGTCTTCCATTCACCTATGGTCTGTAGTATGATCAACGCGAATCCCCGAACACTTTTAATTTGGCTACACCCATCTCAATTGCAGCTTGAAGCCCAAGGATGCAAGCTTCATACTCGGTTATATTGTTAGTGCATGGGAATATCAATTTCGTAGCTACTGGGTGATGCTGTCCGTCTGGGGATATCAAAACTACCCCAGTACCTGAACCAGACAAGTTCACATCTCCATCAAAGAACATTGTCTATGAATCTTCATTTACACTCAAGATGTAGTCATCCAAAGAACGATCGTCATTATTTGAGGCTTCGGATTCTCAGCCAATAGATCGGCAATTACTCGACCCTTAACCGACTTTTGTGGCATGAATTGCACATCAAATTCTGAGATCAAAATTTGCCATTTAGCCAACTTACCCACCAAAGCTGGCCGGTTCAGTAAATACTTGATAGGATCGTTCTCAGTTATGAGGAATGTCTGGTAATGCAGTGTGTACTGTCTCAATCTATGCAATACCCACACTAATGCAGCACAAGTCTTTTCCACATTAGAATATTTTAGCTCTGACACAGTGAATTTTTTACTCAAGTAATAAACGGCTCGTTCTTTTTTATCGACGGGACTTTCTTGAGCCAACATTGCACCTAATGACTCACCATGAATGGTGAGGTAAAGAATCAAAGGACACCCTGGCGATGGCGGGACAAGAACTGGTGGATTCATCAAGTACTGTTTCAACTTGTCGAATGCTTTTCGACACTCATCATCCCAGTTGACTCGTGCATTCTTCTTTAAGAGCTTGAAGAATGGCTTGGCGGTTTCAGAAAGTTGGGAAATGAATCGAGCAATGTAATTCAACCTCCCCAAAAGACTCCGGACTTCTTTCACTGTTGATGGAGGTTGCAACTCACATATGGCCTTAGCTTTAGCCGGGTCGATCTCAATCCCTTTACTGCTCACAATGAACCCAAGTAATTTACTAGATGTTGCTCCAAATATGCATTTAGTGGGGTTTAGACGAAGCTTGAACTCATGGAGTCGATCAAACAATTTCTTCAAGGTTTCGACGTGGCTTTTCCCAGGTCGAGTCTTAGCGATCATATCATCAACATAGACCTCGATCTCTTGATGCATCATGTCATGAAATAGTGCTACCATAGCTCGCTGGTAAGTTGCCCCTGCATTCTTGAGTCCAAAGGGCATGACCTTATAGTGAAAGGTTCCCCACGGAGTGATAAATGCAGTTTTCTCTTTGTCTTCCTCCCTCATCCTTATCTGATTGTATCCAGAAAAATCATCCATAAATGAGAATAGTTCAAATCCGGCAGTACTATCAACAAGGACATCTATGTGAGGTAGCGGGAAGTCATCTTTTGGGCTAGCCTTGTTCAAATCCCGATAATCGACACAAGCTCGAACTCAACCATCCTTCTTCATCACTGGAACGATGTTTGCTACCTATTCAAGGTATTGCGAGACTTCAATAAATCCGACTTTTAGAAGCTTCATCACCTCTTACTTTATCTTCTTCGAGAGCTCAGGCTTAGTTCTTCGCAACCTTTGCTTCTTAGGAGGCACGTCCGAGTTAGTAGGCAAACAATGCTCCACGATTGATTAGTCTAACCCAGGCATGTCGGCGTAGGTCCATGCGAAGATGTCCTGATATTCCTTCGATCGAATTAGGCGCTCAGCCTCGTCTTTGGGGAGATTCGCCCCTATTTTCACCTCCTTGGCTTTTTCAATGTCACTTAAATTAATAGTGACGGTCTGCTCGGATGTGAGAGTCTTGGCTTTTTCATGTTGTTCCCAGCTTTACTGCACCTCAATGGAATCTTCAATGGAATCTTTGATCGACTCTCCAGGATCATTATCAGCACTTATTGCATTGGATTGGACCATTTCCATACCTTTGCATGTTATATGATCGTCCCTGAAACATGAAATAGAAGAATAAAAAAGACAAACAGGGTTAATCATATTTTATTTTTTTTTGTAAATTTTTTTTTTTGAATTTTTTTTTGCAAAAGCATTTTTTTTGAAACATTTTGACACGAGGAAGCATGATGAAGCCCAGGCCTCAGAATTCTCCTTGGATTTTAATTTTGTTTTATCGGCTGGATATCATCACCGGGCTGGTTTGGTGTACCTCATCATGCCCTCAAAATAAAGCTTGTAATTTCATTGAGATTCATCAATCAATTACAATTTATTGAATGGAAAATGCAATTCAAGTCCTAAAAAGAAAGTGAAAAAGAAGAAATTGAAAACAATTCCTATAAAGCAATAAAAATTCCCACGCAGGGGAATGTGCAAAAGTGATAAATGGGTTACTCTTGTCGGCGAGGGCCCGTTTCTTCCAGAGGTTCTCCATCAATGGCTCCGATGGAGAGATCATCGAACAAACTTGAAATTCCTTCGAGGGTGTCATCAGAGTTTTCCGTCTTTGAAGGCGTCGGATCATCCATGCTATCCCATCCACTTGGAACTATATTGCGGGCATCAAAGTAAAAGCTGGGAGGAATCGAATACTTTACCATATAGTCGAACTTCCCACTTGGCTGTCCGAGAGTATCCATTACTTTAGCTTCATGTTGCATCATAATTGGAGGACCAGGGAATGTCTCATGAATGTTTGGAGGTGGTAAATTTTGCCTCCTTCGCCCTTGCTCAGGTGGCGAGTTATGCCTTCCCTGTCTTTGCCTTCCAGAACTTCCTCCACCTCTTCCATGGTACCCTAACCCAGCAGATCGGGACCTCTGAGGGGCTTCAATGGGGCTTCGAATACCCTGACCATTTCTTCCCAAACCATTGCCAAGGACAAAACCATTCCCAACCATTACTCTTCCTACCATGAGGGCAGCATCTGAAACCTCAGGAGTGGGCAGCGATGAACCTCGAGAAGCATGTATGGTAGACACTAACTCAAATGAGTGGTAACTTGATTCAAGCTCAGAATCCGGCTCTACATAGGGAATAGCCGTCTCGTGATAAATCTGGCGGTCTTGCTCACCATACATAGTGACCAGCTTCCTTTCGATCACAAATTTCACAGCTTGATGTAGACTTGAAGGGACTGCTCCATCAGTGTGTATCCATGGACGACCTAGCAGAAAATTGAATGCGGTAGGGATATCTAGCACCTAGAAGGGAATGTTGAAGATGATTGGCCCTATTTGCACCTCAAGATGGATTTCCCCGATTACCTCCTTTTTGTTCCATCAAAAGCTCTCACCGAAGTCTTCGTAGCATGTATCTTTGATGGGTCTACCTTGAGGCGGTGAAGAGTGGCCAATGGACATATGTTTAGGGCAAACCCATTATCAATGAA